>CM021107.1:186955372-187583730 GCA_007115665.2 Sequoiadendron giganteum | reverse complement strand
CAATATAAATTATGCTTTACTTTGAATTTAATAAATAATTATTATTCATTTTTTATTAGAATTATGAATAAAGTCTTGATTGATAGACAGATTGAAAAACATCTATAACTTTCAAACGGTATCACATTTTTTGAATCCGAAACATGTGTCACATTCTATGCTTTGCATACTATACGATTAAAAAAATAAAAATAAAAATTCATGAATTTTTGACTAAGTTAAGGTGGTTAGATAGACGAGCTTTTATATTTTCATAAAGTTGTAATAAAAAAATCATAATTAATTATTTACTTGGAAAAAAATTATTAAAAAATATGCATCACATCGGGACATGAGTCCTCTACTTATATATAAAATATTATAAAAAAATATTATCATTTTATTATGGTTAGGGTGGTCAGACAAACACCTACTTCTTATTTTTACCTTGAAATTTAAATACTACTGCATTGAAATTTCAAATTTTTACCAAATAGATTTTTATTTTTTAAATAAAGGTCTAGTAGTTTAGAAAGTACATTCAATTTTCTACAGATTCAATTTTTACATTTTTTTTCAAATAATATAAGATAACTTATTCAAAAATGTATGTCAAATTGTCTAACTTTGATTTTTTGTCTTTTTATTGCCACTTAAGGGCCTGTTTTTTCCTTAATGATCCTACACATACTACCTGGAGCACTCCTCCTTTTTGAATCCCTTAATATCCACCATTTAGAAAAGAATTCATAGTTTAGAAAGTAGATTTAGAGCACTACGTCTCTTCTTCTTGTCGCATCTTCAAATTTCAAGAGCGTAAGTACCTTCAATTTCTCATCCAAGATCAATATTTTATGATTTCATAAAAAAGGTGGCCACTTAAGACCCCTTTTTGGTCTCACATTTCCATGCACTTACCCTATATGTTAGTAGAACTATAATATATGTATAAGAAAACCATGCAGGCATACATTTCCACATGTCACTAATAGAAAAATACATGTAAAAGAAATCCATATCCAGGCATAGAACAAAGTCATATTATAACCAATCCTCTCCATTGGGCTGGAGGAGTTGATGGCCCTTTGAGTATGGAGTAGACGGGGAAGCAAGAAATGAGTTTCACTTCCAAAATCACCGACTTGACCTCCTTTATAAAGAAATTGGAAACATATAAGGGAATAATCACTTATTGTTGTCTAATAATTGGTCTCAATCAAAAGTTGCCCCTCTTCATCCATTTGAGGGGTAGGTGCATGATTTGGAGTTGTGATCCCTTGTAACAAGCATTAAGAAACACATTAGATTACAAATGAATATCATTCAAATATACTCTAATAGATGTAGAATAAAGCAAGAAATCAATATTAAATTTACTAACTTGACTCATACCTTTGTTAAAGACATCGAAGACAAAAATACTACATCAATATCCACCTCCATTATGCCATGAATATTGGGAGGAGTCTGAATTCATGTCATTGACTAAAAATAAAAGAGAGTTATTTGACCAAAATCTACCTAACCTTATTTACAAAAGTAATGACTAAACGTAGTCAAGCTTACCTTAGTGAAAGTTGTATCTTCATTCCTATTGATGGTCCTGATTTGAAAGGTCCAACATCCAACTATTCATCATATAATATGAATTTTAAGATTATCATTCATATAAGGAAATTTTTTTTACTTGTACTATATTTTTTTTTTACTAATTACGTACCTATGGACTTGACATGGTCATGTAATCAAGAGATAAAGAGTTAAAGGTGGGTTTTTTCAAATTACTCATGGAGGAATGGGAGAATAGTCCCAAGTAGAGGGTTCTTGTGGGTTTTTTGGTCATTTTATCTGGTTGCTAATATGTTGTATTTATGCCATTAATTCGTTCTTTGGTTTATTTTGGGACTATATTGTTGGTCTTTTTTGCTTTGAAGTTCTGCCCTTATGACCTTTTGTGTAAAGGGCACAACACCTTGTAAATGTTCTTTTCTTATAAAAAACGTAGGATAAACACTCAGACCCTAAAATTATTTTATAAATAAAATAAAATTATCATTAAAATTATTTTATAAATAAAATAAAATTATCATTAAAATTACATTAATATTCAATTATCATAGATAAATATAGTTAATCTTACATTTCAAAAGGAAATATAATATATTGCATTTAACCAAGTATTCAAAATTACCTATCTATTAATGTCAAATGTCATATCCAATAAGTCATTTGTGAGCACAATATCATCCAATATGGATGTATCATGTTGTTGGCCACATTCATCTTGAGCGTCCTCACATGTATAATCACAAATAGACCTATAGTTTTAGCAAAGGTGAGGTGATTGTCGAAACTTGAGAGCCTCATCCTCATTGCCTTGTGCTAATGGCTTGGCATGTTGTAACAAGGTCCATGTGAGGGAGTTGACTCTAGAGTCTCCACCTCAACACTCTCCTCCACAAAAAAATGGATTATGACATGCTCAATGTTTGGCCTACTAAGGGGTATTTGTGCTTGGTCTTGGGCATGATGTACCCCCTCTCTATTCTATGTAAATCTCCCACCTCTACCTTAGAATTCACACAAAATAGTTCACAATCTCATTGAGGACAAACTCACAATAGAGTTTTCTCAAAAAATAATATGGGACTTCATTGTGGTTGCATAGAAAAATGTAAAACAATTGTCAGCCACCTCTCCAATTTTTTTCCCTTATTTCATGGTGTGAGAACCAATAGATAGGGAACCTCTTGAAACTATTATGTATGGGTGAATTAGTCCATGAATCAATGAACAACACACACAAATCATATTTCAAAATTTTATTTTCTTTTATTTGTTGATAGGATAATTTTGAGGCATAAAATTTATGTGATTCATCCCTCTTATTCAACCACATGTTAATTTGGCCACTCACATAATCTATATGAGAGATTCCAATGAGGTGGTGAAGGTTGTCAAATGGGAACTAGTTCCATTTGGATTTTTCAACCTATTGATCAATGTTTGGACTTCTCTTTCATTGTTTTCAATTTGACCTATTAGGTTTCCTTTTGTTTCAAAAGGATGCAGAGGACTTAATGGATTTTCCTAAGGAGTTGGTTGTCCATTTTATTCAACATGTTTTATTAGTTGGTGAACTAGGTTTTTTATGAATTGGTGAAGGATTTTCAATGCTTGAAAAAATAAAAAATAAAATCAAAAAAATTCCTAAATTTCTATTTTAATCAATTTTTACACAAGAACTAAAAAAACCTACCTCCTCGACCTCATAGATGTCATGGAATTTTTTTGATGGCATCTTGATTGAATTTATAATGTGTGAATGCTTTTTGTTGCTCATAATTTGCTATTGTAGAGGTAAGAGGTCAAGTTCAAATGAATTCATCTTCTTGCATTTTTTTTATTTTTTTAGACCTATAACATGAGTGTGTTATGGCTTGGTATTGACCTTCCTAAGCTTAATCACTACCAAGCCATAATGTGAGAACATTATAACTTATTCATATTATAGCCTAGATGGACCAAAAAGTGGTCGTGGCCACTTTTTGGTCTTCCATCTTTCTGCGTATGCCCTTTTTTCTTTTCATTTTCCTTTTTATAAGGATTCATCATTGTATCATTCAACCAAAATTTCAAGGGTTGGACATTCATTATGATTTATTATTTTTTGGACCATAGCTCTTGGCCTCCATAGCTTTTCTCTTCTCTCTTTGTGTGATAGGAGTTTGGTTGTAGGTGATCCTTGGAAGCTATCGGGTTGAGGAATCAACTCCAACATAATCTAGGAGTATTCACCAATAAAGGTACATATAATAACACTTAGGATATTATCATGGTTTGTAATGACTATGGAATACTTCTCTACCCTATGGTAATCCAAAGCACCTCCTATATGCTCTTGGTAACACAAGGACCATCCATTAGTCTCTAGCAAGTTATACACATGCTCCAACAATGACATGAAGCACTCTACATAAGAACAAACACTTCTACAATAATCATACTTCATCCAAACATCATATAGTTTCTACCCTGCTTTCGTCAAGGTCTATTACACCTTTATTTAATCAAACCATAAAACATAATTCACAAACATTCGTATTGCATCATTGTAAGTGTCACTTTGAAAACTTCATATAGTGTAATAGATGCAACAATTGAGATGACACTCACAAGGCTTGTAGTATGTCAAGTCATTAAGGGCATGCTCATAATTAGTTTACATCTACAACTATCGAGGAATGTTGAGTCAAACAACAAAATAACTCCATTTCTATAGTGGATTCTTCACCACCCTATCAACTCTTGGTGTTCATGGCATGAATCTATGTAATCTATATATACATATATCTATAACATGGGCTAACATTAATTAATCAATAATTGAATCAATACTCATGTAATTAAAATATATAGCAAATAGGTAGATAAAGATTGTACACCATTGTGAAGGTATGCCATGTACACGATGAATAACCTAAATAAAAATACATCATTGTTTTAGTTTTATATCTCTCCCTATCTTTGCAATCATTTGTCTCATAGAGATTTCTATACATGCCTATAATTTCATCTAAATTCTCATCTAGAGAGTTGACCTCGAGGATCAAACACAAGCCCCATATGAATGACACTTAGCTCTAGGCTAAAAGATGAATAACTCTACCATAGTTCTAGAATCTAGACTATTTTAGGAATGGAAATAGGGCATTTATGTCTATGTTTCATGTTGTATTTTATGTAGGATTTGTACTTTTTTTAGGTCAAGTTTTTGCTTATAGATCACTTCCACATTTGCATATTTATCCTCTTTTGAACAAATCTAATACTACTAGTTGCATGCTTTTGCTCTTAGAGTTGTTGAATTTTTTAATGTTTTCCCTACTTTAGATAATGGTAGTATTTATGAATACCTTTAGAGGGCTACTATATTGGTAGGGGGCGTTCTCCCAAGTCAACCCTTAGGGAAGATTGACTTTATGATCATGCCAGTGATCAAAGATAACAAGCTTTGGTTGTGGAAATGCTCCTAAGATGAATATGCAAATTCTATTTCTTTTTAGTGGATCAATTTTAAAGATTCTTATTGTAAAGGCTCCTTGAATGCTCTATGGTGAATGTAGCAACATCCCAAACATGTGTTTGGTTAACTCATAATGAATAGTGAAATGAGTAAGAGTTAGCCAATTTTGATTTTGAATTTTAGAAATTTGAGTGTCACATTTGCAACTGTAAAATTGATTTTTCACATGGAGAAATGACCCTAGATAATATAGTTGTAGATTTAGATAAAGAATGGATGTTTGATCACTATGGATATAACTGTGATTTGCATGACAAAATGTACAAATATGAATAATTATACGAAAATATATGTAATAAAGATAAATAAGACTAGAAAAACGAGTCCATCTTCACACAAAATTACAACATTTATCACTATATAAATACATTAAAAAAATCATCTCAGACGTTCTTAGCCATACATTTAAGTGCTTTCCTAAAATACATCACTCCACTCTTGAGAACAGAAAGAAAATGTCATCACACGCAAATGCAAAGGTAGGAATGCATGCTCCCCCATTCCCCCATGGACTTCAAATGTTTTTTAACAATCGACTGGTAGAAATCTGAAGACACTCATAAGATCACAGTTGAGTTAAGAAAAAACTCTGTACCAGTGCAATTAAACATCAAGGATGGTCCGGGAGCTTCCCAAAGGTGCAACGCAAGTGGTTCCATCTCCATCAATACAACTGTTACTGGTACGCCCACGTTTTGTGAAGTCCAGCAAAGAATCCCGACATGTAGGACAAGAGGGACGCGTAAGAAGCCACTTGTCAATGCACTTGGCGTGAAATCCATGGCTACACTTTGGCAGCATCCTCACTTTGTCTCCTTCTGTGAATCCTCCCAAGCAAATGGGACAATCGGTTCCCAACCCGGAGGGATTCGAACCGGGGGCGCCGTACACCAAACTGGGAATATCCACCACAAACTTTCTTCTCATTTCTGTATTACTCACTCCTGCGCCAGATTCCTCCGGGGGCTCGACCCGGCGACCCCTCGCCCATTGCAGGGCACACCGGACAACAGAATTAAAGACGAAGGCGAATAACAGAGCGCCAAGCAAAGCAACGAGGACAATTAATATATTGCTCCCCAAATTCTTCGTCCCCGTCCCCGAGTAAAGAAACCCCGAGTTGTGAGACGCAGTACTAGATGTATTAACGTCCAAGAATTTTCTTCTCTGGATTATACTCTCACAAGCCTTGGAGATGCGCAGCTCGGCCATGAATTTACAGGAAAAGGGGAAATAAATGAATTTACGAGAAAAATCGAAACTTGAAAAAGATGTAGAAAATTGCTGAATCTTGGATCCTCCTTCTACACATGAACGCTGTAAAGGATCTTCCGTACTCCAGTTTCTTGTATGCTTCAATGGATCTACCGAAGGGAAGGATAAACGAATTGTATATTAAACATTTTGTATGACGAGGCCAAAATTGATTGACGGAAAAATATAATCTTTTTCAAATTCACAATACATCGGGAGGATCGTCAGCGAAGATGTTATGGGCCAGAGTTTATGTTTGTAAGTCCGCAGAAAAAGGAAAAAGATAAGAGCAGAGAGTCAGCATCGGTTTTGGCGGGTCCATGAATTAATGGATTCTGTAGCTTATCCCTGCTCAACTTATATCTTACGTAACTAAGGAGGTGTCAATCCTCGTCACTGGTTTTGCTTTGGAGTCTCACTCGTGCCATTGTTTTTAAAAATTCCGTTAAATCTGTCTAGATAGAATTTCAGTCTGTTTTTTATGGTAGGTTTTTTCAGCAAGACTTGTCTTCGATGAACTTCAATTTCATTAAATAGTGTTATTAAAGTTTTTAATAATAGATTGTAAATGCCCCTCAAAAAAATCTAAGCTAATAAAGTAATAAGTTCTATTTTTGAATTAGTTATGCCAATTTAAATTATTAATAAGTCAGCTTCAATTTCATTAAAAATAGTGCTGATTTTTTTTAAAAAAAATAGATTGTAAATGCCCCTCAAAATATCTAACTCAATTTTTTCTAATAAATTAATATGTTCTATTTTTGAAATAGTCATGCCAACTTAAATGACTAATAAGTCGGTTTCAATTTCATTAAATAGTGTTTTGATTAGGTTAAAGTCGAGAAGGGCCCGTACGTGTTTATAAAGCAACCATATAGGCAAAAGAGAGGTGACTCACAGAGAAGCGCAAGACTCACAAGAAGTGAGTCAGAAAAGTACAACCAACTAACCATGCTTTTGGCTGGAGCATGGAACCGATAAGAAAAACCAACTGTAGAAATAGAGGTAGCAACAACAAAGAAAATCAACATAGAAAACACAACACTCCTGAGACAAGAAGAAACCAACGAAATCCAACCATTGAAAAAGACAAATAGTCACTACCAAAAGGGATAGGACCAGGAGCCCAAAACCAGTCTTAATCTCCACCTCAATAGGAGATCAAGAAAAAACTCAAAATTAATGGCAACAACCCTCTTGCTACAACTGCAACACACAACCATCCAACGAGAGCCAACTGTAGAGTAAAAAATCTCCACTTGTTGCCAAATGATGCAAAAGATCCCAACCCCAATCCTTAACTCTAACATTAGGGAAAAAAGGAAACAAAAAGGAGACTACTAAAGCCCCCTTCTAGCAACTCACAAACTCTCCAACAAAAGACAAGCTCCACCTCAATAGGAGAGGTCTTCACCAGAAAAAGAGAAGCAACCACTAGAAAAAAACAAAGTGTCATCCATGACAGCAAGAACAAACTCCACCTCTATAGAAGAAGTCACCAACAACAATAAAACGAAAACCACCAAGAACCAGAATAGAACCCAAAGGCTAAGATGCATCAATCTAACATCTTTTCCCAAAGCCAACTTGACCATAGAGAAGACAAGGTTCTTTAGGGATGAATTCATGTCATCAACAAAAAATAAAAGAGATTTATTTGACCAAAATCTACCTAACCTTATTTACAAAGGTAATGACTAAAAATAGTCAAGCTTACCTTAGTGAAAGTTGTATCTCCATTCCTATTGATGATCTTGATTTTGAAATTTTCAACATCCACCTATTTATCATCTAATATGAATTTTAAGATTATCATTTGAATGTAAGGAAAAAATATTTACTTGTACTAATTTAATTTTTTTCTACTAATTACATACCTATGGACTTGACATGGTCATGTAATTAGGAGATAAAGAGTCAAAGGTGGATGTTTTCAAATTGCTCATGGAGGAATAGGAGAATAGTCCCAAGTAGAGGGTTCTTGTGGGTTTTTTGGTCATTTTCTCTGGTTGCTAATATGTTGTATTTATGCTATTAATTCATTCTTTGGTTTGTTTTGGGACTATATTGTTGGTCTTTTTTGCTTTGAACTTCCTCCCTTATGAACTTTTGTGTAAAGGGTACAAGGTACAACACCCTATAAATGTTGTTTATCTTATAAAAAACATAAGATAAACACTCTGACCCTAAAATTATATTATAATTAAAATTACATTAATATTCAATTATCATAGATAAATATAGTTAATCTTACACTTCAAAAGGAAATATAATATATTGCATTTAACCAAGTATTCAAAATTACCTATCTATTAATGTCAAATGTCATATCCAATAAGTCATTTGTGAGCACAATATCATCCAATATGGATGTATCATGTTGTTGGCCACATTCATCTTGAGCGTCCTCGCATGTATAATCACAAATAGACCTATAGTTTTAGCAAAGGTGAGGTGATTGTCGAGACTTGAGAGCCTCATCCTCATTGCCTTGTGCTAATGGCTTGGCATGTTGTAACAAGGTCCATGTGAGGGAGTTGACTCTAGAGTCTCCACCTCAACACTCTCCTCCACAAAAAAATGGATTATGACATGCTCAATGTTTGGCCTACTAAGGGGTATTTGTGCTTGGTCTTGGGCATGATGTACCCCCTCTCTATTCTATGTAAATCTCCCACCTCTACCTTAGAATTCACACAAAATAGTTCACAATCTCATTGAGGACAAACTCGCAATAGAGTTTTCTCAAAAAATAATATGGGACTTCATTGTGGTTGCATAGAGGATGGTAAAAAATTGTCAGCCACCTCTCCAAATTTTTTTCCCTTATTTCATGGTGTGAGAACCAATAGATAGGGAAACTCTTGCAACTATTGTGTATGGGCGAATTGGTTCATGGATCAATGAACAACACACACAAATCATATTTCTAAATTTAATTTTCTTTTATTTATTGATAGGATAATTTTGAGGCATAGAATTTATGTGATTCATCCCTCTTATTCAACCACATGTTAATTTGGCCACTCACATAATCTATATGAGAGATTCCAATGAGGTGGTGAAGGTTGTTCGATGGGAACTAGTTCCATTTGGATTTTTCAACCTATTGATCAATGTTTGGACTTCTCTTTCATTATTTTCAATTTGACCTATTAGGTTTTCTTTTGTTTCAAGAGGATGTTGAGGAATTGATGGATTTTCCTAAGGATTTGGTTGTCCATGTTATTCAGTGAACTAGTTTTTTATGAATTGGTGAAGGATTTTCAATGCTTGAAAAAATAAAAAAATTGAATAAAAAAAATATCCTAAATTTCTATTTTAATCAATTTTTACACAAGAACTGCTGATAAGGGCGTGGTTTGGTGGTCAAGTTGCTTGGTTGTAGTGATGGCCACCAGGATTCAAACCCTCGCTAGGCCAAAGTGCTTGCAGGCCTTGTGCCTTCATTGGGCCAATGTGCTCGCGGGTTTGGTTGTTTCTTGTGTTTTCTTGTACCCGGTTCATAACTCCAGTCAAAAGTGTTTACCCCTAATAACATGGGTGCATTGAACCTTTTAAAAAAATAAAAATTACACAAGAAATAAAAAACCTACCTCCTCAACCTCATAGATGTCGTGGAATTTTTTTGATGACATCTTGATTGACTTTATAATGTGTGCATGCTTTTTGTTGCTCACAATTTGCTATTGTAGAGGTAAGAGGTCAAGTCCAAATGAATTCATCTTCTTTGCATTTTTTATTTTATTAGACCCATAACATGAGTGTGTTATGGCTTGGTATTGACCTTCCTAAGCTTAATCACTACGAAGCCATAATGTGAGCACGTCATAAAGTGAGAAAATTATAATGTGAGCACATTATAATTTATTCATATTATAGCATAGATGGACCAAAAAGTGGTTGTGGCCACTTTTTGGTCTTCCAATTTTCTGCGTATGCCCTTTTTTTTTCTTTTCATTTTCCTTTTATAAGGATTCATCATTGTATCATTCAACCAAAAGTTCAAGGGTTGTACATTCATAATGATTCATTTTTTTTTGGATCAATAGCTCTTGGCCTTCATAACTTTTCTCTTCTCTCTTTGTGTGATAGGAGTTTGATTGTAGGTAATCCTTGGAAGCTATCGGATTGAGGAATCAAATCTAACATAAACTATGAGTATTCACCAATAAAGGTACATATAATAACACTTAGGATATTATCATGGTTTGTAATGACTGGAATACTTCTCTACCCATGGTACACCAAAGCACCTCCTAGATGTTGTTGGTAACACAAGGACTATCCTTTAGTCTCTAGAAAGTTCTACACATGCTCCAACAATGACATGAAGCACTCTACATAAGAACAAACACTTCTACATTAATCATACTTCATCCAGACATCATATCGTTTCTACCCTACTTTCGTCAAGGTCTATTACACCTTTATTTAATCAAACCATAAATCTTAATTCACAAACATTCTTATTGCATCATTGTAAGTGTCACTTTGCAAACTTCATATAGTGTAATAGATGCAACAATTGAGATGACACTCACAAGGCTTGTAGTATGTCAAGTCATTAAGGTCATGCTCATAATTAGTTTACATCTACAACTATCAAGGAATGTTGAGTCGAACAACAAAATAGCCCCACTTATATAGTGGATTCTTCACCACCCTATAAACTCTTGGTGTTCATGGCATGAAGCTATGCAATCTATATATACATATATCTATAACATGGGCTAACATTAATTAATCAATAATTGAATCAATACTCATGTAACTAAAATATATAGAAAATAGGTAGATAAAGATTGTACACCATTGTGAAGGTATGCCATGTACACAACGAATAACCTAAATAAAAATATATCATTGTTTTAGTTTTATATCTCTCCCTATCTTTGTAATCATTTGTCTCTTAGATATTTCTATACATGCCTATAACTTCATCTAAATTCTCATCCAAAGAGTTGACCTCGAGGATCAAACACAAGTCCCATATGAATGGCACTTAGCTCTAGGCTAAAAGATGAATAACTCTACCATACTTTTAGAATATATAGTATTTTAGGAATGGACATAAGACATCTATGTCTATGTTTCATGTTGGATTTTATGTTGGATTTGTACTTTGTTTAGGTCAAGTTTGTGCTTATAGATCACTTCCACATTTGTGGATTTATCCTCTATTGAACAAATCTAATACTACTAGTTGCATGCTTTTGCTCTTAGATTTGTTGATTTTTTTAATGTTTTCCCTACTTTAGATAATGGTAGTATTGATGAATACCTTTAGAGGGCTACCATATTGGTAGGGGGCATTCTCCCAAGTTGACTCCTAGGAAAGATTGACTTTATGATCGTGCCAATGATCAAAGATAACAAGCTTCGGTTGTGGAAATGCTCCTAAGATGCATATGCAAATTCTAATTCTTTTTAGTGGATCAATTTGAAAGATTCTTATAGTAAGTACACCTGAATGCTCTATGATGAATGTAGCAACAACTAACCCAAACATGTGTTTGGTTAGTTCATAATGAATAGTGAAATGAGTAAGAGTTAGCCAATTTTGATTTTGAATTTTAGAAATTTGAGTGTCATATTTGCAACTGTAAAATTGATTTTTCACATGGAGAGATGACCCTAGATAATATAGTTGTAGATTTAGATAAAGAATGGATGTTTGATCACTATAGATATAACTGTGATTTACATGACAAAATATACAAATATGAATAATTATATGAAAATATATGTAATAAAGATAAATAAGACTAAAAAAATGAGTCCAACTTCACACAAAATTACAACATTTATCACTATATAAATACATAAAAAAAATCATCTCAATGCTTAGCCATACATTTAAGTGCTTTCCTAGAATACATCACTCCACTCTTAGAATAGAAAGAAAATGTCATCACACGCAAATGCAAAGGTAGGAATGCATGCTCCCCCATTCCCCCATGGTCCGACTTCAAATGTTTTTTTACAATCAACTGGTAGAAATCTGAAGACACTCATAAGATCACAGTTGAGTTAAGAGAAAACTCTGTACCAGTGCAATTAAACATCAAGGATGGTCCGGGAGCTTCCCAAAGGTGCAACGCAAGCGGTTCCACCCCCATCAATACAACTGTTACCGGTACGCCCACGTTTTGTGAAGTCCAGCAAAGAATCCCGACATGTAGGACAAGAGGGACGCGTAAGAAGCCACTTGTCAATGCACTTGGCATGAAATCCATGGCTACACTTTGGCAGCATCCTCACTTTGTCTCCTTCTGTGAATCCTCCCAAGCAAATGGGACAATCGGTTCCCAATCCGGAGGGATTCGAACCAGGGGCGCCGTACACCAAACTGGGAATATCCACCACAAACTTTCTTCTCATTTCTGTATTACTCACTCCTGCGCCAGATTCCTCCGGGGACTCGACCCGGCGACCCCTTGCCCATTGCAGGGCACACCGGACAACAGAATGAAAGAAGATGGGTAATAACAGAGTGCCAAGCAAAGCAACGAGGACAATTAATATATTGCTCCTCAAATACTTCGTCCCCGAGTAAAGAAACCCTGAGTTGTGAGACGCAGTACTGGATGAATTACTGTCCAAGAATTTTCTTCTCTGGATTATACTCTCACAAGCCTTGGAGATGCGCAGCTCGGCCATGAATCTACAGGAAAAGGGGAAATAAATGAATTTACGAGAAAAATCGAAACTTGAAAAAGACGTAGAAAATGGCTGAATCTTGGATCCTCCTTCTACACATGAAAGTTGCAACGGATCTGCTGTACTCCAGTTCGCAGCGCGGCCATGAATTTACAGGAAAAGGGCGAATAATTCACGAGAAAAATCGAAACTTGAAAAAGACGTAGAAAATGGCTGAATCTTGAATCCTCCTCCTACACATGAACGCTGCAACGGATCTTCCGTACTCCAGTTTCTAGTATGCTTTAATGGATCTACCGAAGGGAAAGACAAGCGAATTATATATTAAACATTTGGAGTTTCGCTGTGTATGACGAGGCCAAAGTTGATTGATGGAAAAATATAATCTTATTCTATTTCACAATACATCAGGAGGAGCGTCAGCGAGGATGTTATGGGCCAGAGTTTTTGTTTGCAAGTCCGGAGAAAAAGGAAAAAGATAAGGGTCGGGTCCCATGGGGGTTGGAGGGTCTACTTTGAAGGAACAAGAGGTTTCATGGATTCATAAAAACATTTCTATGGGATTAAATGAAATCTTCCCTTGAAAAATAGTTGCTTCTATGTTTTAGGGCTGCAAATTTGAGGGGTGAAAATGGGGTGGGGTTGGAGCTCGCCCCTATAGTTTAGCAAATGTCTCTGTCCATTGTCGACTATCACACTCAAGTTTCAGATTCCCGCCAGAATGAAATTGGGGGGAAATGTCATGCATTTACAAGTTTTTCATCTCTATGTTTTGCATTGCACTCCATCCACACTGCATAGCTTGGAACAAAGCAATGAAGACCTTCTAGCAACAGAACCAAGCGTTGAATAGAGCAGAGCAACCACAAAAAGAGGCATGCGAATTTGAATCTTTCCCACATATTTTTTTATTTGAATCTTTATCGTATATTTTTTCATTTGATCTTTAGCTTCTCCAATCTCACTAATTATATCTTTACCATTCATGGTTGTTTAACCATCAGTTAATGATTGCATAGCTCTCAATTTCAGACCACCCCAATATATACTTTAATGAGAAGATAAGCAAGCATCCAAGTCAGCATAGAGGGCCAATTTGACTGAAAAATACTTTAGGTAGCAAAATGCTATAGAACTATAAGAAACTATAGCGATGTAGATGCAAAATACAAACTCTATCCCTAAGGCACTACAAGAATGCAACACTCGTAACACTAGCAATGGAAAGCATGTTATGTTCTAGTGGCTTTGACCTCCTGCCTGAAATGTTTCTAGGCACTGAGCTAAACATTGGGGGTGTAGCTGTGCTAGTTTAGGTGTGAATCAAAATAGTTCAACTCAACAATTCATACATATAATCCAGGAATTATACTGTTAAAATAAAATTGCAATGCCCTTGAAATATCAGGGGTTGGTTCGCGATGCTTTGCTCCAAGCATAAAAGCAAAGATCACAAGTCACTAATTAAGGTATAGGATATGAACATCATAAGCATTAGTCTGCATGTACTACTAATATCTAATTCTATGTTTCGAGAAAGCAGGTGTTGTGCAAAGGTTTGAGATCATTTTATCATACTTTAAATGACTCATTTCTAGCCAGACAAGCTAGCTTAAGGGCCCCAACATCAACACATTTTATTGGACAATATTCAAGATGAATCCCCATTAATAATTTGTTGGAGAACAAGGGCTCTTTTTGCAATAGTTTTAGGATATGAGCTTTGAGGATTTTCTAGCTCCATTTATTTGCAACTACTTTAGCGAGTTTCATCTTTAGGGTAAAAAGAGCTCTTTACCATGTATTGTACACCTAGAATTAACCAAGTTTGATACACAAGTGATCATTGTGAAGGAGTCTTTAATATGACTGAGGTAGGGTGTGAATAACTGAAACATTATGAAAATTGATGATATATGTAGATGACAGGAGTGGAGAATGTTGTGATTGATGCCATTGTTCGAGGATTGTGGGATTGTGATGATTTTTAGATAAATCACACTTGATATATTGCCTTGCCGATAACTATTAGTTTCCCTTGTTCATGCAATTGGGACAAGGCAAGACAAAAGTCGCAAAGATACATACATGAGGTCATAGCAATTGTGAACAAAGAGAAGAGTGAAGATACACAGTGTAACTATAGCTACTATGAGGAAAAGAACGCCAAGGATATACACAAAACAAACACATCAACATGTATAACAACTTTGAACAAACAAAACATTGAAGATATACATAATGTTTATACACCTTAGAAAAGAATGTCGAAAATATGCATAATATATATGCAATAATTATGAGGAAAATGAGCTATGAAGTGCATAATGTATATATAACAATTATAGAAACCTTTTTAATGCTGATAATATACAACAAATATACAATACATACACATGTATAGCAATTATGAACAAACATAACACTAAAGATGTACACAATGTATATGCAGCTTGGAAAAGAAGCCTGAAATGATGTACAATACATATGCAACAACTATGAGGAAAATGAGATATTAGATATGAATTGCACAATGTATATACAAAAATTATAGGAAAAAAATGTTATGCTGATAATATACAACAAATATATTGAAAAAACTGATGTATATAGAACATATATACCAACTATTTAAAAAATGTTAAAAGTGTGTGTAATGTGTTCTATATAAAAATAAATGTTGAAGATGTGCACAATGAATGCAATGTTTTCTATTTAGGGGTAGTACTAGTTACTTTGTATAACAACTGGTGGAATTCAATAGTCAAGCTTGTATCAATGTGTATGCATAGGCAGAGGTTGCTAATCCTTGAGAGGACAAGATATGAAGTGGAATAGTGCATCAACAACAAACATCTTTTCTTTCCCAGACTACCATCCAACAAAAACAACATACCATTAGAGGCTAGGATTCATAACAAAAATCATTGTCCTAATCCAAGAAAAGCTAAGAAACTAAATCAATCTTACACAAACTTGCTTTGGCTTAATGATTAATAAAACCATATTAATATAGCTAATTTTGAAGATGGCCTTTAGGTCAAAGATTAAGATTTGTTTTCTAACATTCAACAAAATTAATACATACATCTATAATTGTATCTCTCCAGCATTTTGATTAATTGAAGCAACTGGACCACTGTGTATGATATAAGCATTTCAATGGCTAATCAAACTCTTGTTACAATTTTCCTCATAACCTAACATACAAGTGCTTGGAAAATACAAAATGATGTCACTTAACACTTTACAAATGATTTTTTGTTTTTATTTTAATCTATTTGAACGTTGATATAGGACAGACTAATCTTGGATTTCTATATAAATCTTCATTTGTTTCCTATAAATTTTCATGGTAAACATAAAACACAAATATATAAAAATAACTAGCTAGTTAGATTCTTTGTAACCACAAATTACACCTTTATATAGGGTCAACCCCCTCTCCATTAGATAAGTTGATTGTTAAAAATATCCATATGCAGACTGGCCTTACCTGCACACAGTAAGATTGACAACTGATGGAGATCAATCCCTTGAACTTGCAAATTAGTTTCCAAAGAACAATACCATGTTCTGTGTTAACTCATGCATGTAAACACTGTTGAATGACAAAGAACTAAATAGTCATGAAATCAATCATTAGTGATCCATACAAAATACACAATAAGTTATTTTGTATCATCTTCATACTCAGAAACTGCTGCAAGGACAGTGATAGAATAAATATGCACAGTCTGCACAGTGTTCTATTTTTTTATTATCATAAATCATAAAATTTATATGAAATTGTTTGATGTTTTTGCTTCTTTATGAGTGTTGTACTTGTCTCCCCCAACACACTATTTTAACTTTTGAATATATATTTTAGTGCAGTTTGTGAGGAACCATTTTTTTGTTACATTATCATGGATAGGAATGTGCACCGTTTGATTCCAATAAAGACTGGTTTTAGGAGTGTTGGTGTAATTAAATATTTTGTACCTTGTCCTAGGTCATAATTACACCTTAGTTAAGTTTACTTAGGGACCACATAGGAGTTGTTGGAGAATTTCCACCTTTGGTGGACTTATCATGTTATCACTCTATCATCTCCACCTTTCATGGACATATCATGTGATTAGGTTTCCACCTTTTGTGGTAGATCCACTATTTGTGGTGGTTATCACATTATCACCTTTCCACTTTAGGTGGAGTGATAGCTTTTCATTGTTGTCTCATGTCATAAGATTACGACACTTGTCATAATCTTATGCACTCCTATGTTCTCACCTTGGCTATATAACCAAGGGGTCTCTACTACATTTGTACACACACACATTGAATCATATCATTGACATAGAATACAGTTTATTCTTGTCATATTATTTTCTCTCTTCTTTGTGCTTTCTATTTGGTCCATAGATCTTGGCATCCATAGCCAATTCTAACATGGTATCAGATCATGTTTGATTCTAACAAGGAGGTTCAGTGCAATGCTATCACAGAATGACGTAGAATATGAAGATATATACTCGATAGATGATGAGATCCCCAATTTTTTCCCAAGTACACAAACAACCAATGAACCAATCATACCTGATTTTCCTCCATGTACAAATAGGGAAAATGAAGAAACATTCAACTCTACTCCATTTGAGTCTTATCCTAATGTTTTTTCTCCCACCGAAGTTCACCAACCATCCAAACAATCAGATGGACAAGATAAACCACCTTTGGTTCCTCCATCATAGAAGGGAAGGGAACACTAGAGTATTTCATACACCATGGTCCTAATTGAAGCAAAACACATTGAGAAAGATGCAATATCTAGTTGTGGGGCAATGAAAAAATCTACAACTTCTGTTGAAAAGTGGAAACTAGTTCAAGAGTATTGTTCTCATCATGGTGTCCTTCAGACAACAAACCAATGCCGAGATCGATGGGAGCATATTTTGCCAAAATATAAAAGGATTAGAGATTATGAGTCACATATTCCCTATGGCCATGATAGCTATTGGAATATGACTAGCAGAGAGAGGGCTAGTAAAAAACTTCCACCAAACTTTCCTATTGAATTGATGGATGCAATGGAGATCAAATTTGGGATTGATAGAGTAATTGATCCTGGGAGTATAAGTATTGATGCTTCAAAGATAAATTATACATTTAGTTAGAAAATTCCGTCTCCAAATGAAAATGTTGATGAATTTGATACAGTGAATGCAACAGGTCAAGGCTCACAAAACATTGACAGTGAAAGAGAAAAAGGGTACACTGGTAAAAAGAGGAAATCAACATTAAAAACTACAGCTATGAAGGACACTATTATTGGAAACAACAAATTATTTGTTTCTACATTGCAGGTTGTTGAGGAAGGACGTATGAAACGCCATGAAAAACATTATGCTTTAATGGAAATGCGGTTAAGTGATAAAAAATTATGTGATGAAAAAATGTTCAAGTTGGAAGAGCAAAAGGTCAATGTTCAAATGAGCTTGGTTTCTGCTCTAAATTCCATTGGCCAAGCGATGCTTAAGATTTTTGAATCATTTTCAAATGATAAATGATTTGGTCAATGTTTGTACGTTGTTAAGTCAAACTTTGTATGACAATTTAATAACTATGTTAAAAATATTTTGATACTGTTGGATTTATCTTATTAGATTCAACAATGTTGTTAAGTCAAAATTTGTATGGCAATTAAATAAATTTGTCTTATTAGATTCACCAATGTTGATTAGCTCTTTTGAATATATATTTTACAAGATTAATGGCTTAGTTTGATACTGTTGGATTTGCATTCACATGGGCTTAATTGTTCTGGGAATATTAATTGATCTATAATGAATTTATCATGATTTAGTATAAAAAGTCAAAAAAAAATTTAGGCTAACGGAATAAAAGTTTTCTATGGGTTGCAAAATGTTTGAAATTCTCTGTGCAGTGCCTACTGAGAAACTTCTTGTATGATATTGATTGGCACAAAAAAAAATCAGAGATTTTCATTATTTTTATCCTTAATTAGAAGTCTCCTTTTTCAAATAATGATCAAACAGAGCCCATGTGTGCTTGGAAGATTTCAATATCTTGTTACATGTTAAAAGTGTTAGTCATGGATTTTCCTTGTTCAAATATGCTCTTTTAACTATTTTCCATACATTTCTTTACACTTGTCATTTACATTAAGATCTCTTTTTACAACTGTAGTATCATGTATCTGAATACAACTGTGTAATGTTTTTCATTCCTATTTTTCTTATTTATTTGTGTTTGGTCTAATGTTTCTCTTTTTCGTGTTATGCTTTCAATTCTTCATTTCCATCACCATGGTCTGCAACTGGATAATCAACTTTTGATTTCATCTTCATATTGATTTTTCCCTTGCAACATAACTATTTTTACGAGGCCAATAGTGAGAAAAATCAAACCTGAATTATGTCTTCTATGCCACAAAATGTTCTAAGATGTCCCATACCATCCCTAAGATTTTTAAGCATCAAAGAAGTAGGTCATTGTCCAAAAACATCCCTGCCACACTTGTTTGATGATGAATTCTCACTTTAGGCTTTTTGGCTATACTCCAATGAGCTAGGACATCTAAGACCCCAATGGTCTTGCATGCTTAAGACCCAAATTTTTGGATTACACCTCCCCAATTAGGAGACTTTTGGTCCTCCAAAGCTCAAGGATTAAATGGGGAAATGTTTAGAACCTCTTTATCCAACCAAGGTACCATCTTGCCTTGCACTACAAGATGAACAACACCAAAAACTTGGTACATTTTTGCCACACACTAAACTATTGTACTTGCTGGTCCTTGCACACACGAAGCTTTGTTTTAGCTCTATCAATTGCACTCTCAAGCTCAGACCACAAATTTTCCACTTGCATTGATCAAACACTTCCCCCTTGATGAACTAGCCAAAACAATTTTGAACATAAATTGTTTCCCTCTCATACGAATTTGGAATCCCAAAGATCACACTAAAAATGTCAAGAGGAACCACATTGAACACAAACGACATCTACAAAATCCAAACTAAACCCAAACTGAAGCTTGCATTGCTTTGTAACTTGCAACTTCACATTATCTTCTAACCAATTCAAAAGTAAGGATGGTGATGGTCTGTCACTTTCAAACCTATCTCTTCTACTATCTTGCAATAAATTAGATTTGATTGAGACACAATATCAAAGAAAGTATCAAACTTTTTACCTTTGGCTAGAAGCTTGATGTGGAATAACTTGGTAAGCTCCTCTTCACTTGGAGTTTTTTATCTAACCAAAAAATCTCCTTGTTTAGTGTAGCATTTGAAATGAAATCATCAACATCTAAGTCACACTCTATTTCTTTGCCCTTATCCACATAAACAATGTTTTTATCTTTCCCCTTCTTCAACCAAGAGGGTGTTAATGTGGGATGCAAATTCCAACATCTAATATATTCATGCCCATTTTTATCACGTGAGAACAATGAAATTTTCTCTTACCTTTGCTCTTTTCTTTTGCTATGGAAGTAGCATTCTTTTTACCTTTACCCTTCAAATTCTTCTTGGTGTCATGTTGCTACTCCTATTATATTCCCTCTATTTTTTTTCTTATTTTGCTCAAATTCTCCAAACCCTAATCAACAATGAATGGTAATTCAAAATACCTATAAGGGTTGTGATTTATTACCACATAAAATAGTGATCTCTCCTTGAAATATGACGTTGTTTTAGCAATAATTTTGTCCTTGCTTCTGCCTTCAAAAAATATCAAATTCTCTTAGGTTATTAAGCATCAAACTGTCCTTAAATGGATGGCGCACTACCCCAATCTTGAAAGTCCCAAAGTCTAACATAATTTATAGTGATTTAATCCTAAGTGTTGGTGTTGTTTTCCAACCTGACTTTACCCTTCAATTTGTTCTAAACATATCTAAAATTTCCATGAACTTTACCAAGAGTGGAGTGGTTGGAAACCTAAATTGGCTGTATTGATTTTAAGTGTAAATCTGCATTTAAATCTGTTACAAACCAATTACAAATTGCCATGATCCTTCACCAATTTTCTCACTTGAAACCCTAGATGGTGGTGGTGAAATCTAGAAAGATATATCTTGATGGCAAATGTGGTAAAATTGTTTTCTCAACAGTTATTTGAAGTCTTCCCACTTAGATGGTGATACTTTTTAAATCTCTAATGCATATGCATAATTTTCATACCATGTAAGAGCATAGGTTAAAAATTTCAACCTTAAAGTCCTCACATTAATCTTTTACTCACTTAATTCTAACAAAACAGAGACAAACATTGAGGCAATGTCATTATTTACTTGGTACCTAGTGGGTGTCTCCAACACCATCTTTTACATGCAGAACCACTTCAAACCCTACCTTGAACACATTTTCTTGATCTTCCTAACTGTTATGGGAAATATCTATTATGTCACCTTCACTATGATCCAATACATAGTTGCCTAAGAAATCAACATCAGTATTTTCTTCTCTATTAACCAGAGGCCCTTGGATTACTTGTAAATGTGCCATTGAATTTCTGTTTGAGTTTTCCCAATGGAGGAGGGGTCCAGTTTATTCCTTTATGCATGTCTAGCTTATAATTAAATTTTTTAGACCCCATCAGGGGGATTGAATATATATATTCCCAAATCAAGAATTTGACCAGAAACTATTCTTTCTAGTCATCTAGAGATAAAAATGATGTACACAAATCCTAAGATGCCAGAATTTCATTGTTTCAGTTTTCTTTGGGTTTCAACATTCCATTGATACTCTAGAAATTTTTCTTTTAAATGCAACCTCTTGCTTGCTGACCTACAAAATTATAGTATCTTGCATCTCAAGCTTGTTTTGTTTACATCTATATTTTTTTTATTTCTCTATGATTGTGAAGGTAATAGGGAACCCCTTATGATTATGGGCATTTTACTAGATAGTCTCATCAACATTATTATAGGCACTTGGAATGGTTCTGATTTTTTTTATTTTGTGGTTTTGAAGGGAGGACATCACTATTGCATGATGAATTTCGCTTCAATTACAAAGCTAAAATTCCTTCTTGCCACTGCATCAAATATTATTCAATTGGTATTACAAATTTGGAATGATCTTCAAAACTCAAACATCATACAACAAAAAATTAATAGACAAAGAATAAAATTATCTGAAATAAGATAATCGTCAAATATGGAATTAGATGACACGGAAACAATGCTTCATACAATAACTTCTGAGGTGGAAAATGACATTGTCGAAACATTATCTATTTCTCAGTGGGAAGGAAGGATTCAGGGGGAGTGGTATGTGAAACCACGCTCTTTGCATTGGTGGAAACACTACATTTTTCAAGTTAGATGTGATGATGAACGTTTCCTCAACATTTTTAGGTTGCCATATGCATTATTTCAAAATATTTGTGAAATTCTTAATCATGATCTAAAACAAGGTGAAATACCATATTCATTTGCTACAACTATTAAAAGTAGAGTCCTTTGGAAGTAGAGAAACAGGTTGCCATTGCAATTTTATGATTGTCATCTGGGATGACAATGCTTAACATTAGTGAATTGTTTGGTTGTGGAGAGTCAACTGTGGTAAGAGTTGTAAATAAGTTCATCAATATCTTTTATATTCAATTTCAAAGTCATATCCAGTGGCCTAGTAATCAAATGAAACTTGAGCATGTAAAAGAAGGTTTTCATCTAAAACAAGGATTTCCAAATTGTTGTGGAGCTATAGATGTAACTCACATTCAGTTTCATCTTCCACCTAATCAGGGAAAACTTTAAGAAACCCCCCCATCGGTGCAGGTGTAAAATCCTGGCGAATTTGGTATACTTCCCGATGAAAAATATTAATTCTATTGGCAATTTTTTTTGTTTCACGAGAAAAAAATCCCAATTGGCGAATCCTTTATAATCCCTGGAAGTTCATGGAAAATCTTGGCGAATTGAAATTTTTTTTAATAGAATAAAATATTTTTCATTAGCGAATAAAACTGTTTTTCAAACCAAAATTGTTTTTCCATTGGCGATTAAAACCCTTTTTCAAAGCACAAAATATATTTTCATTGGTGAATTAAAAAGAATCTCAAAATATTAAAAAAATCTAGTGGAAAAATAAATAGATATGCCAGCGAAAAATCATAGGGGCCGTTCGTTGAATGTTCGATGGACGACTGTAGTTGCATTTCAGAAGTAAATCTCTGAAGCACTAGACTTGCGATTTGAAACCTCTGAAATAACACTATAACCGTTAGATGCGGACATGTGGCGAGATCAAGGCTCATTGCTCATCACTCATTCTGTCTTTTCAATGCCTCAACATTGTACATTTCATTTAATTGAAATTCTCATTCTTTTTGAAGAAAGTGTGGTTGTCGTACTGCTAGTGCGGGCAGTGGTGGCGATTAATGCCATATGTGATATGAACATCCAAAGCAATTTCTTGGACAACTCATAGCTTTAATGAAACAATATTTGTAATGATTTCATATCGTTTGAACTTTGAGTGATTTTGACAGCTTGTCAGCTTGAGGTACAGTTCAAGTTGTCACGTAGCCACTAGCCAGACGTCAATCAAATTTAACATTTTAATTATACAGGCTGGTAGCGGCACTGGTGGCCCATAAATAGGGATAGTGATTTAGTGATTAGTAGATAGTGCCATAAGGGTTTTTATTTTCTAGGGTTAATAAGGATTCACGAAGAAGATGATGCAGTATTGGGGATAATGTAAATTCGCCTACCTACGGTTATGTAATTACAGAGTAATCAGTAAAAGACGAATTTCCTTCAAGTTCAGAATGGGTGAAATTGGATTGAAGTTGATTTGGTTAACCTGAATTTTCAGACGGGTTTTGAACCAGGATGAGGAGCTTTGATGGAGATAAGTGTTATCCCAATGCATAGAGGCTATAGGTAAAAGATGGGAGAAGATTTGCTTCTCCTCATGTATTCTAACAGCTCCCATTTCCCCAGCATGGCTCTGGTTCTCAAAGGGGATAAATACATTTTGTATCCTCACAACTCCCATTTCCCTAGGACTGATTGGAACCCCCTTTCCCCAACATGGTTGGAAAATCCACCAGCAGAAGCTTGGAATCATGAATTTATTTTCAGAGCCACATTTGTATTACGTTGTCACCAACAAGAGCTTAGAATCATGCATTTATTTTTAGAGTTACATGTGTACTAAGTTTTCAGCAACAAAGCTTGGAAATTGGAATCAATTTGTAATCCATTGTAACGAGCAACAACTTGAAATAAATTATTAAATTTTGTCTATATAAAGTACTAAAGTGACACACTGACATATGTTATTTATACAAAATAGGAGCTACAGTGCTACTCGTCTGTAAAAAGATATGTAATAATGTGACATTGAAATTTAGTTGCAATAAAATAAATGGTTGTGTTGTGTTATTCTTGAATCTTCGTTATTCATTTATGCTTAAGAGTAAAGAGTTGTTTTATGAGTTCGAAACTTCAGTGTCTATTAATAATTTAATATATTCAAATCAGTTTTTTTCTTTTGAGAAATTAAGTAATATATTTTATGCAATATGCACTTGATAATTCATGGTTATATCAGGCCATTAGGGGAATACAATAATTCGTTCCACCAATGTTTATGTGTTACAAAGATGTGCTTACTTTTGTTGACTCTATCGGTATATCGAGGAGTGCACCTTATGAGTTACGAGTCTTCCTTCGG
The DNA here is from genome assembly GCA_007115665.2 of Sequoiadendron giganteum. Classification (NCBI taxonomy): domain Eukaryota; kingdom Viridiplantae; phylum Streptophyta; class Pinopsida; order Cupressales; family Cupressaceae; genus Sequoiadendron; species Sequoiadendron giganteum. The sequence continues at coordinate 187,559,049 of CM021107.1, read as the reverse complement.
GCCATCAACGGGGCTGTGATGGGGGTTCCATCGATAAAGCATTGTTAGGCCGATGCCTATGGTATTGACTTTAAAACACATGTGTCATATTTATTTTTTTAATTTAATATCATAAATTACCCAAGTTTCAACCGTTGGATGAACATTTGATGTATGGTTGTAGTTGCATTCCATAATGAAATGCACAGAGCGATGGGCTTCCCAACTTAAACCTCCAGAATCACCCTATAAACGTTAGATTTAGAAAGATCAATGGTTAAGATTAAGAATTTTCAACTTGTAGACCTAAGACGTGTCATTCACTTTAGTCTTTAATGTTCCAATTTCGAGAAACAAAGCATTTAAAGCACTTTGTACTGCTAAGTTCCAACTCAAACTATCAAGTGATCAATGTTTATTTTTAAAGTTAATATCATAATTCATAAATTACTCAAGTTTCAACCGTTGGATGAACATTTGATGTATGGTTGTAGTTGCCTTCCGTAATGAAATGCACAAAGCGATGGGCTTCCCAACTAAAACCTTCGGAATCACCCTATAACCGTTAGATTTAGAAAGATCAACAGTTAAGATTAAGAATTTGCAACTTGTAGACCTAAGACGTGTCATTCACTTTTGTCTTTAATGTTCCAATTTCGAGAAACAAAGCATTTAAATCACTTTGTACTGCTAACTGCTAAGTGTTAACTCAAACTGTCAAGTGATTAATGTTTATTTTTAAAGTTAATATCATAATTCATAAATTACTCAAGTTTCAACCGCTGGATGAACATTTGATGTGTGGTTGTAGTTGCATTCCATAATGAAATGCACAGGGCGATGGGCTTCCCAACTTAAACCTCTGGAATCACCCTATAATCGTTAAATTTAGAAAGATCAACGATTAAGAATTTACAACTTGTAGTCTAGTAGACTTGTAGACCTAACTCCTAAGACGTGTCATTCAATTTAACGTTCCAATTATGAGAAAAAAAGCATTTAAAACACTTTACACTTTGAAATTGTACAGTGATTTTTAAAGTCTTCACTCTTTAGATTGCTCATTGCAGTGCACCACCCTATTTTGGATTCCATAGTTTCACTTCCAACAATGCCATTCCAGTTTTCAAGAGTCGGGACTCAGAATCTGGGTAAGTGAAAGAATTCCTGTGGCTATATTTCATCGTTTGACATTTCTTCAATTCTTATTTTGTCAAATTTTGAAGTTTGGGTTTAGAGAATCAAGAATTCGTTAAAATTAAGGAGGACTAATAGGTATTACTTATTAGGGAATTCAAATTTCAAAACTTCATATTTGTATAGGCATGTCTACCACCAGTACCACTAGACTTAGAGCAATGTCTGATAAAAAAATACATTATGTATAATTGCTTAAAACCCCAGGTTTCACTGATGGGTACCATGATATTTATGATCTTGAAATCTATGGTAGGTGTACCTTAGAATTTAGATTTACATCTCAGAATAAGGTTGCAAAGCAAAAGCAAGTTGATAGTATCAGTGCACCGTGGGTAACTAGATTAGGGCGCATGATGTTACATGAAGTTTTCCCTTGCCCAAAATTTATCATGGTCTGTGCCAAAAATTATGATGATAAGAAAAGAGCAATTGTTAATAAAGATAACCAAGAAGAATTGTTATCCATTAATGCAGAAGAACTTGGAAAAGTGTTGGGGTTTACAACCAAGAATTTGGAAACCACCACATTGACCTAGAAAAGCTTGCTAGTGATTATGAAGCAATGGAAGAAAGGCTGAAAAATGATTTCTTAAATACAATAGTTATGGATAGAAAAAAATTGAAAGGTGATCATAAGCCTCCTTATAATTTGGATATTTTTAAACCGTGGGTTCGGGATACTATTTCCATGCTAGCATTTTGCCTCGGTCTGGATAGCAATTTGGAAGTGGGTGCAAGCCTCCTTGAAATGATATATAATATCCATTATGCTGATGAACATGTCAAATATAATTATACTCAGCACATTGTAGAATCCATGCATAAACAATTTTTAATGATTAAAGCAAGGTTCCACGAAGACATTTAGGTTCACAACCTACTTGTGCTATCTTTTTCTATTCAAATTTAGAGGAATGTTTCAGACCAACAAGCTTAGATTCAACCCTATAGTAATGCAAAGGAAAAAAATTTGGCTCTAGTATATGAATGGACCACTGAGATAAGGATGCATGATTCTCGAAGGAACTACAATCATTTTGTAGACTACTTTTTGGCTCCATTGCATCAAGTAATTACAAATACTCCAATGCCTAGATTACCTATGTCATGTAGAAACTGCATGCAACTAGGAAAATAAATACAATTGGCTGATTGGTACTTAATGGAAGAATATATTCTGCTAAGATTTTATGGATCGGGAGTACAACCATACAAACTTCCAATGCATGTGACATAAAGGGTTTTTGTATTGGAATATGTAAGGTAGGTCTAGAGTGTTGATGAACTACACTTTCTCAGTCAACAAAAGAAGACCTTATTTCCTTCTTTACCTTTTTCATGTGGAGGGTTCACATTCGAGAGAAAAGCATTTAGTGTGGCACATAATATTTTGATTTTTTTTGCATTTGATGCTATCTATCACTGGTAGTATGATCCATGTGACATCATTAAATCAATGATTGTGGCTAATAGGAATGCAACAAATATAATTCAACATCAAAGTAAACCCTTGCTTGAAACTTGAGAAACAAGGATTCTTGGGATGAGGTCAAAATAGAAATGGAGAAAAGTGTTGCTGAGAATGGTATTTCTTTTGAACAATTGTTAGCAGAAATTATGGCATTGCACCGAAAGACAATAAGGACATACAACAATTTTTATGAAAAAAGTGATAAACCATCTAGTAGAGTAAAAATTCCAGGTTCTCTAGAGAAGGAAGTTATAGATAAAAATTGGTCACAATAAAAAAATATTGCCTTTTGGTCTATGAGGAAGGACCTAGGTGATCCAAGAGCTCTTGTAGTATGATGCTAACAAAGAAGATAAAGAGTTTAGAAAATTGTGTAATATAGAGCATCCTAATGAACGTGATGAATCTGATGATGATATTGATAGGGAAGAAGACGAACAAAGCCATGCCAATTAAAAACTTGGTTTAAGTGAGGTCGCAAAAGAAGAATATGCTTCAACATATACTTCAGGAGTAGACATACTTGAAAAAATTGGTTATGAAGGTGGTCCTTTGGGGTCCAATGGACAAGGCCCTTGGACAATACCAAGTGTTGAGCATAGAAAAATAGTTGATAAATCTAGCCATGGGCTTGGAGGTGAAAAAGTAGACCAAGGGCATACAAGTCAAACTCAATTTGTTAGAGCTTCTAGTCCTCATCCTCATGGTCAGACACAATCACAACTTGGACATGCCCTTGGTGGACAACTTAGTACAACTGGGAGTGCCATTGGTGGCGATGGTATGGGTAGTAGTACTAGTAGTGGTCAACATGTGCTACAATGAGAAATTACACACAATACTAAGAGGAAAACAAAAAAAGATACCACAGAAGCACCAAATGATCAAGGCAATCAAAAGAGGCAAAGGATTTTGATAGGTCCAAGTCACACTATCAGTGGATCCACCACTACCACAAAGGAGTTATTTCCAGACACTCCCACAAATCCAGTTAGTGTGGGTGCAACACCATTAGCAACTGCAAGTACTCCTATTCCTTCGCCATTCAAGCATTCAATTGTTCCTGCCTCCCCAGGTTATGATTTCATTGAAGAGTTTAAAAAGAAATCAGACTTGAATAAAAAATAAAAGAAGCAACTGATGGAGAGTGCGTCTTCTGTAACTTAAGAGATTGCAACAACCGTGGTATTACCCACATTTGACACAAATAAAGAAATCATGGAGTACACAAATTTTGTTCCCATAGTTCAAAACAAACCAACAAATTAGATGGATTGATCTGAATACCAGGTAACCAATTTTCAATTGGATTTTTCTGGCCTGAAAAATACTGACAAAATTAATGTATCAAAGAAGAACAATGAATTAGTGTACACATCATTGCTAAAGCAAGATAGAGAGAAGAAAAGGTTGTAGACCCAAATAGAAAAGTTACAGGCAGACCTAGCAAGTGAGAAATCAAAGAGGAAAGCAACAAATAATAAGAGCAATGAATTAGAAAAAAGAATAATAAAATCTGCCTCTACATCAACAAACAAAGAGGATAAATCAAATGAGAGAGAAGTGAATGACTTGAAGCGAAGGCTAGATGAGAGCAACAAGAAATATGATGAGGAAAAATCCACTTCAGAAAAATTAAGAGTAAGAATTGAGAATGGAAATGCATAGTGGGAACAAAAAATGGAGAAATAGAGAAAAACAAATGAAAGATTGGAGACAGAGCTGATAGAAGAAAAAGAAGAAATTAAGTCTTCTCAAAATAAGTTATCGGCATTTTGTAGAGATACAGTGAGACATATGAAACAAAAGATCTAGGATGAAATAATGCAGAGGTTTGATCATTTTTGTGACATGTTTCAATTGATTGATGCTATCTAACAACATTATAAGAAGCTCAACAAATATTTAGTGGACAACAAAAAGGTGCTGGAATTAGAGAAATCTGCAAATGAAGTTCTACAAACAGTCTACAAAGCCAGTGACAATGATCTGAAATCAAAAGGGATTACTAATCGGATTGAAACCTCAATGAAGTTGTCATCTATCATTGAAAAGTGTTTGAGAATGTCTAGAACAAAGGAATATTTGCATTTGGTTGCAAACAAGATGAAGGTGGTGGATGAAAAGGTAAGGAACTTCACAAAGCTTGGTTTTCCAAAGGCTTTTGACACAAATGAGTGATTCATTGGAAAGGATGGTTTCAGAGAGAAGATGGAAGGTGCAAGGTAGATTGATTTGGACCAGTTTCCTCAGAACCAAGATGTGAACTATTTGGATTCCATTAGAACACTGATAACCTTGAATGCAAAATTGACTGAAGAATTTAAAACAGGTTGCATTTCTAATTACAATCATGAAATGTTAACAAAACTTCAAGTCAAACAACATCAGTTAGAGCAAATGACAATTCCACCACCTAAAAAGTGGAAGTTGCTAGAAAAGTTGATATAGTGACTTGATTTATTATTTTCAATCTTTGATAATATGAGTTTTGAAGTTCCAACTCAGCTCTGTGCAGACTTGTCTTTGGGCATTGGCAAGATTTTGTATTTTCAATGCCAATATGTACTCCTTCATGTGAAATTCAATTAAAAAGCCCAAATTTAGACTTTAGTCATGTGATGATGTTCAATTATCTGGATTTTGTATTATTTATTTTATCATTTGAACTAGTGATGAACTGTTAGCTCATTATATTGACTTCTTGGTAGAGCTTCCATTTCCAAGTTATGGATGTTGAACTGTTAGCTCATTATATTTACTTATTGGTAGAGCTTCTAAGTTATGGATGTTGAACTGTTAGCTTCTGTTATGTTTTGACTAAAAATATTGATTAGTATCCACCAACTTACACCTCACCCACATCCCACATACTGCAAAAATACACTACATTTGATTTTATGATTAGCACAAATTGTAGAGATTTGTGTGACAAGATCCATTTTGTGGCCAACATTACTACTTGATCAATGATCATGTCCATAAATAAATCTAAGACCCCATGGTCACAACCCCTATTCCTAAAGAATTCAAATTCAATGTACTGACGATTTAATTATACTTACACACACTCAATTTGAATAACATAAACAACCACTTTGGAGACAACCAAATAAGTTAATAAATTATAAGAATATGAATCCACAACAATTGAAAACTCGAAAGCAAATCAGTAAATATGTGTAACCTTCTCCATTGTATTGATCTTCAAAGTTAAAATGATATGCATTATAAAAATAGTTTATGATATGAGATGGATGGGCGAATTGGTGCAATCTATTATCTATCTTCTTACTATTTTCTACTCTAAAGTCTAATTAAAAATGATGTGATGATCCATTGATCTCCTATTGGGGTCTTGATCTCTCTTATATATGAGAGGCAACAAGCTACAAACCCCTTGCAAAAATTCATGATGTTTTGACAACTAAACATAACTCAAATTATAAATAAAACAATGCCATAGGTGAATGCACCGATCCATTAATCTCCAAGCAGAATCCCATGACCACTGACCACCTAAGATTTGTTCAAGGCTTCTACTCCATGATAGGGTGCTCATCATGTTGTTTGCTGGTGTTCTTCCTCTAAATATGATGGTTGTCTTGTTGGATATGATTCTGACACATCTACTGTTTGGCTAATAAACATATTGACTGTAGAGAGGTGATGGATGTACTCCTGTTCAACATAGGTGTCCACATTAGAGATCACCTTTCATATCATATTCCATAGACATTATTTTTTCGAGTTGCTTATGAGTGTTTTGTAAAACCATAACCTCATCATTTATTTCTTTCAACACAACAGTTAGAAGCCCAACAAGCTCTTCCTTCCAATCATCATATTCTCACAGATTTCTAATGCCAAAATGAAGTGTCAGGAGTGGGACTAAATCAAAGCAGTCAAAATCTTCCCTAAGCCTATTATGATATCCATTATGTGATTCTACCAACTTGTTATATGTCAGCAATATTTGTCCTTTCATGGCATTCTTATCTACGAGCTCCTTTTTTTTCTCCATCATTCTAGGCTACAATCGTTCATTCTCCACCAATGCAATGCGTGTCTATTTGAATACTTCCCAATATTCAATAGCACATTTTATCATTTTATTGAACCTTTCTTTTATCATTTTAGATACAGTGTTATATTTGATGGTTTTCACTTCTTTCTCCAATTCTTTGCATTTCCCCTGGGATTTCAGATGACAATTCTTCTAGTAGGCTGCATCAGCTAATGCATCAAGCACTCTCTTATCTTTTTCAAGCCACGGGGAGTACAACTCTGATGTGGAGGAGGAAGATGTTTTTTCTCTCTAATTTGTGAGCTCCTTCTTTAGTTTGTCATTTTCCTTAATCAGTTTATCGATCTATGCTTTGGTAAATTTTGCCACATTTATGTTCAATTCTACTGTCTCCATAGGGTTGGTATCCAATACTCATTGAACCAAGAGATGACCAAACACTTGGTTTGGATTACTAATTATAGCAGGTCTATTATCATGGGGATACAATGACCAAATAAGCAAGGTGGCTTCGTCTGGGTTGTACCCAAATCTTGAATACATTTTGTCACTTGCTTTTTCTGTTAAGTTCATTTTCGTATCCCCTCTTTCTTCTGAAGCTATCAAATACAATTGAAGAGCTAATATCCCACCCTGGCAGGAGCAACACTCCAACTTCTTGAAGCAATTCGCTACCTCTTTTAGGAGTGATGGACTCCATTTCCTTTTCTACCTCCCATTTCAATTCCTCCAGAGCGGTTGCCTCATGTTCAGGAGTGATATCCTGTATCTGTTGTCTCATTTTTCTACCTTTATATTCATAAACAAATGATTAAATTCAGAAGATATAACAAAATCACAATAAAAAATAAACTGTTCTCCAACCATGACCCTCACATCATCAGATAGTTCATTTGATGCCTCAAATATTACAATATTCTCCTTTTGAGGGGGATCGTACTGTGCAATAACATGAGCATTGATTTGTTTGACCTACTCACCCTCTTCATCACCCTACTCTGCTTCACTTATATTAGTATCTACAGAAAAACATACCTCAGGAGTAGGCTGTGAAGGTATGTAATCCAAGGGCTCTATGTCTTCAGCTTTTACTCCTAAATAGGTTGCATGAGGTGCATCAAAAACAACTGGGGGAACATCCTTTACCAGTTCATTGACATGAGCGATGAGTTGCTCAATTCTTGTTAAAGGATCTTGTATCTCACCAAATGCCTTTGAATAAGATGGGACATTTTTCCTCTTCCATTCCTCTGCAAGCATAATCTTGTTATAGGTGGCCATTCTTTCCTTGGTGGAAGCCTCATAATGGTTTCTTATGACATCTTCGATTGAGAGCAAATGTTCATACCCTGATAGCCCCTGCGATAATCTCGCCTTATGAATAAACCTTTTTGCGTCAAATTGTTTCCTTACATCACCTAGAGGTAGGTTGTACTGTGCTAATTTACCATCAATTTCTCCATATCCTTCATTGGAAACCACTGTAAAGTCTCCAAAACATAAGGTGCTGGGCATAATTGATTGTTTTCTATGTCCTTTGAGGTGTTTGGAATCAGATTTTGCCAATTGCCTCACAATTTCTAAAAAAGAAATTCGGTCAGGAACTACTTGTGGCATCAAGTGTGGAGCCCCTTAGAACCCATAAACCCTTATCACTGTACAATCAGGGAAAGAATACCAGTCTCCCCAGTTATGATTCACTTTATTTCTCCGGTCATTTTCCTTTGGTCTTAGAAATCTTTGTACTTCTGGGGATAGGTTATAGTTGCACGGATACCCCAACAACTTCATCAATTATTTTACAAAAAAATCTTCAAAATAATGGTTACGAGACCTACCAAATCGACCGTCCCACAATGAAGTCCATATTTGTATAGGTTTAAAATCTCCATTTTCATCTATATCTTTTATCCTTAATTCTTCACTCCAGACCCCTCCGACTTGTCCCTCGTACAATAGCAAATGCATAAGCAAAGAATAGTGTTCAAAATTAATATTATCACTATTATTTTTAATATTTTCGAGCCCTCGATGTAGGGCATTGGCCAAGTAGCTAGCATAATCAAATGGCCTGGCATCCTTGCTCTGTATGTCTGCAGGTAAGACCATTGGGGCAAACGACATGAGAGGCAGAACCTCTACTCCCAAAACCTAACCAGCTGAATAATAGGTGTATCAGAAATACTCTTTGAACAAATCTTCATGGAAATGAGGGTTTTCATTGCTAGAGAACCTCCTGAGTTGGCCTCCTTCATCCTTGGGCCTATGCAAAGGTAATTTCCATCTCTTATAACTGGTATCCATGTGGCAATACTCTGTTAAGACATCTTTGATCATGAATGATAAATTCAGTGAACACTTTAACTGAAATACATTAGAAATGAGATCCCTAGAAATAAAAAGAATGTCACCCTTGCCATGTGACTGAATAGTTCTTTTCTTGGGGTCATATCTGATAGTGAAAGCTTTAATTAGCTCTATGTTCACAAACACATTGGGCACCACAAGTCTTCCCAAGTTCAACCTCCATGGATTGCAGACTGGTTGAAACCTAAATTATTTTTTGTAATGGTACATGAAGAGGTCGTACCCTCGTTGCGGTGTCCAAATATCCCCTAAGCGCTTTTGTTTATCCCATAATCGATCCATGGAAGGATTCATTTGAGCACTCCACTTGGGTATCGACCCCGACCTAGGACATTGATCTATCAGGTCTTCATTTAGGAGTCTCTTAGGCTTTTCGGTTTTCTATTTTTTAGCTTTGGGTTTGTTTGTACTCTCTTCCATTATTTAAATCTTAAGCTTTTGAGTAAAATAGCTTCTCAGCTGGGTTTGAAAGTGAAGTACTTACGTGAGTCTCATCGAGTCGCCTCCACAGTCCACCAGTCTTTGCTACATCAGAACTCCAAGTTTTTACCTTTTTGCTTTTTCCCTAAGCAAAATCTTCCAAGATTTTGTAACAACTATGTGATCAACTTGTGATATAATTCACTTCATTTCTGGTTCATAAATGCATCGCAGCACGACTGCACGATGCCCCGAGATGTCACATCAGTCTTTCACTGATAGCCACCCTCTCCACCGATGGACACCTATCCTTCGTTCTATCAGTGGGATGCTAGATAATGTTTCCCCGATGCACCATAGTTCCCCCGATATACTTTATGTATTCGATAATTCATGCCCGTGGGCCATGGTTATAATTCATGGTTACTTTTGTTGACAACTTGACTCTATCGGTATATCGGGAGAGCACCTTAGGAGTCAGCCCGATAGAGTATTCTTACACCGATACTAGGTTGGGAGCTATTTTTATCGGGCCATCAACGAAATTGTGATGGGGGTTCCGTCGATGAAGCATTGTTAGGCCGATGGTATTGAATTTTGTTAGGAATGGGGGAAGGACTACGTCACTACGAAATTTCAAATTTTGTTTAATATTTATGGATGCAATGTGAATGTAGGCTATAATATGGATCTTGTCACACAAATTTCTACAATTTGCATTGTTCATAAAATCAAAGTGTGGTATATTTTTGTGATTATTGATAAAATAAGATAATTCATGCCCATGGTCATAAATTATAATTCAAGGTTACTTTTATTGACAACATGACTCTATCGGTATATCGGGAGAGCACCTTAGGAGTCAACCTGATAGAGTATTGTTACATCGATACTAGGTTGTGAGCTATTTTTATCAAGCCATCGATGGGATTGTGATGGGGGTTCCGCCGATAAAGGATTATTAGGTCGATGGTATTGAATTTTATATAATTTATAAAATATCATCAACTATGTTACTACATTTTGACTTTGGCATATTTATTATGATTCATGAAGTGCAATATAATATAAAATATCAAGGAGACTTGGAGTGCAATATAAAATAAAATATTATGAACTTGAAGTGCAATGATTCATAATTTATTTGAATACAATATAAAAAATCATCAAATACAGTTTGGAATATGATTCATGCTGACATGCAGTGCTTGAGTGCAATATAAAATAAGATATCATGAAGTGCAATGACTCACAATTTCAATGTTCATTGAATACAATATAAAATATCACCAGGCATCAACTATAGTTTGGACTTTGGAACAGTGGAAACTGATTCATGAAGTGGAGTAAAAATACCTAAAACCTGCTAATTATCTTCCATTTCCCAAATGGAGTCAGGGTCCTCAAACCGATGCTCATCTTCAGATAAAGTAAAAGGGTCATCTTGATTCTGAGACTGCTCTGCACTTTCTTCGGCCTGTGTCTCAAATTCAACACTCATTGTTTGATTTGTGTTAATTTCAATATCATTGTCATCTGTCCTAGGCCCATTGCCACTACCACTAGTACTACCACCAGTACCGGTGGCTGTTGGAATTGGAGAGCATGTGTTGCACAACCCGGTCCCTCTTCTTTCACATGTGGATCTCCAGATTGCGAGTGCCCTTTCAAAAGGAATTTTTTTGACATTATACGCAGTTCCTTTCATCCTCAAGAAATTTTCCAAATTCTTGTCCAATTTATTTCTTAACTTTGATTTCAAAAACCCCAATGTACTGAAAACTCTCTCATCCTCCACCAACCCCAATATCATTGTTTGAGATAAATTAGCAAGTTTGAAATATTCTGACATCGAACCACACAATATTTCACTCTGACCTAAGCTTGTCCAAACCTTTTTTATTGATCCCAGTTCAAAGGCCTTCTCCTTGCCCATGGATTTATACTGCTCCCTCATAGCTGTTGCAAAACTCTGAAATTGCTTTCTAAGCTTATTTTCATCTAAAATTCCTTCTATTATTTGTTCATTGTATGTTACCTTTTCTGAAAACTGTTCGATCAAGATTTTTACTTGATCATGAAAATATTTTGGGTTATCTCGGTTCACCCAAAATTGAGGATACACAATACCCATGGCTTCAAGTATTTCGTGTCGAGGGAATCTTTCACGAATCTCTGAGGAAAGAGATTTTGCAATTTCCTTCAAATTATCACTAACAAATTTAACAATGTTGTTAAAATCTTCCTTGTTAACAGGTACTTCTTTTCTAGAGCGCTTGGCTATCTTACAATGGTACATTGGTATCTCATATCCATGTACACAAATACATAAGTGCCCACTTGCGTTAAACTGTAAATAATTATCAGGATTATTCAAATGAGTAATTTTCCGCCACATCAAATAATTTGCACCTTCTTGTGTTAGATCTAGATATAGATGATCAAGGGCCAAACATGTAAGTTTACGTAGATTGACATATTCATAAATATACATAGTTCTATCTTGGGATTTCTTCACAATATTGTTCATCTCATCCAACATGGGGAGAAGACTAGCTAAATTCAAGAGTGTCTCTTTATTGCTTAACCTATGTAAGAGGTCAGGAGCTTTGTCTATTGTGCTGTGATGCTTGTACATCACTCCAATCAAGGATTGATATCCTGAAAGAACTCGTTGCACTGGTCCATGCAGGGAGATCCATCTGGTATCGACATCCTTGAGAAGCTTGTTTCCAGGTGTTATTCCCTCAAAAAAATGTTGAAATTAGAGGAAACGTTTGGGACTTCGGCAGAAGTATGCATGGATCTCGTGAACTAGATTTTCAAATTTTGATACTGTAGGAAACTTGCTTACAATTTTGATTACTAAATTCATCCTGTGGGCCATGCAGTGAATGTCAAGCATGTATGGTGCACAAGTATTTTGTAACTTTGTGCAAAGACCGCTCCTTTGACCTTGCATCACTGCAACTCCATCAACTCCTACACACACCAAATTTTTGGCAATTGTCAACTCATCCATACCTGTAATTTCATTCAAAGATTTCTTGACTAGTTCAAATAGATTTTGCGATGTTGAACTGTCCTTCATTTTACGAACACAAAGAAGATGAGTTTGGAAAACATGTTGTTCTATAGTATACAAATGCGTGCAAACCCAAGAAGTATTGTCTACCACAGTAACTTCATCTAAAGATAATGCAATGAAATTTGACTCTTTTAATTTCTCCTTTAAATCTTGCTTTTCCACTGCAGCAAGATAGTTCGCCCATTCCCATCCAATGTTTACTAACCAATGTGAGAAGGGAAAGTGGGGAACACTCAAATAAGATAATAAATCAAAATATTCTGGGTAGTCTGTCATAGGACGCCCCCTGGACAAAATATGAAAAACAACACTCATCTGAACAATTTTTGATAGATTTGCTGCTGCCATGGCTTTTCCAAAATGAACCTCAAATGTACCTTCACATTTTTTAATCTTTGACATTCTATGGTTATTCTCTCCATAATCTGCAACATACTTAACATGAAGACATTCTTCCTTTGATTTCCATCGTACGACTGATTGTTCCTTTCCGTCTATGATTTGTTTTTCGTAAACTTTGCCGATATGCTTTTCTATAGTGTTAAGCTTTAGCTGCATCATCATGTCTCTTCCACATTTCCAACTACAAATCTTACATTTGACCTCTGTTGCCCTTTCAATATCATTTTCGTTTGATACCCCCACTGCTTCAAGGAATGGGTACTTCGACAACCAACCAATTTGAAAATTCCTTGTCATTTCCCACTCGCGCCCCAATTTTGCTTTTCCTTTTCTTTTCTTGCTACCAACATCATCCTCATCCAAGTCAATTATCTCATTATGGCTATCTAGGGTATCCCTTGGAACATCTTGTGCGGTATTACCATCCTCATTTGATACATTTTGATTTAACACAATGACAATCTCACCTTGACCTTCTTGTGGCGGTGAGGTATTGTCATTGCCATCTTCAATAATATTTGGTGGAAGAGTCGATGGTGTATCTCCACCTTGATCTGATGGATTAGAAGCTTTGCCAATTCAAAAGTAAGATTGTATGGTAGCTCCACGTTTTGGGCATTTTGATGGCCTCCCAGTCTCTTCATTACCCTTAGGAGTCTTACCCTTGCAGTTGCTGCTCGACATATTGATATCTCACTTCAAATAAAAGCTAAAAAAAAATGTCTTCTTGTTTAAGAAGGACAGACCAACAAAGAATATAGATCCCATTCCCTACTCAAAATCATGTTTAAGACTGAAGCAAGAATGGAAAACAGATAAAGAAATCTTATTATTATAACTAATAACTAATAATAGTATGAAGAAATGATCACTCACCTTTGAGTCTACGTTTTTGGGTTTCACTTACTTCTGAATCGAGAAGTAGAACCTCAAAATCAAACAAAATGTGTAAGAACAAATAACAGTTTCAATTGTATTTATATCAATCCATATTTGGCAAATTCCGCGGGATTTTTAAATGGTATGTTAAAAATTTGGCGAATCCCGCGTGCTTATACAACGATACCTTGTAATTTTCAAGGTGAAATAGGTCCTCATAAGCAACTATTTATAAATTTTAATTGGCGAATGGGTCTTGATAAGCAACTATTTGTAAATTTTAATTGGCGAAATGGGTCCTCATATAATGTTGTTTTAATAGTATTGACGAATATGTTGGTGTTTTATGACATGCTCCCGGGGATTCCAGGCAAAAATATTGATCGATCCATTGGAAACGCGTAGTTTGTTATGAAAAATTTATTGCCTAAACATACCTCATAAAAAAAATTGCTGGCGAATGGACATGCATTGGACCGATAGTTCGTGAAATCCGAGCGATTTGAACACCTTGCTGGATACCTAGAATTCACCAAATTCGATTTGCTCGATTCCTAGAATTCACCAATTGGCAAAGATTCGCCACTAAAGTTATCCCTGCACCTAATGAGTGCTCTACTGATTTGTATGATCATGATCATAACTATTGTATGTCATTACAAGAAATTGTTGATAGCAATATGTATTTCATGGACATTTTTACAGGGTAGCCTGGTTCAGTAAATGATTCTAGACTTCTACGGAATTATTTTTTCCATAAAATTTGTGAAGGTGGACAAAGATTAAATGGTCAACTACTGTCAATTGGCCCATTAAATATAAGAGTATATATTATTGGAGATGGCAGTTATCCATTGTTGAAATGGTTAACTACACCTTTCAGCGGAGGTCTAACAAGTAGTCAGATGGAATACAATTTTAAGTTTTCATCAATACATATTGTGGTAGAGTGTGCATTTGGAAGGCTAAAAAAAATGTGGCGGATTTTGAAATCCAAAATGTGGCATCCAAATTTGGAAGTGCTTCCAAAAATGATTATTTGTTGTTGTATATTGCATAATATGACATTAGATGTTGTGCAAGGTGAAGATGATCCATGTGATGATGCTTTTGTAGATAATGGAACAAATATGCCAACCAATGAGTTAGTTGATCCAGTTGCAACACGTGCTCGAGAAGCATTAATGAATTTTGTAAATGGTGATTAATTACTATCTTTTAAACTGTATTTTAGTTGTTTACTATGCATTGTACTTTCATGGACTTGTACTTTATGGATTATCTCTCATGCCTTATACACATCATTTAACTGTTAAATTATTCTAAGTTTTAAAATTGTAATCCCCTTTTACAAGGAACCATTGAGGCTAGTAATAAGCACATTGGAATATCAGTTCTCCTTCACATAGAAAATTAACAGTGTTGCTCTCAAGGTGTTCTTCTTATCTTGTTCTCCTTAAAATCAGCAATTTAACTTTTCTTAATTTATTCAATTTAACTAGATTATGTGATTTTATATTTGTAGCCTGGGAAAGTATAGTCTTTGAATTACATTAAAGGTTTGGAGTGTGATAAACATTGGATTTTTGTGATGTTAAATGGAGAAAGTGATCTACTAAACATGTGCTAATATGAAATCCTAATGTGTTTTAGAATGCTAATATGGAGCCTGATTTTTTGATTTATTTTTGGAGTTTTATCTAGGTAATTTAAATTTAAATGGTTTTGTGATTAATGAATGTGATTCAAGTACTTGTTATATTTCATACGTTCCTTTGCAACATGGTAACTATAGTCTTAGCGTACGAGTCTTTTGGTAACTATGGTTTTAATGATGAGGGATGCATGGACTATAACCGTGAAACCTCAACTTCTGAATGTGTATGCATTTTAATTGATGAATGTTGTGCTATTTTTTATTAATATTAAAGAAATAAAATATTTGTCAAAATTTTTTACCTTTACAAGGCCATCTTAACCATGATTTACATGAGAAAAAGGTTTCTGAATTCATAAGGTACTAGTGGTTATGAATTTTCTCACTTTTATCTTTAACCCTGATGCAAAATCAGCTTGAACTCATTTATAAGTCAAAGTAGGTTTAATTTATAATAATAAGGTAGAAGAATGGAATTCATCAATTTTATATATTCTTATGACAAGAAACACTCAAAGATTCTCAAATGTTTCAGATCACCAAAGGAATTGTATACAAATAAATATTTCTTGAATGCTTGGTCTTGAGGATCTAGATTTGGATAAAGAATTTGAAGCCATGGCAGTTGTGATCTCCTAAAATGCTAAGTTCCTAATGTGAGATGCTAAACAACTAATGATGCAATGAAAAGAACTAACATAAAAGAGGACACCTCAATGATTAACCTAAGGAAAGATAAACATGAAAACAAGATGAAAAATGATTGAAATTCGTTATACCTTCATGTTGCTCCTTCCTTGGTTGGCCCTTTGATCCTTAAGACTTGTGTGCTCTTTGAATGACAAGCTAAATTGAATGTGCAAAGTGAAATGTAAGATGGATGAAATGCTAGATGCTATGGTGGATGAGAGCTCAAATGGTAATTTTGCAAGAGTTTGGATAGCAAAATATTTATCTCCAAAATGAGAGAAATGAGGGGGTATTAATAGGATAATTTGAAATCTCTAGAAAATTCAACGGTTGAGATTGATCCAACAAGATCAAGATGAAGGGATATGATGAGTTGAGGACTCAAAATCCCTCACATCTTGACATGTGGAATGTGAGATTTCTTAGGGTGGAATGATGTGGAAATGAGGTGGAGGAAGGACAAGTACCTTATAGGTACCTTGGGGGATGCGAAGATTCCTTGGAATAATAAAAGTGAATTAAAAATTCACAATGATTGGAAGAATCTAGTGGATAAGAGATGGTTTCCAAAAAGGTGGGGATTTTCCACATGTGAATTATGTGACAAGTACAAGGTTCTAGAAGTCCTTGGCACATGTAAAGTGACAAGTCAAGCCTTATAGAACTTGCATGGGGAAGAGAAGAGCCTTGGGTGAATAAAAAAGAACTAAAAATTCCTTAGGGGATGGGGAGAGTTGACCAAGGTACTGATTAGGCTAATGACCTTGATTAAGGTTGTGCGAACACATGATTAAGACAATTAATGAGAGATTAGAGGCAAGTGGGAGATTATGGAGGATGTGACACTAATCTTAATTAAGTGGTGCACATGCTAATCACAGATTAATTAATTTAATCCGGATTAAAAGAGGGTTATGGAGAATGTGACAAGAAGAGAGAAAAAGGGGAATTAAAAATTAGTTTTAATCCAAATAATTCAAATGACTAAATTAAATAAATTGTCTCATTTGTTTAATTTAGAGAAGAAAAGGTGTAAGGTAAAGTATTTAATTAATTTAATTACATACTTTAGGAACCTTAGGCAGAAAATAAAATAATGATTAAATAAATTATTTAATCACTATTAATGAAATAGAAGAATAGAGTAGATGATTCTGATCATGTGGAAGTGATCAAATTTGGATGTCTACTTTTTGCCCCTCTCCAAAGTACTGTTAGAATAATTGTACTTCGAAGAAAAGAAAATATAGATGACTCTATAGAGGAAGTAACCAAAAAATGATGCCCCAGCATGGGGAGGACTTGAGTTGTCCAATTAGTGGGGGAATGGATGAAGATGCCTCAATCCTCCAAGGGAATGACTATGGTAGGGAAAATAGAGAAATGGGAAGGGTATGCCCCCTCGAGAGGGTGACAAGGGAAAAGAGAGGGGTCTTGAGTGAACTCTTGATAGGAAGAAACAAAGGGTATGGTTGTAAAGAGCATGAAAAATTAGGCAAGTTTGTCTTTTGAACAAATTCAAACGGACAAACGGTTTGCAAATGGCGGCCCCGGGAAGGGAAGGGATTAGTTCGAGGAAAAAAAGGTAAATAAGAAATAAAAAAATACCTCTTAAAAAGAGAGGGAAACGAGAGGGGTCCCAAATGAATTCTTGATAGGAAGAAATGAAAGGTATGGTTGGAAAGAGCTTGAAAAAATAAGTAAGTTTTCCTTTTGAACGAAGTCGATCCGATGCACGGTTTGCAAACGGCGGTCTTGGGAAGGAAAACGAAAATGGCTTGTTTTCCTGCAGAGGGGCGGGTTTGCCCCACTGCAAAATGGAGGGTCCACCTCAGAAAAAGGGCGGGTTTTCCCCACTATGGGGGCGGGTCCACCCCGTTGCGGGGGCGGGTCTGCCCCAATCGGGGGCAGGTCCGCCCCGTTGCAGGGGCGGGTCCGCCCCAACCTGGGAAAAAAGGGGGGGAGAGTGATGAAGGAGGAAGAGATGGGGGAAAGGATGAGAGATGAGATGATGAAAGGGGATATGAAAATGATAATGTAAAGTGATGAACAAAAAATGATGATAAGCGATGGGAGATAAAAGTGAGCACAAATGGATTCGATGATATAGATGATGTTGCCCCCAGTCAAGCTACAAGCCAGGTTGGATAGATGAATGATGGAGTGTTGTTTGATAAGGACATGATACATCCCAAAAAAACACAAGGATGGGGAAGGATACATCCCAATGGGAGTGTTATTGATGAGGGAAGGATACATCCCAAAACAACACAAGGATAGGGAAGGATACATCCCACTGATGATGAGGATGAGGATGATAGCATTGTTGATGAGGGAATGATACATCCCAAAAAAACACAAAAGGATAGGGAAAGATACATCTCGAGGATGACGATGATGATGAGGAGGATGATTGGATCAAGGCTTGTAGCAAGGTTGGGAACAAGACCAAGAGTGGGATTAAATTATTTGAATGGATGAGGATAGGGGAGATATGCAAGATGATGGAATGGAAAATGAAATGCAATCCTAATGCAATTTGCCATCCTTAGAGCATTGATTTTTGCTATAGAATAAGACATCGGGCGTCAGGGTATGTAAACCAAGATGAATTAGTGTCTAATGCATAAAACAAAAAAAAATAAACAAGAAGGCTATCCCAACACCCCAAAGTCATGATGACTTTGGTCGGGTCAGGTCTTGGAATAACCACAAGCACAAAAGGATGCCCCAACGTAACACAAGATCTCGTGGATCTTGGTGGGTACTACATGGGACAACCAAGAAGACATAAATAGATAAAAGAGCAAGAGATGTCCCTATGTTTACTAGTCAAAGCACACCATGATATGATAGATCAAGATGACCATGAAAAGTGATGATAGGGAGCTCAAATGATAAATAAAAGAGCAAAAGAATCAAAAGATCACAATCAATTTCAAATTTCCTTTGCCATAGGATCAAAAGGATGGATGTGGTTGATGCGGTCTGTTAGGAAGGATACATCTTATTGAGACCAAAGATGGAGGATAAATTGGTTGATTGACATGACGCAGGATAGTTGAAACTGATTGAACCTCATGAAACTAATGACCTTTTTTCGTAAGCACCAGCTAGGATAGGGACATACTTGATGACATGACAAGAGGACAGGATGACAAGACACAAGGTAATAAAGAACCCTAAAGACCTAGGGGCTCAAGAGTTGATCAAAGATCAACCTTTCCTATGTGAAAGCACAAAGCCCTCATAGTTCTATAAAAGACCGGGGATAAAAGAGGAAAGAGGACAATGAAGACCAATGGTGGATGGTGAAAGACATGAAATATACCCTATGGGCAGACAAAATGATTTAGCCTTGCCTACATGAAAGCACAGGGGGAACGTAGTTCAATACAAGGCCAAAGACAAACGATGGAAGATGACAAGACAGACAAAAGATAGAACCCCGAGGGCGGATCAAATGATCGACCTTGCCTACGTGAAAGCGCAGGGGCAACGTAGTTCGACACAAGACCAAAGACAAACAATGAGATGACCATGATGAGAAGACACATGAAGGATGATGATATGATCATCTAGGATAGGTCATGTGGATGGGATGGTGGATATGTTAGATGTGGGTTATGCGAAGCTTAGAGATGGGATAGTGATCTAGATTATTAGAAGATGAATTGGGAGGATGAGAGGATGTATAGATGAACGATTATGAGAAAGATGTGGGAAATAGATAGGAGGGATGAATTAGGATGTGAATGGCATTGGGTTGCATGTGGGTAGCCTAGAGCTAGATACCAATGACAAGCGATGATGAGATAGGAGGAAAATAAATGGAAATGCATAGATGGATAAGAATATGTTGAGATAGGTGGATAGAGGGATAAGGAATTGGAAGGATGGAAATGAGTGGATGGATAAATTTATGGGAAGATAAGGATGAAAAGATGGAAAATGACTAGTGGATGAGAGTATAGGAAGATAAGGATTGGGAGATGGTAGGGATTACTAGATGGATAAATGGATGCGGGGGTAAGGATGGGTAGGATGGGGAGATGGAGAGGATTCCATGGAGGAATGGATGTACAATTTATGAGGGACTCAATCATAAATAAGGAGATGCCCCCACTCTATATGTGTCATGCATGACGAGGCAAGAGGGATAGGAGGATGGGTGGATAAGGGAGTGAGATGGGCAATGGAAGATAGATAGAGGTATATAGGATGCATGGAAAATGGAAGATAGATAGAGGTGGGTAGGATGCATGGAAAATGAAAGATAGAGAGAGGTGGATAAGGAATATGATGGTGGATGGATGAAGGGAATATATGCCAAGAGGTATCCAAAGAATGGTGGATGGATCAAGATTATTAGAAGATGAATTGGGAGGATAAGAGGATGTATAGATGAATGATGAAGAGTAATAGGATAGGAGGAAGATGTAGGAAATAAATAGGAGTGATGATAGTGAGATAGCATGGCATTGGATTGCATAGAGGTAGCCTATAGCTAGATACCAATGACAAGAGATTATGAGATGGAAGGAAAATGGATGGATTGATAAAGATGGGGAGATAGAAAGATGCTAGGATAGATGGATAGAAGAATAAGGATTTGGAAAGATAACATGGATTACTAGGTAGATAAATGGATGAGGAGATAAGGAGATAAGGATGAAAATATGGAAAAGGACTAGTGGATGGGTAGATAGGAAGATAAGGATGGGAAGATGGATGGTGTCACCAAGGACTAAGACACAAAGAAGGAGATGCCCCCACTCTAGATGTGTCATGTGTGATGAGGCAAGAGGGAAGGAAGATAGAAGTATGTGGAAATAAAGGAATGAATGGATATGGATTGTAGTAGGATGGGTGGGAAAGGAAGGTAGATGGATGTGGATAGGATGCATGGATCAGAAAAGTAGATGGGGGGGATGAGGAAAATGATAGTGGATGAGGGGAAAATATGCCAAGAGATTTCCAAAACATATATATATATATATGTGCCCCTGTCATTATGAAGATCACAAGGAAGATAGAGGGATTGGGATATGAATAGGAGATGATGGGTAAGGTGTGGAAGATAGGCAAATATAGGAGATGGAGGAAAGGAATGCGTAGGTGGAAGTTTCCCCCAATTGTGGAAGGAAATCAGATGGAGAATTTATGCATGATGCCTGTTTTCCAGGTTTTCATCATGGTACTTATCCAAGGTGCTTGTTTGTCAAGTTTTCACCATTGGACAAATGGATTTCTCTTTATTGTTTTTCTTTTTTTTCTTTGTTTTTTCTCTTTTTTTATTTTGATTTATTTTGTTTTTTTTTTTGTATTTTTTGGACTAGGATGTGGATGAATATGGATAAAGATAGGGATATGGATATGCAGATTTGGAGGATATTTGATAAGGACATGGATGAAGGACTCAAGCATCAAGTTCCATATGAGGTAATAAGAGCCCATGTGTAAAGTGACCAGTGGATGTTGGTACAACCTTAGTAGAAGAAATGGATTATGCAAGAGGATAAATCAAAGGGATTGGACGGGGGAGATAGGGGCGATAGTGGATGGGGTGTTGAAAAGTGTATGGATGGAATGATGGAGTGGATGTGTGATAGGGGAAGGTGTTTAGGACCAACATTGACACATGTGGTGGATGTGAAAAGATAGGTGGAGGAATGGATGGAGAGGGTGGTGATGATGGAGGAGTTGGGATAGTGATTTTTGGGATGTAGGGACCCAAAATAGATTTAGGAGATGGAGGAGGTGAATGATTTTGTGGGGGAATATAAATTGTGGATGTCATTATGGACTTTTCAATTGAAGGTATGGCACCTTTTTCTTTGGGATCCACATGGTTTTTATTTTTCCTTTGGTGGGCCTTTGTGACCTTTTGGATTGATTTGGATTTTGGACTTGATTTTTCTTTTCTTCAACATGTCTTTTGAAGGGGACATGAGGAGCTTTAGATTCATGTGGATGTTTGGATTTATACATTTTTGATTTGGCATCCAAAGTGCTTTTAGTAGCAAGGGGATAGGTGTGAGGAGATGGATGATGTGGAGCGATGGAGGTAGGGTTATAGGGATTACATGTAGATGGAGAATGTGTAGGTATGTGCCTTTGTTGATCCTGATTAGGAGTTATGAAGGTAGGATTTTTATGTTGTGTACGAGGGAGAGGGGGTGGATGAATGAAAGGATGAATAGGATAAGATGGAGGGGGTGATTTTGGGATATAAGGACCCAAGATGGACTGTGTATATGGAAGATGTGTGGGGTTTGATGGAGGGCTATAAGAACCCATAGTAGATGAAGGATGAGCAATGATGGATGGAGGGACATAAGGACCCAAAATGGATTGAGAGGATGAGGGAGGAAGATGGATGGTTGTTTTTAGGTAATATGATGGAGGAGGGGGGATGGCGGAAAATGACTTGGTAGAACGATGGAAAGTATCTCTTGTGCCTTTAGAAGAGGATCGTTTAGGATGTAAGGAGGTTGTACCAACATCTTTAGAGTGTGGGTTTTGGGAGATATATCCAAGACCATGTGTGCCTAGTTGTTCTTTAACTTGGATGGGCTCTAAGGTACCTTGCTCATGAAGGCATAAAAATTTTCCTTGATAGTTCATGTTCTGTAGCATGTGATTTATGGTAGGATGCTTATTCTCTTGGAAGCATGATGCGATCACATTAGTAGGTGGAAGAGGTAGGGTGGTGCATACACATTTTTTTTCTTTTGGAAGAAGGCCACCATGGATAAGTGTTATGTGACCAAGGTGATACAAAAGTGGTGTTGGGATGGTAGGACTAGGTGGCGATGAAGGACCATCCGATGGAGATGAGGGGATAGCAGCATTAGGAGGAATGAGTGATAAGGGATCAGGAGAGGAATTGGGGAGTATGATGGGATCTGGATTTGTGGTAGTGGATGATAAGGGCTCATGAGATGGAGTGATTGGATCTTGAATGCAAAGGGGATCATGGGATGGAGTGGATAAGCTAGTGTGATCTTGATATGGGGTGGATGGGAGGATAGGATCATGACTTGGTTGAGGATAGGAATCATGAGATGGGATGGATGGAAGACTATGCTCTTGAGATGGAGTAGATGGGATGGAAGGATCGTGATTTGGAGGAGGGGATATGCTTGTATGCTTTGGATCAAGCTCTTGGCATGACTCATCTTGTGTGGGATTTATGATGATGGAAGAGTGTTGGAGGGACTCATTAATTGGGGGAGATAGGAGGATGGAGGATTCATGAAGGTCATTGGATTGAAGTTTGTGAATATTAGGGCTGGGAGGAGGGGATTGGATGTCTTCAATGGATTGGGTGGATCTAGTAGTAGAAGATGGGGATTCAATGGATTCAATGGGGTTGACTGTCTCAACCATTTGGATGGTGTTAGGAATGGTGATGGGAGGGATAGGTGTAGGATGGAGGAGGGCCTCATCACTACTAACAATACATGATAGAGTGGGATGGCATGGTGTCTCTTCTATCATGAGTCCTTGGGCGACATTTGGAAGGGATGTAGGATTAGGTGGAGTGATGGGAATGGATGGAGGATCAGGTATGGATGGAGGATTAGGACTAGGGGGAGATGGAGGATTAGGGCTAGGGATTAGAGGATTAGATGAGTGGATGGGTGGATAAGGATTAGAGGTAGAACTAGGAGGAAAAAAGAGGATTAGGGATTGGTGGATTAGGATTAGACGTGGGGATGTGATTGGATGGAGGACTAGGAGGAGATGGAGGATTAGGGTTGGGGATTGAGGAATTAGATGAGTGGATGGGTGGATGAGGATTATATGTAGAACTAGGAGGATATGGAGGATTATGATTAGATGAGTGGATGGGACTAGATGGAGGATTAAGATATAATGCACTGAAAGGGAGAGTGACGTAGGAGGATGTGGATGTTGGATTAGATTGGGAAGATGTGGAATTACTGTAAGGGTGTTGGGATGGGAGATTGTGATAGGAAGGTGTGGATGTTGGATTAGAACAAGAATATTGAGGTGGTGAACCACCATAGGAAGAAATGTATGGTGAGTTGGCATAGAAGGATAGGGATGATGGATTAGGATACGAGGAATATTGGGATGGGGGATTGTGATAGGAAGGTGTGGGTGTGGGATTAGGATGGGAAGAGTGGGATGTGGGATTAAGGTAGAGGTATTGGGATTGTTGATGATGATAAGGAGAGGAGGATATGGAGGTTGGGTAGGATAGAGGTTGAAAGGGAGGACATGATGAATATGTCGATGGTGAGGATGTTGGATATCCCTTGTCAAGGGTAGCATAAGGACCGTTATTAGATGCGAATGAAGGCATGGTGGGATAGTTAGAATAAGTAGTGGGATTTTGGGAGGCGATTGGAGAGAGATTTCTAGCAATGATAGCATCAAGGGAATCTATATAACAATCTTCATGATCAACAAGATTTTCATTATCGTCATCAACGCAATTAGGATTCCGCTTGACTACTATTATCGGTCGTGTGAGAGGGGAATAGAGATTCATGATCGATATAAATTAGCAAGAAAGAATAGATGATGGATAGAGAACTAGGATGGATTGGAAGCTCATATGGGGATTGGATGAAAGCTCAGATTGGGATTGAATAAAAGCTCAGATTAGGATGATGGGATTAACGCTTAGATTAGAACTGGATTGGAGCTTGGATTGGGATTGGATTAGAGGATATGATAGGATAAGCTTATTTTGGATTGGATGATGAATTAGGATTGGTTTATGGAAAGGGTCCTAAACGTAGTTCGTAAATCACCTTAGGTGACTTAATACGTTGGCTGATTGGATAAAATTGGCCAAACCAATGATCATGACACCGAATCCACCTTGAGATAGAAAGGGATTGATTTGGGCCAATGATGTTGACCTACAACACAAATCTACCTTATAATAGAAGTGAATTGATTAGGTTGAAGATAATTATTGATATGTAGGATAATGATCAAACTTAATGCCTTGGCCAATTCAGGGGATAACTCCTAAAACAAGGTTTAAGGGATTTTGTGTTGAGAGATGAAGATGGACGCAAATGAAAGATGTTTTGATGGAATGATATTTTTGGAGAGTGCAAATGTTTAGGTCACACGGTAACATGGTAGAATGGGTTTCCCAAATTATGAAATGATCAATGGGAATGTGATAAGTGGGTGTTTAGAAAGGTTAAATGGAGGCTTGGAATGGTCAAATGGATGCTTGGATTGGTTAAATAAAGGTTTGGAATGGTCAAATGGATGAAACTATCCATTTAGGAGGGCATATCCACCCTTTTGCAGTCAAACAATGGATTAGAAGGGCATATCTGCACTTTTGCAGTGAAAAATGCTGAAACAGGGGGGCGTATCTGCACTTCTGCAGTGAAAATGCTGAAATAGGGGGCACATCCGCACTTCTGCAATGAAAAATTCTAAAACATGGGGGCATATCTGCACTTCTACAGTGAAAAATGTTGGAACAGGGGGGCGTATCTGCACTTCTACAGTGGAAAGTGACTTGGTTTGGATGATGAGATTATGGCGAAGACTTGAAATGACTCAATGAGGCTGACTTATCAAAATTTACTGGTTTTTTCATAGAAAGACATTTTGAACAAACATAATCCTATGATTAGTGTTAAGGGGTATGTCCAACAAAGGTCTTACTATAGGATGAACAAGGTTTCTAGGGAGTCCTCGATATACACTTGGTACATGAGGCACAACTGTGAACACCAGTTTGTCACAAGCGTGAGTCGGGAACCCCAACAAGATATTGAAAAGCTTAGACGAACTCTTCACGGCTATCTAGGTATCACCCTAACTTCGATGTTTCGCCAATTATGACGCAACTGGATTGGGGTACAACTTTGGCTCTCCCCCCTTTGTATACCTCACCGGTACGTGTGGTTGGGATCGTCCCTTGGGGTGATGAAATCCCCAAGCAGGTCCCTCTAAGAAGAAGACACTAATCATTTCCAACTACCCCCAAGTCCGCACAAAGTGCAAGGGGAAGATGAAAACAAACTAATGCCCCCTTAGGGTAACATAAAGAAAAACAGACACAACAAGCAACAAGTATTACTTCCTTCTAATTATGCTAAGTGAATAGATAAAACAAAAAGGAAAATTTTAAAATTTGAATGAAATAAAGGCCCTACAAGCAAATGTTAGTTGTTTTATCTTTTTGCCCCTTGTGAATTTCAACAAAAATACTGCAAAGTATCAGCAAGAAATCTTTCCGAACGTGTTGTTTAGGGAAAATCCACCCTCTGTAGTGAAAAATGCTAGAACAGGAGGGAGTATCTACACTTTTGCATTGAAAATTGTCAAAAACGTCAAAACAAGAGGGCGTATCTGCACTTCTACAAAAAACAGTTAGAAAATGTCAGAACAAGAGGGCATATCCACACTTCTACAGAAAACTGTTAGAAAACGTCAAAACAGGAGGGCATATCCACACTTCTGCAAAAAACTGTTAAAAAACGTCGGAAGAGGAGGGCGTATCTGCACTTCTGTAGAAAACTGTTAGAAAACGTCAGAACAGGAGGGCGTATCCGCACTTCTATAGAAAACTGTTAGAAAACGTCAAAATAGGAGGGTGTATCTGCACTTCTGCAGTGAAAACTGTCAAAAAATGTCAGAACAGGAGGGTGTATCTGCACTTCTATAGAAAATTGTTAGAAAACATCAGAACAAGAGGGCGTATCTGCACTTCTGCAGAAAACTGTTAGAAAACGTCAGAACAAGAGGGCGTATCCACACTTCTGCAGAAAAATGCTAGAAAACGTTGGAATAGGAGGGCGTATCCGCACTTCTGCAAAAAATAGTTAGAAAACGTCGGAATAGGAGGGCGTATCCGAACTTCTGCAGAAAGCTGTTAGAAAACGTCGAAACAGGAGGGCGTATCCGCACTTCTACTGAAAACTATTAGAAAACGTCGGAACAAGAGGTCATATCCGCACTTCTACATAAAATAGTTAGAAAAAATATCAGAACAGGAGGGCGTATCCGCACTTCTGTAGAAAATTGTTAGAAAAAAAGGTCGAAACAGGAGGGCGTATTCGCACTTCTGCAACAAACTATTAGAAAAAACGTCAGAACAAGAGGGCCTATCTGCACTTCTGCAACAAACTGTTAGAAAAAATGTCAAAACAAGAGGGCGTATCTGTACTTTTGTAGAAAAATTAGAAAAAACATCGGAACAGGAGGGCATATCCACACTTTTGTAGTAAAAAACTGTTAGAAAACGTCAGAACAAAAGGGCGTATCCGCACTTCTCTAGTAAAAACTATCATAAAACATCCGAACAGGAGGGCGTATCTGCCCCTCTGTAGTGCCCGTGAGGGAAAGTTCTCCCCTCTATGGGGCAAATACGCCCCTCTGCGACCTGAACTTGCAAACAACTTAAACAATAAAAAAATATAAAGCAAAGAGACCCATTTGTGGGTCCCACCGGGCGTGCCAAAAATGTGATCTCCTAAAATGCTAAGTTCCTAATGTGAGATGCTAAACAACTAATGATGCAATGAAATGAACTAACATAAAAGAGGACACCTCAATGATTAGACTAAGGAAAGATAAACATGAAAACAAGATGAAAAATGATTGAGATTGGTTATACCTTCATGTTGCTCCTTCCTTGGTTGGCCCTTTGATCCTTGAAGACTTGTGTGCTCTTTGGATGACAAGCTAAATTGAATGTGCAAAGTGAAATGTAAGATGGATGAAATGCTAGATGCTATGGTGGATGAGAGCTCAAATGGTAATTTTGCAAGAGTTTGGATAGCAAAATATTTATCTCCAAAATGAGAGAAATGAGGGGGTATTTATAAGATAAATTGAATTCTCTAGAGAATTCAATAGTTGAGATTGATCCAACAAGATCAAGATGAAGGGCTATGGTGAGTTGAGGACTCACAAGCTCTCACATCTTGACATGTGGAATGTGAGATGTCTTAGGGTGGAATGATGTGGAAATGAGGGGGAAGAGAAGTACATGAGGTGGAGGAAGGACAAGTACTTTGTAGGTACCTTGGGGGATGAGAAGATTCCTTGGAGGAATAAAAATGAATTAAAAATTTACAATGATTGGAAGAATCTAGTGGATAAGAGAGGGTTTCCAAAAATGTGGGGATTTGCTGTTGGAATAATGGATGTTGAATCATCCAATGAAGCTGCGCACATTTCAAAGGACCCGCCAAGAAGAAATTCAACCACACAGAAAGTGTTGCAACTAAGGGCATAGAAATAGAGATTATCTGATTGATATTCAGAATATATGGAATGATTTACAAAGAGTACATATGCCTGATTATATAAGTAAGAGCAAAACCTAAAATGCATAAGATGTTGCCAAGTGTTCAAATCACACTACATGTGACAACATGAAACCCTAACTAACTACCTAGGGAATGATAACAAGATGGAGATAAGTTCTAGAAAATACAACTCATCTTCTAGAAGGGAATCTTATCTCAACAACATTATTAAATGATAAAAAGTAACCTAGGACTAATATGATTAATTAATACCTAAGTTAACTTATGCTAGTGTAATAATTAATTAATTAATTACACTAACACCCCCCCATAAGTGCAACTTAGGGAGGAAATGAAAATGCAATGATTATGCATGATGATGATGGGTCCCGGCTGATGGCCATATTAGGTACCCATGTACATAGGATGAAAGTGCAACTAATCTCCCACAAATAGAGAAAAGAGGAAAACCCAGTGGGAAGAAAACCCCTCTCCAAAAAAGGAGATGAAATGCAGATAAGGTGATGATTGGAGGACTCAACATCATCCCCCCAAGGACAACAATCATCACATGAATACAATATAATGAAAAGTCCCCCCATAGGAAGGAAATAGAGAGACTATATAGCCTCCCCAAAAGATGTAATCACCTGGAAGAAAGGTAAGTGTATGTAAACAAAACATGATCCAATGTCGACAAACAACTTGTCTCCCTTTTGGAAGAAACAAAACCAAGTGCAAGTGCAGAGATGCTTCCCATTCCGGATAGGAATTGAAGGAAGGAAGAATAAATATGGATGATGATGTCTCTAAAAGCTGCTCATGTGTTTCCTTGCCCAATGAAGATGAAGATGCCACAACCCACTCAGGTACATACCCAATCAATGTAGAAGGTGACAAATCAGGATGATGCGGAAATGGATGATGAATATGATCCAAAGACTGCATTGTGATGTTCCTTCCATCTAAGGAATAGATGGAGACTTTATTTCCCCCCCATAATGAAGTGTCCTCAAAACCATTGAAAGAAGATTGAAGCCAATCTAATGGTAGATGTAGAAGAAACTCCGATGAAGATGGAGGAAGTCTCATATTTGAAATCTCTGAAGAGAAAGCGAGTGCCTCAAAGATAGTCTCTGGATCCCCAATTAAGGTTGAGACAAAAGAATTAGGAGACTCAAGAAAACTCTCCAAAGTAGAATTTGAATAAAAGAGTGATATCCCCTCAAGAATGTCCTCCAAACCTGTAGAAGTGGCCAAGTCAGTGATACCTGAAACAAAGCCATCCTGTGATGTCAAGTCTGGAAAATAGCACGTGTCCTAATGAATGATGATGATGGAAGCCTCAATCAATGACTCTGTACAAGGAATCACTGAATGTGAAGGGATACGAACTGTCTCTGATGGAGAAGAAGAATCATCTGAAGCAACCTTGTCAACTTCTTTAGAAAATTCAAGGCAATCCAAACAAACAACCTCCTGCATAGAAATATCATCATGGGGTACTTGATCTGAAACCTGACATTCTGAAACCTGATCATCGAGGAATGGTGGAGTATCTGAATCTCCATATATCTCCCAAAGCTTAGTCCAAAGGATGTGAGGACAATCATAATGATCAATAAAACTCAAAAAATCACAATCGACTTGCATTGAAATGATCTCTAAGACTGTGTATCTGCTGCAACTCCAAGCAAACTCATGAATACCTTCACTCGGATGGGGAACTATACCAAACAGATGTGGCAACAATGCAAGTGATTGGAGATGGTGGATGATCCCATCCTGCCATTGTTTATAATTTCCCATGTGCAACATAGTCAAAGAAGGATAATATGCAAGCCCCATAGTGTACAATCAAATTTCTCCAAAACTACAAAGACAAATGACCTTCAATAGAAAATAGAAACTCCCAAAACTGATATGCAACTGAAGTGATGCCACCCAAAACAAAAAAACTTTTCCCAAACTTCAGGATATCCAAGTTATTGAACAAATGCACCAAATTGAACAAAACCAATGCAAGAGTACCTGGAGCTGAAACTGATCAAAGTGAATGGATGGATGAAAAGATCTCTGAATCACCTTCCTGATGCCACTGGAATCATTGAATTTCGATCAACGGTTGCGAAGATATGAGCCTTTGAGTCCAATTTAGGGTTTTGAATTCAGTTGAATGTAGATTGTTGTGACAGAGAAATTCTACAAAATAGACTACACCACTAGAAAGTAGGCTGAATCCTCTTTCCGACGATATCTCTTTTGTCGAATTTTGACACTGTGGTGCAAAGATATGGCGATTTGAAAAAATCTGCCCTATTAGGGCCTGCAGGCTAAGTAGGTGCAAAAAATAAGCACCTCGGGTGCTAGCACCTGGTCATTGATGTGACTGTAGGTGTGTAGATGGAAAAAAAAGAGAGCCGCCGTTGGCGGCAGTGGGGTGGTTGGCGAGCGACAGATTGAGGTGGTGGCCAGAAGACACCGCCCGGTTGGATGTCGATGGGGCACGGGCCCAGCGGGAGAAAGGAGCCGGTGACCGGCGACAGGAGATCTCCGGGTGATGGGTGGACACTGACGGAGGTGGCCGGGAATGACTAGAAGAGTCAATGGGCCCAAAAGGCCGACAAAGTAGTACTCCTCCTGCAAAAAAATCAATGCGGCCGACCCAACAATATTGTTTGCGGATTATAACAACCGACCCTAATAATTTTTTTGAATAATGCCAATATTGGCAATTCAAAAAATAAAAATAAATGTCGATGATTTATAAAACTAAATCAACCCATATAGTTTGCAGATAAAATGCCGACGGACGATTAAAATAGATGTTCACTCTGATTTTTTTAATTTTTCCACAGAACTATAGAAAAATGCCCAAATAATAAATTTTTGCCAAATATGAGCCCAAATTTTTTGAAATAAAAAATGCCTGCAACTAAAAAAAAATTTCCATGATGGAGGACTGAGAAGGGAGTTTTTTTTCTGCAAATTTGTATAGATAGTACAAAAAAATGCAAACCCTAGATGATACCTCAACTGGCTCCCAGATGAAATATGTCCAAATCAGATGAATGGGTAGGCGATCTGTAGGTTTTGAGGCCTTTTGAGTGCAATGGAGAGGTTGGATAGAGCTTGATCTGCACTAGAAAACAACTTGGTCCCCGGGTAGAACCAACTAGCCTGCAAAGAAAAACCTCAAGCCTGCAAAAATCTCTGTAGCCCAACTTTCTTAATACTGGGATGAACCTTCAGTGGAATGGCTTTGATACCATGTTGGAATAATGGATGTTGAATCATCCAATGAAGTTGCACACACTTCAAAGGACCTGCCAGGAAGAAATTCAACCACACAGAAAGTGTTGCAACTAAGGGCATGCAAATAGAGATTATCTGATTGATATTCAAAATATATGGAATGATTTACAAAGAGTACATATGCTTGATTATATAGGCAAGAGCAAAACCTAAAATGCATAAGATGTTGCCAAGTGTTCAAATCACACTACATGTGACAACATGAAACCCTAACTAACTACCTAGGGAATGATAACAAGATGGAGATAAGTTCTAGAAAAGACAACTCATCTTTTAGAAGGGAATCTTACCTCAACAACATTATTAAATGATAAAAAGTAACCTAGGACTAATATGATTAATTAATACCTAAGTTAACTTATGCTAGTGTAATAATTAATTAATTAATTACACTAACATTTGCCACATGTGAATGATGTGACAAGTCCAAGGTTCTAGAAGTCCTTGGCACATGTAAAGTGACAAGTCAAGCCTTCTAGAACTTTCATAGGGAATAGAAGAGCCTTTGGTGAATAAAAATAAAATAAAAATTCCTTGGGGGATGGAGAGAGTTGACCATGGTACTGATTAGGCTAATGACCTTGATTAAGGTTGTGCAAACACATGATTAGGATAATTAATGAGAGATTAGAGGCAATTGGGAGATTATGGAGGATGTGACACTAATCTTAATTAAGTGGTGCACATGCTAATCACAGATTAATTAATTTAATCCAGATTAAAAAAGGGTTATGGAGAATGTGACAAGGAGAGAGAAAAAGGGAAATTAAAAATTAGTTTTAATCCAAATAAGTCAAATGACTAAATTAAATAAATTGTCTCATTTATTTAATTTAGAGAAGAAAAGGTGTAAGGTAAAGTATTTAATTTATTTAATTACATACTTTAGGAACCTTAGGCAGAAAATGAAATAATAATTAAATAAATTATTTAATCACTATTAATGAAATAGATGAATAGAGTAGACGATTTTGATCATGTGGAAGTGATCAAATTTAGATGTCTACAACAACAAAGCTTGCTTCCCATACACTTCATCTCGTGACTGTACTTTAGAGAAGACTTGTCTGTATCATATTACATACTTATCTACTTTCATGATCCAGGGTTATTAAATTCAACAACTAGAGCATGAAATTGAAAGCCAAAACAAATAAAAATAAAAATAAAATTACATAATGAGAAACTTTCAGACTTTCAATAAGCTGGGATTATTGGTTAGAGTAAATGTTAAATTAATGGAAAATTTTGAAAATCCTACATTTCAACTTTTGAAATTTAGTTTTTGTAAATGAATTGTCCAATCTGAAGCACGAGGAAAACACTCAGAGATGTCAAAGGCAGCTGATAGGAAATTTGAGAATCTTACATATTCTTAGGCATTGTCATAAGAATGTTCTTTCTATATCAGTATTCATATTAATATTAAGAAGATTAGATCATTTTTGCAAACAATAGATTATTTAATCATTGAATGATTTGTTAAAATAATATTATAATAAAGTGTTACTTTTCGATACGCAATGATGAAGCAAGATTTAACTTAGAGATAATAAGTAATGGATTTGAACTTAGCCTATATATTTGTTGTGTGATTGTTTATGCAAGGAAGGAATATTTGTCTAGTATAATAAATTGTGAACTTAAGTAGGACCTATGTGGTTGTTCTATGGTAGTTTGCATATAAAAGCAATGGATAACTATTCATTAAGTACCACAAACCCACATAAATCTAGCTTTGATGTGTATTGACGAATACACAATTTTATGTTTTTGTACCCATGGCAATTGCATTGGTTGGGTACACCAACCCTTTTCTTTGGCAAAAGTTGCAAAGGAACTTATGAATGTGATAAGTTGATGAGTTGATGTATTAAGTGCAGATATTTGAAAGTTTGAAAAGTCATAAAGGGAGTAATTATGTAATAGTTCTAACCTGATTAATTTTGGTGAAAACAATGAATTTCTTTTATAGAGAATTTGAGCTTTAGGATATTCATATTTTTTCTACATTAAAAAAGAAACTATTGCAAAACCATTCTCCATCCCATCTGTAGGTCTCTGCTAAGTTTCTAAATAATGAGCTATGAAATAAGGTTGTTTATGCACCCACTCACTTTAACAACATGTATCTCAGTGTATCAACATTTCATTTAAAAAAAAAATAGTTAAAGATGACATAATTGTAAGAAAATTTTCACCCACAAACTTGAATGCACACACTAGCTAAGAATAATATGGTACAAGTAGAATTTTTAACTTAATTATAAGAACATTAGAGAGATTAATTCATTTAAATTAATAAATCAAAAACGTTTGTGAAAGCTTCGACCAACAAATTCACCTCGAACAATTCATTGTCAACAATTCACCACCAGCATTAGGATATGAATTGTTGGTGGTGAATTTTCCATAGGATGAATTTATAATGGCAATGAGTTGTTGACCATGAATTATTAAAAGTGAATTTGTTGAGGGTAAATTTTTCTAGAGCCATTTTTGAAATATTAAATAACCTATTATTGGATTTGTGTGAAATACAATGATATGATGACTTTATTTCCATTTATTAATAAATAAGTTATTGTTTTATATTATTTTATTTAGTTTATATAATATTATGTGATGGTTTATTCTTAAAGATATCAAGTTATTCTTTGGGAGATTGTATTTATTTTGTTATACATTGCACAATTGTTGATTTTGTAGAATAAGTTTTCAAAGATATATTAATAATATATAACAATAATAATAAATTAATTAATAATTTACTATAAATAATATTTTATTATTAATAATATAATATTAAGGATAACAATATATTTATAAGAATAGTATTTCTAAAAAATATCGATAATAAAATAATGTTGAACATAATATAGGCAAACCTTTTTTATTTATTTGACCTTCCACACATCTATGGTGTACTCATTGCACACCAATCCTCACTTGTAAGCAACTTGCTTACATAGAAAAAATTGCAATAGAAGATGCTAAATTTTTTAATAAAATAGACATATGCACAAACGTAAACAAATACCATCATTTAGTTTTCAATTGATTAAAATATTTCCTTTTTTATTGTGAAATAAAAAAATATTTAAACATATTAAAAGTAAAAATTATGAGAACACTAGCTTCCTTAAATTATGGAGGTTAATGTTTAAGCTGGGCCACACTTCATGGGATCACCAACTTCCTTAAAATTTGGAGCTTAACATTTCAAGCTGGACAATGCTAATAAGTTCATGGGACCACCAGCTTTAAAAAATTCCTAAAAATTCTCAGCAACACCCGCTGAGATTTTTGAACAAGTGCCTCCCCATGAGACCCCACCCTAAGAGCAGAGAGTCAACATCGGTTTTGGCAGGTCCATGAATTAATGGATTCTATAGCTTATCCCGGGTCAACTTATATCTTACGTAACTCAGGAGGTGTCAATCCTTCGCCTCTGGTTTTGCTTTAGAGTCTCAGTCGTGCCATTTTTGTTTTAAATTTCGGTAAATCTGTCTAGATAGAATTTCAGTCTGTTTTTAATGGTAGTTTTTTGGGAAAAAGACTTGTCTTTGATGAACTTCAATTTCATTAAATAGTGTTGATAAAGTTTTTAAAAATAGATTCTAAATTCCCCTCAAGAACTCTAAGATAATTTTTTCTAATAAATTAATAAGTTCTATTTTTGAATCAGTTATGCCAATTTAAATTATTAATAAGTCAGCTTCAATTTCATTAAATAGTGTTGATTATTTATAAAAAAAAAAGATTGTAAATTCCCCTCAAAACGTCTAACCCAAATTTTTTTAATAAATTAATATGTTCTATTTTTGAAACAGTCATGCCAACTTAAATGACTAATAAGTTGGTTTCAATTTCATTAAATAGTGTTTTGATTAGGTTAAAGTTGGGAAGGGCCAGTAAGCATTTACAAAGCAACCATAGAGGCAAAAGAGAGGTGACTCACAGAGAAGCGCAAGACTCACAAGAAGTGAGTCAGAAAAGGACAACCAACTAACCATGCTTTTGGCTGGAGCATGGAACTGATAACAAAACCAACTGTAGAAATAGAGGTAGCAACAACAAAGAAAATCAACATAGAAAACACAACACTCCTGAGACAAGAAGAAACCAACAAAATCCAACCACTGAAAATAGTCGCTACCAAAAGGGATAGGACCAGGACACCAAAACCAGTCTTAATCTCCACCTCAATAGGAGATTAAGAAAAAACTCAGAATTAATGGCAACAACCCTCTTGCTACAATTGCAACACACAACCATCCAAAAAGAGCCAATTGTAGAGTAAAAACTCTCCACTTGTTGCCAAATGATGCAAAAGATCCCAACCCCAATCCTTAACTCTAACATTAGGAAAAAAATGAGGAGAACAAAAACGAGACTACAAAAGCCTCCTTCTAGCAACTCACAAACTCTCCAGTAAAAGACAAGCTCCACCTCAATAGGAGAGGTCTTCACCAGAAAAAGAGAAGCAACCACCAGAAAAAAAAAGTTTCATCTATGCCAGCGAGAACACACTCCACCTCTATAGAAGAAGTCACCAACAATAATAAAATGAAAACCACCAAGAACCATAATAGAATCCACAGGCTAAGATGCATCAATCTAACATATTTCCCCAAAGCCAACTTGACCATAGAGAAGACAAGGTTCTTCAGCTAGCACAGACAAGGAACATCCCACTCGACCAAGAAAAAAAGGGGAGAGGAAAATAAAAACTCCACCCCCAAAACCCTAATAGGGGGTTCAAACACTAACAAAAAAGAGAAGAAAAACTCCATCTGAAGCACAAGCAAGAAAAAATAGAGACTTTAGCAATAACAACATTCACGATTAAAATCCACAAAGAATTCAATACAATGAAAAAAGGAGCCTGAGTTGAACTGCACAACAACAGTCCCAGACACAACATTTGCTTCAGTCACCAAGGGGACCAAAATAGTAGTGAACCCAGCACTTGGGCCAAAGTTAAATAGGAGGTCAACCCCAATGATTCTTAAATAAACCATGCCCAAAAGGGCCTTGATATCAACTAGAACTAGGCACTGGTCGAAGGTCACAGAGGCAAAGACCCAAGCCTACCTTTCGAATAGAGTAGAGCAAAGGCACAACAAATAGACTCGAGCTTGCCTGTCGAATAGAGTAGAGTAACCAACAACAACCACCACTCCAACATTTCCATGAGAAGTCATCTTGTATCACTATCAGTAGCACAAACACCTCCACTGACACCATTCACAACCATCACAAAGTGAGCAGGTAATGGAAAATAGTGAGGAAAAGACAAGGAAGGCAAGGAAGGAAAAACCCCACCTAGACCAACCCCTCCAAATAGCCTTGAGATTCAGGGGTAGAAATTTAGTAACCACAAGAGCCCAACACTCGCCGCAGGTAGAACATGGAAAACCAACATCCACAAGCACCAAAAATAATAGAGCCACACTCAAAGATAAAGCCGACTAAGGAAAAAACCTAACTCCCAATAAGAAAGAGACCAATGACTTGGAGGAGAAAAGGCCACTGAAGTCGCAACCAACAAGATGTAGATATAGATACAAATTTAGAAAACTCCCAACCTCATCATTTGGATCTTCATCACCTCCTCCCTCAAATTCTTTAGAAATCAAACCAACACCTCCGCATAGGTTCCTGCCCAATGCCATGATATTACGACTTTATAATTTTATTAAATAGTGTTGGTAATGTTTTTAAAAATATATTGTAAATGCCCCTCTAAAAATTCTAACCTAACTTTTTCTAATAAATTAATAAGTTTTATTTTTGAACCAATGATGCCAACTTAAATTACTAATACGTCTTGTCAATTTCTGTCAGCAAGGGACCCAAGTTGAAGGCACCAAGGAAAATATCTAATTAGAGAATCTTCTTTGTATTTGCAAGTATAAAAATGATTTTAAAATGAAGTGGACAAAGTTTCATAATCTTAAGCAAGTTATTATCAATCTACTCATCACCCTTAGAAATGAGGCTAGAAATAGTATTAAATTGAAGATCACATTGGATGTTATTTTTGTCATTTT
The DNA here is from genome assembly GCA_007115665.2 of Sequoiadendron giganteum. NCBI lineage: Eukaryota > Viridiplantae > Streptophyta > Pinopsida > Cupressales > Cupressaceae > Sequoiadendron > Sequoiadendron giganteum. The sequence continues at coordinate 187,521,232 of CM021107.1, read as the reverse complement.
GAAAATTTATTATAGTTTTCATTTAGGAATCTATTCAATATTCATGATGCACTATGACATGAATTGTGTTAATCATTCATATTGTTTAGTTAGCTGATACTACATTCAATTTAAATAGTGTTGGACCATTGTTGTCTTTTTTGATTGTTTATACATAAAATAATTCTACACATTTGATGTTTTTGGGATAGAAGTTAACTTACCTCATTCTTTGCTTTGTTGTGTACAAATTTTTGTTGCTATGCGTGGATTCCAACTTCAAGGAGTAGACTTGAACATTCATAAGAAGTAATACGAACAAAAAATTCTAGAAGTGTCAAACCACAGAGTATCGACATTTAGTATTTAGTAATTTTATTATTTACTATCATTTATAATTTGGTAATTTTATGGAGTCATGTGAGAGGAAAAAAACAAGCTAAACACAGTGGATAACAAATTTTAGAAGGGTAAATCATTTGTTGCGACTCTTATTACAATTTTGATGTAAGTCATGGTAATTTTTGTCCCATAGAACTTATTTTAGAAGATATAAATGTTTTTATGTGGAGATTTTATTCTTATGTTTTTATTCATAAGTCAACAAGCTAGACATCAATCAAGCAATATATTATTGTAATGGAGTGAATTTGTACCCCTTGCAAATTCCTCGTTTACACCCTTCACCTTAGAAAAGTTAAACTCGATGATGCTTTTCCACTTCATCCATTTCACTTCCACCCACTTGATAGCTATTTGTAGTGTTGGTGGGGGAATTTTTGTTGGGGATGCTAGCATGGTGAACAAATGTATGGGTGGCACATTGTCATCCTAACAAGATTCCAACCTATAAAATCTACAAAGGCATTACACTTCTCCATTGGCCATGAAGAGTAATGCCCCCATGCCCTTGAACAACTTCGAATGACTCTTTTGGGATTCTATCCATCTCAAAACAATTCATTCTTCATTCGATTCAATCAACTAGACATTGCTTGAACTCCACTTGATTATACACACTCCATTTTCACAACATTCTCCATTGTTGAAGCTCCAAGATGTCACTCTTCTAGATTTCATTCATGTTGTTGCGGTAACGATTGCACTTTCAAGCTTGCAAGCTCGCATCTCCCTTCACGTGCTTGAGGGCACCTTGTTTGGGAGGCGATATCCACTTTATTTAGCATTGTCGTTTGATTTTGTAGCATAGTATTGTGACCATTGCTTGATAGTACTTGCTTTCCATTGATTTCTTTATCATATTTTCTATCTCGTGGCTATTTTGGTTATCCATGGAGGTGGGAACATCAAAATGGGGGTTTAACTGCGGCAAGCCCCAAAACAGCCCCAACATTTTTCCTCATTCTGCTATGTGTAGGATTTGCGTTTGTGTGGAGCTTGTAGGAGGCTAGACCAATCGTGATTTCAATTTTCTACCACCTTTCACTCTTGTCAAATTCTCCTTTTAAGTTAAAGTATTCTTCTTACTTCTTTTAGTATTTTATCTCTTCCATGCTTTTTGTCATTATAGGAAAGTTTATTTATCAGATTGTAGTTAGTTCTTTGCCGAGTCTTAACTGTATTTTGTAATCTTTGCTTGTACAGATTCCAATGTGTCATACTATCATCCATCTTCCATGCTAGGTTCCTCTAGCCAAGAGTTTTCAGGGTTTCAATTTTGGCTCAAGAATTAGCTCATTTGGTTCCCTAAACCTCTTGAGTTGATAAGAAAGACAGTGGAATATCAACAGCCCTTCCTTTTCACCCTCCTTAAACATTAAACCTACCTTAACCAATCCCTAGCATGAGGTAGATCAGAGCAGCTGATCATTCTAGACCCTCATGTGACCTAGGGTCTTGAGTGTCCGGTCCCCTTCCTCTGCATTTTGGTTAACCCAACGTGAACCATTTTGATTCCATTCGGTAGTGCTGAAAGACTCTTCCCTCGTGTTCTAGGAGTATTGTGGGTGTGTGTTGTAGGGTGCCTAGCATTTCAATCCAACCTACAATCACTAGTGGCATAGTTGGAAGGTTTCCTAAGTGTTGCAGAGTGAAACCTTGAATACATCACCATCTAATTGTTGAACTCTTGGGGGCTTCGATGAAGGTTCTATCTAGTGTATGTAAAGATAGCTTCCTTCGTACATCTACCCATCTCATCTATGCAACCTACGAGCATATCTCTTGCTATAACATTCACCTCATAGGATTTTCCAATGAACGCTAATAGAGAACCATCTCCTTTGTACATTCTCGTACATATCAACGGGAACACCGTAACTAGTGTTCTCGTCGAACCTACTTGTTGGGTGAATGGCATCATAGAGAAGATCATGTTAATTAATTTCTTACATAAGGATGGATATGACAAGTCTACGAGCATTGTACATATACACGATGGGCTTTCCATCCCTCCCATTGGTTCTATCACCTTATCAATCTTGGTTGGGCCTAGGATTGTAAATGCACTCTTTGATATCATCCCAAGGTCCAAATTATTCAGAGTGAAACTAGGCATTCCTTGGCTAGTTTCCATGAATTGAATTCCCCCGGTAATCCATAAGTGCTTGAAGTTCTCTTATGAGGGTCATGTGCATGTATTCCATGACACCGATTACAAACTGATGGTTGCATGTGGAGGCTACTCACTTAATCACTTTTGGCCTGGCCCTATTGGTTTTCTCCCTCCCAGGACAAACCTGTTGTACTGAACTTATGCGAAATACAAGAATGGGGGAATTGCGCCAAAGGTGACCTACCCTCCTTCTGCATATGCTATATCAGTTAAATCTTCCATGATAGCGTAGCATAAGTTTTCCTCTACCATTCAAAAAAGGGAGGAGGAGAAGTCCACTCAGGGCTCTTCCTCTTCTTCCTCTTTTATTCCACTTGCCTCTTCCTCCCATCCAACTATGGCACATTTTACTTCCACCCCTATGCTTCTTTTGAGGAGTCGGATGGTGCCCGCTTAGCAAAAGGCCAAGCGTCAAGCATTTGAACTCCCTGTCTTACCCACGATGCCTTGACCTATTTTATATGGTAAGGGGAAGGGTCCCTATGGAGCATCTTATGTGTCTTGGCCTTTGCGACCTCCTACTCCTCCTATGTCTAAGGTAGTGAATGGGAAGAGGCTCGTCGTAGAGGCACTTGAGCTTGCTCCCTTACTGTTGTTACATCTTCCTCTCCAACTCTTCCTCCTATTCTCGTTCAGGAGTCCCCCCTCCACCAAAAACAATTGTGATGGATACTTTGATGGTTGAACAAGATTCTTTCATCCCTTCTCAAGTTGCAACCTCTAACTCTCAAAGCCGTAGAAATCGCCTTACATGTGAGCATAAGTTTTGGGGGAAAGGTCTGGCTGTTGAGTAGGTCACCTTGCAAAAGAAGGAAGGGGAGTCAACAAATTCTACTTCGACATCTTTTGTTGTGTCCTCCCCTTTCGCTCCTTCTACTTTAGCTCCCTCCGCCTCAGTCTTGCTTACATCTCCCTCTGTGAGTGTGAAAAATCCTCACCCGAAGAGGGTGCAGGTATTCATTGCTCCTTTGGCTGAGCCCCCTCTTTTGATGTCCCTTCTGGACGTCCCAACCTTTTCAAAACCTGTGGACATGTCAAATACCTCGATGGTGTCTGTAGTAGTTTTCTCCTTTCCTCCTCACCCTCTAATTCAGTTGTGGGGATCTCACATCCTTCGATGAAGTGAATGATGGAGGATGACCTCACTTCCAATGGGTGTTGGAAGAAGGATTCACCTTTTTTGAAGGGTGGTGTTGTGTTGGCTTGCACTGTCCTAGTGACGAAGGTAGCCCCAACCTCCTTGGAGTTCGTCATTGCTCTTGAGTCCTTCGGTGAGGCTAACAGTGGACGTCAGGTGCCTTCTCCATCACCCACTAAGTTGACACATGGTACTCTTGTAAAGTGCATGTTCAACTCTATAGATGATGTCCCGACTCTATCAATGATCTTTGCAAGATCATTGATGTTCACCTCACAAAAGATGACTGAAGAAGACCTTGAGGGGATTTCTTCCTTGGCTCTTATTGCAAGAGAGTCAGAGAGTAACCTCTTGATATTCCACCCTTGTAGGTTCATCTTCTGTCCCCTTATAGTGATTTGGATTGGGAGAACGATGACCTCTTAGTTGATGAGGACTAGGGGGCGCCTCTTCTTTATGTGTAGATTAGATTGTGTGTGTGTGTTGTGTTCCCCCATGCTTATTTTTCATCTTCCTAGATGACCCTTTTCACCCTTGAAGGTGCTTGGATAAAGGAGTGTTTTTATGTCGTAAAACTTCTTCTATTTGTCACATCATTCTTCTCTTTGTCGTGCACTGAATTTCAACAATTGGGGATGATGCAAAGTGTTGGGGGAATTTACGCCTCCCTTCCATGTTGACCCAATTTTTCATTTTCATTTTGTTTTCACGTTCCTTTCTTCACATGGTCTGATATAGTAAGGGGTTGATGATAGTTCATTTATATATTATTATACTTATCTATCTATATTTATGAGTAGCTTTGACCCCAAAATATTAGATCCCGCTATCTCTTGATTTGTTCTTCTCTAATTTTATCTTTCTCTTTTATTTGCTTTCTTCATGATGTTGTGGTACTCATTTGGTGTCCCTTGCATGTGCGAAAACATTACCATGGTTACATTTCATTATGTTACATGGGCCACAACATGACTTTCATTCTTGCTTTTCTCTCCTTAGGATGCCACATGCCTCTGTGTTCAATAGACACCATCCTAAGGGGGGGCTATCATACTACAATTTTTAGAAGGTGTATTCGGTGGCCAACAAATCCCTTATTGAAAAATATTCTATTTTTCAAAAATTACATTCTTCAACTTGGATTCCTCAATGAATTTTTCTTTCATCTTAGATTTGTAAGATAGAATCCGTACTTTCCCTTGTGCGGGAGCATTCTTTATTTTGAATTCCTTTATGAAATGAATCTTTTAGAAGGATTCCTTGATGCTATAATCATTGGCGAAAATTTTCTATCTTTTCAAAAATTCTATTTCACTTTCAAATAGAGTGTCCCTTGAGTGGACCCCTTTTTCTTTTGAAGGGTTATTGATGGACCCCTTTGAAAGCTCTTCCTTCAATTGTTTAATGTCTGCATGATTGTCTGCTTGTCTATCTGTGTGGCTTCCTTTTGTTATCTAATATGTTTTGTCTGCAGATTAACATGTTGCTTTGTAGGTGTACTTGTGAAGCTTCTTTTCAATCAAATTCTATGGAATCTCTTACATCTGACTTCCTTCAGGACTGAGCACCTAGTGGCACCTCCTTTGCAATTCTGAGGACCTATGAAGCACTTACATCCTATAGGGTGTCTTTGTTCAACTCTATAGCTCTGAGGACCTAAAGAACATTTTATTCACTATCTATAGGTCTGCAGATCCATGACACATTTTGTTCAACTCTCTTTGGGTCCAAGGACCTATGGATCCATCTTCTCTTCCTATGCTTTCAGGTAGGTTGGATTGCAATCTACTTCCTTGATGGTTTAGGTATACATTTCTAAACTCTTTCAATCTACTTTACCTCACATCTAGTAGTACATATGGTCACTAAAGTGGGGGAAAAATGTAATGGAGTGAATTTACACCCCTCACAAATACCCTGTTTACACCCTTCACCTTAGAAAATTTAAACCTGGTGATGCTTTTCCACTTCATCCATTCCACTTTCACCCACTTGGTAGCTATTTGTAGTGTCGATGGGGATTTTTTTTTGAGGAAATTAGTGCAACACACAAACATCTATGTGGTGCACTATCATCTTGATAGGATTCCTGCCTCTAGAATCTACAAAAGTGTTACACTTCTCCATTGAAGATGAAGAGTAACACCCCTGCACCCTTGATTGACCTCAAACAACTCTTTTGGGCTTCTATCCATCTCAAAACAATTCATTCTTCATTCAATTTGATCAAATAGATGTTGCTTGAACTCCACTTGCTTCTACACACTCCATTTTCACAACATTCTCCATTTTTGAAGCTCCAAGATGTTACTTCGTTGGATTTCATTCACATTTTCGTGGTAACGATTACACTTTCAAGCTTGTGAGCTCACATCCCCCTTCACGTGCTTTTGGGCACCTTGTTTGGGAGGTGATATCCACTTTATTTAGCATTTTTGTTTGATTTCGTAGCAAAGTGTTGTTACCATTGCTTGGTAGTACTATCTTTCCATTACTTTCTTTATCATATTTTCTATCTCGTGGCTATTATGGCTATCCGTGGAGGTGGGAACATCGAAACAAGGGTTTGATTGCAGCAAGCCCCGAAATAGCCCCAAATTTTTTCCTCGTTCTATTGTGTGTAGGTTTTGCATTCGTGTGGAGCTTGCAGGAGGCTGGACCAATTGTGAGTTTGATTTTATACCACCTTTCACTCTTGTCAACTTCACCTTTTAAGTTAAAGTATTCTTCTTGCTTCTTTCAGTATTTTAGCTCCTCCATGCTTTATGTCGTTATATGAAACTCTATTTATCAAATTGTAGTTAATTCTCTATTGAGTCAATTGTATTTTGTACTCTTTTTCGTACAAACTTCAGTGCTTGACCGAGAAGTTAGTGCACCACGCTGTCGTCCATCTTCTGCACTAGGGTCCTTTGGCATAGAGCTATCAGGGTTTCATTTTTGGCTTAGGAATTAGCTCATTTGGTTCCCTAAACCTCTTGAGTTGATAAGAAGGATAGTTGCAGATCAATAGCCCTTCCTTTTCACCCTCCTAAAATATTAAACCTACCTTAACCAATCCTTAGCATGAGGTAGATCAAGGCAACTGATCATTCTAGACCCTCTTGTGACTTGGCGTCCTGAGAATTCGGTCCCCTTCCTCTACAATTATTTCCTTTAAGTCAATATTATTTACATTCAACAATTATCATTCTTCTATACTTCAATCATAGTAAATTTGTTTAATCCTTTTGAAAACTCCCTTTGAGAAATAACATAAAGAGGTAATATTGTGTAATCTTGTTTATTCCTTTAATGAATATTTTGTAAAATATTAATCCCAATAAATATTTCCTTTAAAGAATATCTTGTATAAAGGAATATTTACAAGGATTATATATTGTTTAATCCTTCTTAATGCTTAAAGGGAATGATACAATTCTTTTTTAATTGAACTCTATTAAATAAGCTAGACATCAAGCATAAAGAGGTGAATTTTGATGCAAAGAACCTTGAACAATGATAATATAGGTTGTTTTTAGTTCAAAGGAAGGATGCTTTATATTCCAAATTGAATTAGTAAAGTCCAAACATGAATAATGTGTTTGGAGTTGAAAAAATCTCTAAACATGAAGGGTGCAAATTAGATCATGTTTTACAGCTCTATGCTAGCACAGTATGGGTTTGCACATATTTTTCTCACCATAGTTAATAAATTTCATATATATATATATGCCTTTGCTACAACCATAGTCAATCCAAAATTCCATTTCAAGTCCATGATACTTGAGAGGAATATTGAAGCTAGGATTCTATTATGCCTCAATTAAGTGTTGTCCTCAATTAAATATAGGCCTATTACCTTATAAGTTACACCTTTCATGAAAGGGGAAATGATAATGAAGGTTTACCTTAGTTTAGGAAAGTCTTTGGTTTCCTTAAACAAAGCTTCCCAATCCCATGGGGGTAGAAAAACCCTAAATTTCATTGCTAGAGGTGTCAATTAGATGCATTTATATAGATCTACAAAACACATGTCATAGGGAGTTTTCATATTTTAGTTTTAAGACATTTATTCTTTGCTATGAAAACATGACTTGATTCTAATGTTTGATATAGTCAGGAGTTTGTTCTTCCACCACATTATATTTATCAAGATGGATGTTAGGAAAACACGACTTGATCCTAATGTTTGATATACTCTCTTACAAAAGGTCATTCAAACCATTCTTATATTAATTAAAAGATCAAAGGAAAGTGTAAACAACAAGGTAAAGTGGGTCAAAAGTCAATTTATTGATTCTATTTACTAATACTTTATGTTGATAGCAAGTTATATTTATATATATATGATGGATAACTATATCATGGAGTCATTACAAAAATGAAGGAATTTGCTCCTGCATTTTTTAAATAGATAGAGGAATAATAACAATCTTAATGTTATTTAGAATGGAGAGAAATAATAAATGGAAATTGCTCATCAAACTAAATGTGCAAGATGTTAGTGTATATATTATCTCATACAAATCACACACATGGATAATTCTAAATTGAATTAAGCCTACTTAAGTGTCCTAGTTAGTGGGAGTTAGCTGACAACCTCTTGCTAGTATCGAGGAAGTTATCTCATCACCAGTCTTAGTTAGTGGGAGCCAACTGCCTAGTCTTCTCCACTATTTTCGATGGTGTTTTCTTCCCTTTATGTACATCTCATTTAATGGCTTAATATTATAATATGCCAATTTTTCACACAAGTAAATTTCTTAAGTTTTCACTTTCAAGTAAATAAACTATGTTTCTTAGCCATTGCTATAAAAAAATTATTTACCAAATGAGAACAAATGAACATAGATGTCATAAAAAATTACAACTTCCATTTTGATTATCATATTCCACATGTTACAATGTTTCCAAATAATGTATACAAAGTACATACATAGCTCAATCGAGCTTCAAAGCAATAGATATAGATGGTCCAAGAATCTTCTTTCAAGTCTCAATCACCAACTAAGGAGGAGAAGCATCACTCAAGAGCTTTTCTACCACTCATATTTGATCCCCCACACATCTATCTTTTGATAGATGGACCTTCCCTTTGATGAAGATATTGGTTGAGTAACCTCGTAACGACATCCTTTTTGAGCTTAGTCTTGTGCCCTACATAACTAGAACTTGTAGACACTAAAATCTTGAACTAGCATGCATAAATGGAACATAGTCAATTAACACTGGAGCCAAGGAAATAACACTACTTTAGCCAAAGTATTCTCACTTAGTACTTCGAGTGATGGTCATCCTATTCACATACACTACTCTAGCTCAACTTGACTTAAGGCCATTAAAACTACGCATAGGTAATTTCCTTCAATAGGTAGTCATTAACCGAAGAAATAACCTATTTCCTTTTTCCAAAACTCAATGGTATCACAACCTACAAAATATAATCAAAATCATAAGTTATTCCCCCCTTAAATGGACATTCTAATTGCAGGTATAACATATGAGCTTTCTAAGTCTAAAAAATAACTTGCATGAAATAACTTAATAAGCCATTCCGATTTTGTCAATCATAAGTATGCAATACTATAGAAGATAGTCAATCACTCCTTAATATGGAATAAGTACAAACAATACTAAGGAAAAAATATCAACAAGAATTTTCCTTTCTTGCCATAGATTATTACTCTATTTCAAGCAACTAATGCGGTTTTCGATTTAAACACACATGGCAATCAATCTTTCAGAAAAAGATAAAACATAAAGAGAGTAGAATCTCATGCATGCTAAATGCTTATTCCAATTGAACCACTGGATCTCAAGCTTAGCCTCCTCTTAAAATCAATTTAGCAATGAACCCTCTCAACTTCTCTCACTAAACTTCCTCTCTATAACTCTCAACAATATAAGAAACTCTGAATGAAAAATACAACAAAATGGAGCAGTGTAATGATGCTTAGAAGAAGTATATCCAAATGAGGTGAGACTGCCTCATATTTATACCCAAAAACCAACTTCTATAGCCTACAAACAAGGCTTAAGCTTTGACACTTAACAATATACCATCGACTCAACTTATCAATAAAAAGGTAGTAAATTCCTATCATAACACTAATCAAAACTATACGACAGATTGACCCAATGCTTGCCAACAATAATTTAACTATTTCATAAAGTACATGCTTCATTCAAGTAATCAAATTTCAAGCTTAAAATATTTCTAATAGAAACACATAATTCATATTATGGCACTAAGTATTCATCACATTTCCTATCTACAAGCTTGTTGCTTTAAAATAGATGAATGAATCAATCATTAACCGACTGCGTATTTCTTAGTCGGCTTCGTCCAAGTCATGGAAATCAACACCTCTCAAGGAATTGACCTCCATCATTTTAGCGTTGTTAAATGTTTGACTTAGTACATGTTGCATAATATAATGCGCTACATTTAATCCTTGAGTTTAATAAACTTTATACAATAGTCTTAATGTTTATGTATTTCCATCACTCATTATTCATAATGATAAAATGCGGTTTAATACTTACTTAGCATTGCGCTGCTAAATATAGCACCACATTCATATTAAATTGACCATGGAATTTATACTATAAATTGGCCATTAGCATAAATCAACCACTAGTATTTATATAATATATATATACATACATACATACATATATATATATATATCAATGAATAGCCTTTAACGCTATATATATGTATATATATATATATATTCTTTTGACAAATAAATTTGTCTAAATATACACTTGATATTCAAATGAATAAGATTTAACATTTCATATTTAATATTGTTTGTATATATATCAATATACATGTGTACATTTGTATACATATATTGATACATTTGTATGGAGATCTCTATTTGTCAACACATACACGTATATTAACATGTGTATACATATGTATATATGTATATATCTCATTAATATATACACATTCAATTATAAAATCAAACACATATAAAATTTCTATCTTAACGATAGGTATATAGTAATGTGATGTATATATACATACATGTCTCATTGCCCTCTCGATATCACCATGCCCATGATCAACCTGTCCATAAGCATGCATAGGTATGTCTATCTATGTACTCTCATGTTCGTTTTTCCTCATGTGTATGGGTTATCATCAATATGCATATGTATACATATATATGCATTATATGTATATATATATCTCATCGATTAAGTATAGTAATATGAAGAATAACTTGAATGCACCAAGCACTAAACAAAATCCAAGAATGCTCTTCACATAAATCAAAATCCTTCCTAATGCAAACACATCATGCTAAAAGATGACTTACCAATTCCCAAAACTATGACTTGACTCAATCATTCTATTAGTGAGTGTGTGTGTAAGCTCAGTTAGGTTTCGTTATAGGTTACCCGACCAAGTTCTTCTCCTTAGTGATACTTACCCTAATTTTTGGAGGATTGAATTTGAACCTGCATCCAACCTTACACATTTCCATGGTAGTCAGTCGTTCATCAAAACAAGCATTTTACACTTCATAGTTAGAATATCAAATTCAAGAACCATTCATTCCATTATGTAACATTAAATGAGATAGTCATTCATTCATAATTTTCCAATGATGCAACCATATATATTTACAATTAGAATCCAAAATACATTCACATATGCAATAATTTACCCTAACATAGTAATATTAAATAGGTAAACACACAACGGGGTGTAACAAACTCCCCCCTTATGAATCATCATCCCTGATGATTTCATGTAGCAAACATAAAATAATCAAAGAAAAAAAATATTTTTTTTCAAACACTTTCAAAGCACGTAAGACATGTGGAAACTTTTTCTCTATCTCAACATAGTCTTTCCAAGTGGCAGAATCTTTTATGTATTGATCCCACTAGACTTTGCACTGTAAAACCTCTCTGTTACACAAGCGAAGCTTTCGTGTTCTGAGCACCTTGATAGGCTTGATTGTTACCACTCTGGGATCCCGTACTTGTAAATCATTCCAATCAATTACATGATTATCTTCTGGTATATACTTCTTTAGGTAAGAAATGTGAAAGACGTTATGCATTCGAGCAAGATTTGGTGGGAACATAATTCTGTAAACTACCAAATTCACTTCCTCAAGAATCTCAAAAGGTTCTACATAGCATGGAGCTAGTTTGAATGAATTTCCAAACTTGATGGAACTCTTATGAGGTTTTATCCTTAACAACACCTTATCACCTACTGCAAAATTCTTGGGTACTTGCTTTGCATCAGCATAGCTTTTTTGTCTATCATTGGCTTCAATAGGCTTTTCTTAACAATTCTAACTCGTTCTTCCATTTCAACCAACATCTCTAGCCCAAGACTCACCCTATGCTCAAGTTTATCCCAACTTATAGTGGTTCAAAACTTTCGTCCATATAATGCTTGAAAATGAGTCATCTTTATTGTAGAATGGTAGGAATTGTTCTAAGAAAATTCTACTAATGACAAGTAATATTCCCACTTGTATTATTAATCCATGCAATACATTCTTAGTAGGTTTTCGAGTACTTGATTCACCCTTTCTTTTTTCTCATCCATTTTTGGATGATATGCTAAACTTATATTTAGTTGAGTCCCAAGTGCAAAAAATAAGGTTTTCCAAAACCTTAAGGTCACACGTGCATCACTATCCGATATAATCTTCTTAAGAATTCTATGCAGTCTAAACACCTCTTGAATGAATTTTCGAGCTATGAAAGGAGCTCCATCAGTTAAATTCCCAGGTATGAAATTCACTACCTTAGTAAGATTTTCCACAACTACTAGAATGGGGTTATGCTTATTCCTTGACATAGGTAATCCTTGCACGAAGTCCATACTAATGACTTGCCACTTTCTCTCTGGAATATCACGTGGATATAGTAGGCCTGTAGGATGATGATGTTCAGATTTCACTCTTTGACATTCCAAACATTTAGCCACAAATCTAGAAACATGACCATTCATACCTTTCCAAAAATATAATGGCTTCACATCAACCAACATTTTGTCACACCAGGATGTCCAGAGTATGGTGCTTCATGAAATTCTTTCCATACTAGGTTTCTTAACTCCCCAGAGTCAAGCACATACATTCTTCCCTTATATCTAAGCAATCCATTGGGTTAAAAATTAAATCCTTCATATCTTTTATCTTGCAGATTACTTGTGAGTTCTTGCTTAACTTGCATGTAGTACTCATCCTCCTTGTATTTCTACAACACTTGGCCTTTAAAGTGAGTTCGGATTGTCACTTTTGCGGAAATATGAAGTCTTAGACTTAATGCATCGGTAACTCAATTTTATTTTCCCTTGATGTAGTTGATATTGAAGTCATAATCAGATATCAAATCTGACCACCTTCTTTGTTGTGCATTTAGATTAGGCTGAGTAAATAGATATTTCAATCCATGATGATCGATTTTCATCTCAAAGGGCTTTCCCAACAAGTAATGCATCCACATATATAATGCATGAGCCACTGCTTCTAACTATAAATAATGTGATGCATAATTTTGTTTGTAGGGTTTCAACATCCTTGATTCATAAGCAATTACTTGTCCTTCTTGCATTGAAAATCCACCTAAGCCTTCTCCCGATGCATCAGTGATAATAGTGAAGTCGCCATCAAGATATGGTACTTTCAAAATTGGAGTAGTAGTCAACTTCTCCTTGAGTAGATCAAATGCTACTTGTCATTTTTCTATCCACTCAAAATTCTTCCCTTTCCTCTGCAAAGAGGTGATAGGAAAGGCTATTTTGAAGAAGTTCGCAACAAACTTCCTATAATACCTTGTAAAACCCATAAAACTTCTTATCTCAGAGATATTGTTGGGTACTGGCCATTCTAGCATTGCCTTGATCTTGGTTGGATCAACTGAGATACCATCAAGTGAGATCACATGTCCAAGATACTGCAATTTCTTCTGAAAGAAGGTATATTTAGAGAGTTTTCCATACAACTTATGTTCTTTTAGCTGTTTTAGAACTATCTCCAAATGCTTGCAATGTTCCTCTACATTCTAAGAATAAATTAGGATATCATCTAAGAAAATCAAAACAAAATTATCTAGAAAATCCATAAACATGTTGTTCATTAGGTTCATAAATGTTGTTGGCACATTAGTTAGTCCAAATGGTAGAATTGTAAACTCATACTGCCCATATCTAGTTCTAAAGGAAATCTTGAAGATGTCCTCATCTTTGATTCTTAGCTAGTGGTATCCAGATCGTAGATCAATCTTAGAAAACATAGTAGCTCCCTATATTTGATCAAAAAGGTCATCAATGCACAGTAATAGATACTTGTTCTTTACCATAGCTTTATTAAGCATCTAATAATTTATGCACAATCACAATGTACCATCCTTATTTTTCACAAAGATTACTAGCGCTCCCTAGGGTGATACACTGGGTCTTATCGATCCCTTAGATAACAATTCATCTAGTTGTGCCTTAAGCTCCATTAACTCAATTGTTGTCATTATGTATGGCACTTTGGAAATAGGTTACCTGACACTATATCTATGGAGAAATCAAATATCCTTTTCGGTGGCAGTCCAGGTATTTCCTTTGGAAACACATCTGAAAAATTTTATAAGATAGGATATCTTTCCATATTCGTCTCTCCAGTTTCCATCATTTCACCTTCTTCCACCTCTTAGTAATCTTGTGGCTCATAGTTGTTATTACCATCTTGAGAGATAGATTCCTTATAATATTCAAGCTTTTTCATCTTTATTGCAAAGAGCTTACATCCTTTCTTCTTAGACTTAAGAAATTGCATGACGGAGATTGGGCGTAACTTGACTTCCTTAGGTATCCCTTGCATCATTACTTGGTTACCTATATCATCCAAGCATCCTACTATTTTGGCTCGGCAATCTACCTTGGATCTAGGCTTCCAAAGCTAGTTCATTCCTAGGATAACATCATAGGATCTTAAGGGCGTTGCATATAAGTTTCCCTTTGTAGAGAAACGAGGTAGCTCAATCCTAGCTTCAAACAAACATTGTTCCATCGTTTCTCTTGTCTAGTTTGCATATTCTACAACCCATAAATTTTGTTGGAAATTTATGCCTCATCTTTCTGGCTTGGACTTCTATTTTTCCTTGGAGCCCTCTTTCTGGCCCTTATCGCCTTACCGCTGTAAGCTTTCCTTGGTGGCATGGTTGAGCAGTTTACCACTTTACCATAGGCCACCCTGCTTGGTCCAGTGGTTGGGCGGTGTTATCGCCCTACCGCGACGATCTTCTTCTGGACTGGTGGTGGCACGGTGGCGGAGAGATGCCTTAACTCCTTACTGCGGAGGTTGCTCGTTGGTGGCACGGTAGCAACGACAATCAGGTTTGGTGGTTACCACCCTACCACGAAGGCTTATTCTCTAAGCCACAATGGGCACAGTAAATTGCTAGTAGTTGAAGGGTGGCAGTCTGGTGACAGTTACCACCTTACCGCAGGCGGTGCTCAGAGAGACCGCGATGGCCGTGGTATGCCGCCGATGGTGAAGCTTGATGGTTACCACCCCACCCAGGGCGGTGATCTGGCTCACCACGGTGGCACTGGTATGACTGCTGGCGGTCTACCAGGGTGGTCACCACCCTACCACGAGGTAGCCTGGTGGCCTCCACGGTAGCGCAGTTGACCGCAATGGTGATGCTAGGTGGTTACTGTGTTGTTAGAAAATGTGGATTAATTAAATAGTAAACTAACACACCAATGAGACATTATATTAAAGAAAACTAACTAGAAAGCATAAATGCAAACTCTAATGACAACAACTTCTTTGAATTCATCCCATTGTCCTCTATCTCCAAGGATTTGATTAAAGGTGCTGGCTCTCAGTTGTGTAAGCAATAGCTTGTTGAAATGGTAGCTTAGGAGAATGAGATTAATTGAAGATGCATGTTCATGACTATATGATTTAAGATATGAAACTGAAATACTATGATACTAGAATGTTGATAATACTGAAATGCAACTACAGTGATTACGTATGAAATCTAGGATTCAGGGTTCTTTTCAACTCATAAGAGGGCTGTATTTATAGATTTTTGAAGGCAAGAATCCAGTTGGCGAGGATCAATGGTTGAAATTCAAACCTGTAAAATGAATGATGAGAGATCAAGAAGTTGGGAAAAAGATGGAAGTTTGAAAGAAAGATGGGAAATGTTTCCTCAAACACAACCTTTTTCCATTCAAAAATGAAGGAAAGTTGCCATTTGTGTACTTCATTTATGAAGAGTTAGTTGATAGTTGAGGAAAAATAAATAATTAAATAAATAAATTTATTTAATTATATGTGACAAAGAATTAGAAGTTTCCATAATTTAAATAAATAATATTTAATTATGTGTGAGAGATTATTAAAAACGCTTTAATTAAATATGAAAAGAAGAAAGCTTTTAATTAAACATTTTTAGAATATTTAATTATGGAGGAAATAAATCTTTTAATTAAATATTTTTAGAATATTTAATTAAATGTGAAATGGAGAATATCATTTAAATTTAGAATTCAAACTTGCGATAATTAATATAAATAAATTGTGAAATCTATTTAATTAATTAAGAGGAAGATAACAATAATTAATAAACCTATTTATTTAATTAAACTAGAAGAATTGGAAAAATGAACAATATGAATAAATAATTAAATTTATTTATATGTAGATGACTTAAGAATATTAATTAAATAATTCATATTTAATTAATTAACAGGTTTGGTTAATCATGACCATTTTTAGATGTGTACATTTTGCCCCTCTTTGAAGTGATGTGTTTTACGCATTGCTTCAAAGCATTTTGCCCCAGAATTTCGGAATTACTAATGCTATATGCCCCCTCGAGAGATAAATCGCATGATAAAAGAATCAGAATGATTTTCGGAGAAAAATTAGTGATTTAACTCTCGAAATAGCACTTTGCGTAGTAAGAATTTGAATATTTTCACATTTTTACCCCCTTAAAAGGTGGAAAAGGTGAAAAGTCTTTGTCATTTGAATAGTAACCTTTGGTAAATTTCAGAGCTCTTGAGAGGTAAAAAACAAGATGCCGATCCATTATGAGTGCCACAGATTCGAGTGAGCCCGCTGGTATCAGAGACTAGCCATGTACGGACCTCCAGTAAGTTGACTTGATCCTCTACATAATTTTTTTTGATTGATTTTTGCATTTTTTTGTATTTTTTAAATTTTTCACGTCCTGGTTTAGCGCATATGAGCCATAGTATCACGAATAGGTTAGATAAAGTTGCACATAAAAAGTAGCGCATAGGTGTGAAACAGTCGCGCATAGCGTAGAATGGCACATAGAATACCTGAAATAGCACATACAAAAAATTTGCCCGCATAGGATGCTAGATTAGTGCATAGGGTAAATTGGCGCATAGTGTAACTGGTTTGGCACATTTGGTTGATAGAATAGTGCATAGGTGAATTAGCACATAGAAGTTTTGTTTTAGTGCATTGACTAGATAGAATCGTGCATTGACGGAATTGCGCATGGCAACTCTATTTTAGCGCATCCATGGTTTAAAGTTGCGCATACATGGTTTAGTGCATTGATGGCCCGTTTTGGCACATCCATGGATTTTTTCGGAATTTGAAAGTTTGAAGAAATTGTGATAAGTGTTTGATGATTGTTGCTAGATTATCCAACTGATTTTATGCTTTTGAATAACATCAAGAATAGATTAGCTTGATTTGAGAAACTTGTCTTTATGCTTGAAGAACAAATAAGTCTGATAAATTTGCTTTCCTGTTTGAAAGACAAATAGTAATGATAGATTTGTTTTCCCAATTGAAAGTAAAATAGATAGATATTGAGTCGTTTGATTGTAAAATTTGTTTCCATGCGATATGAAAAAAAATAGTAGAAATGATAGATAGATTTGCTTTCATGCGATATGAAAAACAAAATAAATGTTGATATTGAGTCATGTGACTGTAAAATTTGTTTCCATGAGATATGAAAAATAAAATAAATGTTGATATTGAGTCATGTGACTATAAAATTTGTTTCCATGCGATATGAAAAACAAATAAGTGTTGATTTGATTGAGCTGATTGTTTATTGATGTACTAATGTTTTTTCTTTTGATGTACTGATTTGATTAGAGATTGCTTGTTGATTGATTTGTATGATTTCTTGATGATGTTGTAAACGAGGAATTTAACCTCCTCCATATTAGAGAAAGATTCCCTCAGACATGGGAGATGATTCCTCGACTGTCACAGGATGATTTAGAGGTGATATATCAGTGTGGTTTGAGCCCATTGTTGAGGATCTCGCAGTATCGGGTCAACATGGCACTGTTGACCACGCTGGCTGAGAGATGGCAGAATGAGCATAACACTTTTCATCTGCTGATAGGAGAGATTACCATGACGCCAGAGGACGTGTATTGGATTCTGGGTATTCCTGTAGTGGTTGAGCTTGTGATCTATCACAAGGAGATCGGGGGGACTGATGCACTGAGGTGAGTCTTCCAGGATCCTCATGTCTCTGGATATGAGATTCCTTGGAAGGAGATGGTGGAGAGATATGCCCCACTGCCTTCAGTTTTAGTAGGTATGATCGGTGGTTTCCTTTGTCCTGATCGCAGGGCAAAGGGACTATTAGTTGGTTAGGGTAGGATCCTAGAGGATATGCTTCTCCACCGGATGAGATATGCATGGGGATCATGTATGTTGGCCCATCTGTACCATGATCTTCATCAGGTTGTATACACGGATGGGAAGAGTCTCTCATGTGGAGTGGCTCTGCTACAGATATTTGTATGGGTTCATTTTTCCATCACTCATCCCATTGTTCGGAGGGATCATCCTCTTGGTTTCCTATATGTTTACGCATACATAGGTCCCCTTGTCCAGTCGAGACTGGGCAAGTTAGAGTATTGGTGGCGCGTGTTAGATGATTTGGACACCATCATCTAGAGACCATATTTAGATTGTGATCCATGGGAGGTCGATGATATAGAGTTGCCTTAGAGTACGAGGTCGAGATACTTGATTGGGCAGACTCCTTTCATTATCGAGCGGTTTCTGGCGATGAGAGTCCTAAGGTAGTTTGGATTAGTGCAGATGATGCCACAGGGTGTGGCACATTATGCCAGACGTCGGGAGGATGTACCAGAGTGGGGTCCCACTGTGATGATTGAGGCGACCTGAGCAGAGTATTTGGAGTTGCAGCCAGATCTGTGGGCTATACATCCAGAGATTACAGATGCAAGGATGACAGACGAGTATGCTGCATACTTTTACACACATCCCTTTCTGAGGTTTACTAGTCCAGAGGAGCCTGCCCCATTGATGGGAGGACTAGTTATATAGCGAGGGTGAGGGCGAGGGCAGGCACAGGCACATGCAGCAGCAGGGCAGCCACAGGATCAGGCACAAGCAGGGATACAAGATGCAGCAACCGTGGATATTGATGAGGAGGGCAATGATGGGGATGATTCTGGTAGCCTGGATGATAGCAGTGATGACAGTGGGGATGATGGAGGTGGTGGGGGTGGAGGGCAGAGATTTTTCTTTGATGTTCCCTTTAGGATGCAACCACGAACATTGAGAGTAGTGGACCAGCCGAGTACTTTGGCTCCATGGATCATTATCAGGGCTCCCTCACAGGGATAGATTAATGCTTTGCAGGAAGAGGTTTAGAATTTTTGGAGTAAGTTAGCATAGACTCAGGGGATGATCAATTAGTTGCAGGCATAGGTTGCACAACCACCACCTCCTGACCCATAGGTAGCGCAGCTTACGACCAAGAGAGACAACTTCTGAGAGTGATGTACATAGGTCGAGGTGGTAGCCGAGAGATTACTTAGATCAGTTGAGAGAACCTCTATTGGAGAGGTTGTAGCAGAGGGACTAGAGATTGCTCGGGAGGCCGAGTATTACAGGATGAGATACTTCGAGGCTGTACCACCCAAGAGGAGGATTTCCTTCACACTGTCAAGTAATCGGTCTCAGACCCATTCATGTAGTCATTCCAGGAGTGCTACCAGGAGTGTGGGTCAACTAGTCAGACCAGAGATTAGAGCTTCTGGGAGCAAAGATCCATCGAGACCCACTACTTTAGGAGGCAGCAACAACCATGCTCCACGACCAGATGCCCCTCAATGATGAGCATGTTTGACACATTTATTCCATTTTATTTGATATATCTTTTTGGAACATTTGATATCCTTGTATTTATGGACATTAGTTTTGATGAGATTTATGAGAAGCAGTGGTGATTTTATTATGCACGTGTTATGGATGATTTTATGCATTTTATTTCTATATGCGATGTTGTGTATGATGATGCAATAATGATATGGAAATGATGTTTTATTTTATGTATGATGATGCAATGATGATATGATGTAATCTAAATGATTTCCTTTCATGATGTATGTAATGAATGCAAGATGCATGATGTAATCTGAATGATTTTCTTTCATGATGTATGTAATGAATGCAAGATGCATGATGTAATGATTTTAATGATTTTAAGGATGTGAAAAAAATGATATGATGTAATGATGAATGATTTAAATGGAAAATGATGAAATGAGATAAATGGATAAATGATATGAATGATGAAGATGTAATATTTAATGAATGATATGCACATGACATGAATAATGATGTAATTGGTGAACGAATGATATATGATGTAATGGAAATGAACATGATAACCTAAATGATAATGTGAAATGAATGAAATGGATGTAACCTTATTATGAATGTATATGTGTGTGAGAAGATGCGTAATAAATGCAAATGTTATGGTATAAAAATGAATGATCAAAATAATGACCATACATATGATATGTAATGATGATGCAAGAATGTAATAATAATGATAACCTAAATGAGTGATGGTGAAATTATATGAATGAGAATGGAATGAGATGTAATAAATGTCCAGGTGTACTCAATCCTTGTCTGAAAAGATACCCAAGAAGTTGGACAACCCTCAAAAATTTAGTTAAACAACCCTCAAAATGCAAATGAATTATGCAGTCCTAGAATGTAGTAATGAACCATTCTCCTTTGTTGTCATTTCATGTTGTGCTTGATTTTCATCATTGATCCTTTTGATATGTTGAAAGTTAGTACAAGCATCAAAGGGTATGTTAGCACCAATGATGACTTGAGTACTACTTTCATGATTTTTGATATAGCAAATTGTTACAAGCATCGAGGTATAATTGAACCAAGATGACTTGAGTATTGTTTGCACAAATAGACAAAAGTTAACCATTTTCTTATGCAAATTCTGAAATGTCATCAATGGTATGTTGTAGAGCATGTCCCATGACAAATTTGCAGAATACTAATGATTAGCTTACATACAACAAGCAAAGAAAAATCACACTTCTTCCTTGTGATTCTAGTTCAGTACATCATTGAACCACTCCAAAGATATGATGTCATCAAATATCAAAAACAACAATTGAAACTTATTGCTTTAATTTTATCATTCATTTTATTTAGATTAAGATTATCCAATTTGTTTTAATCATCTATCAAAATAGTCATGTAAGCTCAGTTTAATTGAACAAAGTTTGTTGTTTCCGATATTCTGAATCTTGAAACGTGATGCCAATTACCTGCTAGAAAAGCTCCAAGAAGGGAATTTCCCCTCTCCTTAGCAACCTTGTACTTTGACTCTTATGAGACACAAGTACTGCTAAGGATAACCCTAATCATTAAGCCATGATGAGATCCTTGTTGTTTGAAGGAGATAATGCAATGTATGATGTGAATGTGATGGTTAGACATGCATGTGATGCTGATGAAAAGATGGATATGCAAGATGTATCCTAATAGATGAGAAAGCCAAACAAAATCACAAATAATGCCTATTTGTCAGGTTTTCACCATTTGTTTTTATTACACTTTTTCCTGATTTTATGAGTTTTTTTTTTGTTGTTACCAAGACGCCTGTTTGCTAGGTTTTCATCAAGGCAACAATTTTTTCCTTCTATTTTTATTTTTTTGTATTTTTGCTCTTTTTGATTTTTTTGTATTTCTGCTCTTTTTGATTTTTTTTATATTTCTGCTCTTTTTGATTTTTTTTGTATTTTTGCTCTTTTTGATTTTTTTGTATTTCTTCAAGACTTTTTATATTTTTTTTGATATTTTCAAGCATAAAACTTCTTCAGATGAATGTTGTTGGTCGGATCTTCAAATAGGTCCCCTTCTGATGTTGACAACTGATATGCCCCCGATCCATATGCAACAATGATAATGAACTGGCCCAACCTATTAGGTTCGAACTTGCCTTTCTTTTCCCGATCCTGCTGATTCCGGGGGTTTTCTTTGAGAACCAAGTCACACACTTGAAAAGTTTGTGGTTTGACTCTGTGATTGTAGCTGTGGGCCATAACTTGTTGATATCCCTTCAAATGGTTAACTATAATTTGACATTGTTCATCAAGCAGTTCTAGCTCTTGCAACCTTGATACTCTATAGTTTTCATCATTGTTTAACCCCTTGAGTAATAATCGAAGTGAAGGAATCTAAAACTCCAGTGGTAGAATAGCTTCCGCTCCATAGACCAAAGCATAAGGGATAGCTCATGTTGGTGTGCGAATACTTATTTTGTATGCCCATAATGCTGATTCAGTTGGACATGCCAATCACAACCTGCTTCATTCACTGTTTTCTTTAAAATCTTTAGAATTGTTTTGTTTGAAGCTTTAGCTTGACCATTCCCTTGCGGATAGTAAGGTGTAGATAACCTATGATGGATGCGAAATATTTCACATAGCTTATCAACATCCTGATTTTTAAAGGGTCTCCCATTGTCTGTGATAATGGAGTGGGGAATACCATATCGGCAGATGATATAGTTTAAAATGAATGAAGAGATTTGTTTGCCTGTAACAGATGTTAGGGGAACAACTTCAATCCACTTAGTGAAATACTCAGTGGCTGTAATGATAAATTTATGTCCATTTGAGGATGATGGGTGTATCTTGCCAACCTAGTCCAATCCCCACTGAGCGAAAGGCCATGTTGTGGTGAAGGGTTGTAATTATTGAGCAGGAGCATGAATGAGATTCCCATGAATCTAAAATTTTGCACATTTATTCACAAAAATGAATGATTCCTTCTCCATGGTCGGCCAATAGTAACCCAATAGAACAAGTTTCTTTGCTAAGGTTAGTCCACTTGAGTGTGTCCCACAAATTCCACCATGTACCTCTTGTAAGGCCTTTTCAGATTCATCGCGTTCTAGACATCTAAGGAGGGTACCATCCAGACCATGCCGATATAAGACACCAACAATTAAGCTGTAATGGGATGATTGATAGATGGAATTTCTTTTCTGATTCCTAGACAAGTCTAAGGGTAAAATAGTATCCTTTAGGTAAGTGTAAATTTGGCCATATAAGGGAGAATCAGAACCGGTTAAATGACAAATGATTTGAGTTTTTGGATTTTCATAGGCGGGAGAAGACAATCATTCCACCAGGAAATCGTACCATGTTTGATTCTCTGTCAACTGGAGTAGAGAGGCGATTGTAGCCATAACATCTATTGCTTTATTATTGATATGTGGAATTTGTATGAATTTGATATTAACAATGTATTTCTTGAGATCGTCCACCATTCTTTTGTAAGGTATCAACTTGTCATCTTTAGTGTGATATTTGTCATTGATTTGATTTATAACAAGTTGTGAATCACCAAAAACTTGAAGTTCTGTGATTTTCCAGTCTACTGCAATTTTTATGCCAATTACTAATGCCTCATACTCAGCTATGTTGTTTATGCAAGGGAACACTAGCCGATAAGATTTTGGAATTGTATGTCCTTGAGGTGTAATAAAAAGGATCCTTGCTCCTGAACCATGTTGAGTGTAAGAACCATCAAAGTAGAGTGCCCATGACTGCTGGATAACTACTGTGAATACATCGACATCAGGAAAATTAATGTGTATTGGATGCTCTGCTAGTATGGGTGCTTCTGCTAATTGATCCACAATTACCTATCCCTTTATAGCTTTCCGATCCACATAATGAATGTCAAATTCACTCAGGATCATGACCCATTTAGCCAACCTGCCAGTTAAGGTTGCCTTACTTAGAAGATATTTAAGTGGATCAATCTTAGCCACAAGCTTTATTGTATGTGCTAGCATGTAGTGTCACAATTTTTGAGAAGTGAATACCACTGCTAAGCAATATTTTTCAATGAATGTGTAATTTAGCTCATGACTTGTCAAAGTTCGACTGATGTAATAAATTGCTTGCTCCTTTCCTGAGTTGTCTTCCTATGCCAATAATTCTCCTAGGGACACTTCCGTGGTAGAAATATACAATATGAGTGGTGCACCTTGACCTGGTGGAATCAATACTGGTGGATTCATGAGATACTGCTTTATCTGATCAAATGCTGCTTCACATTTGTCCTCCCATTTAAATGGAATATTCTTGTGTAAGAGATGTGTAAATGGTAAACTTTTATCCGCCAGTTGAGCAATGAATCTTCGAATGGATTGTAACTGTCCCTGCAAAGAGCATAATTGACTAATGTTCCTTGGTAGTGGTATATCAAGAATTTATTGTACCTTAGCTGGATCCACTTCAATTCCCTTTTCTGATACAATGTAACCTAGCAATTTTCCAAATTTCACTCCAAAAACACATTTCTTTGGATTAAGTCTTACTTTGAATTGTTCCATTCTTTTGAAAATTTTAGATAAGATATCTATGTGTCCTTCTCTGGTGTTAGATTTGGCAAGGAGATCATCAACATAATATTCCATGAATGTATGCATCATATCATGAAAAATCGTTGTCATTGCACATTGGTATGTAGCTCCTGCGTTTTACAACCCAAATGGCATTACGTTCCAACAATAGGTACCCCAAGGACATGTGAATGTTGTTTTATCTTGATCTTCTAGTGCAATCTTTATCTGGTTGTATCCTGAAAATCCATCCATCAATGAGTACATTGCATATTCGGCAGTCAACAATCATATCTATGTTTGGTAGAGGGAATTCATCTTTAGGACATGCTTTGTTCAAATCTCTAAAATCTGTACAAATTCTAATCCTTCCATCTAGCTTTGAAATAGGTATGATATTGGAGATCCATTCCGCATAGTCAATAGACAGAATGAGTCCAACATCTAAATCCTTCTTTAATTCCTCTTTAACCAATAATGCAACATGTGGATGCATTTTTCTGAGTTTCTGTTTTATAGGTTTTTCCCCCGGCATAATAGATAGATGATGCATGATGAGATCTGGATTCAATCCAGGCATATCTGCGTAGGACCATGCAAAACTGATTTAATTGTTCTTGAGAAATTCTGTGAATCCAGGTACTTCGTCTTCTATTAGAGATGCGACCAATTGCAAGATTTTGGGCTTTTCTATAGTACCTATATTGAGTGCCTTTGTTGGTTAGATTAGGATAGAAGACCTTTCCTGGTAATTTTCCGGGAGAGTGTCATGTTTCCCATCCTTTAGTGCCTTTGGAAGGTTTTCACCATTGGATACGCTTTTTATTTTTCTCTTTTCTTGATCTAATACTGCCTTTGTTAGGTTTTCACCATTAAATCTTTCTTTTACGTTATTTATTTCATAGCTAAGAAACTTGGCACTTTCCTGTCAAAAAATTTGATCTTGTGATTCCCTGGTGGAACCTATTTCTGGTTGGGATGAACAACGAAAATTTATTATGGTTTCGTCATCAGGAAAAGTTGGGACATCAATAGGTGCTGCTTGTTCCCAATAAATGAGTTCAGGATAGACCAAAGAAAATGGATCATTAGGATGAGTAAGGTCACTGGCTGTTAGGGTCATGATACTATTGTTAACATCATTATGGGGGAGGTCTAGGATGGTATCCTCCTATGAATGATCTATCTCACTTTGAACCGAATTGGTCTCACTTGAGTCATGATCGCTTTGTAGAACGTAATCAAGCGAAGGCCTTGAGCTTTCTCCTTGTAAGAATGCAGGTGTGAACCTGTGTATGACATCCACCCTTTTCTTAGAGATAAATGTATCATCAGAGAATTCGTCCCATTCATATTCATTGGATTCAGTGTCAGAATTGTTTTCTTGAATTCTTAGAATTGTTTTAGCCAACTCCTCTTTAGATATTATTTGTACTACTTCTTCCTTTGTATCTTCACCATATCCTAACCCAGTTTTATCTTTTGGGTGCATTATTTTTAGTTGGATAGGTTCAACAATACCCTCTTTCCTTTTACCTATAGGGCCATTTCCTTCATAACCCATTTGTTGCATGATAGCATATCCCTTCCCATATTGTTCTGTGGGCAACTTGACATGTACCGATTCTTCTTCATCTTTATAGATCCAATCAAGGATAGCTCTATCTTCCATTTCATTCTCTTTGATAAACACTCCATTAAACTTGGTGATGGGAACTGAAGCTGAGGCTAAAGCTGTTGTAGCCTGCTGTATGGATGTTGACGGTTGACCATGGGATCTTGGAGATATGGGTAAATTAGAGAGAGATAAAGAATATTCTCCCACTCTATTATCTTTCAATTTTAGCTTGGCACCAAAATTGCTTATCATTTCTCTTGCTTGTTCATTGTACTTGGAAGTAGAGATGGCCAAGGCCTCTCTATTATGTGGGACGAGTGTGTCCTAAGTTTCTCTTAGGTTATAGCAAGTTTGACTAGTAATGTGATCAACAGGTATTGTTACTTCCTGTCCATCATATGGAAACTTCAAGCATTGATGATAAGTAGATGGAACAGCTTGCATGTCATGGATCCATGGATGGCCCAAGAGTATGTTATAAGTTAGATCCTGATCTAAAACCTGACAAAAGGTATTCTTCACAACAGGTCCCACTCTGATTGGTAGCATGATGAGGCCTTTGGAAGTTCTTTCCTCATCATCATATGCCTTGATTGTAGTCTTCCTTCGTGGATCTATAGATTCTTCAAAATATCCCAAAGCGAGGACCAATTTTAAACTACAAATGTTTAATCCAGCTCCCCCATCTATTAGGACACGTCTAATGTGAGCTTTGTGAACCATGACCTCTAAGTAAAGTGATGAATTATGTGGATGGGTTATGGATAAGTCATCTTTTTCAGTAAAGGATAAACATGCAAATGAGGACAAGTGTCCCACCATGGCTTGAAATTTATTGATATCCAGATCAGGAGAGACAGTTGTATCAACAATTGCCCTTTCCAGAATTTCCTTATGCATAGGTGATAACTATAAAAGCTCCAAGATAGAATTTTGGGCTGATGTTTTTCGTAGTTGATCAACCAAATTGTATTGACTTGGAGGGGGAATTACTGCTTTAGATGAGATTCCTTTGACAATGATTTTGGCTTGTCCCCTTGTGATAACATTGACCTCTTGATATTCTTGCTTACCCTTGATTCAGTTAGCATTGATTTGTTCGTCGTCAGTATAAATATGATTGATAATGACGTCATGGACATAATTAACATTCTTACCCTTATCACCCGAAGATTCCCCGTTTTGATAATTAGGGAGAGGATCCCTAAATGCCTAATGGTTATCATTGACATTATGTCCCTCAACCATGATGGTGTGGTTATCAATCAAATCCTGAACAATATTCTTTAACCCTTGGTAATTGTTCGTCTTGTGACCTTTACACCTATGATAATCACAAAAGTGTGAGTCATTCCACGATGGTGGTTTAACCTGAGGCTCATAGTCTCTTTGTGGTGGCAATGTAATAGCGTTTTGATTCAATAATTCTTTGAGAATGGATTCCAAAGATTGGCCCAAGGGAGTGAAACTCCTTCGATTCAAAAAATATGAAGATCGGGTCATATTTGAATTTTGATTATTACCAAAACTATTTCCACAATTAGTAGTCACATTCCCTTGATTGGGAACATTGCCTTGGGTACTAGAATTTCCAGCATTTCTACTATGTTGAACACCTGATACATTAAGGATGGTAGGCTTTGCATTTACGTTGTTAGCATCTACTACCCCATCATTCACAAATTTTTTATTTCGAGTCCAAAATCATGACTTGTCATTGTTGTTACTATGGTTGTTGTTGTTGTATGAATTTGAACCCTCTTTATCAATTTTCAGAACTCCACGCTTGATCAGAGCACCTTCAATAGTAATCGTGTTTTCAATCAATTTTTCAAATGATTGAGGATAGTGAAGGTTTAGTCTGTAACTCATTTCTTGATTCAGACTATCGATAAAGATCTCCATCTTTTCTATTTCAGGAATAGGGCGAGAGTATCTAGAAAACACCCTTCCCCACCTTTGTAAAAATGTAGTGAAAGATTCCCCTACTTTTTGTTTCACCTTACAAAGATCAAGCATGGTTATCTAGTGTTGGATGTTGTAGGAGTATTGTGATATAAACTTGTTTATTAACTCCTTAAAGGTTTTGATGGGGGGGGTGATCTTTGAAAGCCACTCCATGGATTGTCCACCCAGACTTCGTGGAAATAGTCACATTAAGTAGGTATCTTCATGAGCAAATTCTAAGCTCATATTTTGGAAATCCCTCACATGTTCAATGGGGTCAGTTTTCCCATTATACCTATCAAATTTAGGGATTTCACAATGTTTTAGAAAAGAGATCATTTGAAGACTCCTATCAAATGGATAAGGACATATGTCATCCAAAACATACTTCTTTGTTGCACCCCCTTGCATTTCTTTTATTTTTTGAGTAAGGGCACTAAAATCATTAAGAGGAGTTTCAAGATTCTCTTTAATCCCTTCTGTGTCAAAATCGGTAGGTAACTTAGCTCCTTGATTAGCTAATGAAAGGAAATATATTTCCTTGTTTCGTTCTAAAATACTTTCCACAAGAGTATGGAATAGGGGATCTTTCTCTGCTTCTTGGAGCTTTTCTTCTATTATCTCTTCAGTATTTGAATTATGATAGGGGATTCCTTCCCTCTCACTATTATCACCCATTTTACTTACTGTACTTTCTCTTTTGTCTTTTTCTATGTGCTTTTGAGATCTTGTGACAACAGGCATAAGCGTTACTCAAATTCTACTAACCTTGATCAAATGAATGAAATAGTGCAATGTTGATGGATATGAAAGTCAGGATAGAATGAAGATTCTATGACTTAAAAGATTTTTAATCTTTAGCTTGTGATTCCCTGATTGAAAGGATGAAAATCCTGTTTGCTGGAATTAAACCAAAGATCAAAAATAAATATGATTTTGCACTTCATGAGGTTTGATCGTAGCTTTGTAAAGAAGATGGATTTGATGAATGCCTAATGTGCTTGAGTTCTCTATTGCAGAATTTGATTGGGACGAGTAGCGTACATAATTGTAGGTTGAGGAATATAAGAAGAACGAATACGTTGACTGTGGTTTTTCCTTTGAGAAAGGGCTCTTCTTTGAAAGAAGGCTCATGAGTATAAAGGTTCTACAACATAATCATCAGTGAAACCTCTAATATAGTCGTGATATCGATGAATAAAGGTCTTGTGTTCAAGCAAGACCTTTCGATTTTGGTATAGAAATTTCCTCTTTTTCAATAACTTCTTATAACTGAGAGATTTCTTTGGCTTTCTAATCTTCCTTTCTAGAGACTTCTTGGAAAAAGTAGCAGACTTCCAAACTTTGAGAATGGAAAAAACTGGACTGGGATGACTGATTTCTGAATGTCAAAAAGGTACCTAGGTTCAAAAAACAAATGCACCGAAACAAAGCATGAATGCGCCAAAACAAACTACCTATGTGCCAAAATAGAACATAGATGCACCAAAATAGAGCACAGATGTGTCGAAATAGAGCACAGATGCGCCTAAACAAAGCATAGATGCGTCAAAATAGAGCACAGATGCGCCAAAATAGAGCACAGATGCACCGAAACAGAACAATGATACGCCGAAATAGAGCATCAATGCGCCAAAACAGAGCACAGATGCGTCGAAACAAAGCACAAATGTGCTGAAACATAGCAACAATGCACTGAAACAGAGTAGGGATGCGCTAAATTATCCATTTAGACTTCTGAGACAGACATGTTTGAACAATTTTGATATTTTTGGATGATCTTAATCTGATTTAAATGTGAAAAACACAACATAGAGAAGTAGATAGTTGTTTTTTTAATCCTAAAATCTAAACAAAGAGTGTATGTTCTTGAGATTTTCATAGGTTTTAAACAAGATAAGCATTCCAAGCAGACTCACTCTTAATTGTCAAATAGGTCATCATAGAAATCACAGCCCACAGCTTAAAATCGCGTCGACTCACACAACCATCTCACCCCCTAGAGGGCGCCCATTTTTTTGTCTTTTGCAGGTCTGTACTCAAGGTGATAGACATGGATACCGAATCCCCTAAACAAACAATTTGTGGCGACTATATGGTGAGTGTCTTAGGGGAAAATTATTCCCTCCCCTTGCACCGTGATTAAAATGATGGTTGGATACTGACACAGCTGGATTTCTACACTATGTTTCATAGTAAAGGTTTCCGTTCGGCGTGATAATAGATAAAATCCCTTAGGAGACCTCCCAATCTTTAGAACAAAGATTTTGGAGATGGTTATCTTGCACAAAGGCCGTCGAATTACAGACTTTCCCCGAATTCGCTTTTGATTATAGTGGGTTGGAAAACCTGGCTTTGGTTGTTCCCACTTAGGTCGTTCCTCTTGAATGAGTAATTTTTCCCACAAGAGCAGGCCCTCTAAAGGATGTAATAAAGCATAAACATTGTAGGAAAATGAAAAAGACACTCTGGTATTTTGGTCACCCAGTTAAGGGGAGAGCATAGACCTATTGCCACAGACAAAGCAAACAATGTTCTTTTTATAGCACCAAATGACAATGATCTAAACTAAGTGAAGATGTTGCTTCACAATAGGCATGGGGTTCATTTTAACTGCAAAAATAGTGTGTGGTGACTACCCTAGGATTGATAGATTCCAGATTTTAAATTGCTATCCTTGGGTTGGTTCATTTTTCTTAAAAACTGAAAAAAAAAAAAGTCTGCGGATGGCGTCAGAATCAAAATTTTTGTTTACAAACCCTTTGTATGCACTAGGAAAGACCCCCAATGTGCCAAAACAGTTACTAAATGCGCTAAAAGATCAATCCAAGATGCGCGAGAACAGGTCATCTATGCACCGAAACAGTTCATGTATGCACTGAAACAGTCTCTGGATGCGCTAAAATAGTCTCTGGATGCACCGAAATAGTTCGTCTATGCACCGAAAGAAAGCTCGTATGCACCAAAGTGCAACTCCAGTCTATCACCTGTCAGAAAATTCATGCAATAAAAAGATTAAAACGAGGGGATGCCCCACGGTGGGTGCTAGAAATGTGTTGTTAGAAAATGTGGATTAATTAAACAATAAACTAACACACCAATGAGACATTATATTAAAGAAAACTAACTAGAAAGCATAAATACAAACTCTAATGACAACAACTTCTTTGAATTCGTCCCATTGTCCTCTATCTCCAAGGATTTGATTAAAGGTGTCGACTCTCAGTTGTTTAAGCAACAACTTGTTGAAATGGCAGCTTAGGAGAATGAGATTAATTGAAGATGCATGTTCATGACTATATGATTTAAGCTATGAAACTGAAATACTATGATGCTAGAATGCTGCTAATACTGAAATGCAACTACAGTGATTACGTATGAAATCTAGATTTAGGGTTCTTTTCAACTCATAAGAGGGCTATATTTATAGATTTTTGAAGGCAAGAATCCAGTTGGCGAGGATCAACGGTTGAGATTCAAACTTGTAAAATGAACGATGAGAGATCAAGAAGTTGAGAAAAAGATGGAAGGTTGAGAGAAAGATGGGAGATGTTCCTCAAACACAACCTTTTTCCATTCAAAAATGAAGGAAAGTTGCCATTTGTGCACTTCATTTATGAAGAGTTAGTTGATAGTTGAAGAAAAATCCATAATTAAATAAATAAATTTATTTAATTATATGTGACAAAGAATTAGAAGTTTCCATAATTTAAATAAATAATATTTAATTATGTGTGAGAGATGATAAAAAACGCTTTAATTAAATATGAAAAGAAGAAAGTTTTTAATTAAATATTTTTAGAATATTTAATTATGGAGGAAAGAAAGCTTTTAATTAAATATTTAATTAAATGTGAAATGGAGAATATCATTTAAATTCAGAATTCAAACTTGCGATAATTAATATAAATAAATTGTGAAATCTATTTATTTAATTAAGAGGAAGATAGCAATAATTAAATAAAGGTATTTATTTAATTAAACTAGAAGAATTGGAAAAATGAACAATATAAATAAATAATTAAATTTATTTATATGTAGATGACTTAAGAATATTAATTAAATAATTCATATTTAATTATTTAACAGGTTTGGTTAACTGTGACCATTTTTAGATGTGTACAGTTACCGCCATACCTCGACTGGCAGATCAAAGCTCGGTGGTAGTGCGGTGGAAGCAGGGATGAGCTCAGAGCTCGGTCGATCGAGCTTGACTCAGTTTGACCAGATGTCAAAGTGGTGAATGAATGAGAAAGTGACACGTGGCAAGATCTTTTAGATCTGATTGGCTGAAAGATTATTTTTTGATTGCGATAGACTGCATTATTTGAATGGAGGTTGGCGAACATGTATCTGAAGCCGATTTAATGTTGCACGGCTTGATGTATCTGCAGAAAGGCGGTGCACGTTATTAGAGAATACTGGAAGCTTGTAGGTAGGATAATTAAATATCTTGATGATCAATGATTGCTTGAATGGGCAGAGCAAGTAGGCACACGAAAAGAGATTATAAGTAATCTCGTGTGCAAGATCAGTGTGAGCGAAGAAGATAGAGAGGCTGAGAGAGTTTGAGTGGTTTTTTAACTGTGAACACTTTGACTCTCAGATCATGAAAGATGTGAACCTGAAATGCCTAGAGGCTGGGTTGGTCGTGAGGCTAGCTGAGACAGTTAATTGAGGGGCTGAAGGGAATCTACATAGTATGTTGTTTGAAGACATTGTAATTCTATGAAGATTTTGTATATTGTTGTTTCCTAAATTCTACAATTGACAAGATGTAATCTTCTGAAGAGCATAGCTCTGATATTGTATTATAACTATTGTTGTTGAATAATACAAACTGAGCTGAGTGTTTTGGAGGGTGGGGCTTTTTACCCGAAAGCGTTTTCCCCATGTAAATCTGTGTGTCCACATGTTTATCTTTTATGGTTGTCTGATTCAGTTTCTTGAATCTATGCTTGTGTTGAAACTACCATTTTATTAAGCATTTACTTTTCTCAAAAAAAGATCAATGGGGGATCCACTATGCCTGTTTCCACTTTATGGCATATTTTGTGTCTTTGATGTGATTTGAAGAAATGAAAATCACTAAGGCATTGTTGTCTTAGATGCCCGTTCTATGATGACAAACCCTCCGTATCCCCAACAAATTTTCCATATAATTGATTTTCCTAGATATTTTCTTTGCTATTCTAGTTGAAACAATTTTTTTAGTATCCCCAGTATCTATAAGTATGAAAATTGGCAAACCAAATAAAATATCTGGAGTCTCCATTGGAGTAACTTGATATTCCACTCAACGATCATCCAAGGCAACATGAGTCTTCTGCTGGAATTTCATTTGCTGGGAAGGAAGTGGGTTTCCATGAATTCGTGACCCAAAAGGATTATTGGGATAATTTGATGCATAGTGATCTCCACCACATGTGGAGCATCTCATTGCTAGTCCTTTCTTCCTTGCAGGTTCACTAGATTTATTGGCATTACCTCCAACACTGTTAACATTGCTACTATTGAAATTATTTATTTTGTGTTCCCTCCTTGATTATTTTTCATTATTTTAGGGTCCCTTTTCCCCTTGCTTTTGGAAATATTGTACTCCATGAAACTTCCTTGGGGGGTGATCCCACAATACTGGTTTACAATTTTAGGCCAAGTTGGACACTGAACTGATTTTTTATAACTAAATATTCACTTTCGGGCACCTATAGTGGCTAAACCGTGATGAATTTGAAGATGATGAAAACTAGTGATTTGTGACATTTGGTCTGTAGATTCTAAATATATATTTTAAAAAAATTTGGAATTAGGTTGCACTTCTTTTTCCATCTCCTTCAAAAACTAGTTTTTTTCAGTAAACACCATTTTTAAGGAGTGACACTCACCGTATAAAACATAATTTTTTTCCATGAAGGATAAAATCCTATTTTTTTCTAATTTAGATTTTTAACTATGATATATAGGGCTTCCAATTGGTTTCATAGTGTTTTATTGAATATTTTTTCCTTAATCAAGTTTTGAAGTCAAACCAATTACAATTCAGATATAGGAGGACCCTATAACACATAATTTTTTTTTGTATGTATCGAAATTCAATTTTTTTTTTATTGGATCAAGGACATCAATATTTGGTGCACTCATATTTTTCTTTTCTTTTTTATAATCTTCTATTTTTCCACATGTGCAAAATAGAGAGCTTGATTTTTGATGAAAAACATACATTCACAAGAAATACAAAAATAAATATAATAATAAAACTAAATTTATTTAAAATTATACTTTTTGGGAAGCTTATAATAAGGACTACATATTTACAAAAAAATAAATTTTAAAAGAATTCATTTGATCCCCCAAAAGGTAAATCAAAAGTGGTTTTTTATCAACATTTTGATAGGTGTAAAGGAGACTCCGTTATAGGTATGGTTTAATACTAGTGGGGTTCTATCCAAGGGGGTTTGATCTAAGGTGGTTTGATCAAACCCTCTTCAATTGGAATCCTTAAAATGAAATTTTTTAAGGCTTAAATCATTATATTTTCTAAAAATATGTGATTTAAGCAAAAATCAAAATCTCCCAGAAATTGTAAACCAACATTGTGGGATCACCTTGGGGTTGGTTTAACTTCAAATTCTATGAAATTCTTTCGGTTCCTATACTCTAGGTGGATGGAGATGGCTTTGAGATTTTGCTCTTGCTTTACAACCTTCTCATAAACCAGATCCATAGTGGTTGGACCATAAACATCTACCTCACTACCAATCTAGCTATTAAGCCCCATAATGAATTTCATTATGCAAAAATGTTCATCCTTTTGATACATTGGTGCATATCATAACAATTAGGTGAAATTTTCCCAATATTCATTTATTGACATCTCTCCCCATCTCAGATTTTGAAAATCAATGAGTTTTTGGTCGAAAAGAGTTGAGGTAACCATATTTTCTAGAATATTTCCACAAACTCATTCCATGTAAGTTTCAGATAACTAAGTCCAAGTTCCATTTTATTGTTCTTTCACTAGTTAGAGGATTCTCCCGCTAACTGATAGGCTACCCATACTGCTTTCATGACTTCAAAATAGTTTCTAATCTCAAAATATTTCTCCATCTGAATCAATCATGCCTTAGCTTCTTCCTTGCTGGTGCTACCTTCAAATTTTGGTGGGGTTATTTTCCTGATGTCCCTAGAAATTTCAGTAGCCAAATACTTCCTACTAGTTCCTTCTGATTGAGAGTGTGATTTCTCATTCTCATGTTCATGGGTCTAATCATGATCGTGAGAATTCTCTCTCTCATGTTCATTAATAGGAATTTAATTAATTGGAATTTCTTGTTCAACTCTATCTTTTTCCCTTACTTCTTGCTCAAGATTTCCCAACCTTTCATTGGTTTCATGAATAATAGCCAAAATTTGATCCAATTTAGCTTCAGCTCCCTCTAGACCTTGTCCGACTTCTTGACTCCCCCCAGGATTGGTCCTTGTTCTCACCATTCTTGCAAGAAAAGGTTATACTTGAAGGTTCATTTTTATTAGATTTAGTCAAGTTCTTACTATCTTATGGGTAACATTTTAAATGAGCATTTCACACATAAAAGAAATTTCACATAAGATTTTACCACAAGCTTTTGATAAACACATGATTTTTACTATTCACGAGGATCTCAATATCCTTTCAATTTACATAGAGTGACTATTCAAATAGTCGAGTGGAGAGTATCCCTTGGATTCACTCTCTGACACATAACTCAATGGGGTATACCCTTCATATTTTTGTTCTTTTTTCATTTTCTCATGTATTTATCCCAAAATAGGTGATAACCTTCAAATTTATCATCCGATACGTAGTTGCGGGGGACATAACCCTCTGATTCATTACTCAAGGAAATTACAATCACTTTCGACATGGTTGGTATCCTTATCATAGTTGGTACTAGACAAAATTATCATAGTTTGTACCCTCTATTGTACAAACAATAGCCTCTTTTTCCTTCTTGGCTTTCAAGCAACTCTCATTCCTGATTACTGATTTTCTTGCAATTAACCTGAGATGCACCATCATGGCATAAGGATTTCCAAACATTAGTCTCATTTAGTGTTGGATGGAAAGTATGATGAGCACATAGGTTCCAAAGCTAAATCCGGTAGCTCTGATACCATGTGTAACATTCCAATTGTTCACACAAGTAAATTTGCAAAGTTTTCCCTTTCAAGTAAATAAACTATGTTTCTTAACCATTTCTATAAAAAAAATATTTACCAAATGAGAATAAATGAACATAGATGTCATAAAAAATTGTAACTTCTATTTCAATTATCATATTCCACATGTTACAATATTTACAAAGAATGTATACAAATTATATACATAGCTCGATTGAGCTTCAAAGCAATAGACATAGGTGGTCCAGGAATCTCCTTTCAAGTCTCAGTTGTCAACTGAGGAGGAGAAGCATCACTCAAGCACTTTTCCACCAACCATGAACTCATATACGGTTCCTCACACATCTATCTTTGGATATATAGCCCTTCCCTTCGACAAAGAGATTGGTTGAGTAACCTCGTAATGAAATCCTTTCTGAGCTTAGTGTTGTGCCCTACATAACTATAACTTGTAGACACTACAATCTTGAACTAGCATGCATAAATGGAACACGATGAATTGATAGTAGGGCCAAGGTAGTCACACTACTTTGGCCAAATTATTCTCACTAAGTACTTTGAGTGATGGTCATCCTATTCACATACACTACTCTAGCTCGACTTGACTTAAGCCCATTTAAAATATGCATAGGTAATTTCCTTCAATAGGTAGTCATTAACCTAAGAAATAACCTATTTCATTTTTCCAAAACTCAATGGTATCACAACCAACAAAATATAAGAAAAATCATAAGTTATTCCCCCCTTCAATGTATATTCTAATCCTAGGTATAACATATGAGCTTTCTAAGTCTATAAAATAACTTAGATGAAATAACTTAATTAGCCATTCCTATTTCGTCAATCCTAGTATGTAATACTATAAACGATAATCAATCAATCCTTAATATGGAGTAAGTACAAAAAATTATAAGGAAAACATATCAAAAATACTTTTCCTTTCCTATAAGCCACATATTATTACTCTATTTCAAGCAACTAATGCAGTTTTCAATTTAAACACACTAGACAATCAATCTTTCAGAAAAGATAAAATATAAAGGGAATAGGATCTCATGCCTATTAAATGCTTATTCCAATTGACCCACTGGATCTCAAGCTTAGCCTCATCTTAAAATCAACTTAGCAACAAACCCTCTCAATTTATCTCACTAAACTTCCTCTCTATTACTCTTAGTAATATAAGAAACTCTCAATGACAAATACAATAGAATGGAGCAGCGTAATGATGCTTAGAAGAAGTTTATTCAAATGAGGTGAGAATGCATCATATTTATACCCAAAAACTAGCTTCTACAACCTACAAACAAGGCTTAAGCTTTGCCACTTCTCAATAATATACCATCAACTCAGCTTATCAACAAAAAGGTGGTGGATTCATATCATATACTCATCAAAACTATACAATAGATTGATCCAATGCTTGCCAATAACAGTTTGACTATTTCATAAAGCACATGCTTCATTCAGGTAATCAAATTTCAAGCTTAGAAGACTTCTAAGAGAAACAAATAATTCATATTATGGCGCCAAGTATTCATCACATTTCCTATCTACAAGCTTGCTACTTTAAAACAAAGGAATCGATCAATCATTAAATAGCTATGTATTTCTTAGTCGACTTGGTCCAAGGCATGGAAATCAACACCTCTCAAAGAATCGACCTCCACAATTTTAGCACTATTAAATGTTTGATTTAGTACATTGCATAATATAATGTGTTGCATTTAATCCTTGAGTTTAATAAAATTTTCACAACAGTCTTAATGCTTATGTATTTCCATCACTCATTATTCATAATGAGAAAATGTAGTTTAATACTTACTTAGCATCGTGCTGCTAAATATAGCACCACATTCATATTAAATTGACCATGGTATTTATACTATAAATTTACCATTAGCATAATCAACCATTAGTATTTATATATATATAATATATATATGTACATATATATCAATGAATAGATTTTAACGTTATATATATATGTATATATATATATATACATTCAAATATATATATTCTTTTGACAAATAAGTTTGTCTAAATATACACTTGATATTCAAATGAATAAGACCAAGTTAACATTTCATATCTAATATTGTTTTTATATATATGTATATATATCTATATACATGTATATGTTCACGTATACATATATTGATACATTTGTATGGACATCTCCATTTATCAACATATACATGCATATCAACATATGTATACATATGTATATATGTATATCTCTCATGTATATATATTCAATTATATAATCAAACACATATATAATTTCTATCTTAATGATAGGTATATATACATGTGATGTATATCTATATATATATACATACATACATGTCTCATTGTCCTCTCGATATCACCATGCCCATGAGCAATCCGTCCAGAAGCGTGCATAGGTATGTCTACCTATGTACAAGCTCATGTACGTTTTCCCTCAGGTGTATGGGTTATCGTTGACATGCATATGTATACATATATATACATTCTATGTATATATATCTCATCAATTAAGTATAGTAATACGAAGAATAACTTGCATGCACCAAGCACTGAAAATAATCCAAGAATGATCTTAATAGAAATCAAGATCCTTCCTAATGAAAACACATCATACCAAAGGATGACATACCAATTCAAAAAAGTATGAATTGACTCAATCATTCTATTAGTGAGTGTGTGTGTAAGCTCAGTTAGGTTTAGCTACAAGTTACCCGGCCAAGTTCTTCTCTTGAGTGATACCTTCTCACTTCTGGAGGATTGAATCTGAACCTACATCCAACCTTACACATTTCCATGGTAGTCAGTCATTCATCAAAACATGAATTTACACTTCATATTTAGAATATCAAATTCAATAATCATGCATTCCATTATGTAACATTAAATGAGATAATCATTCATTTATAATTTTTCAGTGATGCAACCACACATATTTCGAATCAAAATCCAAAATATATTCACATATGCAATAATTTACCCTAACATAGTAATAGTAAATAGGAAAACACACAATGGGGTGTAACAAATATAATGTTGATATATTCATTTTTCTTTGCATTCTATTTTTTTTATCTTGTAGCAAGGAGCATGTGTGTGTTTGACTCATGTGGCCCAAACTGCAAGGACTTTGTGTGTACACTTGACTCGTGTGGATCAAATAGATATAGGAATTCAATCCAAAAAATCTTGGTATTCTCAAATGGTATCATAGCTTATCTAGTTTTTAATTATTTATTTTGATATTTTATATTGATATATTTTTTTAAAATAGTAGATGGATGTAGTTTTTTAGTTTTTTTTTGTGTTTGACGTTCTCACGTGCATTGAAAAAAGGGTATTGTTTAGAGGCCACCCATGAGAAATTTGACCTAGATATACTTTCAGGTGTTTAGAGGTTGCACTTGGTAGCTTAGAAAACCTAATCTCATTCTTAGTTTTGAGACCAATATGCCTCTATTGATCTCAATCTACCTGTATGGAGTCTAATCTCCCCTTTTGTATAGAAACATAAGGTTCATCT
The DNA here is from genome assembly GCA_007115665.2 of Sequoiadendron giganteum. Taxonomy (NCBI): domain Eukaryota; kingdom Viridiplantae; phylum Streptophyta; class Pinopsida; order Cupressales; family Cupressaceae; genus Sequoiadendron; species Sequoiadendron giganteum. Next base: position 187,481,577 of record CM021107.1, on the reverse strand, counting down.
ATGTACTTGTGAAGAGGCCATGGATCCCACATGTGGTGGCATGTGTTTCATAGGTAGAGGCTAATCCAAGAATTTGTGAAGAGGCTAAAGGTCAAAGGAAGACACATAGGATTAGTGAAGACGTGGAGGTTGATCTACAAGAGGAAGGTTGCACGAGGAAAAAGAGAGCATGTGACTAGTTTACAATCAAACATGTGAGTAGTGATTATCAAAGGCATTTATGATGAGTTATGAAAGTCAAAATTAACCATGACATGGTCACAACTATTAATTGAATTTTTTAAGCCTAATTACATTAGCATTTACTCTAAAATTACATCGACAAGGGGAGAGCCATCAAAAAAATTAGCCACTAGTTATATGAGGGTTCAAATATTGAGCTAGATACTATTGGGGTCTTATGTTTAGTCCCCTCTCCAATTTTCATTTATAGGATAAATTTTAAATTTGTGAGCACAAATTAATCAAGCACCGTAGGAAAATACAAAATTTATTGTAACTTTTGATAGGTGACCCAAAATTTAATGTGTCTCCTGAATTCCCCTTTCATGTAGAATCCTTGAATACACCCATTGAAGTTTAGATTTCTTTAGAAAAACTCTGTAAAATGGGTCAAACGAAGAGTCATGAATTAGATAATGAGCTCATAAGCTTGAGCCCTAGTTATTTGATACCCTAGAGGACTTCTTCTCTAAATTAAAATCACTAAGGTTGTAGTTGAAATAATATAGAATAGAGAAAAAAGAGGATCAACTAGGTATTTCTATAATATCCAAATTAGGTCTTGATTATTTCGTGTTTGTATCTACCTTCTACTCCACCAAAAGGGCTCTTAGAATTTCATGAAAAATGTCTTCTCTAGATAACTTCATTGTTGACTTGACTAGGGAGTAGGATAAATTAATATACAAGGGAACATTGAAGTCATCAAAACCTCAAGTCCTCATTATTGGGAATGGGAAACAACATGCTTCAAGTAAAGAGAAAACGAATAAACACTTAGAAGGATAAAGAGACTAAGAAAAATAAAAAGAATTGAATCATCCAAAACCAACATTAAAACTTGTTCAAACTAAAGGAAACCTAAGAAATAACAAGTTGTGTTCCTATTGTAAGAAACTTGGGCATGGTGAGCATAAATTTATGAAGAATAAAGTTGACCACCTCTCAAATTTTCTTTAGAAGCACAATATATAGGTCCTTGAGTCTATCAAAAAATCTTCATCTTGACTCAAGAATCTACTAAGGAATTTGAAAAAAAAGCTAAAGAAAAATATAAGGGAAATACTCTAGTTGCCATTGCATCATCATCAAATTTTTCTTGGATCATTGACTTAGGTGTTTCACACCACATGGGTTCTTCATAAGTTGAGTTTTATTAGATCCTTATAGTATGTCTTAGATATCACTTTGTGTGATGATGCTCCAATAGTAGTATAGACATCTAAATTTGATCACTTCCACATGATCAAAATCGTCTACTCTATTCATCTATTTCATTAATAGTGATTAAGTAATTTATTTAATCATTATTTCATTTTCTGCCTAAGGTTCCTAAAGTATGTAATTGAACAATTAAATAATTTACCTTACACCTTTTCTTCTCTAAATTAAATAAATAAGACAATTTATTTAATTTAGTCATTTGACCTATTTGGATTAAAACCAATTTTTAATCCCTCTTTTCTCTCTCCTTGTCACATTCTCCATAATTCTCTTTTAATTTGGATTAAATTAATTAATCCACGATTATGATGTGCACCACTTAATCAAAATTAGTGTCACATCCTCCATAATCTCCCACTTGCCTCTAAACTCATTAATTATTCTAATCAAGGGTTTGCACAACCTTAATCATAGTCATTAGCCACATTTGGCATACATTTTTTGGTCAACCTTCCCATTTGCCTTTTTTGGCTTTGACTCCCTTTCCCATGTGAATTTTTAATTCACATTTATTCATCCTAGGTTCCTCTCTTCCCCTTTTTAATTCACATTTTATTCTTCCAAGGTTTACCCTATCCCCATGTGAATGTGACTTGTCATTTTACATGTTTCCAAGGCTTCTAGAACCTTGGACTTGTCACATCTCTCACATGTGGCAAATCCCCATCTTTTTGGAAACCCTCTCTTATCCACTAGATTCTTCCAATCATTGTGAATTTTTAAATCACTTTTATTTCTCCAAAGAATCTTCTCATCCCCCAAGGTACCTACAAGGTACTTGTCCTTCATCCACCTCATGTACTTCTCTTCCACTTCATTTCCACATCACCCCACCCTAAGCCATCTCACACTCCACAAGTCAAGATGTGAGGGCTTGTGAGTCCTCAACTCACCATAGCCCTTCATCTTGGCTTTGTTGGATCAATCTCAATCGTTGAATTCTCTAGAAAATTCAAATTGTCTTATAAATACCCCCTCATTTCTCTCATTTAAGGAGAGAAATATTTTGCTATCCAAACTCTTGCAAAATTACCATTTGAGCCCTCATCCACCATAGATTTAGCATTTCACCCATCTTGCATTTCACTTTGCACATTCAATTTAGCTTATCATCCAAAGAGCACACAAATCTTCAAGGATCAAAGGGCCAACCAAGGAAGGAATAGCATGAAGGTATAACTAGTTTCAATCATTTTTCATCTTGTTTTCATGTTTATCATTTCCTTAGGCTAATCATCGAGGTGTCATCTTTTGTGTTAGTTCTTTTTATTGCATGATTAATTGTTTAGCATCTCACATTAGGAACTTAGCATTTTAGGAGATCACATTTCTGGCATGCCCGGTGGGACCCACAAACGGGTCTCTTTGCTTTATGTTTGTTGTTGCTTAATTTGTTTGCAGGTTCAGGTCACAGAGGGGTGGATACGCCCTCCTGTTTCGACGTTTTCTGATAGTTTTTACTGCAGAAGTGCAGATACCCCCGCCTGTTCCAACGTTTTTTCTAACTGTTTTCTGTAGAAGTGCGGATATGCCCGCGTGTTCTAACATTTTTCCTAACTGTTTTCTGCAGAAGTGCGGATATGCCCGTCTGTTCCGACGTTTTTTCTAACAATTTTTACCACAGAAGTGTGGATATGCCCGCCTGTTCTGACGTTTTTTCTTACTATTTTTTATAGAAGTGCGGATACGTCTGCCTGTTCTGACCTTTTCTAACTATTTTTTGTAGAGGGGCGAATTTTCCCTCCTCATCCAATGTTTTTGACAGTTTTATGCAGAGGGTAGATTTGTCCTAAATAACACATTTGGGAAGGTAAACAAGTTGCATTTTAGCTACGTTTTTGCCTCTATTTTTGTTGTTTGGAGTTCTAACCCTCTAACCTTGTTTGTTGGTGGGTGAAGTCAAATTTCTTGCCGATACTTTGTAGTATTTTTCCTAAAATTCACAAGGGGTAAAAAGATAAAACAACTAACATTTTATTGTAGGGCCTTTATTTCATTCAAATTTTAAAGTTTTCCTTACTGTTTTATCTATTCACTTAGCATAATTAGAGGGAAGTAATACTTGCTACTTGTTGTGTCTATTTTTCTTTATGTTACCCTAAGGGGGCATTAGTTTTTTTTTCATCTTCCCCTTGCACTTTGTGCGGACCGAGGGGGTAGTTGGAAATGATTAGTGTCTTCTTCTTAGAGGGACCTACTTGTGGATTTCATCACCCCAAGGGATGATCCCAACCACGTGTACCAGCGGGGTATACAAAGGGGGGAGAGCAAAATTTGTACCCCAATCCAGTTGCGTTGTAATTGGTAGAGCGTCGAAGCTAGGGTGATACCTAGATAGATGTGAAGAGTTGGTTCGAGCCTTTCAGTATCTCGCTGGGGTTCCTGACTCACGCTTGTGACAGACTGGTGTTCATGGTTGTGCCTCACGTATCGAGTGTATATTGAGGACTCCCTAGAAACCTTGTTCATCCTAGAGTAAGACCTTTGCCGACCATACCCCTTAACACTAATCATAGGATTGTGCTTGTTCAAAGTGTCTTTTTATGAAAAATTGGTAAATCTTGATAAGTCAACCTCATTGAGTCATTTTAAGTCCTTGCCATAATCCCATCATCCAAACCAAGTCACTTTTCACTACGGAGGGGTGGATTCACCCCCCTATTTCAGTATTTCTCATTGCAGAAGTGTGGATACGCCCCCTTGTTTCAACATTTTTTACCGCAGAAGTGCAGATACGCCCCCCTGTTTTAGCATTTTTCAATGCACAAGTACGGATACGCCCCCTTGTTTCAGTATTTTTCACTGCAGAAGTGTGGATACACCCTCCTGATCCACTGTTTGATTGCAAAAGGTCGAATACACCCTCCTGAATAGACAGTTTCATCCATTTGACCATTCCAAAACCTCCATTTAACCACTTCGAGTCTCCATTTGACCGTTTGATCATCCTAAACACTCACTTGACCAATCCAAACATCCATTTGACCATTCCAAGCCTTCATTTAACCTTTCTAAATGACCATTTACCACATTCACATTGATCATTTCACAATTTGGGAAACCCTTTCTACCATCTTACCGTGTGACCTAAACATTTGCACTCTCCAAAAGGATCATTCCATCAAGACATCTTTCATTTGCATTCATCATCATCTCTCAACACAAAATCCCTTAAACCTTGTTTTAGGAGTTACCTCCCGAATTGACCAAGGCGTTAAGTTTGATCGTTATCCTACATATCAATCATTGTCTTCAACCTAATCAATCTGCTTCTATCTTGAGGTGGATTTGTGTTGTAAGTCAACATTATTGGCCCAAATCAATCCCCTTCTATCTCAAGGCGGATTCGGTGTCGTGATAATTGATTTAGCCAGTTTAATCTGATCAACCAATGAATTAAGTCACCTAGGGTGATTTCTAAATTAGGTTTAGGACCCTTTCCATCAACCAATCCTAATTCATCATCCAATCCAAAACAAACTTATCCTATCATATCCTCTAATCCAATCCCAATCTAAGCTCCAATCCAGTTCTAATCTGAGCTTTTATTCAATCCCAATCTGAGTTTTCACCCAATCCCCATATGAGCTTCAAATCCATCCTAGTTCTCTATCCATCATCTATTCTTTCTTGCTAATTTGTATCCATCATGAATATGTATCCCCCTCTAACATGACCAATAATAGTAGTCAAGGGGAATCCTAACTCCATTGATGACGATAACAAAAATCTTGTTGATCATGAAAATTGTTATATAGATTCGCTTGGTGCTATTATTGCTAGCAAGCTCTCTCCAATCGCCTCCCAAAATCCTACTACTTGTTCAAACTATCCCACCATGCCTTCATCCACATATAATAATGGTCCTTATGCTACCCTTGACAATGGATATCGAACATCCTCACCATCAACATATTCATCATATCCTCCCTTTCAACCTCTATCCTACCCAACATCCATATCCTCCTCTCCTCATCATCATCAACAATCCCAATACCTCTACCTTAATCCCATATCCCAATATTCCCATTCTAATCCAACATCCACACCTTCCTATCACAATCCCCCATCCTAATACCCTTACATTAATTCCACATCTCCCCATTCTAATCCTTCATCTACATCTTCCTTCTATCACTCACCATCCTAATCTTCCCAATCTAATCCCACATCCACATCCTCCTAAATCACTCCCCCTTTCATCACATTATATCTTAATCCTCCATCTAAGAATAACCCACCTCCAACCACTCCTAGTCCTCCATCTAGTCCCATCCACTCATCTAATCATAATCCTCCATCTCCTTCTAGTCCTCCATATAGTCCCATCCACTCATCTAATTTTAATCCTCCATCTCCTTCTAGTTCTACATTTAATCCTCATCCACCCGTCCACTCATCTAATCTTCCAATCCCTAACCCTAATCCTCCATCTCCTCCTACTCCTCCATCCAATCCCATCCCCATGTCTAGTCCTAATCCACCAATCCTTAATCCTAATCATCCATCCATCCCTAATCCTCCATCCATTCCTATCACTCCACCTAATTCTAAATCCCTTCCAAATGTCACCGAAGGACTCATGATAAAAGAGATGCCATTCCCTCCCAATCTATCATGTATTGTGACTAGTGATGAGGCCCTCCTCCATCCTAACCCTATCCCTCCCATCACCATTCCTGAAAATGTCCAAACGGTTGAGCCAGTCAAACCCATCAAATCCATTGAATCCCCATCTTCTACTACTAGATCCACCCAATCCATTGAAGACATCCAATCCCCTCCTCCTAGTCCTAATATTCACAAACTTCAATCCAATGACCTTCATGAATCCTCCATCCTCCTATCTCCCCTAATTGATGAGTCCCTCCAACACTCTTCCATTATCAAACATCCCCCACAAGATGAGTCATGCCAAGAGCTTGATCCAAAGAATACAAGCATATCCCCTCCTCCAAATCAAGATCGTACCATCCCATCCACTACATCCCAAGATCGTAATCCCCCATCCATCCCATCTCATGATTCCTATCCTCAACCAAGTCATGATCCTATCCTCCCATCCACCCCATCTCAGGATCACACTAGCTCATCCACTCCATCCCCTGATCCCCTTTGCATTCAAGATCCAATCACTCCATCTCATGAGCCCTTATCATCCACTGCCATAAATCTAGATCCCATCATACTCCCCAATTGCTCTCTTGATCCCTTATCACTCATTACTCCTTATGCAGTTATCCCCTCTTCTCCATCGCATGATCCTTCATCGCCCATCCCAACACCACTTTTGTATCACCTTGGCCACATTACACTTATCTATGGTGGCCTTCTTACAGAAGAAAAACAAGGCGTATGTACCACCCTACCTCTTCCACCTACTAATGTGCTCGCATCATACTTCTAACAGAATAAGCATCCTACCCTAGATCATATGCTCAAGAACATGAACTATCAAGGAAAAGGTTTAGGCCTTCATGAGCAAGGTACTTTAGAGCCCATCCAAGTAAAAGAAAATCCAGGCACACATGGTCTTGGATATGTCTCCAAAACTCACCCTCTAAAGATGTTGGTACAACCTTCGTACATCCTAAACGATCCTCTTCTAAAGTCACACGAGGTACTTTCCATCGTTCTACCAAGTCAATTGTTTCCATCCCCATCCTCCATCATATTACCTCAAAACAACCGTCCATCTTCCTCCCTCATCCTCTAAATCCATTCGGGGTCCTTATGTCCCTCCATCGACTATCGCTCATCCTCCATATACACCGTCCATTTTGGGTCCCTATATCCCAAAATCACCCCCTCCATCTTATCCTATTCATCCACCCCCTCTCCCTCATACACAACATAAAAATCCTACCTTCATAAATCCTAATCACAATCAACAAAGGCACATACCTACACATTATCCATCTACATATAATCCCTATAACCCTACCTCCATCACTCCACATCATCCATCTCCTCACACCTATCCCCTTGCTAATAAAAGAACTCTGGATGCCAAAGAAAATATATATAAATCCAAATGTCCACATGAATCTAAAGCTCCTCATGTCCCCTTCAAAAGACATGTTGAAGAACAGAAAAATCATGTCCCAAATCCAAATCAATCCAAAAGGCCACAAAGGCCCACTAAAGAAAAAATAAAAACCATGTGGATCCCAAAGTAAAAAGGTGCCATACCTTCAATTGAAAAGTCCATAATGACATCCATAGTTGCTATTCCCCAAAAAAATCATTCCCCTTCTCCATCTCCTAAATCTATTTTGGGTCCCTACATCCCAAAAATCACTATCCCAACTCCTCCATTATCGCCACCCTCTCCATTCATTCCTCCACCTATCTTTTCACATCCACCACATGTGCCAATGTTGGTCCTGAACACCTTCCCCTATCACACATCCACTCCATCATTCCATCCATACCCTTTTCAACACCCCATCCACTATCCCCCCTATCTCCCCCGTCGAATCCCTTTGATTCATCCTCTTGCATAATTCATTTCTTCTACTAAGGTTGTGCCGACATCCATTGGTCACTTTACACATGGGCTTTTATTACCTCATATGGAACTTGATGCTTGAGCCCTTCATCCATATCCTTATCAAATATCCTCCAAATCTGCATATCCATATCCCTATCTTTATCCATCTTCATCTACATCCTAGTCCAAAAAATACAAAAAAATAAAATAAAATCAAAACAAAAAAAGAGCAAAAACAAAGAAAAAAGAGAAAAACAGTAAAGAGAAAGTCATTCGTCCAATGGTGAAAACTTGGAAAACAAGCACCTTGTATAAGTACCATGATGAAAACCTGGAAAATAGGCAACAAGCGTAAACTCCCCATCCGCTTTCCTTCCACAATTGGGGGAAACTTCCACCTACACATTCCTTTCCTCCATCTCCTACATCCACCTATCTTCCACACCTTACCCATCATCTCCCATTTATATCCCAGTCCCTCCATCTTCCTTGTGATATTGATAATGAAAGGGGCACATATATATATACATGCTTTGGACATCTCTTGGCATATTTTCCCCTCATCCACTATCATTTTCCTTATCCTCCCCATCTACTTTTCTAATCCATGCATCCTATCCACATCCATCTACCTTCCTTGCCCACCCATCCTACTACAATCCATATCCATTCGCTCCTTTATTTCCCCATCTTTCTATCTTCCTTCCCTCTTTCCTCATCACACATGACACATCTAGAGTGGGGGGCATCTCCTTCTTTGTGTCTTAGTCCTTGGCAACACCATCCATCTCCCCATCCTTATCTTCCTATCTACCCATCCACTCATCCTTTTCCATCTTTTCATCCTTATCTCCTTGTCCATTTATCTACCCAGTAATCCATGTCATCTTTATTCTTCTATCCATCTATCCTAGCATCTTTCTATCTCCCCATCTTTATCAATCCATCCATTTTCCTTCCATCTCATAATCTCTTGTCATTGGTATCTAGCTATAGGCTACCTCCATGCAATCCAATGCCATGCTATCTCACTATCATCACTCCTATTTATTTCCTACATCTTCCTCCTATCCATCATTCATTTATACATCCTCTCATCCTCCCAGTTCATCTTCTAATAATCTCGATCCATCCACCATTCTTTGGATACCTCTTGGAATATATTCCCTTCATCCATCCACCATCATATTCCTTATCCACCTCTCTCTATCTTCCATTTTCCATGCATCCTACCCACCTCTATCTATCTTCCATTTTCCATGCATCCTATCTACCTCTATCTATCTCTCATTTCCCATCTCAATCCCTTATCCACCCATCCTCCTATTCCTCTTGCCTCATCATGCATGACACATCTAGAGTGGGGGAATCTCCTTATTTACGATTGAGTCCTTGAGACATCATACATCCATTCCTTCAGGGAATCCTCTCCATCTCCCCATCCTACCCATCCTTACCCCCCCATCCATTTATCCATGTCATAATCCCTACCATATCCCAATCCTTATCTTCCTATACTCTCATCCACTAGTCATTTTCCATCTTTTCATCCTTATCTTCCCATCCATTTATCCATCCACTAATCCATTCCATCCTTCCAATTCCTTATCCCACTATCCACCTATCCTAGCATCTTCTTATCCATCCATCCATTTCCCTTTATTTTCCTCCTATCTCATCATCCCTTGTCATTGGTATGTAGCTCTAGGCTACCTGCATCCAACCCAATGCCATTCACATCCTAATTCATCCCTCCTATCTATTTCCCACATCTTTCTCATAATCATTCATCTATACATCCTCTCATCCTCCCAATTCATCTTCTAATAATCTAGATCACTATCCCATCCCCGAGCTTCACATAACCCACATCCAACATATCGACCATCCCATCCGCATGGCCTATCCTGGCTCATCATATCCACTCCATCCATTTATCTTGGTCATCTCATCATCCCTTATCCATTGTTTGTCGTCAGTCTCTTGTCAAATTACGTTTCCCCTGCGCTTTCACATATGTAATGTCGATCATTTGATCCGCCCCCGAGGTTCTGCCTTTTGTCTATGTTGTCCTCTTCCATAGTCTGTCTTTGGCCTTGTGTCACACTATGTGGCCCCTACGCTTTCACGTAGGCAAGGTCAATCATTTGATCCGCCCCCTAGGCTTTTTTCCATCTAGTCTTTGTCATCCATCGAGGTCTTCATTGTCCTCTTTCCACTTTTATCCATGGTCTTTTATCGAACTACGAGGGCTTTGTACTTTCACGTAGGCAAGGTTGATCTTTGATCAACCCTCGAGCCCCTAGGTCTTTAGGGTTTTGTTGTCTTGTGCCTTATCATCGTGTCGTCGTGTTGTCTTTTCGTGTCATCAAGAATGTCCCTATCCTAGCTAGTGATTACAAACAAAGTTCATTAGTATCATTCGGTTCAATCAATTTCAGGTATCTCGTGTCATGTCGATCAACCAATCTATCCTCCATGTTTGGTCTCAACAGGATGTATCCTTCCTAACAGACCGCATCAACCCCATCCATCCTCTTGATCCTATGGAAAATGATGTTTGAAATTGTTTCTGATCTTTTGATGCTTTTGAATTTTTTTTATCATTTGATCTCCCTATCATCACTTTTCATGGTCGCCTTAATCCATCATATCATGGTGTGTTTTGACTAGTAAACATAGGGGCATATATTGATCTATTTTATATTTTTATCTTCTTGGTTGTCCCACATAGTACCCACCAAGACCCTTGTGGTCTTGCATTACGTTGGGACATCCTTTTGTGCTTGTGTTTATCCCAATACTTGGCCTGACCAATGTCTTCATGACTTTGGGGTGTTGGAATAGCCTTCTTGTCTCTTGTGTTTTTTTTATACATTGGACACTAATTCGCCTTGGTTCTTCATACCCTAGCACTCGGTGTCTTATGCTATAGAAAAAATCAGTGCTCTAAGGATGGCTAATTGCATTAGGATTGCATTTCATTTTCCATTCCATCATTTTTCATATCTCCCCCATCCTCATCCATTCAAATAATCTAATCACACTCTTGGTCTTAACCTTGCTACAAGCCTTGATCCCATCATCCTCATCATCATCATTGTCATCCTCGGGATGTATCTTTCCCTATCCTTTTGTGTTGTTTTGGGATGTAACATTCCCTCATCAACAATACTCATCATCATCATCAATGGGATGTATCCTTCCCTATCCCTGTGTTGTTTTGGGATGTATCCTTCCCTCATCAACAACACTCTCATCGGGATGAATCCTTCCCTATCCTTCGGTATTATTTTGGGATGTATCCTTCCCTCATTAACAACACTCATCCTCATTTTCATCAAGATGTATCCTTCCCTATCCTTGTGTTTTTTTGGGATGTATCATGTTCTTATCAACAACACTCCATCAACCATCCGCCCACCCTGACTAATAGCTTGACTAGGGAAATGTCATATTTGTCCTTGAATCCATTTGTGCTCACCTTTACCTCCCATCGCTTATCATCATTTCTTATCCATGAATTTACATCGTCATTTTAATATCCCCTTTCATCATCTCATCTCTCATCCTTTCCCCCATCTTTTCCTCCTTCATCACTCTCCCCCCTTTTTTTCCGGGTTGGGGTGGACCCGCCCCCAGCCAGAGGCGACGTTTCCACCGCTGGCTATGGGGTGGACCCACCTCGTGCTGGGGCAGACCTACCCTTTTTTGGGGCGGATCCACCCTTTTGCAGTGGGGAAAATATGCCCCTCTATAGGAAAACAACCCTTTTTTTTTTCCTTCCTGAGGCTGCTATTTGCAAACCGTGCGTCGGATCGACTTCATTCAAAAAGAAAACTTGCTTTTTTTTTTAAGATCTTTCCAACAATACCTTTAATTTCTTAACATCAAGAATTCATCTGAGACCCCTCTCTTTTCCCTCCCTTTTTAAGGGGTATTTTTTACTTCTTATTTACCTTTTTTTCCCTCAAACTAATCCCTTCCCTTCCCGGGGCTGCCATTTGCAAACTGTTTGTCTGTTTGAATTCATTCAAAAGAAATACTTTCCTGATTTTTCACACTCTTTCCAACCATACCCTCTATTTCTTCTTGTTGAGAGGTCACCCGGGACCCCTCTCTTTTCCCCCGTCACCCTCTCAAGGGGGCATACCCTTCCCATTTCTTTATTTTCCCTGCCATAGTCATTCCCTTGGAGGATTGGGGAATTTTCATCCATTCCCCAGCTAATTGGACAACTCAAATCCTCCTCCCGATGTTGGGGCATCATTTTTTGGTTACTTCCTCTATAGAGTCATCTCCATTTTCTTTTCTTTGAAGCATGGTTATTCTAACAGTACTTCGAAGAGAGGCAAAATGTAGACATCTAAATTTGATCACTTCCACATGATCAAATCGTCTACTCTATTCATCTATTTCATTAATAGTGATTAAATAATTTATTTAATTGTTATTTCATTTTCTACCTAAGGTTCCTAAAGTATGTAATTGAATAATTAAATACTTTACCTTACAACTTTTCTTGTCTAAATTAAATAAATAAGACAATTTATTTAATTTAATCATTTGACCTATTTGGATTAAAACCAATTTTTAATCCCTCTTTTTCTCTCTCCTTGTCACATTCTCCATAATCCTCTTTTAATTTGGATTAAATTAATTAATCCACGATTATGATGTGCACCACTTAATCAAAATTAGTGTCACAACCTCCATAATCTCCCACTTGCCTCTAAACTCTCATTAATTCTTTTAATCAAGGGTTTGCACAACCTTAATCATAGTCATTAGCCACATTTGGCGTACCTTTTTTGACCTTGACTCCCTTTCCCATGTGAATTTTTAATTCACATTTATTCATCCTAGGTTCCTCTCTTCCCCATGTGAATTTTTAATTCACATTTTATTCTTCCAAGGTTTACCCTATCCCCATGCAAATGTGACTTGTCATTTTACATGTGCCCAAGGATTCTAGAACCTTGGACTTGTCACATCTCTCACATGTGGCAAATCCCCACCTTTTTGGAAACCCTCTCTTATCCACTAGATTATTCTAATCATTCTGAATTTTTAATTCACTTTTATTCCTTCAAGGAATCTTCTCATCCCCCAAGGTACCTATAAGGTACTTGTCCTTCATCCACCTCATGTACTTCTCTTCACCCCACCCTAGGCCATCTCACATTCCACATGTCAAGATGTGAGGGCTTGTGAGTCCTCAACTCACCATAGCCCTTCATCTTGGCTTTGTTGGATCAATCTCAACAGTTGAATTCTCTAGAGAATTCAAATTGTCCTATAAATACCCCCTCATTTCTCTCATTTAGGGAGAGAAATATTTTGCTATCCAAACTCTTGCAAAATTACCATTTGAGCTCTCATCCACCATAGAATTTAGCATTTCACCCATCTTGCATTTTAATTTGCACATTCAATTTAGCTTGTAATCCAAAGAGCACACAAATATTCAAGGATCAAAGGGCCAACCAAGGAAGGAATAGCATGAAGGTACAACCAGTTTCAATCATTTTTCATCTTGTTTTCATGTTTATCATTTCCTTAGGCCATTCATTGAGGTGTCCTCTTTTGTGTTAGTTCTTTTTATTGCATGATTAATTGTTTAGCATCTCACATTAGGAGATCACAAGTAGTTACAAGGAGAGTGTCTATTGAAGTTGAAGATGGAACATCTAAATTTTTTTAAGCATATATTATCTTATAGCTAATCTCCTATCAGTGTATTATATTACCCACATATAGAAGGGCATGAAAATTCAATTTTCTCTAAACAATTGAGATTAGAGAGTTGCACAATAACAATGAGTTGGCTTTGGGAAGGGTAGAATACCAAACCAAGCTATACAAATTCTCTCACTTTGCACTTGATAACATTTTTCCTTCATCATTGGTTGCTACTTTAGATGAAATTATAAATTATGACATGAGAAGTTTGGCCACCTTAACTACCACTACCTTGAGCAACTAAGTCAATAGGATATGGTCACATGGTTTGCTAGAGTTAGATTCTCTAAGGTTCTTTGTAGCCTGGGTTTTTCCCTTGGGAAGCATCCTAAAGAAAATATTGACAAAGGAAAGTCATGGAGACCTACATAGGTTTTGGAATTTTTTTATAGTGATATATTAGGGGCATTTCCCCTTTCATCTTTCACTAAGGCAAGGTATGTTCTCACTTTCATAGATAATCCAAATACACATGGATCTACTTCCTTTAGCAAAAATATGAAGTCTTCAATGAATTTCAAGACTTCAAGGGTATTGCTAAAAAATAGTTAGGAAAAGTCATCAAGGTTCTTCAAAATGATTATAGGGGTGAGAATATCAATAACATGTTTGAGTAGTTTTGTACAACAAAAGGGATAGACTTTCAGTGCACAATTTCTTATATTTCCCAATAGAATGATGTTGAAAAACATAAGAATAGATCCTTAAAAGAGATGGCTAATTACATGATATAATTCAAGGGCCTTATAACATAGTATTGGGTAGAAACAATCAAGTATGTGTAATATATTTAGAATCAAGTTTCTTATAAATCTTTGAAGGGAATCACTCCCTTTGAAGTTTGGATAGGTAGGAAACCTTTATTTGAGCACTTTAGGGTCTTTAGATCTATATCCATGACACTATACTAAATTAGAACAACAAGGCATTGGAATCTCAATCTAAACATTACATCTTTGTATATTATCTAGATAGTGTACAATTTTATCGCCTACTCCACTTGAACACACATGAGTTATTTATTGGGAGGATTTTTAAGTTCTAAGAGAGTTATACTAACTCTATACTTGAAATTTATCCTTCTATTATGGACTCACTTTATTTTTATGATCCTTTTGATTGCATGGATCATCCATAATATATTCCTAAGGTAGAGTCTTCTTCTTCTAGTTCTGATAGCAAGGATAGTGACGAGGAGTCATCTTCATCCACTTTTAGACATTTTTTGGAGGATGATGATTCAATAATTGACTCACCAATTTCTCATAATCCTTAAATGGAAAATACACTTAAAATTGTAGGTAATTGGGTAGGGAATCTAAAAAATAACACATGACTTTATTGGACTATCAAATTGGGCCACATGCTTTCTTTTCCTCAACCTATGATCAATATAAATTATAAGCTCGACATCAAGCATACCTAAGCTGTATAGTGTTATACATGAGGAATATGACTCCTTAGTCAAAAATCACACTTGGGACTTGACTCTATTTCCTAAGGGAAGAAAGATGGTTTTATGTAGATCGATATAATAAACCAAGTTTGTTGTAGATGGTTAGCTGATAAGTACAAGGCATGTTTGATTGCCAAGGGCTTTTCATAAGTTGTTATCATTTACTATACAAAGACATTTACACCCATAGCCAAAATGAATTCATTTTTTTACTTACTCTTCCTATTTCCATAACGTATGGTTGGAATGTACATCAGATGGATGTTAGGGGTGTTTTTCTTCTTGAAGACCTTGAGAAGGAGATCTACATGGAACAACCACTAGGAATTGTTCAAGATTAATTAGTTTGTAGACAATAAATCCCTCTATGGCCTCAAATAGGCCCCTCAAGCTTAGTATAACAACATGGATTCCTTCTTCCTAGCTTCAAGTTTCACTTGGTGCCATTGAAATCTTAATGTATATCTCTTACAATAGATCTATTGTTGATATTGGTAATTTATGTTGATGATATTTTGATTATCAAGATCTCTTCATATGTTATTGCAACAATAAACTTAGATTTATATGATATATTTGACATGAAATACTTGGGTTTACTACATTTATTATTTCGCATTAGGATTCAAAATTTGACTCAAGGATCACTCTTGTGCAACCTAAGTATACTATTGATCTACTTGCACAATTTTACATGAAAAATTATAATTCATCTCTAACTTTTTTTCTATCTAGATTCAATCTTGAGGCTAATTGTACTACACCATTGGTTTATTCTACATTGTATCAAAAAATTGATAGTAGTCTCTTCTATCTAACTCATACTAGGCCCAATATTTCATATGCAATAGGTATGGTTTTGAGATTCATATAGGATCCCAATGAGTTGCACTAGAAAGAAGCTAAGAGGATCATTCACTACTTTTAGGGTACTCTTAGTTTCATGATTCATTGTAGAGTTGGTAAAAAGGCTAACTTGGTTGTATAAAAAGATTTAGATTGAGCTAGTGATACTCAAAATAGCAAGTCCACTTTATAAGTTACAACTTCTCACTGGGTTTAGGTTATATCACTTGGTCTAGAAAAATAAAAATTATATTACTTTATCATCCAAAAAGGTAAACTACAAGGGAGATATTAACATAGCTATTGAGGCTATTTAGCTTCGGGGATTTCTCATTGAGTTTGGAATTCCATTTAGGCAGCCCAAAATCATCTATTATGACAACCAGAGCACCATCTAAATATATAGTATTTTGGTCCAACATCAATAGACCAAACACATAGAGATTCCCATGCATTATATATGGGAGCTTATTCATATTTATATTATCATATTTTTAGTCTTTAAAGTAGATTGTTGATATTTTCACCAAGCCTTTTATTGAGAGAAATTTTATTCATCTATCAGCTCTTCTTAGGGTGTGGCCTACTTCAGTAGAAACATCATATTTGGGGGAATTTATAGTCCTCTTATCTTATTTTCTCTCTTTTGGGGGGGATTTTTCTTGATTATGTTTTCCCCTTTCTCCACTATATGAGATATTACATTGTACTTGGGTACCTCATTAGGACTAGTTGTTTGGACCCAATTTCTTTGTGCCCACCTAAGATATGCTTAAGGGGGTTTTAATGTGTATATTATCTCATGAAAATCATGCACATGAATAATTCCATATGGAATTAAGCCTACTTATGTGTATTTGTTTAGCTTTCCACCTCTTGCTAGTCTTGAGTAATTTAACTCATCACTAGTCTCAGTTAGTGGGAGTCGATCACCTAGTCTTCACTATTCTAGGTGATGATTTGTTCCCTCTCTCCTATATGTACATCTCATTCATGGATTAATATAAAATTGATATATTCATTTTTATTTATATTATATATTTTTTATCTCATAGAAAGGAGTTTGTGCATGCTTGACTCACATGGATCAAACTAGTATAAGCATTCAATCCAATAGAACTTAAAATTATCACACAAGACATTCCCAAATTTTTTTTTTTTTTCAAGTGAGGCCCTTGAATGGACACCTATTAGAGAAGACAATTGTGAGATGGATTAATTATGTGTTGAAATCCCTCTTAAAAGACTCACTAACATTGTGAAAGGATAAGTTTCATTTGATAGTATCGAGACAACATCTCTATGCAAACTACATAGACATGAAAAATTTGCAAAATACACCAACCACACTACCAAGATGTACTCAAGGTTTGCCTAGATTTAACAAAATCATTGAACATGTCACTTTTTTATCTAGTTTTTTTATATCAATTAATATATTTTTGTGTGCATGTAAATAGTCATTAGTGTAATTTTGGCCTTAAGTAAAAAATAAATAAACCTAAAAACATATAAAGGATATGAATTTTTACACAAAAAAGGGCTTGTCAAACCCACTTTCAAGATAGCGTAATGCATGGTAGACCAAATGTTGTAATTATTAGATATATAATGAGTGGACTCATTGTGATTCTATTGGTGAATTTTTCCATGGAATGGATGAATCTTATGGTGATCTAAGGAGCACTTTTTTATTAAAGTTATCAAATAAATGTAAATCATATATTGAGTTTTTATTGTTAATGTGTGTGAGCATGGTTTGAGTAATTTGATTAACACGAGGGATGTATGTGTGTGTTAAGGAAATATTACTTAATCCATAGAAAAGAGTACACTTCATTCAATTTCAAAAAAATAAGATAATGCAAAAATGTCAGCTTGTGGGAGAAAGATAACTTATTTTATTGTAAAAGACCAAACAATATGGATAATGTTCCATTTATCATAGGCACCCAAATGCCATGAATGCAATAATTTTGGTGAAACATTCATAGAAATCAATTATCCTAATGGATTCCACATTCTTGATAAGTAAATATGGTGTAAGTAAAATAAAGTTAACTATATTTACGGATCTTAATTTAATCATTGATTTATTTTATCTCAAAATATTAATTTATCAATGCTTTATTCATTTGTAATATCAATTGTATACCTTGCTTATTTTTATAAATAAAAGGCTAATGTAGCTACTGTATAGGCCATAACACCAAGAAATAAAGTTGAGGATATAAATGAATGACTTACATAAGATTAAACTAAAATTTAGGCTAATGTAACTATTGTATGAGCCACTAGTTTTTTATTTAAACTAAATTCAACTCATTATAATTACATAAATTTTAGTTTATTAAAAAATATGTTTAATAGTTTGCAGCATAAAATGGTTTCAATTTAACATTTCATTTTTAAAGAATGTTACTTATCAAATTTTATAATGTATATTTGTAATGTCGCATAATTGCACCTAGGCGCAATTCCACATTTTCGCATCTTGCCTAGCATTTATGACACCTTAGAAACATTAATGGAAAAATCTCATGAGTCAGAATCTCATGATTCTAACTCCATGAGGACACATGGTGAAGTGACAAAAGCCTAATAAGGCATTTCTCGAAAAACCAGGCTTTGGACGCCTGCGTGGCATGTAGACATCCACAGGATGCGCTAGCATCCTGGCGGTTTCTTGAGTTTGAAACAACAAATCTAGAATCCTGACCCTTGCGACATGTGTCCTGATGGTTAGGTCTCGAGTGAAATGGCTCTGTGTCACCCTTGCATGCATGAAAACCCCCTTTTGGCTCCCATTTTTGGGGTTGGAAGTCATCAGTTGAAGCATTATCACTACTTTCTCTAATCTTGGGTAAGCTCTATCCTTGAATAGCAACACTTCTCATAGGCAAAGCCATGTTGGACTGAGGTCCCTCCAGCAGCTACAATCTCTCAAGAAACTACCAGCTCTCAATAAAGCACATAGCGATGCACCCGTGTGCTCTAGAAGAGGGTCTTAAGCTGTGGGTAACTCTCTCTCTTCCTATCACTCCTTTTTACTAGCTCAT
Organism: Sequoiadendron giganteum; assembly: GCA_007115665.2. Taxonomy (NCBI): domain Eukaryota; kingdom Viridiplantae; phylum Streptophyta; class Pinopsida; order Cupressales; family Cupressaceae; genus Sequoiadendron; species Sequoiadendron giganteum. The sequence continues at coordinate 187,462,535 of CM021107.1, read as the reverse complement.
TTACTACTTCGTGGTGTGGGATCTACTTCAAAGTGGATTTTGTTTTCACCACACATTTTTTTTACTTCTTTTATGCTCCTTTCCAAACTTGGTTGTTCGTGGAGGTGGGAACACCAAAACTAGGGTCTAACTGAGGTAGACCCCTATACAACCCCAAACTTTTCCCCTTGATTTTGTATGCAGGTTATGAAGGGGATCTTGGAATAAAGGTTCAGATGCACGAAGGTATTCTTGTTCTAGGTCCCTTTGTATTTCCCTTTAGTTCCTAGCTTTCTATCAATTATTTGGTCTCTTGAACTTTTAACCCGAGTCTAGAAGAGAGGTTCAGCTTCACCTGCTTGAGCTCCTGAGTTCTTCACGACTTAGGATGCCAATGCATCTTACAGACGACAATACACCATGTTGGCATGTTGAAACTGTGTTGACGTCTCTTGGTTGAGAGCTCCTTAGCTAGAGGTGGAGACCTAGAAGTCTTTCTCTCTTGGGGTCTGAGGTTACTTTCTCACTTTCTTCACAGTTTCGTTAATTCATTCAAGTTGATGTGTATAAGGGTAGTTCATTCCCTGGTGATCTCTTGAGAATAAAGAGACCTGTGAGTAGCGAATCCATCTTATATCACATTCTGGTGAACCCGAAGTGAACCGTCAGATCCATTTTCATAATGTCATCTAGTCATAACAAGTTTTTTTCTGAACAAGATTTCGATATGTTGGAAGATGCTCTAAATGATTTCTTAGAAGTACTCTCCTCTATCTATAAATATTTTAACCAAATTCTTGCCTCACTAGTTGAAGAGTCAGTAAATATGGTAGTAGTTTTTGCAGCTCCTCCGAGCCCTAAGAAACCCTTCATTTATGTGACCCCAACTGAGCCATTCCATAGAAAGGACTATTCCATTTGTGGGATTTCATGTCGTAGTGATCCATTAGATTTATATTTGAGATTCATAAAAGATATTGACTCTACTTCTTATAATGTTGTCGGGCATATGTACCCTACAAGAAGAAATAAACAAAACTTGGAACAACAAATGTTTGTTCCTGTATCACAACCAATTCAAACTCCTACTTCTTTACCATCGTCTCAACCTAAACTTCCTTTAGCTCCTAAACTGATGATGAAAGCACCAGGTGATTATGGTCTTGTTGAGAAACTTCATTTTACTCCGACTAAGATCTCGCTTTGGGATTTGCTTCAAACCACTCCGATTTATCAAGAAATGTTGTAGGAAGCCTTACAAAAGATTCTCTTTCCTGCCTTTTCTAGGCCTACGGATGTCGATGGGTTGATGGCACATATTCGATTGGATTCACTAAATATTACATTCCACCCACAAGAACTCCTGCCTCTAGATGTGCAGAAATAAGCATAACCTTTAATGATTATATTAAATCTTAAAAACATCGATAATAGGTGTACCCTCATTAAAACTGGCTCAACTCTCAACATCTGTGGTATAGACCTACTTCCTAAAATCAAAGTTGTTTCATCAACTTTAGCAGCTTCTTCTTTGTATATTCGTGGGTTCGATAACACTGGTAGCCAAGATCTAGGTATGATAATGCTACCTTTGCAGTTGGGTCTCATTACCTTGCCTACATTGGTCTATGTGATGCCCGACCCATTACCATACAATATCCTTTAGGGAGACCTTGGATTCATGATATGGGTGTAGTAACTTCTACCCTACATCGTTCCTTAAAGTTTTTTGCTAACAATCGGGTGGTTATGGTCAAAGAAAATCTAGAAGTCATACACCTTTGCTTGCTAGCCACTATTGGTCATAATTCAGATGCATCGACTCTCAAGAATTGTATTCCCTCCTTAACCATTGATGCTATGGCGTGTTCTTTATTGATACCCTATGTGGAAGTTAGCCCTCGAGCAGGTATTGACCAAGACGAATTGCCTAAAGCAAGAGATCTTGAATCTCCCCCATCTTCTTCCTCATCTTCTTAATCGAATGCTCTCTTAGGTGATGACTGGGGTTGCTTGAACTTCTTCGAATTATTCATAGCGGAGTATAAGTCAGACCCCTCTAGTATAGAATTTCCTGGTTCTGCTAGCATGAGGGTAGATAACCCTCCCGTTGAGGAAGAGAAGTGTGATCCTATCCAGGAGACTGCTCCTCCCCAAGAAATAAACCCCACTCCTATAAAGGAGGTTAATGTTATAACTATACTAGAGAAGTCAAAATCAATGCTAAATACAAACTATTATTTATATGATCTCCTCACTAACACATATAAGATAATACGTTTGGACCTAATTTCCATATATGTGACTATTAGTGGGAAAAGAGGGGAAGAACATGCAAGAATGTAATGAATATTTTATATCTCCTAAAGAGAAACAAAATAAATGAGAAAGAACAAGTTGCTAGTAAGTGTCACTTGAGGTTTAAGTTTTATATTAATATTTTAATGTTTATTATAATTTTTTGAAAACTAATTAAATTACTCTTATTAATTATAAATGGTGTTACTCCTTTGATTGATGATGATGTAAGAGGGAGTTTTAGTTATGAAAGTAATACTATCAGTAGTGTTGATACATTTTTTAAAATAACATTTTGATTGATTTTTTATGGTTTTTTAAGTAATACTTATTCCAATTATAGATAGCTATATTCTATTGGAATATCAAGATGTGATTGGGTTTGTCACTTTTAAAGATAAATATATTTGTAAATATTGATAACACCATGTTTCATAATGGAATATTAAAGGTTGTTTATATTTTTATGACTACATTATTCTTATTTCAATTATAGATCTAGTAGAAAATCCTTTGACGCTTGCAATGCTTACCTATGAAATTCCTCTAATTTTTTGAATTCACTAGTCCAAACTTTAGCAAGTAAAGTAGATCAAATACTTATTTTTACTAAAGTAGTCCAATATTAATGGTTTTGATGTTTTTTTTTTAGATTTTGTTGTTATTTGGATGTTTTTTAGACATTTTCAAGATTATTTGGATGTTTTTGGAGTTTTCAACATATTTGGATGTTTTTGGATCTTGACACGATGATGAAAAATAGATATGGCTATGTAGCAATATCAGTGATATTTTGAGATCTTGTTGATAACCAGGCTAAAATTGATTGATTTGATTGATTGATTGATTGCCAATAGTGATAACATTGCTAAGGATATACAAGAATGCAAGGATAGTGTTTTCAAGATAAGAACAACACGAGGATTGGGAAGGATAAATCTCGAGTTGATGATTGATTGATCGGATAAGATGGATTAAGAATCATAGCTAGGTTGTGAACAAGATTTGTTGAATGTTTTGATATCACGTTGAAGTGCCAACAAGATGCCACTAATATGGATTGTTTTTGGATTGATATTTTGATGAAAGATATATCTAATGGGGAGCATTTTATTCATCAAAATGTGTAATGTGTTTCTGATTTTGGATGTTTGCTTACGAATATTTTTTACTATTTTTTACTTCACTTTTGAAAGTGTTTAGATCATGACATAAGCTTAGAGGATATAGATCAAGATTTATTTTTGAAGCAAGATGTAAGTACCTACCCCCAGTGTCTAGAAATATATGGAATGATATGAGTGGATACATTGATTAGCTTGATGGATGGATAGATATGAAAAGGATGTCAAGGACTATCTCGTAATAGGATAACATGTTTGGATATAGGATGATTTGTTGGGATAGTGCTTATATTACTTAGATAGTGTTGGATATAGGCAATGGTATTGCATGAGATAGGATATGATCATCGAAAATGACCATGTCAAGATTTTTCTAAAAAGAAAATTTGAAAATATATCTTTAGTCTTTATCAAGATCAAGATGAATATGGAAGATGGATTAAAGTGGATTATATGGATCATGGATTTATTATGGATGAGATAAGATGCTTCCACCTAGAATAGCATACATAGATGCTCAATTCTACACATGAATCCTATTTGCTAGGTTTTCATCAAGGTACTTTCCCAAAGTGCTACCAAAGTGGTTATCACTAGAGGATGAATTTTCTCTTTACTATTTTCTTGATTTTTTATTTTTGAATTGATTTTTGATTATGTCGAACCACCTGGTCTAGTGTTGATGTAGATCATATTGTCATGATGTTCCAATGATGCCCTACCTAGAGTTGCTTTTCCAAGATATGGGCGGTTGTATATAACCTTGAATGTTCTTGTCTTTATCGATACTAGAGTTAACCTTAACTAGATGTGCACATCGTGATAGAGTGCCCTTAGAGTCCTTATGATAAAGAGTTGCTGCCAAGACACAGAAGTCGGATTTTCTTGGTTTTAAGTGAGATGGTGGATTTCGATGAGGGCTATTAGATGAAGATGGATTAGTTGATAGTTTGGATAATATATCTTTGATTCTCCAAAATTGGTGTGATGAGAATTAAAATATGGATTTAGGACCAAATTTTTTATATACTTTGTATGTTGATGTTGAAGCCTTCTTTTGCACTGATGGACACCTTTGATGGATGAAAGTCCTTGTTTGATTTTACCCCGTAGTTTCTTTGATTAAGGGAGTTTGATAGGGATTATTTGATTTATTTTCTTTCAGATTCATTTTAATTTTATGTGTCCATTTTGATTTTTCAATCCTTCAGCTTTAATGACTTGCTCTTTTTATTTGTGTATATTTTATTCTTGTTAGTCCTAATTAGTGGGTGGAAAGATGTGAGAATGATGATTTATGATAGGGATGGTTGAAGTGTTTGTATTGATTTCATTATAAGGACTCCTCATGACTCTCATGTTGATGTTTGTATTAGATAAATTTTCCCCCAGTATCACGGAGGTATCATTGATACGATTAGATTCCTTAATCTTTGAATAATTGATACCTTGATGCTTAGAATTGTCAACAAACTATACTAGTTCTAGGATACCCTATTCATGTAAGCCTAATCCTTTGCCATTATAATGCATCCACTGAAAATTTTTGTTTTCCATTGAATATGATTTATCTAGGAAACAAGGTGCCAATCCCTCTCTACTCTGTTGTGAACCTTCAAAGGTGGTAGTTTCTTCATTGGTTTGAAAGCTTTCTTTGACAAAGGTAAGTGATCCAAGTTTGTAATTCATATGTTCTTCATTAATATGCAAGATAGATCCTTGATTAATTGATTTTTCAACCCAAGTTTGAGATACATTAGATTCTGATTGGTTTTCAAAATATGTCGGTGCTTGAAAGTTGATGTAGAAACCTTCTTCATGACTGTTTCATGAAATGTCATTGTGAAGTCTTGTGAATTTTTCTATTGATTGATAATATATAAAGATGTCGAGAGTATGAGACTCTTATTTTGGAGGAAGATCATCTATGTGTCCAATGAAAGCATGTATCTCATAGGTAGATGTAGGAGTGATGGGTGTATGGATATGGTCCTCTTTTGTGAAATCTTATATGGATTGGAAAATACTCATTAGATCATGAGAGTATTTTGGAGAGATGGAATCTTGATTTTGACTTATTTCAGATTTATCTTCATTTTTCTTTGGATTATGTTCTTGACAGGGATCGGTTTCAAAGAATGGATTATTTGCAAAATACCTTTGGATACCTTCAAAATTCTGGTATGTTGGTAATAGCTCTTGACTTAGATTTTCTATATTAGGCATGAGAGGTGATTGGATGCATGATAGTGTTGGATTAAGTATTTCTTGATCATCAAATGGATTTGCATTAAGTTTTTACTTGTCTCCACATGTATCTATCAGGGATAGTCCTTGGAGGAAATTTAGAAAGATGTCATTATTTGATGGATTTCTTGATAAGGATGCTATGGATTGGATTGTGGAAGACTTGAAGATAATGGATTGGAGATTAAAACATTTTGTGAGCAAGTTTCTCCAATACATGCCACCATGAGGTAAAATTATGTTAAGATGTCTTGAAATGGATCATTGCGAAACACTGGTAAATGATTTTGATCATGCTTTAGAAAAGTATCTATGTCTTCTAGCTTATTATGTGAGGTATAGACATTGTTATTTTGATTATTTACGGATAGATTTTGAAGGTTATTCTCAAAATTGGTTTGACCTTGATCAATAAGGTCTTGTATGAGGTTATTAAGTCTTATGAAATTTGACATTTCATGAACTTTTTTTCTATGGTATTCATAATAAACATTGTCATTATACCATACATGGGTTTATATTGAAGCTCATAATCACCTTGTGACTTTGGAAGATCGATAAAATGAGATTGTACTAGCTTCTTTAACACAAAATTGATTGGCTCCCCTAAAGGAGTGTACTCATGTTTGGTAGTGTTGTTGGATTGTGATGTTCTTGTTAGAGTATTCATGTTTTAATTATTTAGTTGATAGATTTGTGAGTTTTGACATTGATTAAAATCTAACATGTGACAAAGTGTTTCAAACCCTTGATTAGGGAGACCCATAGTTGTTATGTCATTGAAGCTAGTAGGATGTGATGACCCTATGGAAGGATAAAATGGAAATGAATTTTGACAGTGGAGTGATGTTGACATGCTTCATTGATTTCAAGATTAGATTTATAAAGACACCTAAATGCTTTTGGATTGATGTTTGGATGGGTGGAAGATATGAAACCTTTAATTTAGACAAAGTTTGTTTTGACCAGATCTTTTGTTTGATGCGTGTTTGAAGATAATCCTTTCTTTTCCTAGAAAAATGATTCCAAGCTAAGGAAGATGATAATGAGGTAAAAAATGTAGGAGTAGACTAATGAATCCAAAGCAAGCTAGCTCATAATGTTTTGACACTAATTCAATGAAATACTTGGAAGGAGATTGTTTTCCAAGAAAAAAGCTAAAATAGGGGATGAGACAGAGATCTAAACCAATTTGAAATAATTTAGCTTTTTTTGGTATTTAAGCATTTTATTTCCTATTATAGTAGAAATGAGGAATTGTACAAATAGATGAAAAAATGTGTCAAATTGTGAAGATATTGAATAGAAATGAAAAAAATAAACCTTGAATTGTATTTTAGAAACAAAATTTAGCTTTTGAAACCTGGATTGTTTGATGAAACCAAAAAAAATTGTATTTGAAAACCCTAATTGAAACGAAACAAAAAAAATTGCATTTCAAAACCCTAGAAATTGAAATGAATTAAAAAATTGCATTTAGAAACCCTAATCAAGCTTTTTGATATCCTGAATTCAAATCAAAGAAAGACAATGAATTTGAGAACCCTAGTTTGAAATGAAACGAAAAAATTGCATTAAAAACCCTAATTTCTTAGAAATTGAAACCCTGAATTGAATTGAAACAAAAAAAATTGCTAAAACCCTAAATTGAAATTGAACAAATCATTTTGATTTTGAAAACCCTAATTTCAAGCTCAAGAAATTCATTTGCATTGCTTAAATGTTTTAAATTTCATGTGCATTGTATGGAGAAAATGATATGTTAAACTTTAGTTTCAATGTTAAATTATAATTAGATTAGAAAAATGTTCCATTTTTTGTGAAATGAGTACAGTATTGCTATATGAATTTTCATTTAGAGCTATCTTTTATATGAATTTTGATAATTAATTATAGGTAAAATAATCAGTCCTATTAAAAAGACGAAATAAAAATAAAGAAAAATAAAAACACACTCTAAATTCAAAATCTAGCTTCATCTAGGGTCTATGACAACAATACCATCTGCAAACTTAACTTTTTTTAGTTTCTATTTTTCTGATTTTAGATTCAATAAATTCCAAGAGTTATTGATTTTTAAGTGAAACTAAAACACTAAAATTCATAAGAGAAAAAAATCCTTATGTAGGAAGGAACATCACATTGACATTCACACTAGACATTCAACTACTTTAATATATCCTTTATTTCCAATATGTTTTCCTTGATTAAAGTTTCACACTTCATCATGCAAATCATTTCAATTAGAGTAAGGCTATAATAATGATTAGCTGTCTCATCTTAACAATCATCCTCGAAATCCTTTATAATTTATTAGTCTTGTTTTCAGAGACCACTATGGAGATCCATACTCTTATTAATTAATTTATAGAAATATTTATAGACATGCAAATTTGGACACTTACATTTGTCCAAATTTATCCCTTTTCTTCTAAACATCCTCTTATTCGCATTGATTAGGTAATATTGCTATTATCTAGTTAATACCCTTAATCCCTAAGGTATTTAGTTAATGATTAAATACCTTACCCCCTTTACTCTCCTTTTCATCAAATGAATTAAATTAATATGGCATTTATTTAATTCCTCACATGTCACATCATTTTCCTTAATCCTAATCCATCTCCTAATCCCATCATTAGGGATGTGCACATGGCTAATCCCTGATTAGGATGTGTCACATCCTCCAACTTTTGCAAGTTGGCTCTTAATCTTTGTTAGTCACTAACTATCTTCTAATAAGTGATTAGTCAGTCTAATCAATCCCCCTTTGGTCAACTCTCTCATCCCTCAAGGAATTTTTAATTCCTTTTTGTCTTCCCATGTGAATTTAAAATTCACTTTTATTCCTCCAAGGAATATCCTCTTCCCCATGTGATCATTGAAAGCTCACATCAGTCACATGGGTTAGGAGCCTTCTATTATAATCATCTTGTCTTATCCAAGATACTTCTCAGCTTACCCTTTGGGAACCTTGTCTTATCCTTAGGATACTCCCAATCATTATGAATTTAAAATTCACTTGTATTCCTCCAAGGAATCTCCTCTTCCCCATGTGATCTATGAGAGGTCACATCAGTCACACTTCATTTTCCACATGGCAAGATGTGAGGGCTTGTGATTTGTCAACTCACCATAGCCCTCCATCTTGGCCATGGTGGCTCAATCCTAATCATTGAATTCTCTAGAGAATTCAATTTCCTCTATAAATACCCCCCTTTTACATGCTTTAAGGTACCTCATGCATTTAGTAACAAACTTATGAACTTAAGCCATTCAAGCCTCCATTAAGCATATTTTACATTCAAGAGCTTGCACCAATTTTGTTTACTTACCATCTATCCATCCTCATCTTGCATTTGAATCATCTTCCATCCATTTTCCATCACATTTCCATCAAAGGAGCACACAACCAAATTTCAATCAAGGGCCAACCAAGGAGATCAACACAAAGGTATAATCACTTTCATTTTTATTTCTCTTTTGTGTTTTACTTAGGCTAATCATTGAGGTGGTCTTGTGTTCTTTACCCTGCATTCTTGGTTAGTTTTGCATATTTAGGAGCAAGAAACACCTGCACACAATATTTATGCAATCCTTTCATCCACTGCTTAATGGAGGTTACCACACATTTTATCTTATATAATGTAGAGTCTTATTGTTGAGAAATTATGATAGGAATAGTGATAAAACTATCTATTTCATACTTGAGGGTCTTATGAATTTATTAAGACAAGATGTTCAATATATGACATATTCATTCAATTCTTGCTTGGTCTACCAGTCCTTACCCATCCTAGATACAATAGTATACACTATAGCTTTCATCCATTGTGTTCTATAGTTTTCTTACCTATATTAAAATAATCTTTATTTGATAATCTACTAGGGTTAGCTAACTATTACCTTAATCAATTAATGAGGTATCAATCTCAACAAATTTTGATCCTGTAAGTAATTCAAAAATATGGTGCATAAGGTTCTTGGTTTCTTCTTGGTTCTAAGGCTATACAACATAGTTACAATCTAAGACAAATCCCTTTTTGGTGGCTTAATGATTCTTTTCCTATTTTGAATGTTATATTCTAGCCAAGTGGGGACAAAAGGAGCATAATCTTCCTAAGAAGGAAATTGAAGTTAATTATATGGATTCCTTAAACCCAAGGCTTGTTGGAGGATGAGAGTTTGCATAGTTTCTTTTACATTGATATCTTGTATGTGTTTGTGAATCTTTCTTTCCATTTTATTCATTAAGATATCTACCTCTTTCATAGTGAAATATATGATAATTGAGTCTTCATGATAATTTTCTTTTCCTTGGGATTCCTCAACTTCTTGCACCATTTTCTCATCCTTCACATTTTTTATTATCTTTCTAGTGATATCATTTTCCTTAAGCTCGTATTTCATCTTTTCTTAAGAATATTCTCCTTAGTTTGATAAAACACTCTATCAATATTTAATAAGGAGTGTGGAGAATATAAAATAGGGTATAAAAATAGACCTTGTATTACTTCCTTATTTTGTGAGGATTGGGAATTAAATGTTTATTTTTTCTCCTTGTGTTCTTGAAACAATAGGATTAGGACTATCATTATTTGGTAAATATTGATATTTTAAAGAATAGTTAGAATTAATAAATTTTATCAATGTTTGTTTGCAAATTTAGTTAGATAGTATTCAACATTCATTTCTATTTTATGTTTTGATCTCTCTTAGTCTAAAATCCCAATTTTTGCACTAGTTACCTAGACACTAAAGAATCTAAATATTTTTATTTTCTAAGTTCTTTTAGGTTCTTTAAATTCCAAACAATCTAAAATAAAATACTTGATTCAACATTAACTAATTTTATATTATACATTTTATATCATAAAATTTATTTAAGTGGGTAATATTAATGAAAAAAATATTAAATAAAATAATCTTATATTCAATTAAAAAAATATCCAGATAAAATATACATCAAACTCAATATTAATCATACATAATTATGTGTTTCTATTACAGAAATAGTCAATCTATTCATAAAATTAAATATATTCATAAAATAGGCACTAACTTGCAAGTCCATTATTCCAAGGGCCGCCCAAACTTCACCCTAAGTTCGCTAAACCCTAAGCCATGAACTCTAAAATCTAAACCCTTAACACTAAATCATTAATTTTGTCCTAGGACCTTAAAATGAAATTTGGTTGCCTTAGGCAACTCCACCAAATTTTATTCCCTTAATCCATGTCATTTTGTCGTAGGACCTTACTACAAATATCCCCTTAAGCCATCCTATTACCGTAAACCCTAAACTCTAAACTCTAAACCCTAAACCCTAAAGACATCATTTTTTCCTAGGCCCTTAATGAAATTTGGTTGCCTTGGGCAACACCACCAAATTTTATTCACTTGAGACATGTAATTTTGTCCTAGGACCTCACTAGACATAGATCCCCTTAAGCCATCCTATCACCCTAAATCGTAAATTGATGTCTTAAGGGGTCTTAATATGACATTTTTTAAGGGGATCAAAGAAGTTCTTAAAATTTGGTGAAGTTGCCCAAGGCAACCAAATTTAACAATAATAATATTGTGCAAGATTATAATATGAATGATATTTCATGATCTAGGTTGGTCAGTTGAAACAAGAGCTATCTCAATCAATTGTTCCACAAGAAAATGTTCTTCACTAACTTGAAAGTTCATTATATTCCAAGGGACACCAAAACTTCACCCTAAGTTTCGTAAACCAAATTTAACAATAATAAGATTGTGTACGATTATAATATGAATGAGATAAATCATGATCTAGGTTGATTAACGTATGGTTTAGGGTGATAGGATGGCTTAAGGGTATCTATGTCTAGTAAGTTCCTAGGACAAAATGACATGGCTCAAGTGAATACAATTTGGTGAAGTTGCCTCAGACCTTAATGAAATTTGGTTGCCTTGGGCATCTTCAAAAAAATTTATTCGCTTAAAATCCATGTCATTTTGTACTAGGACCTTACTACATATATCCCCTTAAGCCATCGTATTACCCTAAAACCTAAATCTTAAACTCTAAACCATAAACCCTATAGCATTCATAAATTATCCTATATTAATAGTTAATTGTATTTTCATTCAAGTAGCATGCCTTAGACATAAATGAGGCTTACATATTTTATCATTTGTATTCAATTAGGCCATTTATATTGAATGGTTTGAGGGTATTTCTCAAACATGTATCTTGCATTTTGAATTACAAATCTAATGTAGGTTCACTCATATCTTAGAGATCACATGGATTGATTCAATAATATTTGCAATCCACCTCTATTCAAAAGGACAATATAAAACTTAAACTATATTTACTTATTTTTTTATACCATCCACATCCTCTCTCTTTTGCAATACATCTATGATTGTCTCATGCTCTTCCATAACACTTTATTTGTAGGTCTTCTATAATACCGATCTAGTTTTATATTTTTTGCCACCACCAAATGTGAATAATGTATAATTTTTTTATGCGGTTCATAATCTTCAAATGCAGGTAGATCATTCTTCCTTTCCAGGTATTTTTCGTAGCCAAGTGCCAACAACCACAACCGATCCTATTGGAAAACATGAAAAACATCATCAAATAAGTTCTCAAAATTTTCTTAATGGGATCAAAGACTTGTTCTAAAAAATTGCTTAAGGGGATCAATAATTTGTTATCAAAATTTTCTTAAGGGGATGTCTTAAGGGGATCACCATACCTGTTGTATAATGATAGCCATCATCATCTTCTCTTGGTGATATTAACTTATGTTTAGTCTCCACACAATGAGCCAACCAGTATTTTGTTTGCTCTTCATTCCCCTCAGGTGCAACAACATCATACACATGTCCTGCAAACAAAAATTGATTCAATAACTTGTGCATATACATATAAATAATTTAGTATTACAAAATAACTTAATAAAGTGAAATAAATTGAATTAAATTGAATTAAATTACCTTCTTGTACAATGTTTGAAACACAATCATAGTCTTCAGATGCAAACACTTGATCATTTTCTTCAATAGTTCTTTCATATTAATCATGTGCTTGTGCAGGTGTCAACGATCTTTGCTTCCACTATTCAACCCATTATGTATTTTCACATGCTTCCCAATCTCCTGAGATACAAAACTAGCAAAAACACGCAAGCTCCCTTGTCCAGATAGTCCATGTGCTTGATGTTGAACTCCTAAATAAATTCCATTTAGTAGATCCATTGTTTGTCTCATTGTCAACTCTAAGTACAATGTTCTCTTCTTAACCAACCAAAAGAATCGATGAGTTGTAGAGTACTCACTCAAACCAGGTGCAGATAATCTTGTATTACACCAATCCACAATCCCACGTGCATCTTTAAAGTTTACTTTATCTTCAAATTTTAATTGTTCTCTAGCAAGAATTCTTTTGACACATGCACCAACTCCATATATGTTGGACATTAATTTTTTTGTGAACCCTACTTAACTAATAGAACATTCGAGCATTCTTGAATTGCCCCGTACAATTATTTGACCATATGAGGTGTTCTTTCATATGGATTCCTCTTTCTCTTAAATTCTTGTAAAATATACTGAAAGAGTATTGAACAAACTCTAACGAGTGTAATCGATTGTCACTCAAATAAAAATGATACTCCCTCAAACCTTTTCTATCATCCTCAGTGATATCATCTGCATGTCTATAAACAATATGGACAAACATAGCTACTTGCACTAAATTATAATACTATGATTGAATTTCCTCTTGTGGGGCTAAAGTATAATTTTCTGCAAAATCAACCACTGAAAGTATAGTACCAATTGGAAATGTGTTTCTACATGCGCAAAATTGACCATCAAGCCATCGAGCATGTTGAGAGTGCATGACATATTTTGGTATAATATTATTCTTAAATTCACTCATGAATGTATGCACACTAACTTTTTGTGTAACTAAATCACAACGCTTTCCTATTTTTTCATCTTTTAAAGAATAGTGAACATTCTTAAATCTTTTAACATCTAATAATTGTTGTCCAAAATCATTATCAACACTTTAATGCATACAAATTCTTAAGAATGAAAGATTTCCACAGTCAATGCATTGTCCAGAAATACAAGAACTTAAATAAAATAATTTACTATTAGATATTTCACAAAACAAACCTAAAATAAACTCCCTTATTGCTTTAGGTGGCATATTAATACCACATTCGTGTATAATCATGTTAGTATGCAAGGTACAACATATATATCAAAAAACATCATAAAAATAACGAAATTGAACATGCGTTTTACAACAACAAGATATTCATTGCTTATTATTTTTTACATACCACGGTTTACATTTTTCAAAAGACCTTTGACTTATTTTAATATTACTAGGTAACACTAAATCACCACAAAATTTTCTATAAAATTCAGTTTGTGTTGTATCTAATAGGTTTTTTGGGTGAGGATCGTGAACTTTGGACCCCACCCTTAATTTTAAAACATCTCTAGCATTAGATGAAACCCTAGTATTATCATGCCAATGTTTTTTGATCAAAGATTTAATTTCAACATTCAATTTCATATTAGACCTTGGGAGTCGACCACTAAAACTCCAACATTGGTTGATAGGATCATTTTCTATACTTTCTCTTCTTTTTTCCCCTCTTAGCAATGTTTTAGGATGTATTTTTAAAACTTCACTAATATTTTTTACCATTCTTTTATTCAAAATTGTTTTATTAACTATAGCAATTGTTATAGCTCTTCTTGCTGCATTTTTATCTTTAGATCGACTATTTTTCCCAATAGATTGAATGGCACTAGCAATAGTAGACATAACATATTTTAATGATTGATCTTTTCTTTTTGGTTTAACAAAAAAGCCTAACCTTTTCATTATTTTCCTCATTTTTTGCATTCTCATTAATTGCATCAATAGTTGACATTGAATTGCAATTTTTTTACGATAAAATAATTTGTTGTATATTTTATTTGCATGTGTTCTTATTTGCCTCCAAGAAATTTGACCATGAAGATTATCAAAAACACCACTTTCAATTTAAAATAAAAAAAGTATTTTCATTAAATTCAACATCACATTCTATATTTTCATCTTCATCTTCATTTTCAACTTCAAAACGATTTACATTTTTATCTTCATTTTCATCAACATAACGGTTTTCATTTTCATTTACATCAACAAAACGGTTTTTGTTTTTGTTTTCAACAAAAGGATCATTCTCATTTTCATTTTCAACAAAAGGATCATTCTTATTTTCATTTTCAACAAATTCTATAAAAGTTTCATCTCTCTGAATATTATCAATGTCAACATCGTTAAGTCCAACATATTGTAAAACTTCTACATACGAATTTACCATTTCACTAACATGTGGATTTGAAGACGTACTTGGATTTGTGCATATTGAAAAATTCTCCATAGAATTGAAAGAGGGATTTGAAGACATAGTAGGAATTTCTTGTATAATCATATTCTTCTCCAAATTGACTTCTTGCAAATTAGCTTCATCTACAACCATGGTCTCCTTGATGTTTTCATCTTCAATAGTTGTGGAATTGGATGCTCCCCCATCATTCATTGATTTAATTCATATTCTTTTTTCTCTTTGTCTTTGTCTCTCCATCTCTTTTTTTGCTTCAATTTCTTCAAGAGTCAATGTCTTCCTCCTCTTATTACGAGCTTTATCTCCCATGATTATAAAATTTTCAATCACAAATGAATATCAATAGTGAAATTTTTCAAAAAATTCAATCCAAATTGGAAGTTGAAGACCTATAAGGACAAATTCTTCCTCTTCTGCTCCTCAAAACAAGTAGAAAAACTAGCACAATTCCATTTTAAAATTTGGTTTCTTCATGCCTCCTTTGAAAAAATCAATCCATATTGCAAGTTGAAGACCCTTTGTTCCTCCAAACAAGTATGAAACTAACACAATTCCACTTCAAAAACAGTTTACATGATGCCTCCTTTGAAAAAATTAATCAAAAATGCAAGTCACCACCTGTAAAGACAATCCTTGATGAAAAATAGCCCAATTTTATTGCTCTCGGTCGTACATGTGAAGTTGCAGACTTCATGGTAAATTTTGAGAGTAAATTTAAATAAAACGGTTAAAAAGGAACGAGATCTCGTTTATTAACAAACGAGATCCCATTTTGTAATCGGGATATCGTTCCCAATTTTAAATGTGGGGACCATTGACAAAGGAATGGGATCCCATTTTATAAACGAGATCCTATTTCCCTATCAACGGTCGGGACATTTAATATTAGGAATAAGATCCCACTTTACAAAACGGATCTCATTTTGTAAACGGGATCCCATTTCCTAAAATTTGAATTTTGATTTGCTTTGTGGTCAGGTTTTTGCCTTGTATTTTGGTTCGGGAAAAGCATTGGGAATCCAAACCTAGGCCTTCAACTTGGTTTGACTAGCAAGTTGAAGGTCCTAGCAATGTCAGAGAAAAATACTGAGTTTGGACATATGGCTGACGACTTTTTTTGCAGAATTTTTTGACGAAATTAAAACCCATTTTAGATGAGACAATGCAGATTCCAAATATGTAATTTATTTTACAATTAGATTATTTTTCTATTTTTCAATTAATTTATGATGAAACTGGTCCATAAACTTTAAATATCAAGGTTTTTTACTATTTTAATAACTTTTTATTAACATAACATTTTGACGAACGGATTGCACAAGAACAAACTTCAGACAATTCTTTTCAATTTAAAAAAAAAATCAAAAAATGATAATTTCAGGTCATCTTATGCGTGTCGTACACGACGATTTTTCAAATATGCCTAGTAAAAATTTAACAAAAAAAAAATCAATAAAAAATTACAAAAAAAATATCGAGAACAAGCTTCAATGAGTCACAAATATTTTCCCAAAAGGATTTAGAAAAAATATGATAATTTAGGTCAAAATATGGATGTCGTACATGTGTATGGTATGGTAAAAAAGTAACTTTTAAATAGTGGTTTTTAGAAATTCCTATTGAAACTCAATTTGTACAATCTGGGTATTGAAATAAATTACATATTTGGAAACTAGACTCTGAGTACTACATTTTATAATCAGTGACTTTTTTGAAGATTCCATGTCTAAGTGCTTCAAATTTTAAGTCAAATGTGTCAAATTCTGAAAATCAGGGAAAGCACTTCCACTTTTTGGCCAAAAAGTGGACTCAACTTCTTGCCAACACCCATTGATACTAGTACGTCACACCACTATAAACTAACAACTAAAAGGTCTTAAAGGCTACTATATAATAAGGTTCGTAGAGGGGGAATTGGTGAACAGTGAGTCTGTCTGGTATGCTCAACTCAAGAGGGGCCTCCTCTTTCCTCATCACCTACATGTCTCGATGGATTGAGGGTCACGCGGCTTGGCTTGAAGGATGCAGGCCACATCTTGGGGTACAGTTTTTGTTCTCCCCCCTTTCTTTACCCCATTGAAAAATTTGGTTGAGGTTGCCCTTGAGGTATTAATCCCTAAGCAGGCCTCTTACTTGAAATAAACAAAAATAACACTGTTTTTGGTCCCTAATATCATCCTTAGGAGTCACGAGGGGAGAGCATACATAGACAGTCACACCTTAGGTGCACAAATAGATTTCAAGTTAATGGTTATTTTGATTTCCAAGATTACACGATGTGCAAGGAAATAGAATACACACACACTAACCTATTGAACACATCATAAAATTAATTTTAAGTGCACCAAAGTAAAAATTGATATTTGTATTGTTCAATTTTAGGTACACCAAAATAAAATGAGAGTTGTATTGTTCAATTTTAAGCCCAAATCTAATTTTACAAGTTGTTTTTCCAATTTTAGGTACACAAAATGAAAATGAAAGTTGTATTGTTCAATTTTAAGTGCATTGAATGAAATGTGAAGTAAATTTTAGGTACACCAAAACAAAGTGTGAAAGTTGATCATTCAATTTGAAGTGCACCAAATGAAATGCGAAGTAAATTTTAGGTACACCAAAACAAAGTGTTAAAGTTGATTGTTCAATTTTAAGTGCACAAAATGAAATGTGAAGTAAATTTTAGGAACACCAAAATGAAATGTGAGTTCTAGACTAATCAAAAACCTACAACACAAAAATGTTAGTAGTATTTACACTTAGTCTTCTTCCATCAAATGTCACATGTTGTTCAATTTTAAGTGCACCAAATGAAATGTGAAGTAAATTTTAGGTACACCAAAACAAAGTGTGAAAGTTGATTGTTCAATTTTAAGTGCACAAAATGAAATGTGAAGTAAATTTTAGGAACACCAAAATGAAATGTGAGTTCTAGACTAATCAAAAACCTACAACACAAAATTTTTAGTAGTATTTACACTTAGTCTTCTTCCATAAAATGTCACATGTTGTAAAAAATAGCTCAAATAGATAAGATCAATGAAACAATCAAATGTTAAGGTTAAGCAAATGAACAATCTAAAAAAAAAATTGAGAACCTTAATAGAAAAAAAGAATTGATACTTGAAAAATGTGTCGGGATTATGAAAATGTGTTATCCTTCTACATAGTCAAAAGCATCAACCTTATATAGATGCATCAAACTTTGAACAAAAGCGTCTTCCTTTGACTAGAAGAATCACAATTTCCTGCAAACAAAAAATAAATAGACAAAACAAAAGCATCAATCTATACAAATTCACCGATATTTGAATAGAAGCATTACCCTTTGAACAAAAGCATCATAATTTCTTGCAAGTAGAAAACAAAATATATCTTGATCAAAAGCTTCGTGATATAATAAAAGTGTCATTGTTTCTCTGCATATGCATCAATATTTTACAAAAGTGTTGCATTGCCTCTGAAAAAAGTGCCAAACTTCTTCAAATGTGTCTCTATAACCTTCAGGCTAACAAAAACTTCACAAAAAAGGTTAAATCTGGGACGTGGGTCCCACTTGGTGTAACAAAATGTTGTAGGGAAAACATGTGTGATCAAATGAAAGCATAATTAAAGCAATTAGAGTCTAAAAACACTAAGAACTTACAAGATTAGGATCATACAAACCCATACTCAATGAAATTAGTTTTCTAAAGCTTCAAATATTTAGTCTAAAGTAATGAACTTCAAATTCAAAAGAAAATAAACCAAATACACAATGCAAACCTTCAATCCCATTGTGGATTGGTGACAACTTGTGATGTGGATTGCTCAAATTGTGCATAATTCATGATTGTAAAACCTCAAGATTGATGTGATTCACAAAATAGGTTCTCAAATGCTCAAGATTGGCTCAAGAATTCTAGAGAGCGCTTATGCTTATGAAGATTGTGAGTGAATTTCATGATTTGAAAAGCCTATTTTACAGATTTTAGGATTTTTGATCAATGATCCTGATCGAATATGAGGATCAATAGATGAGAGGAAATCAAGGAGATGAAGGGGTGAGAATTCACGAGAGCTCAAAATATCCCTATTTTCATAGAAAATTGGTTGAAGATATTTTGAATTGGAGGGAAGAAGATTTTTGAATTTGAATTGGGAATATTCTCTTTTTGAAAAAGGAATATTCTCTATGCAAGTTGGAGGGTTGGAGGAAAATTAGTGAGTTAAATAATTATGAAAATTATTTAATTGTGAGAATTAGAGGAATTAATACTTTAATTAAGTAATTGAGAATTATTTAATCAAGTGGGATAAAAGAAAGATTTAATTAAATAATTGGAATTATTTAGTCAAAAAAGGGATAATTAGTGAGAAAATGATGAATTAATCAAATGACTTTAATTATTCAATTAATAGGGGAATAAGGTAAATTTAACCAAATAATTAGAAATTATTTAATTAAATGGAGGAAATAAAGGATAACGAGGAAAATGATGTTAGGAAGTGAAATTGAGATGTGTGATATGCTTAGGACAATTTTAGATGTCTACACTAGGAAATTAATAATGTTAATATTTTCATATTAATGACATATTGGACTCTTACACTTCAACACTTTATCTAAGATGATGTGTTAAATGCACATGTTATTGCACTTCATATGACCAACAAAGCACTCAACAATGTAGGATACCCTTTTGTATTGATCTCAATCAAACAACAAGAACAATATAGATGCAACATAAATTGGAAATGGTAAAGAAATTATGAAATGAATTTCTATCATTAAGTTAATATTCTGTGTAAGATTAAGATTAAAATAACATGTTAAAATTATGTATATTAATTTTCTACAATTTCTTTGGTTATGAAATTTTTATTTTATATTCATTTCTCTAATAAAATATATGCATTGTGAGGATAAAAAACATTGTATTAGAATTGATAAAATTAAATACTATATTGATGTAGTATCAATTTTGAGTCCTTTAACTTGTATATTAATTTTATAACTAAATCATGTAATGTGTAGGTATTGATTATATTATAATAGATGATCATCGTCAACACTTTTATGGAATTTAGATTACTCATCTTGGTTTTAAGGTCCAATGGTTCTTCATTCAATATTGAATGACCATATTTTTTCCCTTGTAACAAACCCACCTCAGACATTTAATTTTCTCTGGAGTGCTTGTCATTATGAATCTATCTACTATTATTTATTTCAAGTCCATCATGATCCTATCTAGGATATAGTTTAATAAATGACCTCTCAAAAAATCTATATAAATCCTATTAAATCCAAGTTATAGAGAAGGATAATATCCTACACATTTTTTCACCATGAAAATTAAAAAAGTAATTGGATGGAAAAAAATTACATGTACTAATTTTCTCGTAGTTTAGAGATTAAATTTCAACATGAATACATAACATATAGGACAATTCAAATTCTTAATTTTGAATAAAAACACAATATTGTGTCCCACTAGTAGTCCAACCCTAACAAATACCTAAAACATGTAAAGTTTGATTTGATATAAGGAGGGGGTTTGATTTAAGCTTTTAGGGTTAGATCAAACCTATCTATGTGGGCCCTCCATTGTGGCCTCTTTGGATCCTATCCACATTCTAACAAAAATTCTATTCAAACCACATTTTAAGGAACAAATGGAGTCATCCAAAGATGAAATTCTAAAGGTAAGTAGCCTTCAATTATCTTTTTAAAATTTTAATACATATATTTTTTATTTTTTTTATCAATATAGGTCTATCATAAAAAAAAAATGAAATATATTTGAGGCATTCAAAAAATAATGTGCATATAAAAAATTATTTAAGAAATTTATTGCTCTTTGTGTCAATGTATTTATCTCAATGAAAAAGATAAATATATACACAAAGAAAAATGCATTATAATAAAATATAGGTCTAAATTTATGTTATATTACAGATAAAAAATAATAAATAAATAAAATATTCGATAAAAGCCACCAAAAGAATCCATCCACTAGATATTGGAGTTAATGATCTATATGTAATAAATAATGAAAATATTGTATTTGTAGTTTAAGTTATGTATTAAAACAAATGCTAATCAAAATAGTAGATATTTAATTAAAACTAACCAACTATGATGATTTTCTTTTTAATTGAAAAATTTATAAATTCAATCTATATAAATAATTCAACAAATCACTAGTTTACATCACCCTTAAAAAAATTGACAAAATATGATGAAAACTTAAAATGATGATTTTAATGGCTCCAAATAACCAAAAAGTGAGAAATGATACCATTTTGTCACCCTTTTCTACTAATATATAACATGTAAATGAAATTAAAATGGATGCTTATAAAAAATAACCCTAAACAAGTTAGGGTAGGGACCAAATTGTTCTAAATTTTAATTGTGCTATATATGTTTATAGTAAATAATTAAATTGAAATTTCTAATCCAAGGTGATATTATGTTAGAATTAGGAAAAATATATCGTATATGAACAAATGGGACACTTGTGAGGGTCCCATAAACATTCAAATAAAAAACTAGATAAAAATAATGATATATAGCCATTAAATTTTTTGTTAACCTTGGGCTACTCTAATATGTTTGAAACCTATAGCTATAAATCCACACTACTATTAATAAAAATTATAAATAGAAAAATATTAATGATTATAACATTTGATAGTATTATAAGTATACTTATTAAAAAAATTTATAGGATCTCGAACCACCTATACATAATATGTCAATATAGTGCAAATAAAATATCTCGTATTATACTATTAGATGCATCAGACAATTGAGAGGGGGGGTGAATAAACTGTACATTAAAACATCAAAACCCTCATTAACATTCAGATCTATGTTAGCCCTTAAACCCTTAATCATATTTAACATGAAAGTAAACAAGTGAAACAACAATACATCAAACACCATGCACAATAGAACACCGGATTTACATGAAAAACCTAAGAAGGGAAAAGCCATAGTGAGGATTATCTCACAATATAAAGTAATAGAAACATCGAATACAATAGGTTCACTGCCCAAAAGAAAGAAGGGCTCACTACCAAAGAAATCGCTATCCAAAAGAAATAAGATAGAAGAAAGGGTGGCTCACTACCAATTTGAACTGCTAACAATGCATCTTCTCTTATGCCAAAGGTATAGTTCCATTGAAGCACGAACTTATTCAACAAACTAAAATGTAGACACCTTTTATTCATTGCATTTGGGAGTCATAGGCATTAAGGCTCGCACTCAGATCACCACACTTGATCAAATTCACTTCTTTCACATCACATGCACTCTCTACTTAATCCACATAACTCACCTTGTATTTATACCATTCGTGACCTAAAAAAATCTCAATTAGGTCAGCCTTAAGGAAATGTATGCACCTCAACCATGCATCATCAAATAGGTCAACACCAAACACTTCCATGGTGGAAATAAGTGAAGGAAAACCATTCCATAACTTAAATAGGACCCAAATCTACATCGAAACACTTCTTAACACCTCCATAAACAACAATTATCCTTTAGAAATAGCGCTAGCATGCCAAGTTGGCCAAACCTACACTAACACTAGCAATCGACCACAAACACACCTCTCTAGGTCCAGAAACATCTCGTAGACCATACAAAAACAATCCAAAACATCTCAAAATATTCCACATCATTAGAACATTCATAACTACCACTACAACCACCTGAAACTTAAGAACACTTGTATTCTATGCAACAAGACACATTGGCACAAACATCCAACTCACCAAACAACCTTTTGGAACACCACAACACCTAAAACTTCAAGGGAAGGTAGATATAGACAATATAAGCACATTCTAAGATCCACAAGACAAGAACTTTCACTGTGGAGAAATGTAGAGCAATCTCATTTCTCCCAAACACCTTGTTTCACTTGACAGACATGCTGTCAAACACATCTTCCACTACAAAACAATTTGGAACTTCAAACTATTGATATAGAAACTCGAAAAACCTCTAATAATCATAACCAAACTACACAGGTATATCTTTAACTATGAAAAAATGTGGAGTAGAACATTGAATACCACTCTATCACAATAAACTCTCTTTTATTCATTTTTTTTCAAAAGCACTTAGAAACCAAGTGAGCCAAATGCATCAAAAATACTACTAACATCTCTACAACACATTTTGAAGCATCTACAACACCTCTCATCAACTATAACACATCCACATATTTTTCCAAACATAACTTTTGCAATTATACTAAAGTAAGACATCAATGACAACACCAACAACATTGTGTTGACATTAATACCAACAAATCCAATGCTAGGGGTTGGCATCATCAACACCAGCAACATTCCAACACACTCTACATACAAGGGGTTGACATCAATGACAACAATTGTCAAACAACTCACAAACAACTCAAGCTTCCAACAATCTCCCTCTTTGTCATTGATGGCAACACCAGTTCTAAAAAACCATCAAAAACAAAATCATACCAAAAACAAATCTGCAACAAGTAGTACTCCCCTTGATTGGGCCATCTCTCATTCTTCATATTCTCATTCCCTTTCTCCTGAACACTCTCCCCCTATGGTCTTCAGACCATATTCTCTTCTACACTATGCACTATGGTTTTCAACCAATTCTCCCCCCTTTGACATCAATGGAAAATGGTCATAAACTCATCTCTCTTTCCTATATTGAACTCTTTTGCTCTCCCCCTTTGACAATATTCAAAGGGAATCATTTGCATAGGATCTTTCCTTTTGACATCTACACACACCACTTGCAACGTCAACAAGCAATTGCACTTAAATTTTTGCACTCTCCCCCTTAGGGGCCCAAAATATGCTCCATTTGACTTCACCAACCAACAATAATACTACCTACTCCCCCTGATAAGTATCCTTCAACATCAGTTGAGGATCAAGAATATACCTTGAAATGCTTCCTAGAAAAATGCATATACTTATGCATCTAGTTGAAATAAGGAGGGGCAATAACCCCTAACTTATGTGGGAGATACTCAAATGTATCTTTAGAAAGAGCCTTTGTAAAAATATCTGCAACTTGATCCTTTATAGGCACATACTCTAGATTCACCTCATTTTTTGCAACCTTCTCTCTTAGAAAGTGATACCGGATTGATATATGCTTTTTCCTTGAATGCATCACCAGATTCTTTGATATATTGATAGTACTTGTATTATCACACAAGATAGAAATAGATTCATCATATGATATCCTTCAAGCTCTACTTCATCCACAACACTTGTGTGCAACAATATGTTGTAGCAATATGCTCTACCTCTATAGTAGATAAAGATACTGAATCTTACTTTTTGCTTAGCCAAGAAACCAACCTGCTTTTAAGAAAGAAAGTACCTCCATTTGTACTTATTTTGTCATCCACACAACCTACCAATTTGCATCTATTTAGGCACTTAAAGAGAAATTAGTATCCTTTGGATACCATAGACCATAGTTCGGATTGTCCTGTAAATATTTGAATATGCTCTTTATTGTTGCCACATGTGATTCTCTAGGAACTTGAAATCCGGCCACAATACAAACTCCATGCATGATATCCGGTCTGGTAGAAATTAGACATAGCAATCCACTAATCATTGATCTGTACTTACTATGATCAGTCTTAGGAGATTTATCATTTTTTCTCAACTTGTAACCAATAACCATCGAAGTACATACTGATTTAGAGCCTTCTATTCCAAACTTCTTCAACATTTCCTTAACATACTTTGACTTTGAAATGAATATTCCTTTTTCTATCTGATTGATTTGTAGCCCAAGGAAGAAATTCACCTCCACAAACATTGACATCTCAAATTCATTCTACATCTCTTTTGAAAACTTCTTGCACATTGCCTCATTTCCTCCAAAGATTATATCATCAACATACACAACCACAATCAATATTTGATCCTTATCAACTTTAAATTAAATATTTCTATTTACGGTACCTTTATTGAATCCATGCTACAACAAGTACCCATCTAATCTTGCATCTGCAAACCATATTAGGATTATCTGATAGTTGAAAGCCCTTTAGTTGTTCAATGCATACATCTTCTTCCAACTCACCATTCAATAGTGCAAACTTCACATCCATCTAATAAACCTTAAAGTTCTTAATGTGTTTCAAAGGCCAAAAACATCCTAATGGCCTATGTTTTTGCCACCAGAGAAAATCTTTCCTCAAAATATATTCCTTACACTTGTGAGTAGCCCTTACACACAAGTCTAGTCTTATGTCTAACAAATTTTCTCCATTCTCATTCAACTTGTTTTGAAATACCCATTTAGTTCCTATTACATTTTCATTTGCTAGTCTTGGGACTAATTCCCAAATTCAATTCTTCTCAATCCGCAAAAATTCTTCTTCCATAGATTTGGTCCAATTCTCATCCTTACATACCTCAATCACTGTCTTAGGTTCTACTTTGGATTCAGTAGACACAAATTTACCTATTTTTCTATCATAGCAGCTTTTCTTCTTATCAATATGCCTCTACTCTTATTACCAATGGTCTAATCTTCATAATGATTCTTCTACACATACTTAGGAGTCTTAGGAATCCTTTCTAGAGAATCTTCCTCTTCAACCTGCATCTCCTTTTCCTTCTCTTCTTATTTTTCTTCTTCTTTTCAAGGGGACTCGTCAGATTCATAACCTTCTATCAGTACTGAGATTTTATGTGATTCTTCATCTACTTTGACACTTGCACTTTCAACTATCTTCTCCAGCCTCTTGTTGTAACACCAATAAGCATTGCTTCTTGTAGAATATCCAAAGAATATTCTTTCATCTGATCTTGCATCAAACTTTCCCAAGTTTTCCTCATCTCTCCTAATATAAAATTTTATTCAAAATACTTTGAAATATTTGACATTAGAGGTTCTTCCATACTAGATTTCATAGGGAGTCTTTGAACTATTTACTCTTTCTTGTACTTTGTTGATTATGTATACTATAGTATGAATAGCTTCTATCCAATAGACATCTGGTATATTTTCTTCCTTGATCATTGTCCTTGCTTCTTCTTGAAGTGTCTTATTCTTTCTGTCCACCACTCTATTATGCCGAGGAGTTCTAGGAGCTGACAAATGCCTCTTTATCCCATGATCTTCATAAAAATTGTTAAACTCATTGGAGGTGAACTCTCCACCCTTGTCAAACCTTAAGAATTTTATTTTTATATCCATTTCATTCTCATCCATAGCCTTAAATTCTTTAAACTTGTCTAGACGACATTCCTTACAAATTGCATTGCTAGGATTTGTAATTCTTGGAAAATCTCTCATAGCTTGAGTAGAGTTGATCCTCACCAGGCTATCAAAAATTATATGACACATTCTTCTATGCCATAGCTAAATTTCATTGATTTGAGCCATGAATCACTTACCATTAGCACCTTTGAGCTAATAAACATTCCCATTTGTCCTTGTTCCTATAATAACCAGAGTTTCAGATCTTCCTTTTTTGATTTCACAACCACTATCTTGAAATACAATCTATTATATCCATGGCTACACATTTTTCCTACACTCAGAAGATTATTTTGGAGACCCTTGACATAAAGAACACCATTTGTATTATGCTTACCATCAAGATTAATTGAACCTTTCCCACATATCTTAGCAGATGTATCATCACCAAAATTAACAAGGTCAGCTTTAAACTTTTGAAGTTTTACAAAATTACTCTTATCACTTGTCATATGATTTGAGCATCTACTGTAAATTATCCAGTGATTTTTCTCCTCTCTAGCATGAAAAGTAGTCACTATAGTCCCTTTGATATTGTGACCTATTTTTGGAGCAATTTCCTTTATACATCTTTCAGATTCAGTAGCATTATTTCTAACATTCAAAGCCATGAAGAAGAATTCATCATTTTCATCATCTGGGTAATCAGATTCATCATCACATATGCTAGCATCTCCTTTAACATAATAACTTCTCTTGATAGATTTACCTTTATTATCCTTATATTTATCACCTAAAACTTTGGTTGGACATCTTGAAGCATAATGACCTATCTTTCCATAATTAAAACATTTGAAAGGTAGCTTACGTCTGTATTTTCTAGTCCCCTTTTTCAATCTCCTGACAAATTTTTCTTCTATCTCATCAAGATCATCCAGATCTAATGCATCATCCTTCTTTGTTTTGCTAGCCTTAAATTAGTCTCTTTTCTTGAATCATTTTGACCAAACTCTCACAATTCAAAAGTAGTTATTAAAGTACCACACAACTAATCTCTAAAATAATGATCTAAATCTTGAGCTTCCTCAATAGAAATTTTTTTAGAACTATAATATTTAGAAAGAGTTCTTAATACCTTCTTTACCACCTCATTTTCTTCCAGTTTTCCACCAAGGCCATTGATGAAATTTATAACTTCATCCACTCTATGCATGTAGCTTGCAATATCTTCATCTTCTGACATCCTTAGGGTTTCAAACTTAGTCTTCAAATTCTACATCTTTTCTTGCTTTACCTTATCATCTCCTTCATAGATACATTCTAGCTTCTTCTAGATTTCTTTACTAGATTTGTAGCTTGTAACCTTCACAAATTTTGAATCAGCAAGTCCACTCAAAAGATAATTTCTTGCATTGTCATTATTCTCATATGCTTTGATCTCATCATCAGTTGTCAGACCATTAGTATACATGGTATATCCATCCTCAATTGACTTCCAAACTCCAAACCCTAGGGAAATAAGGAAACCTTCCATCTAATTTTTCCAAAATGCATAATTTTTCGAGCGTCAAACAAGGGATCCTCCTTCTTGTGTGCCATACGGATCTACCTCATGCAGCTAAGCTTCTTCCAAGGAACCTTACTCTAATACCAATTTTTAGAAGCATAGGACAACTAAGAGGGGGGTGTATTAGTTGTACATTAAAACATCAAAACCCTTATTAATATTCAAATTTATGTTAGCTCGTAAACCCTTAATCATATTTAACATGAAAGTAAACAAGTGAAACAAGACATCAAAGAACCATGCACAATAGAACACCAAATTTATGTGGAAAAACCAAGAAGGTAAAAACCTTGGTGAGGATTAGATCACAATATAAAGTAATAGCAACATCAAATATAATAGGCTTACTGCCAGAGGGCTCATTGCTCAAAAGAAATAAGTGCTCACTACTAAAGAACTCATTGTCCATAAGAAATAAGATAGAAGAAGGGGTGGCTCACTTCCAATTTGAATTGCTAACAATGTATCTTCTATTATGCTTCAAAGGTACAATTCTATTGAAGCACAAACAACTCATTCAACAAACTAAAATGTAGACACCTTTGCTCACTGCATCTGGGAGTCATATGAAAATTAAGGCTTGCACTCATATCACCACACTTGATCACGTTCGCATCTTTCACATCAAACATGCTCTTTGCTTAATCCACACAAAAAATTACCTTGTATTTATACCATTCACAATCTAAAACAATCTCAATTAGGTCGGCCTTAAGGGAATGTATGCACCTCAACTATGCAACATCAAATAGGTTAGCACTAAACACTTCCATGGAGGAAATAAGTGAAGGAAGACCATGCCACAACTTAACTGGGACCCAAATATACACTGACACTCTTCTCAATAATTCTAAAAACAACAGTTATCCTTCACAATTAGTGCTAGCACACTAGGTCGACCAAACCTGCACTAACAATAACAAGCAACCACAAACACACCTCTTCAATTTTGGAAACATCTCGCAAACCATACATCAACAATGAAAAACATCTCAAAATATTCCACATTATCAAAATATTCGCCACTACTATTACAACCACCTGAAACTTAAGAACACATTTATTCTATGCAACCAAACACATTGGCACACACATCCAACTCACCAAACAACATTGTGTAACACCACAACACTTGAAACTTAAAAAGAAGGTAGATATAGAAAATGTAAGTGTGTTCCTAGATCCGTAAGCCAAGAACCTTCACTGTGGAGAAATGTGAAACAATCTCATTTCTCCCACACCCTATTTCACTAAACATGCATAGTTGTCAAACATGTATCTTCCACTGTAGAATGATCCAGAACCTGAAACTATGGATATAGAACCTTTGAACGCCTCTAATCATCATATCCAAACCACACAAATAAATTTAACCATGAAGAAATGTGAAGCAGAACACTGAACACCACTATGTCACAATGAACTCTCTTTTATTCAAATTTTCTCAAAAGCACTTGAAAACGAAGTGAACCAACTACATCAACAATACTACTAACATCTTTGTGACACGTCTAAAGCATCTTCAACACCTATCATCAACTATATAACATTTGACTATTTCTCCAAACACAACTTATGCAATCATACTGAAGTAAGACATCAATGCCAACACCAACAATATTGTGTTGACATTAATACCAATAACTCCAGGCATCCAACAACTCTAATGCTAGGGGTTGACGTCAATGACAACACTCAAACAACTCACAAACAACTCAATCTTCCAACATATACCAAGTTTTGTGTTAGGTTTGTGCCATAAATCGTGTGTAAAATGCTCATAATATAATAAAAAATAAAAAAATAATACAAAGTTGTGTAATTTAGATAATAAATGCAATTATATATTTAATACTTATTTTTATATGTTATACATGTTGATATTTTTCTTGAAGTGATGTATTCTTATTATAGAATTTTGAAAAAAAATCCACATCTGATGTTTGTTCATCAACAACTCTTCTTGATTTCTTTCTCATAAGAGATATAGCTAAAACTAATAATTAAAAAATAGATCAAAGTACATAAATTAAAGTGTTATGCAACTAATAAAACCATTCAAAGGAGATACACATAATATAAATATGTGAGATACTATATTTTTAAAAATAAGAGTAAATTATGAGAAGATAACAACTTCTAAGTAGAGATGTGAAGCTTCAACCTACTAATTTAAAGATTCTTAAGGATACCCCTTTACAAGCTCATTTAACAAGAATTGAACACTGAAAACTACAAAATGGAGAGATTCAACCTTAAATATATAAATTTGTATGAAAATATTTCACTCAAGAAGTTAAAAAAAGATGTTATGATGTAAGAGTCATTAAAACATAGAATTTAAGTTTTAAAAAATAAGTTAAATTTTTTATATATTTTTCAAGATCTTTCAAAATATTTTAAAAAAATAATATTATATAACAAAAATAAACAAATTTGAAAAAAATCCATATTATTTATGAACCTTATTTAAGTTATAAAAATAAATAAATAAAATTATACATTTTTCAAAATTCTTAAAAATATATTTTTTTAAATGACATCCTATAACAAAGAGCAATGAATTTGAAAAAATCTCATATTATTTATGGACCTTACAATTTAAATTAGGAAAGCCAACAAATAAATGTCAACCCAATAATATAAAGATCCTAAGGGGAAATTGACATCCAACTACCATGTAAAGTAAGGATGGTATTAAATTAACAAGGATTTCATATAAATCACTAGGTTATTGTTTGTTGATATTTTTTCAATGCATAAGGGTGGTGGATTATTAGCTTCTAAATATAGAAAGGAGATAGATAAACTTATTATAACTTAAAAACCGCTTTCCATTATTAGCTAGTATAAAAAATTGATGTTCTTTAAAAGCCTTGCTAATTAAGGTGTAATAAGTAAGATTTAATCATGTTAGAGAAAGAAATGATGCACATTTTCAACCTCTATAAAAGAAATAATTATAAGTGGATTTTTTACAAAATATATGAAATTAATAATCTTTGATCTAATAAACTAATTCAAATAATTAATCACTCAAATAATATATCAAAAAGTTGATAAAATTAAGAGTTTAATTAAGAAATTAGGTATATATCAATATAGTGACTCTCATGTTAATCTATATAAATTATATGATGACCGTCCAAATTAGATATAATGCAATGACAATCATCTTTTTACGCATTGTATTTCTATATTTATTTGTTACCTTTCTAAATTTAACTAATACAACACCATAATTAAGTTGTTTTGGGGTTATTTCTTAATTATAACTTTTTTTCATTGTTATCTTAAAAAAAAAAAAAGAACTTACAAGAGATAACACTTTTACTTGCACCTAAAGAAGGTTCAAGGATTACACCGATATAAAACTATATGTATGTTAACAAGTGTTAAATAATGGAATGAAATAAACTTAGACAAATCTATATTTTTTCCTTAAAGAAATTAAGTATTATGAGACTATGAAATATTTGCATACAGATTTAAAACATAAAGCAATGCAAATGAGAAAATAAAGTTGTCATTAAATTGACAAAAATCATTTCAAATGGAAGTAGAATGTTCCCCTCGAGTTATCAAATAAATATATTTATCTAGCTTTTATGTGATAAGTGAGATTTTGGAGGTTTTTATCTAATATTTTGAAGGCTTTTAACATTAAACGACAGCTGATTTACTATTAAACAGCAGTTGCAACTTATTTTCTGATGACTAATAATGATTTGGAGACGTGAGACTTATTTTAGACTCAAATCTCACACTACTATCGACTAATAAAACTTCTAAGCTTGCTTTTATCCAATCCATTGAAATTTTCTTCTTCTTTTTTAAGATATCTAAACATTGAAACACATTAGGTTTTAACCCTCTGTTATCCAATCGATTGGAAGTTTATTTTTCTTTTTAACATGAAGGCATTCTCTCTAACATTAAAACACAGTAGCACTTATCCCTCTAGACTTGCAATCGACCTTGCTGATTATCATGGCAGCCAAATAGATAGCTCATACACAGAGAGAGAGAGTGGGAGAGCGGGGGTGAGGGTGATAACAAGGAAGCAGTGCTCTGTAAAACTTAGTCCTCATATATGAGGCATTCATGGGCATCTGGATGTTCAAGGCAGTAAGCTTCCAAAGGATCATTTGAGCGTTTGTTGGAGATGAAATGAGCCTTGGCCTGACTCACCTCCTCCACTTCATCCCATGCCACTGCGCACTTCTCTGATGTCTCCTTTCCTTCACAAATGTGGTGAGCCTCGCTCACTTTCTCTACTATAATCTCTGATAACATCTCACTCCTTCCATCGCTACTCTTCGCCTTCACTCCACCTCCCCTCTCTACCATTCTCGCCCCAATTTGCCTCACTGAAAATTGTGCCTCAGATCTTTTATTTGCTCGCAACCCACATGAAAGTTTAACAGCACCCATAAAAGAAATCGATAGGGAAGCCATGTTTGTGGTACAACAATGTTCAAGCTGAAAGAAAAGTTATAAGTGAAACTAAGCGTCTGCACAGCTTCTATACAACAATAATGGTGTATATTACGTAGTCGATTCTTTCTAAAAATGGATAGTATGCTTATCCATAAAGACGTTGGATTTAATAGCCAGGAATATAAAACTACTCTGCTGATCGTTTCGTTTACGTAAAGGGAATCTTGATACGTGATGGTTTTAATCATTTCTCGAGGATTGAAGTTTTTGGTTGTTTCTCTCTCTTCCCATCGCTAATTTGTGGATTGGTGATATTGGCAACGTTGAGGTATTTTTTAAACATTAAAATTCAATTCAAAATTGGATTTTTAATTATACTGACGTTTGGAATCACATTCAGTGATTTATGGATGATAGTTTTCTTTTATAGAAATTCAGATCAAATGAATGATGAGGATTAAGAGGTGTAATGATAAGATCAATGGCGGAAGATTGTAAAGACGAAGAGATAAACTGCTTAACTCAATGCATGAGGAATGAAGTGAGCTAAATATAGAGATAACTAATTGCATGAAAGAAGAACTAGAAGAAAGTGTTAGATAGAAGATAAGTTAGGTTCTGCATGAGAGGATTAAGGAAAATAAATAGACACACTTGAATCCAAAAAATTTCTTCTGAGTCTTATGGATTGTGGAAAAATCATTCCTACTATGGAATTTAATGTTACTTCTTTCAAATATTATAATTTTTTTTCCAATGAATATAGTTATAGTATAAAATCAATTGAAATGAGTGAGTTGATTGTCTTATTAAGACTTATCTAACTTTTGCTTACTTTCATATTTGGAAAGAAAAATATTTTTTTGGGTTTAGTATTTTTCTTACTATATAAATCATATAATGAAATTAATTAGGTGTTAGAAATGAATAAATTTATAGTTTTATTTTTGTGTGGTTCATTATTATAGATATAGTTTCAAGAAAGATAGGTGAAGATCAACATAAGTTTTTTAAAAGTTTGAATACGCTTATAAATGTTTAAAGTTTATTGACACTTATAAATTTGATGAATTTATAGTGTTTAGTTGTCCTTAGATTGGTGATAGAACCCCATTTCCTACCTCCATGGCGACATGATTGGTTAAAACTTATCATCATTAAAATATTCCAATCTATGAGTTGTCATAAAAAAAAAATTCAATAAATTATAACTCGCCAAGAGTATGAAAACTCAGTTTCACGAAATTCGGATGAGTTTTGAGGCAAACTTTAGTGCGTCACCATTTTGGAGTGGGTCCAAAGGCTCCCATAAAATTTTTCAAATGGCTCAATTCTAATGAAAATCCAATTGTTATTTTGTCCTCAATAGTTTGTATTTCTGTTTTTGTGGTTGTTGGAGGAGTTTCAAGGTCCAAACTATTTTCTATCTTCCCTATTGTAGGGCCCCATTTACAAAGGACATCTCAAATTTTCATTTGTTGTGCAATTTTTGGTGACATTACAATGATCTAAATAATTCATTATGGCTTTGTGCAAGTTTTCATGGCCTCCAGAGGTTGTGTGCTCTTGTGGCGTTGATATAATTGTTTAGATTGTGAAGAAATTGAGTTGTTGATTTCACAATTTTTTAAATTGTGCGGAGTCTTCAAAAGATTTTTAAGGTTTTAATTATTCATGAGGGGTAAAAATAATAATTTAAAAAAAATTAAAGGCCATCCCGTGAAATGATAATGTCATTTCATATTCGCATATAGTTAAAGTTGTTTTTTAACTTGAAAACTATGGAGAAATAGTTTTCCCATCCCATGAAGAGTTTGGAATTTTAAAACAAATCTCACATGCTTTAAAGGGACTTTTAGTAGTTTTTTATTGGTGTAGTTGAATGCCCACATGTAACAACTTTTTCACATGGAGAATTTGTGCTGCATTGCATGAATGAAAGAGAAAACCAAGTCAAGTCCATGATAGTTATAAATGGTGTGATGGGCATCAGGTTGATGTTTGCCTTAGTTGAGTTGGATTGTTGTTGGGAAACATTTTCTAGTTGTTCTTCTATGTTTTAACTTGCAATGGGTTGAGGGCATCATGGAAATGGAGATTTTTCACATGAGGGAGCTTTGTGGGTAATTTTTGAGCCATCTAATGGTTATATTTATTGAAGTTGTAACTTCTAAAAATTTTTAGAACATTTCTCATGCCCATGCAACATTTTTGGTGCAGATTGAACCATTTTTAACTTCCCTCTATTAGAAAATACAACTTTACAATAGTAAAAAAGCACAAGTAATAGTTATTTATATGTTTTGAACATTTTCCAGTTGTCTATAGTGCTAAAAATATCCTCACAACAATGAAAATGACACAACAGGAAATGAAACGGCTTGTTATTGCTTCCTACACCTAGGATGATCTTCAAAATGCCTTAGGAAAGTTTCATACAACTTACACATGTATCATATTCCTAGGCATGTGAGGAAATTGCTTGCCAAACTAACTCCAGGGTAGATACAAAAGTTAAATGTGTAGTTGAAATGTATGCAAATGAATTCACCTATAGAGTTTTTTTACTAGCCAAGTGTTGAAGATACTATGCATGTAGTGGAGGCATTTAGATATGCATGAGAAATGATCAAATTGACAAAACAAAATTGCTCATATAAAAAGGTAATTATAGGAAAATTACATAGAGTAATAGATGTAGTCTAATTGTTTAACAAAATATCAAACCAATAGTAGCGAACACAGAGAGGCTCCAAGATTTAAAATGTTTGGTAATGTACAATTTTACTATTAGCACATGTCAAGTAAAAGGTTGAGGGTGAAAATTTCCATCTATGGAGTAAAATGACAACTAGGTAAATGAATTTTTACCTAGTTAAAAAATGTGCACAAGATTTCAGACATAATTTAGTGAAGGTGAAGAGAAAGGTTCAATTGCAAATAGAGTAAACGAAAATAAGTCCAGAAAATCAAAAATGTTGAGGCTATTTCATATGCCAATTTGTTGCAAATCAAGGGTCTCTAGTTTTCCAGGTGTCACATTAAGGGGAAATCTAACTTGGTTCTTCTTATTTAAAGAATTTTTTTTGTCTCATTTGTAGGGGTTTTGTATTTTGAAAATTTGTAAGGGTTAGGTTGTTAGTTTGGTTTGTGTAGGGAAATAGAAGTCTATGCTTGCAAATCTTCCTATAGTTGCATTATATATTTTGATTGCAACATATATGAATACACGCTTTTACATGAACTCTCAATGTATATTGTTTCTAGTTTGTAATGATATATTTCTTTCAATAATACAATCAAGGATTGTAAAGCTTTTGATTCATATATTTTACATCTCGGTTATTTTTAGGGTTATTTTTTATTCAATGACCAAATTAAATTCTTTCACTAAAAATAATGAGAATATTATTTTTTGTAAAATGGATTGTTAAGTAGAGTTACATTGTTAGTCATCAACTGATCTCATTAGTATAAGGTATTAATGGATGAATGGTCATCAAATTTATTTTAATGAAAAAGGGATTGTAGATCTAATGCTTAGAGCACTAACATAAATCCTCTTTCAAAGAACATTAGGATGGAAATCAACAAGGGAAATTAGATAAACTTTCAACCTCAAAGGTGAGTTAAATCAACCTTGGATTTGATCAGTTTATCCCTTGGAAATTGATTATAATTTTAATATTAAATTTTATAATTTGATTTAACTACAAGACCTAATCTAAAAATGCACTTCTTTGGTGACAACAAAACTATAAAATCAAATTTTGAGAGTAGATCCAAGGAGGGCAGAAATTTGTGCACCTAAAATTTAAGTTTGAGGTTGATTTTGTCGGTCTAGGGCACAAGGACACCCTAGTATGAGTTGAATTTTCTTAGATCTAAAACCTTTGTCTTGTAGCTCCTAGTCTAACTTCTAATTTTTTACTCTTAAATCTTCTTCTTTAGTTCTAAACCTACACAAATATGGAAAAGCGATGGGGGTGGCTATATAGGAGTTTGTCTCAATCAAACCCTTGTTTTGGTATTTCTACCTCCACAAATATCCAATGGATTGATAGATAAAATTTGTGTGAAGGGAGAGAGAGAGATAGAGAGGGAGAGGGAGGGAGGGAGAGAGGGAGAGAGAGAGATAGAGAGGGAGAGGGAGGGAGGGAGGGAGGGAGGAGGGAGAGAGAGAGAGAGAGAGAGAGAGAGAGAGAGAGAGAGAGAGAGAGAGAAGCTTTAGAGGGAGAGAGAGAGAGAGAGAGAGAGAGAGAGAGAGAATTAGGAGGGGAAAGGGAGAGGGGGAGAAGGGGAGAGAGAGAGAGAGAGAGAGAGAGAGAGAGAGAGAGAGAGAGAGAAGGGGAGAGAGTGAGAGGGAGGGAGAGTGAAATTAATTAGTTATATAATATTTTATATATTAACTTAATATATATATATAAATATTTATACATTAACTAAAATATATAAATAATATTTAAATATTATACATAATAATATAATATATCATATATTATACATAATTTCACAAGAGATTATCATAAATTATATGTTATATATTGAATTATAAACTATATTGTATATTCTCAACTAGATATATTATAATAAACTATAAACTATTTATTAAAAAAAATTAAATCATATATTAAAAACTATATTTGATTTTTTAAAATTATATATAAAACAAATTGATATCTGATTCAAATTGGATATCTGATTTGGATATTGCAATTTTTTAAATCATATATTAAAAACTATATTAGATTTTTTTAAATTATATATAAAAAAAATTGGATATATGATTCAAAACGGATATTCGATTTGGATCGGATATCTGATTCAAAATGGTAATTTGAATCAGATATCCAATTGTCTGACACAAAACCTATTACCTAGGGATTAGCCTCGGGTTTGCTTTGAAATTTGGCTAGGACATGCCAATCCTAAGAAGTCAACACAAAAAACGTGTTTAACAACTTACCTTGCTTTTCTAGACTTCGCCCATGTGGCTAACAACTTTTTTCTTACCCTAAATTGATGAAACGAAAAGGGTTTTTAAAGGAAATTTTGAGCTTTCCACCAATATAAATTATGCTTTACTTTGAATTTAATAAATTATTATTATTCATTTTCTATTTGAATTACTACTAAAGTTCTGATTGATAGGATGATTGAAAAACATCTATATCTTTCAAACTATATCACATTTTTTGAATCCAAAACATGCTTCACATACTATAGGATTAAAAAAATAAAATTGAATTTCATGAATTTTTTACCAAGTTAAGGTGGTCAGACATACGACTTTTATATTTTTTAAAAGTTGTAATAAAAAAATCATAATTAATTATTTACTTGGAAAAAAAATACAAAAAAATATGCATCACATTGGAACATGAGTCCTCTACTTATATCTAAAATATTATAAAAAATATTATCATTTTATTGTGGTTAGGGTCCAGTCAGACAGACACCTACTTATTTTTCCCTGAAATTTAAGTACTACTGCATTGAAATTTCAAATTTTCACCAAATAGATTTAAAATATATATATATATATATATATCTAGTAGTTTAGAAACTACATTCAGTTTTCTATAGATTTTATTCTTACATATTTTTGAAATAATATAGATAACTTATTCAAACTTTTACATCAAGTTGTCTAACTCTGATTTTTCTGAATTTTCATTGCCACTCAAGGGCCTGTTTTTTCCATGATGATCCTACACGTACCCTTATTGTATGTGCCAATGGGAAATATATCCTTCCTCAGATACACCATCACTTCATCTCCAACTTTGAACTCCTTATGTCTCCTCTTTTCATCTACTTGCTCCTTATATTTTTGATTCATATCTTCCAACTATTATTTTACTTGAGCATGCACTTTATTCATATTTTCTACAAATTCTTCTACTTTTGCACTCCTCTTATATTCCTTACTGATGTCTCACAACTCTGATATACCTCTAGGATGAATTCTCGTAACAATATCAAAAGGTGTATTTCCAGTACTCCTGTTCACTGAATTATTGTAAGCAAACTCTGCTTGTTCAAGGACAAAATCCCAACTTCCTATCTTCTCTCCAACCAAACATCTCAACAAATTCCCCAAACTCATATTTACTACCTCAATCAATCCATCAGTCTGTGGATGAAAAGTAGAACTGAATTTCAAATCCATCTTCAACTTCTTCCAAAGTGTCCTCCAAAAGTAACCAACAAAATTTGTGTCTCGATCTAAAACAATACTCCTAGGTAATCCATGCAATCTGACCACTTCTTCAAAAAACAAGTTTGCTACATGTACTACATTTGTTGTCTTCTTACAAGGTATGAAATGTGTCATCTTGAAAATATTTCCACCACCACAAATATAGAATCATTACCTCTTTGTGTCTTCGGAAAACCAAGTATGAAATCCATGTTGATATCTTCCCAAGGTCTCTCCGGAATTGCCAAAGGATTATACAATCCAACATTCTGACTACTCCCTTTTGCAACTTGACAAAATTTGCAACTACACAAACTTTCTAACATCCATATGAATCTTTGGCCAAAATTAGTTCTCACTTACCAATGCTACTATCTTATCAATCCTAAAGTGTCGTGCCAATCCTCCACTATGTTTCTCTTTCACCAAGTTATCCCTCATTGAGCTCCATGGTATACATAATTGATTCCCTCTAAACAATGCATCCTCCTGAATGAAATAATCCAACCAATAACTCCTATCCTCCAAGACCGATTCTTTACAATCTCTCCAAGTTTCTACAAAATCTGGGTCTTCATTATACAAGTTCTTCAATTCATCAAAGCCTAATACCTCCACTCTCATTCTTGCCAGTAAATTCCTTCTCCTACTCAAAGCATCAACAACTTTAATTGACTTTCCACTCCTATGTTTCAAACCAAAAGTATAGCTCTGCAATAATTCCACCCATCTCATGTGTCTATGATTCAACTTACCTTGATTGTTCAAATGCTACAAAGCCCGATGATCTATATACAACACAAACTCATTAGGCAACAAGTAATGTCTCCACGTATTCAAAGCTTGAATTATGGCATAAATTTTTTTATCATACATTGAATACCTCGTCCTTGCATCATTCAATTTCTCACTGAAACAAGCCACTGGTCTTCCTTCTTGACTTAATACTACTCCAATTGCATTTTCACTTGCATCATAGTCTACTTGAAATACCTTATCAAAATATGGTAAAGCCAACACAGGCTGGTCAGTCACCTTCTATTTCAACATCTCAAAACTCTGATCTTTTCTAGATGTCCACCTAAAATCTTTCTTATCTCCTCTCATTGTGTTTGTCATAGGACTGCAAATAGAATTGAAATTCCTAATGAAATTTTGGTAGAAACTAGCCAATCCATGGGATGATCTTACCTCTCCAATGCTTTCTAGTGTAGGCCAATCAACAATTTCTCTTACCTTCTCAGGGTCCATCTTCAATCCATCTACAAATATCACAAATCCTATATATACAAACTCTTCCTTCATGAAACTACACATCTTAATGTTCAGCAACAACTGCTCTTATCTCAACCTTTGCAAAACTTGTCTTATATGCAACAAATGTTCTTCTCTAGTCTTACTAAAAATCAAGATGTCATCCAAATAGACAATAAAAAAATTACCCAAGAATTTCTTCAATACCTCATTCATCAGCCTCATGAAAGTACTTGATGTATTTTTTAGTCCAAAAGGCATCACCAACCACTCATACAATCCTTCATTTTTCTTGAATGTTGTCTTCCACTCATCCCCTTCTCTAATTATGATTTGATGATATCCAATCTTCAAATCTATCTTTGTAAATTATTTAGCTCCACTCAAATATTCCATAATGTCATCCATTAGGGGCAAAGTAAATCTATACTTCACTATGATCTTGTTTATGGCTCTAGAGTCCGTACACATCCTTCATTATTCATCCTTCTTAGGTGCTAGCACAACAAGTACTACACAAGGACTTAAACTTTCTCTGATTAAACCCTTCCTCAACAACTCTTGCACTTGTCTATTCAACTCTTCATTCTCTGCTGGTGTCATCTGGTGTGCTTCTTTATTAGGCAAACTAGTTCTAGGAATTAGATCCATGCAATGACTAATACTCCTCACAGGTGGCAATCCATCAGGTACATTATCTAAAATGATAGCTTCATATTTTGTCAACAACTCCTTTATCTCTTTTGGTTGTTCCTCTACATGCTTCAATTTCTCAACCTTCTTAGGAACCAAGGCATAGCACATGTTCTCATGTCTTGGTTCATCCAAAAATATCCCTCCATCAACCGAACAAATTCTAGCATTCATACAGACTTCAATTTTAGGGACATCTCCAATGGCAACAAGGTTCGCTTCATCCCATTTGCAACAATGGTATATATGTTCTTCTTTCCATCATGAATATACTGTCTATCATACTACCAAGGCCTTCCCAACAAAATATGGCATACATCCAGAGGCATGATATCACACAAAACTTCATCATAAAAATTTCCTATCTTCAATTTCACCAAACATTGTTCACTTACCAATATATTGTGTTCATCTTGAATCTATGCTATCAAATAGGGATTTGGGTGTTTCATTCTTTCTAGCTTCAATTTGGTCATCATTTCTTCATAAACCAAGTTCTCGGAACTTCCACTATCAATAATCACTTTGCAACATTTACTAGCTACCTTGCATCTAGCTCGGAACAAATTCTTTCTCTACAACGGTTCCTGCTTCATCTCACTTTGACACAACACTCTTTTGTTCACCAACACTTCTCCTTCTTCTAGTCCATTAGATGATCCAACATGATCCTCCTTAGCAAAGGTTATCCTTCTATTTTTCTTTGTCTTTTTTCTTGTCTCTCCTTGATTGCATTCAAATGCTCTATGTCCTTCTCCACCACACTTATAACAAGTTCCTTTGAACACTCTTTTCTCTTGTCCTCTATCATCTTTCCTATAATCCTCATTCCTATAACCACCATATCTTCCTCTTTGATAAGAGTTATCATCATCTATACGGTATGAATTATCATGCTTACTGACTTCCTTATCTTTATTTTGATCTGCAAAAGATCCTCTTCCTCCTCTAGTGAAAATTCTTCCTCTCTGAAATATTCCACCTCTTCCTCTTTGTGTCTGCTCATGTCTTTTATTCAGCTTCTCTTTTTCTTATAGGGCACACTAATATGCCTCCTCCACACTCAGTAGCTTAATCAAAATGATCTCATCTTGTATAGATGACCTCATACCATTCACGTATTTGGCTACTTGCTTGGTCTCATCTTATGAATGTCTTGATCTGATCTTCAACTTGTAGAACTCATCAGTATAATCTATCACACTTGACTCCTTTTGCTTCAAATTTTTCAACTTTTAGAACAAATTGATCTGATAGTCTGCAGGCATAAACTTTATCTTAAACTTATTCACCATCTGATCCCATAATTTTATCTTCTCTTTTCCTTTTCTTTGCCTATCTATTTGCAAATGTCCCCACCAAAAGGATGCATGTCCTTTCAACTTTGTACATAAAAATTTTACCTTATCTTTTGTGGTACCTTCAAAATCAAATTACTTTTCCATCTTTGTTATCCAATCAAGCAATTCATTCAAATCCAATTTTCCATTGTAATCCGGTGGATTGAAATGTGGCTTAGTATTCACTCTGGTTAGGGATCTTATGAACCTCTCTTCTCCCTGATCAAAGCCAAGTTTCTCTTTACTTTCCCTTTCTTCCTATTCTTCTACCTCTTCATCACTGATATCATCAATTGGTCGACCTCTCCTCTGGGCTGTTTCGATTGCTTCCAATCTCGCAACAATTCCTCTCAACATTTCAATTACAATTGGGTTTGCATTTCCACGTGCTCCATTTTCTCTACCATTTCTTCTTCGTGTCATCTCTACACAAGTCCTCTATAGTTGTAGGTCGGATCCTCAATCTACCACCCCACAACAAATCTTCAACAGGACTTCACAAAATTTGATGATCTCGCAAGGAACGAATCTCACTCTGATACCAATATGGTGCATTCATGGTAAGAGGACCCTAAAGGAGAAAATTTTGGACCATGTAGCAAGAGTCACACAATAGAAGCAACACAAAATATGGAAGAAAATGCAAATGTGAACATTCTTATTAACAAAAAAATCAATTACATATAGTCAGCCACATCCGAGCTTACAAATTTGGCTCACATGCCTAATACAACATGCTCAAAATATAGTACTCTTACATGCAAGCGGAAATCTTGTAGAACAAATTCTATATTCATGTTAATCTTCCTAATCTTGATTGGTTTCTATCCTAATGATTGATTACAAGCTTTATATCATATCCGCAGATCTAGAAACATCTGCGTCAGCCAAAGATCTTTACAATCTCTTGATGAAGGAAATGTAATGTGTACATGAACAAGTCGGCCTCAAATTTGAATTTCTCCTTGACGGGTACATATGATGAAGTGTGGACCTAAAATCAAGGTTGGGGACACTCCGTGGAACAATTTGAAACACAACGTAAGGATTTGCAAGCTATGGAAATGATTCATGAATGATCAAACTAGCCGTTAGGTTTGAAATTATTTTGGGGCCAGTTCCAAAAACTGTCACTTAATCCAAAAGAGATAACTTTTTGAAAAAAGATCCAATCAAGCTGAAAACTTGGAATAAGGGAAATGAACATGTCCATGATGCAAACATAGGTTTGTGAGGTATGTTGAGCAAACATGAAGAAATACCGAATCTTCCAACTTGAACAAGAACAAGACCTGAACAAGAACAAATTGAATGAAAATATTTTTGGTTGATGCAAGATTGTCAAGAACCATGAATGCTCCTGCAACAGGCAAACAAAAACATTATTGGATCAAAGTGGGTATTCATAAATAAGTTGAATGATAATGGAGAAGTGGTCAAAAATAAAGCAAGGCTTGTATGCAAGGGTTACTCACAAGTAGAAGGTATATATTTTCAAGATACTTTTGCTCTGGTGGAAATAATGGAAACTATAAGGTTGTTCTTAGCATTTGATACTCATAAATATTTCAAGGTCTATTAGATGGATGTCGAGTCTGCATTTTTGAATGGTGAGCTAGAAGAAGAGGTCTACATGGAACAACCAAAAGGATTTCAGTTGTCAGATCAACCAGATATGGTCTGTAGATTGAAGAAATATTTATATGGATTGAAGAAAGCTCCTAGAGCTTGGTATGCAAGGTTAGATAGGTAGTTGATTCAACAAGGTTTCAACAAAGGTATGACAAATAGTAATGTGTATTTTAAAATTGAAAATGACAAAATCTTGATTGTGGTTGTATATGTTGATGACATTATTTTTGGAGGAAACGAAACTATGTGTAAGATGTTTATGGAAGAAATGCAAAAAGAATTTGAGATGTCTATGCTTGGAGAGATGAATTTATTTCTTGGGCTAAAAATTAATCAAACAAAGAAAGGAATTTTTATTTCACGGTCTAAGTATGTGAAAGAGATGTTGAAGAAGTTTGGAATGGATTGTTCCAAACCAATATGCACTTCTATGGTGATTGGTTGAAAATTAGGTAAATATGATGATTCACCTAAGGTTGATCAGAGAAAATACATATCTATGATTGGTGGACTATTGTATTTGACTGCTACTAGACCAAATATTATGCATGTTGTTTGTCTTGTGGCTAGATTTCAAGAAGATATTAAGGAAACACATGTTGCTTCTATTAAAAGAATATTCAAATACTTGAATGGCACTCTAGATTATAGCTTATGTTATTTTAGGGATACTAACTTTACACTAAGTGTTTATACATATGCAGATTGGGCTAGATGTGTAGATGACAAAAAGTGTACAAGTGGTGGTGCATTCTTTCTTGGTTGCAAATTGGTAGCATGGTTGAGTAAAAATCAAGATTCAGTTTCCTTATCTATTGTTGAAGCTAAGTATATTGTTTTTACATCTTGTTGTACACAATTTATA
This sequence comes from Sequoiadendron giganteum, assembly GCA_007115665.2. Taxonomy (NCBI): domain Eukaryota; kingdom Viridiplantae; phylum Streptophyta; class Pinopsida; order Cupressales; family Cupressaceae; genus Sequoiadendron; species Sequoiadendron giganteum. The sequence continues at coordinate 187,418,269 of CM021107.1, read as the reverse complement.
TGGATAAAACATGTAATGACGGAAAAAGGTCCCCTTAACTTGGCCTTGATTTAATGTTGCAATGTGTCTAACATATTCACATTAGGTATTAGGCCCTTGTGAACTAAATTATCTTATTGGTTCCTTATTTGGAGTGTTGTAAGGTGTTGTAACACACTTTCACACTTTTATAGGGTTCTAATTAATAATTATGCTTTAATTGGCCTTATTTTGCACCCACAAGCCTCATTTAATGCATCTTTTCGAGGATAATCCCAACACAAATCAATACCCAATCATAATTCAAGTGTTTTAGGCTTGAGTGGCCCATATTTAGTGATCTGGGACTCATTCATCACATTGGTAAAATGAGTCCCACCTATATTTTTTGGTCTCAAGTCTGGTTTCACACATTTCTAAGCATTTTTAAAAATGGTCCCAAAAATTAAGCCTAGTGGGACTCATTCGTCATCTTGGGAGAATGAGTCTTGTGTGGACCAAAATCAAAATTAATTCAAATTCTTGGTGCGATTTTATCCTCCTAGATCTGATGTTGGTTTGTAATGTTGCATAATTCAGTATAAATACAAGGTTCTTTTACTCATTTTAACCCCCAAGCATTCAAGTAGTCATCCTTATAGCAAGTTTGAGTTTACAAGTGTATTCAAAATCATTCAAGAGAATTAAAGAGCATATTATCAAGCATTTTAGAGCAGCATTCAAGCATCATACATCATGTTTGTTTTGGAGCTAAACATTGTGGTGTAAGGTTTTATGATTCAAGCTAGTGTTCAGTTCAAGATCAACATCATTCAAGAAAGAGTCAAGATCTACATCCATTGTAGCCATCTAAAGAATATTTCTAGCACTTTATTGCAAGGTTTTGGTGAGTTGCAACATTGTTATTTGTTCATTCATCATTCTCTATTCTTATTTGATTTCATTTCAAGGATTGATTTCCAAAACGGGGTTTGACCAAGGCAAACCCCTTTCTATTAACCCTCCAACATTTTTCCCTCTCATTTGAGTGTGATTTGTAGGTCTAGGTTGCATATTTCCTAAGGAGTGAGATTGGAGAAAAGTTGTCAAGGAGATCAAAAGTTGTCAAAGTTTTCATCAAGCATTGGAGATACTTGGAGATCACCTATAGGTTGCACATCTAGGTTTTGGATCTAGAAATCAATTAGGAAAGATAGAGTAGACTGAGACCAACATATTTAGGTTTTGAACCCCCGAAAAAGTGAAAGTTGATTGATTCGTCACAACTGGCAAATGATTCTCATTGTAGGTGTTTGACAGAGATCTTTGCAAATTTAGATACCCTTTTTTCTCAAAACTTGCTCTTGTGCAAAAATTCAGAACTAGGACTGATTTTCCCAGAATGGAGAATGAGTCCCACTAGGTCAAAAATTCAGCATTTCCAACAATTCAAGACTCCTTCCAGTCATCTTTAGGTTTTCAAGTGCACACATTCCAACTTGCATCTTTTTGTTTTGTTTTACTTTCACTTCTAGGTCATTTAAATCAAGTTGGCATTATATTAGGGTTTTACATTTAATCTTGCATTTCATTATCTTTTCCAAGTCTAAACTTGGTGGTGAACCCCTCATTATTCTATAATCATCCCCTAGGACAACCCTCTTGTAAGATCTCTTTCCCCTTTTCATTGAGATCTCAAGGGATATCCTTGAATGAAATTGGAAAAGTGGGTGTGCTCTATGTCCTAAAACCATATGCTAGAATCATACCACATTTTCATCATTTCATTTTGGTGAACCTACATTTAGAACATTAAATTTATGAATTGTAGTGCATCATCATGCTATATTTTTCTTACATTAACATTGCATTAGAGTTTGCATTAGTTAATTGGCATTCTAGAGTTTCAAATTTTGCATTAGTGAAAGCTCATATAGCTTACATTTTTGCATCTCATTTCATTGAAAATCAAACAAAATTTGCATTTTCATCTAAGATACAAATCATAAAACATAAAAAGCATAAAATCCAATTGATTTTTTTTGAAAATGTTGAAAAAAAATCTCATTGGGACTCATTCGCCACCTTGGGCGAATCATTCCCAATGCAAATTCTACACTGCATTTTCTGGCATTTAAAGATTTGTTTCTGAGTTTTTGTTTTCTATTATTACCTTTTTGTTTCAATTTCTATAATTTCTTAGCTTACATTATATTTGCATTCATATTGCATATAGTAGCCCTTGTATGAGGATTTGGTGTCCTATTGTTGATACTGTAGTGAGATGAAGTTCGAGACTCATGTCATCCCGTGATAGCACAATCATTGTGGATCTTGTGTTGTCTAGATCTTTCACTCCTAGTATGGACACTAGTACACTATGTATGGACCATACCCTTAACAACTCTTTACCTTCAAGTAGTGTGATGCATGCTGAAACAAAGACTGATAGTATTTCGCAAGAAAACATAATTCACATTCATGAAGACTTAGAAAACCTACAACATCAAGTACAAAATGACAAAATTTCAACCACTTCCATCCCTACTATAGATAAAATTCATTGCATGCTTTAAAGTGAAGATGGAATTGACCTTATGCAAAACATAGTTTAAATCTTTTGAAAGCACCTCACCTCAACCACTAGCCATCCTTTACCTACAAGCAATGTCACAAGCCAAGGACAAACTCAAATTCCTCCTTCCACAACAATTTCCTCAATACATGTACCTATACCAACCCTCAAGTCACAACAACAATGCAACTGCCCAGTAATGTGATTCCTTCCTTAGGTATTTCCACTAGCATCCCTATCACCTTTGTGGCATCACATGTCATATCTCCTACTACCTTACCTCCTATAAGTATTCTATTCACTTGTCCCTTGAACATATACACCCCTCCACCTTTATCACCTCTATCTCATAACACAAGTAATGACCCTCTCATAAATAAACTCTTCCAAACAGTTTCATCCGTTCAAAAAAAAATTCCCACCACCAACCAAAATCAAAATGGACCACCTACATACTATATCAAAAGCAATCCTTTTTCCTTGGAGATATTATGAACACCGATTCCATAAGGTGTACATGTGCCTATATTTGAGAAATATGGAGGAAATGGAGATCCTTCTAATCATGTCAGTGCTTACACCGCATTGTGTAGTGACTTTGTCCTTGATGATAAACTCTGGGCTAATCTTTTCCCTAAGTCCTTGAAGGATATTGCCTTGGAGTGGTTTTCTTCTTTATCGAACAACTCAATTCGTTCATTAAATGAACTTGCTGAGGCATTTTTCAACCATTTCCAAGTGCATATGACCCCTAAAATTACCTTGGTCAATTTGATGAGATGCAAGAAAAAAGAATAAGGAAATATAACTAACTTTATCTCACATTACCAATCACTTTATTCCCAAATTGATGTCAAGGTTCCCGACCCTCACCTTCAAAATATGTTCATAGAAAAAATTCAAATTAAGATACAAGATAAGCTTACCATGATGAAATTTCCCTCCTTGATCATCAAAATTCAGTTGATAGTTGAGATAAAAAAAATCAACTTCTAGCCGAATTAAAAAATCTGAGACTGCAAACCAAAAAAATTCCCAACCTTTTAGAAAACAGAATAAAGATTTCCTTCAATTCAATCCCCCTTAGTAAACAAATCAAAATACCAATAACCAAGTGGCTTCTATAAAAGTTGTGATACCCTTTAGCTATGGAGACCTAAAAAGACAATTCACTCCCTTACCTAATACCCTTCACAACACAATGACACACTCATAGAATAGAAGATGATTACCCTACCTCTCGTTTAATAACCCAATCCTAGTAAACCATTACCCGCAAGCTATAGACCAAATTCTTACTACCATTATCACCGACAAAATGGACACGATACAAAAAATTGCAAGTATTTTAAACATCTTGTGCAAGACCTCATTGATTATGCTTGTCTTTCCATTGGAAGTGTTAGTGATCAAGGAATAAGTTTGTTTCCCCTCCTAAACAAAATTTTCAAATATTTACCAACCCTATGCCTAACCATAACATTTCATTTTTCAAAGCTAGTGAAACTACAAAGAATGGTGTGATGAATGTTGATACAAATGATGATAACAATGATACTGTTCAACATGATTCTATAGATAATGATCCTATGGATGACATGGTAGGGGTGATAGATGTCATTCCTCATAAGGGTCAAACTAAAAATTATCTTGACATTTATTTCTCCTCTAAAGATATACTTAAACATGCACTCGATGGTCCTCTTTACATAGTCAACCGAATCTATGACAAGCCCACTAATGGGATATTAATAGATCTCGTTTGTGGAGAGAATTTGATCATTGAGGAATTATTAATTTTGCATGAGCTCTATCAAGATATATATTATAAAATGAAAGCATGGATCAAGACACATAATGGTTTTGCTTACCCTACAATGGGATTGATCACCTTACCATACAAATAGGACCAAAAAAAATAGATATATCATTCTCCATCATCCTACAGTCAGACCAATTTTGTGTGAAGCTAGGATATCCATGGCTTTGCTCCATGGAATTTTTCCCTTCGGTTGTGCATAAATGCTTAAATTTTCCTTTTGATAATGAAGTTTTCACTGTCCATAATAGTGGCTTTAACCCTTTTTCCTCTCGTGGAAACTTTTCCTCAGATTTATTTTAGACCAAACCTATAGAGCCTATAAAACCATGAGAAGACTTGTTTTTCATATCTTATCAAAAGTTCAAGGCAAAGAAGATAGTAGAACTATCCCTCCAAAACATGTCCCCACCCACCACCGAGCCTACCATCCTAGACGAAACCATGATTGAGCCTAAATAAATTCCAAACAACCAACACAAACCTAAGATAGAACATTCACCTACTTCCTACAAAATACCAAGAGATAACAAAAACAATCTTGTCACGCCTCCTGGGATCAAACAAGCTTACAAATTCAAAGATAAAGTGGTCAAACAACCTCCTATGGTTCCTTCCTTTCCTCCCCTTAGGGAAGAAAAGAAATCTTTGGTTGATCAACCTGCTTCTACACAAACACAACTTGAAAATTAAGCTAAAAGAAACAAAGGTGCTAGAGAGTGTAGGCGTAGACGTTGTGCCCTTTCTCGCAAGTTGCATGAAGAAATAAACAAAGAAAATCAAGATCCAATACAACAACTGCAACAATTGTTGAATCCTTCCTTGGATATTATTATTCGACCTCCTATTGTGATTAATTTAGATGATGATGATAAGATTGCTAAAATTGATGAAGAAGTGCATAATGAATTAAATACATTTTTTTCTCTTATATGAGCTTAAATAACAATTTTTCTAAGAAGAATTTTGAACTTGGTGCTGACCCTAGTTCGGCACTTGCTATTGTCCCTCTGGCTAGTTGTATGCCTTCTATATATGATGAACATGATTGGGATGTAGATGACCTGTTTTAGGTTGACTCGCATGTGCCTTACTATACTTGTACATTATTTATTTTTCATTTTATTTTGTGTGATTGCATGTGTGTAATGTGATCCCCCATGATGTATCGTTTGATGTTCCTCTCTCTTTTTGTGCATTCTTCTATAAGTACCTTCATTCTTCTCTATGTCCTAATCATTTTCATTTGTCTTGTGCTTTCCTTTTGGGGATGATGCAAGGCATTGAGACATTCATGTCTCTTCCATGTTGACCCAAAATATTTTATTGTATCTTTTCTATTTGTCTTGTGTTTTCCTTTTGGGAATGATGCAAGGCGTCAAGACATTCATGTCTCTTTCATGTTGACCCAAAAAAAAGTCCTTTATCTTTTTCATTTGTCTTGTTTTTCCTTTTGGGGATGATGCAAGGCATCGAGACATTTAGGTCTCTTCCATTTTGACCCAAAAGGATTTTTCTTTGTTTTCACTCTCTTTGTGTCATTCTTCCAGTTCTATGAGTATTTGGGGAATGATGATTGTTTTGTGCTCTATGACAAAATTGTAGCAAAGACATACTAACCCCAAATCCATAGATCATTTACGTGTTTGGGATTTTCAATTTTTGGGGGCAACCCCTCTCTTATCCTTTTCTTTTGCATGACGAATCTTTACATGAAAACATATGACCTGGCATAGGGATTTCCAAGTTGGCTCTCATGTCTTCTTTATTGTTTTCATTTATCATTTGCTACTTTAAAGTAATTTCTCACAATATGGTTTTTAGCAATTTATTTAAAGTGGGGGCATACATTGGCATTATTCTTTTGCATTTTTTCCTTTTCATGGTTCATAGTGCAATCTTCTTTCTTTATATAATGTGTCTTTCACTTTGTGGATGACATTGGGTGTGATTTCCTTCAAGAGAATGATCTCTCTTAGCATATTACATTCCTCTTAGTGGCTTGACGTGACACACTACATCCCCTAAGTCATGAATTTTCTATTCTTTGATTGGTCCCCTCTTGGAGACATTAGGCACAATGTTCCCTAATTTAAGACCTTGCATGAACTAATCAAGACTCCTTTGAATGTTCCTTATTGTTAAATTTGCATTTTGTGGTTATGTGGCCACCTTGCATAATGCTACTTGCATGCTTGTGGAGCCATCTTGTTTGTTCATGAGTTTTAAGCATACAAAGCTTTGCTTGTCTCATGAAGCTTGAAAATATTTTTTTTGTGTGACACCTTATCAAAGTTATCAAGACTCAATCACTTCTATGCACTATTCCACCTATGCGCTAAAATCCTATCCCTATGCGCTAAAGTGGAGGTTGGATGCGCTAATCTAATTTTTGGGCTTAGACCTAATGGGATGCACTACTACAGGCTCCCTATGTGCTAAAGTAGAGTCCCTATGTGCTAGAAAACCTACTCTATGCGCTAAATTGTGGGAAAATTCAAAATTTTAAATTCATTTTACGACATGAAAATCAAAAATTGAAATTTGAAAAAGTGGTTTTGCGGTACATACCGGAGGTCCATACGTGGATGGACGCTGGTAGCAGCGAACACACTTGAATCGGTGTGGCGAGGAATCCTATCCATCTTTCCTCTACAAATTCTCAAGTTTTCAAAATGCCAAGGTTACAAATTACTTTACCTTTTAACCTTTTACCCTTTTAAAGGTTAATTAAGGGGTAATAATGATGGTATTTATTTTTTATTTTTAAAGGGGCTCTTTTATCAACTATTCAACAATGCTGCAACTCTCTTCTAATTTCCAAGAGATAAATCAAGTGATCCCTATCAAATCTATCAATTATCAGCACATCATTGGAAAATCATTTAAAATCATCAATTTTTTTCAAAAATCATCATAAAAATAAAAAAATCCTCGATTTACCTCCCGAGGGGGCATCCTTTCATCATCGTTGTAAAATTGGAGTCTAGGGCATGTCAAAAATTTTATCATTATGGTTGGAAAGTTATTCTTTTAAGCAATGCGATTGCGCACATCACTTCAAAGAGGGGCAAAATGTATACACAAAAAAAATGGTATGAGCATCGCATCAATTAAATATTGGCTATTTGATTTTTTCCTCTACTATTATAAAAAAATTGATAAACCTATTTATATGGTTCATGGTTTATTTTCCTCTTTTCATAATTCACCTTCTCTCTAAAATTAATTAAAAGAAAAAATTAATCAATTTGTTATTTAATTAATTTTTCCCTCTTCCTTTTAAATTTGAATTTTTAAATTCAAATTTAGAATATTCTTCCAAAATTAGTTGAGATGCACAAAGAATTTAGTTGTCTTTTTTACTAATTTACCTCTCTCCTATTAAATTAAATTTTTAAATCCAATTTAGGCACATTTCTACAAATTTCTTCTAACCTCCTCCAACTCATCTACCACCTCATCATGTGTCTCATAAATGGATTTTTATAAATTAAAAAATGTGGAATAACCTCAACAAATTTCTAACCAATTTTGAACAACCTGAGACACATGGCTTCTCTTGCTCTTTGATTCCTTTCTACACTTGGCATTTTGTCTTGTGGAAGGGAACCATCTCCCCGATTCCCTCTAACCTCCTAATGCTCTGTTGTTGATGCCACAAGATCACAATCTGGATTGTTTGTTGTTGCCGCATCACCTTGAGGCTTGAAAACTCTATAAATAGGGCCTTTGCTACAACATTTTCATAACATGCAGATTAGGCAAGTTTATGTTGCAGAATTCTAGTGCAATTTGTGAGAATTAGAGAGCATTTAGCTTAGTTTGCATTCTTCGTGCATTTTTAGCATCATAATGGCATTTTCAATTTGGTAGTTTAATTATTTTCATCCTCTATTTAGCATTTTCATTTCATCTTTATCATCATTTAAGCATTTATATTTAACATCATTTTCATCCTATAATCATTGTTTTATGCATCAAGTTATTGAAACATCCAAAAATATAGGCATGTAGATTCATGTTAAGCATCTTGTTTCTTGAGTTTTCAAGCATAATATCTGAGAGCACTAGTTTTCAGGATTCCTTGGGATTAGATAGCCATGGGATGAGTTAAAATGATAGGTCGTAGTTTCATTTATTATTGCTTCTTGATTTCCTTTTAAGTAATGCATTCCATGAAGGTGTGTTGTTATAAAATCGCAGGATACACATTTTATTCACACACACCATGTTGTGAGAAATTATTTTAAAGTAGCAAATAATAAGTTCTAACAATAAATAGGACATGAGAGCTTATTTGGAAATCCCTATGCCAAGTCATATGTTTCCGAATGAATCTATGTCATGAAAAAGGAAGGGGTTGCCCCCAAAATTAAATTCTAAATGCATGAGGGATCCATGGATTTGGGGTCAATATGTCTTTGCTACAATGTTATTATATAACTTAGAACTATCATCATTCCCCAAATACTCATGGAATGGGAAGAATGACACATAAAGAGCGAAAACAAAGAAAAGATTTTGGGTTAACATGGAAGAGACATGAATGTCTCGATGCCTTGCATCATCCATAAAAGGAAAACACAATACCAAGAAAAGATAAAATGTTCACGACATAGAGAATAATGTAGGTACAAATAGAGGAATATCACAAAGAGAGATACATCAAATAGAACAACATGAGGGAGATCACATTGCACACATGCAATTACACACACAACATGAAATGTAAAATAATGCAAAAGACTAGTAAGGTACGTGTGAGTCAACCTATAGTAGGTTGTTTGCATCACAGTCGTGTTCATCATATACAAAAGGTGGAAAACTAGCCAAAGGGACAATAGCAAGCATCGAACTATGGGTATTACCAAGTTTAACACTCTTCCTAGGAGATTATCATTTAAGCTCATAGAAGAGGAAAATAATGTATTTAATTCATTATGCACCTCCCCATCAATTTTAGCAACCTCATCATCATCTAGGTTAATCACAATAGGAGGTCAAATGATAATATTTAAAGAAGGATTTAACTTTTTTTGCAGTGTAGGACCTTGTTGTTGTGACGAAGGGGAAGACTCATCATGTATTGTTTCATTCAAGTTCGAATTTTGATTTTCTTTGTTGTTTTCTTCATTTAACATTCAAGCAAGAGCATGACGTCTACGCCTATTCTCTCTAGAATTTCGGTTTCTTTTAGTATGATTTTCAAGTTGCGTTTATGTTGGAGTGGGTTTATCAACCATAGGTTTATTTTCTTCCCTAATGGGAAGAATGGAAGGAACCATGGGAGTTTGTTCAACCACTTTCTCTTTAGCTTTATAAATTTGTTTTATATTAGGTGGCATGACGGGATTTTTTTTGTTATCTCTTGGTCATTTGTAGGAAATAGGCAAAGGATTTGTCTCAGGTTGGTCTTGGTCATTTGGAATGTCTTTAGGTTCAATCATGGTTTCTCCAAGGATGGTAGGCTTAATCGTAGGTTGAGGCATATTTGTAAGGGATAGTTTTGCTATGCACTTAACCTTAAAATTTTGATGGGATTTGAAAAATAATTCCTCACAAGGTTTAATAGGTTCCATAGGCTCGAGCCAAAATAAATCTAATGAAAATTTCCTGTGGGAAGACAAAGGATCAAAGCTACTATGGTGCACTATGAATATTTCATTGTTAATGGGAGACTTTAAGCATTTATGCAAAACTGACGGGATGGATTCCATGGAGTGTAGACATGGTTAACCAAGCTTCACACAGAATTGGTCTGACGTCGAGATGATGGAGAATGAGAAATCTAATTTTTTAGTCATATTTGTAAAGGAAGGGTGATTGATCCCATCGTAGGGAAAGTGAAGCCATTATGAATCTTTATCCATGTTTTTGGTTTATCATATATTTCTTGATAGATTTCATGCACAAGAATTATTTGGTGATCACATTCTCTCCATAGACATGATCAATTAATATCCCATTAGTGGTCTTGTAATTGATGCAACCGGCTATGTAAAGAGGACCATCAGGTGCATTTCTAATTATATCTTTAGAGGAGAAATAAATTCCAATAGGCTTTTAGTTCCTCCCTTACGATGTTGAGTTTTGACCAATGCAACCAAACCATTGATAGGATTTTGTTCAATAGTATCAATAGGATATTTTTTATTAGTATCTATGTTGTCATCATCTATGTCAACATTCACCACATCATTCTTCTTAGTTTCACTAGATTTGACAAATGAAATGTGATGATTTGACATAGGATTGGTAAAGATTTGAAAGTTTTGGTTAGGAAGGGCAACAGACTTATTTTCTTGATCATTAACACATCTAATTGAAAGTCAACCAAAATCAATGAGGTCTTGTACAAGATGTTTAAGACACTTACAATGTTTCGTGTTGTGCCCATTTTATCAGTGATAATGACAATAAGCATTTGATCTAAAGTTTAGAGGTACATGTTTATTAGGATCAAGAGTTTTAATTGGAGGCAAGGTGATAATTTTTTCTTCTAAAATTTGTGGCATTATGTTATGGAGGGTATTGGGTAAGGGAGTGATTGCCTGTTTGGATCCCCAAACGCAAAAGGAGTTATCTTTCTTATAACGGCCACTTGGATATCAACATGTTGAATTGTTTGTTGAAGGGGATTAAGTTGAAGGAAGCCTTTAGTTCATTTCTTAAAATGTTGATAATTATTTTGATTTGTTGATTCAAATTTTTTAGGTCAGCTAGATGTGGATTTTGTATCACGACTACTAATCGAGTTTTGATAATCACGAAGGGCAGTGCACAAGTCTATGAAGTAAGGAAAATTCACCATTGTAATCTTATCTTGTATCTTAGTTTGTTAATTCTCAATGATGAAGGTGAGGATCAAGAATCTTTACATCGATTTTGGAATAAAGCAATTGGTAGCATGAAATTAAGTCAATAACTCTTTCATCATCTTTTTTCTTACATCTCATCAAATCGGCTAAGGTCATTTTAGGATTAATATGCACTTGGAAATGGTTTATAAAGGCCTAAACAAGTTCATTGAATTAATTAATGGAGTTTTTTGTAATGAGGAAAACCATTCTAAGGCGGTATCCTTCAAGGATCTAGGGAAAAGCTTAGCCAAGAGCTTATCCTCAAGGACAAAATCATTGCATAAGGCGGTGTAAGAGGAAAAATGGTTAGAAGGATCTCCTTTCCCCCCATATTTATCAAATATAGGAATCTCTAAACCTTGTGGTATCGGTGTTCTCAATATTTCCAAGGATAAGGGATTTATTTTGACATAGTATGTAGGTGTGCCATTTTAATTTTGATTTATGGTGGAAACTTGCTTTTGAAGGGATGAAATGGTTTGCAAATTTTGGTTTATGATGGTATCACTGGTTGTATTTTGAGATGGAGGTGAATATGGTGGAGGTATATATGTTTTTGAGGGAGCAGGGGACAAAATTATTATGGGAGGTAAAGTGGTAGGAGATATGACATGAGATGCCACAAGGTACTAGGGATGCTAGCAGAAATACCCAAGGTAGGAAAGATATTACTAGTAGGTTGGATCATATTTGTAATATGAGGGTTGGTATAGGTAGGAATAAAGGAAAAAAATTTTGGGAGGAGAAATTTGAACATCCTTGGCTTGGGACATTATTAAAAGGTAAAGCACAACTAGTGGTTGAGGTAAGATGTTTTCCAAAGATCTGAACTATGTTACGCACAAGGTCAAATCCATCTTTGCTTTCAATTATACGATGTATGTTATCTATGGTAGGGATAGTGGTGGTTGGAATGTTTTCATTACTTATTTTATTTTTTAGGTTGGCTAGGTCTTCATGGATTTGGATTATGTTTTCTTGTGGAATATTCGCAACCATTGTCTCAATGCTTGTCACACTAATTGAAGGCAAAGAGTTGTTAAGGGTATGGTCCATACCTAATGAGATAGTGTCAAAAATAATAGTGAAAGAGATAGATAACCCAAGATCCATGAATATTGTGCTATTGTGGGATGACATGAGTCTTGAACTTCATCTCACTATAGTATTAGTAATAGGACACCAAGTTGTAAAGCCCATACAAAGGACAATAAATGAAATACAAGATACAATGAACACAATATAAATGTTATTTTTTGATTCAAATGAAATTAAGCTAGATGTAATGAAATGAATGTAATAAAAACTCTGCAAAGTGAAATAGATAACTAACAACAACAAACAAAAACACAAAAGCAAAGTTTTTAATGCTAAAAAATATAGTTTAAAATCTAAAATGAGACTAAATCACCCAGAGGGGCATATGAGTCTCATTTAGGGTTTTTTAGGCATTTGTAAGTTGAATAATAGTCACCACAGAATACCCAAAAATCAGGAAAATCACTTGTATTGGGACAAAATCACCCAGAGGGGTGTATGAGTCCTAGATTAGGGTTTTTGCACAAATTTCAAAAAAAATTGATTGATTTTTATGTTTTCTAGTTTGTATGATGTCTATGCTAAGTGAAAATGCACATTTTAGATAAAATTCAATGATGCAAGATGCAAAAAAATGAAACCTATATGCACTTTCACTAATGCAAGATTTTGAAACCCTAGATGTAAATTAACTAATGCAAGACCTAATGCAAGGTTAATGCAAGCTAGACCTAGGACTATGATGCACTCCAAATCTGAAAATGAAATTTTCTAAAGGGTAGTTTCACCAAAATGAAATAATAGAAATAATGTGCTCCACCTTTTAGGAGATGGAACACAAGGGATGAGGGCCTATTCCTATTTCACTTAGTTTCACTCAAGGAAACCCTAGAGATCTCAATCCAAGGATGGAGTAAGGGAAGGAGATCTACTAAAGATTGTCCTAGGGTATGATTAAATTATAAAGGTGGGTTCACCACCAAGCTAGGACTTGCAAAGACTAGTAACATGCAAGACCTAACAAAACCTAATGTTATTCAAAACTCAAATAAATGACCTAGAAATTAATGCAAATCAAGACAGTAAACTAAAAAATCATAGAGGTGCACTTGGAAACCTATAGAAGCTCGAAACAAGGTTCTAAATGTTGAAAATGTTGATCTTAATGCACACTATGACTCATACACCAGGCTGGGTGATTTAGTCCCAAATTAGGGTTTTTGGGCAAGAATAAAAATCTAGAAATGACAAGTCTGGAATATCTGAAATCTAGAAAAAGGCCTATATTGGGACTCATATGCCACAAGTGGCATACCAGTATTGCTACAATTTTTTAGAAGGTCAAGATCTAAATATTATCTCCTATCTATACTCTTCCTCCTCAACCTGATTTCCAGATCTAAAATGTTGAATTATATTCTATAGGTGTCTTTTAGTGATCTTCTAAACAAGGTGACAACTTTGACAACTTTGCAAGCTTGACAACTTCTTCCAATATTTCTCTTCAATGTATCTTCAAAATAGATATACAAATCACACACTAAAGAGAGGGAATTTTTTTGTTTTGTTAGTGGATAGGGGTTTGCCTTGTTCAAACTTCGTTTTGGTAATCAAACCTTGAAATGAAATAGAAAGGAGGAATGATGAATGAACAAAATGTTATGTTACAACTCACCAAACCCTTGAATAAGATGTTGCAAACATGTATGAAATGGCTAGAATGAATTTATATCTTGACTCTTGCTTTAATGATATGGATCTTGACTTAAATGCTTGCTTGAATCATAAAACCCTACATCAAAAATATTAGCTCAAAAAACAAACATGATACATGATGACTTTGGCATGATGCTTGATACTTGAATAATGCTCCAAAATAATTGATAATCACTCTTGAATGCTCTTTTAAGTTCTCTTATGATAACTTGATGACTTGTAAGGTTTCTAGGTCACTGGATTGCTTGTTAGGAGAAAAATATGTGAAATAACCTTGTATTTATACTTGTTTATGCCAAATTTCCCAAAATTACACTACAAGCCAACATCAAATCTAGGAGAATAAAATACCATCAAGAATTTAAATTTAATTTAGATCTGAACTAAGCAAGACTCATACACCAGTTGTGGCGTATGAGTTCCATTAGGCTAAGCTTGGGACACATTTTTCAAGAAAGGCTTAATTTTATGTGAATTTCATATCTAGGCCCCAAAACCTAGGTGGGACCCATACACCCAAGGTGGTGAATGAGTCCCAGATCATAAATCTAGACCATACAATCCAAAATCATTAATTTTTTATTAGTATTTTGATGTGTCGGGATTATTCTCAAAAATATGCATTAATTAAGGCTTGTAGATGCAAAATAAGACCAAATAAGGCATAAAGAAGCCCAATTAATTAATAAAACCCTAGATTAGTATGAAAGTGTAAGAAAACACTTTCAATTCCCTAAATAAGGCACAATTAAGTTCATTAGATCACAAGGGCCCAAACAAGTGTGAAAATGTAAAGGGATATAGTTTCGTACACTAAACTCCCTAATTGCCCAACTACCACACTTCTAGTAGAAAATTTGGGAGTTGTCCTATCGACTGGCACTGAGACCTCATAAAGAGTCTGATAATAGGTGGCCTCTTGGGTGATTATCCTCACCTCCCTCATATGTTGGTCCATAGGGACCACTACGCCCTTACCAACCACCTTTAGTTTCTCTTGTCATGCTCACTCTATAGCTCTCTCTATAGTCAATTAGACTACCTATATATCTGACTACTATCGATGGGCTATCTCAACATCTCTCTTTGCAATCCTGTAGGTGAGTTGAACTAAGATTTTGTCCCTCTCAACTCTATATTTTTCCCTCTCCTATCGAGCCTGATCTCGCTTTGATAAAGCCACTATAATTCTAACATCCATCTCCCCATCGTCTCCTCATTGCTCCTCCCATATCCTATACTCATCCCCTACTCTAATCACCTCCTACCATAGCTAGCACTACCACCTACTAACCAAATTCCTACTATCCTCCTCCTCCAACATCTACCTCTACATGTTTTTGACAAGCCATACCTGGCTCTACCTCTTGCCTCCTCCGCCTAAAAGCCTCGCCATTTGGATGGGTGAATCTAAGTGGTATTTATTTTTCCTACCAAACATTGTAGTTTGTAGTAGCACTTGCATCCTCTACACCAGATGCATGTGCCCACTGAACTGACATCAAATGAATAAAGTCTATAACAACCACTTGAGGACTAGCCATAGGTCCCCACTCTTTGATATCTTGTTGTGTGTGAGAAAATAAAACATGATAACCCATAGTGGGGACATATTGAGCCTCTCCAAATTGTCCCTTGATCCTGTTAAGAAGATACCTCTCTATCATGTGAGGTTTCCATCCAATAAGCCACTTGGTCTTTCTGTATAGTGGTAACTAAACATTATCATCCACCCAAGGCTCGCACTATAACCATAGGCACCGAATGAACTCATCCATATCATCAATGACCCTCCTTTAATAATCTAGATCACCTAGCCTTTGTTGTGTCAACAATGCATAATACCTGTATACATAGGATCACTAATGACCCAAGCAACATCACCCACTAGTCTCATGACAATGATGTGCCCCAATGTCCATACATGAAGCAGTGTAACCTTTTCTAATAGACTCATTGCTAATTTGTACACCACATGGTGCATATCATGATATTTAAGTGAGCTAATTACATGGCCCCCACACATATACAACAACATCGATCATCATCTTCTCAAGCACATGACCCCATTCAATAGGAAACCCTTTGGATTGTTGATCAGGGATGATCGCACCAAAAACTAGGCCTATGATAACAAAAATAATATCAACATAAAATCCCACTCCTAGTCTCAAGTCAATCTACCCATCCTCAATATCAAACTCCTCATCATGTAACACTCACCCCGAGGCCTTCACACAAAATTATGTATCATAGATGACGTGTGCACCCTCAATCGAAATCCTCAAGATCCTCCAAAAATAATTAAGGGTGATGGTTGCCTTTCCAATCAAAAATTTGAAAGACAAGGTCTAGCTATGTTATCTCTCAACAATGGTAGTCATGAATGCTTTGCACTTGAATATTTGGCATGAAGGTGGCATGAAACAACCCAAAAACACCTAGGAACTTGACATCTATCTCACTGAGATGAGCTATTTGATCTAATACATTGGGTTGACACTCCTATGACAAGATAGGATCTAGAACAACCTACAAGCATAATGTCCACAACATCAATTTGAAAAAATATCAAAATTTGTAGTTCTTTGAATCAAATGTGACCTAAAAAATCAATTATAATTTGTTTTTCAAAGGCATCACTTTATCCTAGTCAAATGCAACCCATTTTAAAACGTGTTTCTTTACCAATTTCATTTGTGATCCATTTTTCAAATGTGTTGCTTTATATGTTCATTCAAAAGTGAACCAAAATTCAAAAGCATTGTGACATTTCAAATGCCTTACGACACAATCAAAAGCATTGTGTTGAGTTTAAAAAGCATAAATCCTAGATCAATGCATTTGATTGTCTCCCTAGACCTAGCATTTATTGCACCTAAACTAACACCTAACTATGTAAGGGTTAGATACATACTGCAGGAGATGCTCTGGCAAGCCTCTGGAACTAGAAAAATAATCGGTATGATGAGTAGTACGTGGAACACCAATCATCTCTGCAGCAGCTTCGCTCAAAAATCTCCTTAAGGACTCTAAAATCTCTAAGCTAGGAGGGTTCAAATGACTTGAAAATGACCCCCAAGGGCCTATATATAAAACCCAAAACCCTAGATTCCATCCATTCCCCTTCTTGCATCCCATTTTCTTCATGTCATACCCATCCTAATTAGTTTCCTCACCAACCAAACCTTGATTTTCATCCCCTTCTTCATCGAACCTATTTGATCTTCCCATTGTGAGCCTAACCAAAAAAAAATCACTTGACCTCTCAAGGGGGCAACCTATCATAATCCCATCATTACTTCGTCTATTGGGGCACAGTGGGGCATCATCATTATTTTATTTTTTCCCAAATCAACATGTCTTTGAAACAATGTAACAAGTATATTATCTCAATGAGGGGGAAAATGTAGACACCTAAAAATGTCTAACACATAAATGAATTTCCCTAGTTCGTCATTTTCATCATTATCACTCGTCATCCCCTTTTATCACCTTTTAATTAAATAATTTTCAATTATTTGATTAAACTAACCTATTTTCCTCTATTGATTAAATAATTTTAATTATTTGATTAAACTCACCTATGTACACTGCTAACCTCCTTGCCCTACCCAAGACTGTTTCTAACCATAACCCTTTGTTACTGGTCATGAATGATCTTTATGTTGTTGGACCCTTCCCTTTTTGATTTGAGATTATGTGGAAATCTCATCCTGATTTTAAGAATAAAATTGTTGAATGGTGGAATATTCTTGTTCGTGGTTCTCCCATGTTCAGGATATTTTATAAAATTAAACATATCAAATGCATGGTGAAAGGTTGGAACAAAAGAGTTTTTGGAGATTTCTTTTAGAAGAAAAAAGCTTTAGGGGACAAGTTGAATACTATCCAAAAAAATATGGAAGATGGGGATGTCATCTTGCCAACGTGTAATCAGGAAAGAGAGAGTCGAAGGGAGTGGGAGAAAATTTTAAGGAAAGAGGAATTTTTTTGGAAACAAAAATCTAGAGTTCAATGGAGCAAGAGCAGGAGCAAGAGCAAGCTCCCTATAAGAAGGGGACAAAAATACCTCTTTTTTTCATTTTCCTAATCTAAAACACAAGAAAAAGAATCAGATAACTAAGTTGCATAATGAGCAGGGGGTTATAGTCTAGACGCCCACCTAGATTAGTCTATTGGCGGTAGACTATTTTTAGAAGGCTTACTTGGCCCCTATTGAGGCTCCCAATTTGGCTTTGGACAATCTATTGTTGGACCCTCTCCTGACCAACATTATTCAGGATGATAACCTTAGCATCCTCAGTGTTGTCACTCCTAAGGAAGTCTGGTTGGCCACTTTCAACATGGGGGCCTACAAGGCACTTGGCCCAGATGGGTTCCCCCGGGCCTTCTTTCAGATTTCTGGGAGATTGTTGGTGGGGACCTTATTTTGGCTACTAGGGATTTCTTTAAATCTTGTAAGATTCTCAAACAACTAAACCACACTTTTATCACCTTAATTCCCAAGATTGTTGATCCCCAGTCTATGATTGATTTTAGGCCCATCAGTCTGCAATACTTTTTATAAAATCCTCTCTAAAATCTTGGTGAATCGTATTAAACCCCTCTTGGATAAAATTATTAGTCCCACTCAAAAAGGCTTTGTTCTAGGTCAGAATATTTTGGATACTACTATAATTACTCATGAATTTCTCCACTTAATGGATAGATGCAATAATGCCACTATGGCCCTCAAATTGGATATTTCAAAAGAATATGATAAGGTGTTATGGGATTTCATCCCTAAAGTCCTAGTTAAGTTTGGTTTTGATCAACATGTGGTCAACCTCATGTGGTCAACATTTTAATGGAATTCATATCCATGGTCAAATACATTTTTCTAGTTAATGGGACTCCTTTTGGTTTCTTTAATGTTGGGAGAGGCATCAGGTAGGGGGATCCCCTCTCACCCTATATTTTTATCATGTTGCATATGTTTTGAGCATGAACATTTCTAATATGTTGTTAGAGGGGTCCATTAAGGGTGTTAAGGTTGCCTCTTCTTTAGATCCTACTATTATCCAACAATTTTTGGATGACATCTTTCTCTTCGGGAAAGCCTCGATGATTGAAGCTAGGAAATGGAAAAAAAATCTTAATAACTATGTTGCTAGCTCTAGGCAATGTATTAACTATAATAAAAGCATGATTTATTTCTTCAACAACACTCCTAATCTTCAAGCTCGAGTGACTATTTTCCTTGGTTGTATGAGTGGCTCTCTCCCTTTGGTGTATCTTGGTTTACCCCTTACTGTTAAGGAAGTCACCCTTGACTTCAGGAATTTGGTCCTTGAAAGGATCCAAAGGAAGTTGGTTGGCTAGAAAGGTTCCATCCTCAGTCATGCTGGAAAACTGTAGCTCCTTTATGCAGCTCTTCAAGGGATCCCTATTTACTTCCTCTCCATTTTCAAGATCCCCAAATATATTGTTGAAAAGTTCAAAAAAATTCAAAGGAATTTCCTATGGTCAAGGACCAAGGAAAATAAAAAGTTTTCTCTGGTTAAATGGGACAAAGTCTATAAACCTAAACCTTATGGTGGGCTTGGGATAAGGAATATCTCCTACATCAATAAGGCTTTGATTGCCAAGGTGGGTTGGGATCAACTGAGAAACAAAAAATATTGGTGTAAAATCATGAACGTTAAGTATCTTCACTATAAACCTTTGATTAATTGTCTTTCAAAATATCACCCTTTGGGTTCCTTGGCTTGGAAGAACATTTATAGTCTGCAGGGGCTGCTTAGGATAGGGATGAAATGGAAAATTGGGAATGGTAGAAGTATCAAATTCTGGGAAGACTCCTGGTTACTTAACACCCCTCTAGTCCACTCTAACTTTAGGAACCTAATGAGATTGGCACAACTTTTCTTTGGCTTTTACATTAGAGATTATCTCCTTGGCCTGCAAGGGACCAAGAGGTGGAATGACCTGGTCCTTTGCTACCCTTTGTCTCCTAAGTTGTGTCTCCTGGCCAAGTCCTTGTAGGACCTGCTTTCCCTTACAAGATTACCATTAACTAACATGGACAATGAATTTTACTAGACTTGTGATAAGCAGGGGGATCTTTCTATTAAAATGACTCACAATCTATTGTCGGACTAGGGTGTCACCCTCAGACCCTAGAAATAGGTTTGGAACAGACACATGATCCCAATAATAAACTTTTTCTAGTGTAAAACTTGCCATAACAAAATTCTTACTCAGGATAATTTGAGGAAAAGGGGATTCCAGATCCCCAACAGATGCTTGTTATGCAAGTGCAATGAGGATTTTGTGGACCACTTCTACATTTCTCATTTGTTGTTAGTGTGTGGGAGATGACTTTGGAGAGATTGGGTACTCAGTGGGCTATGAACAAGGACATTAATTCCTTTATTTTGGGGTGGTCTAGGCCTTTCCTTCACCCCGTACCTTGTGAGATCTGGAACCAGGTCCCCCCCATTATATGTTGGTGTTTATGGAAATAAAGGAACAACAAGATATTCAGGAATATTGAGATGATCCCAAAGGAGATTTTTGGTATAGGGGCAAGGCTTATCATGAAAAAAAATTCACTCTTCAAAGGGAAAATCCCAAACAAGGCCCTGACTAAGTGGGAAATAAAAATGGCTAAAGCTTGGCATCAAAATCTGGAGGCCAATTCCTTTGAAAACTCTAGATCCTAGGCTCAATAGGACACTGTCTAGAAACCTCCTTACCGTGGTTGGCATAAACTCAATTTTGATGGAGCTGTAGACATCCAAATTTGATCACTTCCATATGATCAAAATCGTCTATTATACTCATTTATTTCATTAATAGTGATTAAATAATTTATTTAATCATTATTTCATTTTCTACCTAAGGTTCCTAAAGTATCTAATTAAATAAATTAAATACTTTACCTTACCCCCTTTCCTTCTCTGAATTAAATAAACATGAAAAATTATTTAATTTGGTCATTTAACCTATCTAGATTAAAAACCAATTTTTAATTCTTCTTTTTTCTCTCTCCTTGTCACATTCTCCATAACCCTCTTCTAATCCGGATTAAATTAATTAATCTGTGATTAGGATGTGTACCACTTAATCTTGATTAAGTATCACATCCTCCATAATCTCCCACTTGCCTCTAATCTCTCATTAATTATCCTAATCCTGCGTTTGCACAACCTCAATCAAAATCATTAGCCATATTTGGCTTACCTTTTCTGGTCAACCTTCCTACTTACCATTTTTAGCCTGGACTCCCTTCCCCATGTGAATTTTTAATTCACTTTTATCTTCCCAAGGTCTTCCCCATCCCCCATGCAAATGTGACATGTCATTTTACATGTGCCCAAGGCTTCTAGAACCTTGGACTTGTCACATCTCCCACATGTGACAAATCTCCAGCTTTTTGGAGACCTCCTTTTATCCAATGAACCCTCCATTGAATGTAAATTTTTAATTTACATTTATTTTTCCCACACACTTCCTCTTTTCCCATGGATATTTTTGAGAAATTCTAAAATTCCTCAAAAGTCTCTTTCATCCTCATTTGGGGACAAGAAGTTCCTTTTTGAGGAAATCTTCTCATCCCTCAAGGTACCTCATAGGTACTTATCCTTCATCCACCTCATTTCCACATCACTCCACTCTAATACATCTCACCCTCCATATGTCAAGATGTGAGGGCTTGTGAGTCCTCAACTCACCATAGCCCTTCATCTTGATCTTTTTTGGATCAATCCCAACCGTTGAATTCTCTAGAGAATTCAAATTAGCCTATAAATACCCCTTCAATTCCCTCATTTTGGGGGATCAAGTCTTTTGCAATAAAACTCTTGCCAAATTACCATTCAAGCTCTCATCCATTTTAGCACTTATATCATCAATCCATATTGCATCCATTCAACCTCATTGCCATCCAAGGAGCACACAAGACTTCAAAAATCAAGGGCCAACCAAGGAAGCAACAATATGAAGGTATAACAAGCATTTCATTTGTTTTATCTTGCTTTCATATTTTTCTTAGACTAATCTTATTGAAGTGCCCTTTTATCTTGTTACTTCTTCCCATTTGCATTATTAGTTCTTCATCTTGCATCTCACATTAGGAGTAGCATTTTATTAGGATCACAATTTTGGCACGCCCGGTGGGACCTTAGTGGGAAATTCATCCTATCTTGGTATTGGGTATTTTTTGGGAAAAACTTGGACTCTCAAACGTATTCCTACGAAGTTTCCTAAAATGGCAAAATTTGACAATTTTTGAAAACTGCCAAATTTTGCAAAAATCTGATTATCAACACCTTATGTCCTCTAGTTGAAACCCATGATCTTGGTTCCAAATCAATCCTATCATATCCTCTTATCCAATCCCAATCTAAGCCCCAATCCAGTTCTAATCTGAGCATTAATCCCATCGTCCTAATCTGAGCCTTCATCCAATCCCAATCTGAGCTTTCATCTAATCCTAATCTGAGCTTTCATCCAATCCCCATATGAGCTTTCAATCCATCCTATTTCTCTATCCATAATGAATCTTTATCCCCCTCTCACACGACCAATAATAGTAGTCAAGGGGAATCCTAACTCCGTTGATGATGATAACGAAAATCTTGTTGATCATGAAGATTGTTATATAGATCCTCTTGACGCTATTGTTGCTAGTAAGCTCTCTCCAATCGTCTCCCAAAATCCCACTACTTCTTCAAAATATCCCACCATGCCTTCATCCACATCTAATAATGGTTCTTATGCTACCTTTGACAAGCGATATCCAACATCCTCACCATCGACATATTCATCATGTCCTCCCTTTCAACCTATATCCTATCCAACATCCACTTCCTCTTATCCTCATCGTCATCAACAATCCCAATACCTCTACCTAAATCCAACATCCCAATCTTCTCATCCTAATCCAACACTCACACATTCCTATCACAATCCCCCATCCCAATATTCCTCCTATCCTAATCCACCATCTCAATCCTCTCATCCTTATCTACCATCCATATCCTCCTACGCCAACCCATGGTGGTCCACCACCTCAATCTTCCTGTTCTAATCCAACATCCACACATTCCTATCACAATCCCCCATCCCAATATCTTCGCATTAATTCCACATTTCCCCATTCTAATCCTTCATCTACATCTTCCTACTATCATTCACCATCCCAATCTTCCCAATCTAATCCAACATCCACATCTTCCTACATCACCCTCCCTTTTCCCGCATTATATCTAATCCTCCATCTCCTCCAACCACTCCTAGTCCCCCATCTAGTCCCATCCACTCATCTAATCCTCATCCACACATCCACTCATATAATCCTCCAATTCCTAATCCTCCATCTCCTCCTATTCCTCCATCCAATCCTAATCCTTCATCCATTCCCATCCCTTCATCTAATCCTAATCCTCCGTCTCCTCCTAGTTCTACATCTAATCCTCATCTACACATCCACTCATATAATCCTCCAATTCTTAATCCTAATCCTCCATCTCTTCTTAGTCCTCCATCCATTCCCATCCCTTCATCTAATCATAATCCTCCATCTCCTCCAACCACTCCTGGTTCCCCATCTAGTCACATCCACTCATATAATCCACCAATTCCTAATCCCAATCACAATCCTTCATCTCCTCCTAGTTCTACATATAATCCTCATCCACACATCCAGTTAGATAATACACCAATTCCTAATCCTAATCCTCCATCTCCTCCTGGTTCTACATCTAATCCTCATCTACACATCCACTCATATAATCCTCCAATTCTTAATCCTAATCCTCCATCTCTTCTTAGTCCTCCATCCATTCCCATCCCTTCATCTAATCATAATCCTCCATCTCCTCCAACCACTCCTGGTTCCCCATCTAGTCACATCCACTCATATAATCCACCAATTCCTAATCCTAATCACAATCCTTCATCTCCTCCTAGTTCTACATCTAATCCTCATCCACACATCTAGTCATATAATACACCAATTCCTAATCCTAATCCTCCATCTCCTCCTATTCCTCCATCCAATCCTAATCCATCAATCCCTAATCCTTCATCCATTCCCATCCCTTCATCTAATCCTAATCCTCCATCTCCTCCTAGTCCTCCATCCATTCCCATCCCTTCATCTAATCCTAATCCTCCATCTCCTCCTAGTCCTCCATCCAATCACATCCCCCCATCTAATCCTAATCCTCCATCCATTCCCATCACTCTACCTAATCCTACATCCCTTCCAAATGTTACCCAAGGACTCATGCAAGAAGAGACATCATGCCCTCCCACTCTATCATGTACTGCCACTAGTGACGAGGCCCTCCTCCATCTTAGACCTATACCACCCATCGCCATTCCTAACATTGTCCAAACGGTTGAGCCAGTCAAACCCATCAAATCCATTAAATCCCCATCTTCTACTCCTAGATCCACCCAATCCATTGAAGACATCCAATTCCCTCCTCGTAGTCCTAATATTCACAAACTTCAATCCCATGACCTTGATGAATCCTCCATCCTCCTATCTCCCCCAATTGAGGATTCCCTCCAACACTCTTCCATCATCATACATCCCACACAAGATGAGTCATGCCAAGAGCTTGATCCAAAGCATACAAGCATATCCCCTCCTCCAAATCAAGATCACTCCATCCCATCTACTCCATCTCAAGAACATAGTCTTCCATCCATTTCATCTCATGATCCATATCCTCAACCAAGTCATGATCCTATCCTCCCATCCACCCCATCTCAAGATAACACTATCTCCTCCACTCCATCCCATGATCCCATTTTCCTTCAAGATCCAATCACTCCATCTCATGAGCCCTTATCATCCACTACCATACATCTAGATCCCATTGTACTCCCCAATTCCTCTCATGATCCCTTATCACTCATTCCTCCTGATGTTGCTATCCCCTCATCTCCATCGCATGATCCTTCATCGCCATCTAGTCTTACCATCCCAATGCCACTTTTGTATCACCTTGGTAACATTACATGCATCCATGGTGGTCTTCTTGCAGAAGCAAAACAACGTCTATGCACCACCTTTCCTCCTCCACCTGCTAACACACTCGCATCATGTTTCCAAAAGAATAAGCATCCTACCATAGATCATATGCTTGAGAACATGAACTATCAAGGAAAAGGTTTAGGCCTTCATGAGCAAGGTATTTTAGAACCCATTCAAGTCCAAGAACATCCAACACACATGGTCTTGGATATGTCTCCCAAAACTCGCACTCTAAAGATGTTGGTACAACCTTCGTACATCCTAAACGATCCTCTTCTAAAGGCACAAGAGGTACTTCCCATCGTTCTACCAAGTCATATGCCGCCATCCCCCCTCCTCCATCATATTACCTAAAAACAACCATCCATCTTCCTCCCTCATCCTCTCAATCCATTTTGGGTCCTTATGTCCCTCCATCCATCATTGCTCATCCTCCATCTACTATGGGTTCTTATATCCCTCCATCAAGCCCCACACATCCTCCATATACACAGTCTATTTTGGGTCCTTATATCCCAAAATCACCCCCTCCATCTTATCCTATTCATCCTTTCATTCATCCACCCCCTCTCCCTCATACACAACATAAAAATCCTACCTTCATAACTCCTAATCAGGATCAACAAGGGCACATACCTACACATTATCCATCCACACTTCCTCATCAAATGCCTACCTCTATCACTCCATCCACACATCATCCATCTCCTTGCACCCATCCCATTGCTACTAAAAGAACTTTGGATGCCAAAGTAACAATACATAAATCCAAACATCCACATGAATCTAAAGTTCCTCATGTCCCCTTCAAAAGACATGTTGAAGAAAATAAAAATCAAGTCCAAAATCCAAATCAATCCAAAAGGCCACAAAGGCCCACCGAAGCAAAAATAAAAACCATGTGGATCCCAAAGAAAAAAGGTGCCATACCTTCAATTGAAAAGTCCATAACGACATCCAAAGTTGTTATTTCCCCACAAAATCATTCACCTCCTCCATCTCCTAAATCTATTTTGGGTCCCTACATCCCAAAATTCACTATCCCAATGCCTCCATTATCGTCACACTCTCCATCCATTCATCCACCTATCTTTTCGCATCCACCATCACATGTGCCAATGTTGGTCCTGAACACCTTCCCCCATCACACATCCACTCCATCATTCCATCCATACACTTTCCAACATCCCATCCACTATCCTCTCTATCTCCCCCATCAAACCCCTTTAATCCATCCTCTTGCATAATTCATCCTTCTAATAAGGTTGTACCAACATCCAATAGTCACTTCAAACATGGGCTCTTATTACCTCATATGGAACTTGATGCGTGAGTCCTTCATCCATATCCTTATCAACTATCCTCTAAAATCCGCATATCCATATCCCTATCTTTATCCATCTTCGTCCACATCCTAGTCCAAAAAATACAAAAAAACAAAAAAAATAGTAAAGAGAAAATCATTCGTCCAATGGTGAAAACTTGGAAAATAAGCACCTTGGATAAGTACCATGATGAAAACCTGGCAAACAGGCATCATGTGTAAATCCCCCATCTAGTCTCCTTCCATGATTGGGGGCAATCCACTTACGCATTCCTTTCCTCCATCTCCTACATCTACCTATCTTCCACATCTTACCCACCATCTTTCGCATCCTATAGTCCCTCCATCTTCCTTGTGATCTTGATAAAGATAGGGGAAAACCTATATACATGCTTTGGACACCTCTTGGAATATATTCCCCTCATCCATACACTATCATATTCCTTATCCACCTCTCTCTATCTTCCATTATCCGTACATCCTATCCACCTCTCTCTATCTTCCATTTTCCATGCATCCTATCCACATCTATCTATCTTCCATTACCCATCTCACTCCCTTATCCACCCATCCTGCTATCCCTCTTTCCTCGTCATACATGACACATCTAGAGTGGGGGCATCTCCTTATTTATGATTGAGTCCTTGAAGACATTTTCCATCCATCCCTCCAAGAAATCCTTTCCATCTCTCCATCCTACCCATCCTTACCTCTCCATCCATTTATCCATCCAGTCATCCCTTCCATCTACCAAATCCTTATCTTCCTATTCTCCCATCCACTAGTCCTTTTCCATATTTTAATCCTTATCCTCCCATCCATTTATCCATCCAATAATCCATTCCATCCCTCCAATTTGTCTCCCTCTATCTGCCTATCCTCACATCTTTCTATCTCCCCATCTTTATCCATCCATCCATTTCCCTCTATTATCCCTTGTCATTGGTATCTAGCTATCGGCTACCTGCATACAACCCCATACCATTCACCACATCGTAATTCATCCCTCTTATCTATTTACCACATCTTTCACACATCTTCATCGCTCATCTATCCATCGTCTCACCTTTCGAATTCATATTCTAATGATCTAAATTACCTATTCCATTCCTGAGCTTCACATCCGACATATCTTACACATATCAACCATCGTCCTATCCAATCCTGCAAGTCTATCTTGTCTCATCATATCGAATCCATCCCTTTTTCCATTTATCTTGGTCATTTCATCATCCCTTATCTATTGTTGGTCGAACTATGTTGCCCCTGCTCTTTCACGTAGGCAAGGTCGATCATTTGATCCGCCCTCGGGGCTCTGTCTTTTGTCTATCTTATCCTCTTCCATCATCTGTCTTTGGCCTTGTGTCAAACTACTTTGCCCCTGTGCTTTCATGTAGGCAAGGTCAATCATTTGGTCCGCCCCCTGGGCATTTGTTCATCTGGTCTTTTTGATCCATCGAGGTCTTCCTTGTCCTCTTTCCGCTTTTATCCATGATCTTTTATCCTGAATTATGAGGGCTCTACGCTTTCACGTAGGCAAGGTTGATCTTTGATCAACCCTCGAGCCCCTAGGTCTTTAGGGTGTGTCTATTTTGTCGTATCATCATTTTATCATCTTGTCGTATCCTCAAGAATGTCCCTATCCTAGCTAGTGCTTACAAACAATGGTCATCTATATCACAAGATCCAATTGGTTTTTGCTATCCCGTGTCATGTCGATCAACCAATCTATCCTCCATCTTTGGTCTCAACAGGATGTATCCTTCCTAACAAACCTCATCAACCCCATCCATCATCTTGATCCTATGGAAAAGGACGTTTCAAACTTGATTGTGATCTTTTGATGTTTTTGACATTTTGTTTATCATTTGAGCTCCCTATCATCACTTGTCATGGTCACCTTGATCTATCATATCATGGTGTACTTTGACTAGTAAACATAGGGGCGTATCTTGATCTTTTTCTTTGTTTATGTCTTCTTGGTTGTCCCACATAGTACCCACCAAGATCCCCGAGGTCTTGCGTTATGTTGAGGCATCCTTTTGTGCTTATGGTTATTCCAATACCTGGCTCGACCAAAGTCATCACGATTTTGGGGTGTTGGAATAGCCTTCTTGTCTGTTGTGTTTGTTTTATGCATTGGACACTAATTCGTCTTGGTTTGCATACCTTGACGCCCAGTGTCTTATGCTATAGCAAAAATCAATGCTCCAAGGATGGCAAATTGCATTAGGATTGCATTTCATTTTCCATTCCATCATCTTTCATATCTCCCCCATCCTCTTCCATTCAAATAATCTAATCACACTCTTGGCCTTAGCCTTGCTACAAGCCTTGATCCAATCATCCTCATCATCATCATCATTATCATCTCTGGGATGTATCCTTCCCTATCCTTGTGTTGTTTTGGGATATATCCTTCCCTCATCAACAACACTCTCATCAGGATGTATCCTTCCCTATCCTTGTGTTGTGCTAGGATGTATCATTCCCCTCGTCAGCAACACTCATCCTCATCCTCATCTGGATGTATTTTTCCCTATCCTTGTGTTTTTTTGGGATGTCTCATTCCCTCGTCAACAAAACTCATCCTCATCCTCATCAGGATGTGTCATTCCCCATCCTTGTGTTGTTTTGGGATATATCATGTCCTTATCAAATAACGCTCCATCAACCATCCGCTCAACCTGGCTTGTAGCTTGACTGGGGCACTGTCATATTTTTCCTTGAGTCCATTTGTGCTCACTTTTACCTCCCATCGCTTATCATCATTTCTTATCCATCATCATATCCCCTTTCATCATCTCATCTCTCATCATAATTTTCATCTTGTCAAACCTTTCTTGGTTCTAGGACTTTCTCTTTCTTTTCTTTTTCCATCTTCTTCTCTCTCTTTCTCTCAAGAGGGCGTATATGCACTTCTGCAGCAATTGGAGGGCATATATACACTTCTGCAGCAATTGGAGGGCGTATATGCACTTCTGCAGCACTCAAGAGGGCGTATACGCACTTCTGCAGCAATTGGAGGGCTTATACGCACTTCTGCAGCAATTGGAGGGCGTATACACACTTTTGCAGCAATTAGAGGGCATATACGCACTTCTACAGCAATTAGAGGGTGTATATGCACTTCTGCAACACTCAAAAGGGTATATACACACTTCTGTAGCAATTGGAGGGCGTATATGCACTTCTGCAACACTCAAAAGGGTGTATACACACTTCTGTAGCAATTGGAGGGCGTATATGCACTTCTGCAGCAATTGGAGGGCGTATACATATTTTTGCAGCAATTGGAGGGCGTATACACACTTCTGCAGCACTCAAGAGGGCGTATCTGCACTTTTGCAGCACTCCAGTGGGCGTATCCGCACTTTTGTAGCTTGACTGGGGGCAACATCATCTATGTCGTCGACTCCACTTTTTCTCACCTTTCCCTCTCATCATTTCTTATCATCGTCATTTTCATATCCCCTTTCCTTATCTCATCTTTCATCCTTTCCCCCATCTCTCTCTCCTTCATCACTCCCCTCCCCCCCTTTTTCTTTTCCAGGTTGAGGTGAACTTGCCCTCGCGGCGGGGTGGACACGCTCCCAGCCCTCCCAGGGCGGACCTAGCCCTTCCCGGGGTAGACTTGCCCCTTCCTAGGGCAAATACACCCTCACGAGGCAAACCTACCCCTTCTCAGGGCGGACTCGCCCCTTCCCAGGGTGGATCCACCCTCTCGGGGTGGACTCGCCCCTTCTCGAGGCGGATCCACCCTCCCGAGGTGGACCTGCCCTCCCAGAGCGGACCCGCCCCTTCCCAAGGTAGATCCGCCCTCCCGAGGAGGACTTGCCCCCTCCCAAGGTGGACCTGCCCCTTCCTGGGGCGGACTCGCCCCTTCTGCAAAGAGGCAAATACGCCCCTCTGTAGACTTTTTTTTTCCTTTTCTTCTCAAGGCCGCCATTTGCAAACCGTGCGTTGGATCGACTTCATTCAAAAGGCAAACTTGATTATTTTTTTGAGGTCTTTCCAACCATACCCTCCATTTCTTCCTATTGAAATATTTTTTTTGGGACCCCTCTCTTTTCCCTCCCTTTTTAAGGGGTATTTTTTAACTTTTTATTTACCTTTTTTCCTCCAACTAATCTCTCTCCTTCCCAGTGCTGCCATTTGCACGCCGTTTGTCCGATTGACTTCATTCAAAAGGAAAACTTGCCTAATTTTTTTCCCTCTTTCCAACTGTACCATTCGTTTCTTCTTATCGAGATGTTGTCTGGGACCTTTCTTTTTCCCCCGTCACCCTCTTGAGGGGGCATACCCTTCACATTCACCATTTTTCTCGGCCGTAATTAACTCCTTCCTGGATTGGGCATATTCATCCATTGCTCTGCTAATTTTGTCTCAGATCCTCTTCCCCACACTGGGGCATCATATTCCCGATTACTTCCTCTATAGAGTCATCTGCATTTTCTTTTCTTCGAAGCACGGTTATTCTAACAACACTTCGAAGAGGGGAAGAATGTAGACATCCAAATTTGATCACTTCCATATGATCAAAATTGTCTATTATACTCATTTATTTCATTAATAGTGATTAAATAATTTATTTAATCATTATTTCATTTTCTACCTAAGGTTCCTAAAGTATCTAATTAAATAAATTAAATACTTTACCTTACCCCCTTTCCTTCTCTAAATTAAATAAACGTGAAAAATTATTTAATTTGGTCATTTAACCTATCTAGATTAAAAACCAATTTTTAATTCTTCTTTTTTCTCTCTCCTTGTCACATTCTCTATAACCCTCTTCTAATCTGGATTAAATTAATTAATCTATGATTAGGATGTGCACCACTTAATCTTGATTAAGTATTACATCCTCCATAATCTCCCACTTGCCTCTAATCTCTTATTAATTATCCTAATATTGTGTTTGCACAACCTTAATCAGAATCATTAGCCACATTTGGCTTACCTTTTCTGGTCAACCTTCCCATTTACCATTTTTAGCCTGGACTCCCTTCCCCATGTGAATTTTTAATTCACATTTATTTAACCAAAGTTCCCCTCTTCCCCATGTGAATTTTTAATTCACTTTTATCTTCCCAAGGTCTTCCCCATCCCCCATGCAAACGTGACAGGTCATTTTACATGTGCCCAAGACTTCTCGAACCTTGGACTTGTCACATCTCCCACATGTGACAAATCTCCAACTTTTTGGAGACCTCCTTTTATCCAATGAACCCTCCATTGTATTTTTCCCACACACTTCCCC
Organism: Sequoiadendron giganteum; assembly: GCA_007115665.2. Taxonomy (NCBI): domain Eukaryota; kingdom Viridiplantae; phylum Streptophyta; class Pinopsida; order Cupressales; family Cupressaceae; genus Sequoiadendron; species Sequoiadendron giganteum. The sequence continues at coordinate 187,386,681 of CM021107.1, read as the reverse complement.
TTTTCCCATGGAGATTTTTGAGGAATTCCAAAATTCCTCAAAAGTCTCTTTCATCCTCATTTGGGGACAAGAAGTTCCTTTTAGAGGAAATCTTCTCATCCCCCAAGGTACCTCAAAGGTACTTATCCTTCATCCACCTCATGTACTTCTCTTCCATCTCATTTCCACATCACTCCACTCTAAGACATCTCACCCTCCACATGTCAAGATGTGAGGGTTTGTGAGTCCTCAACTCACCATAGCCCTTCATCTTGATCTTTTTTGGATCAATCCCAACCATTGAATTCTCTAGAGAATTCAAATTAGCTTATAAATACCCCTTCAATTCCCTCATTTTGGGGGATCAAGTCTTTTTCAACAAAACTCTTGCCAAATTACCATTCAAGCTCTCATCCATTTTAGCACTTATATCATCAATCCATATTGCATCAATTCATCTTGCATCCATTCAACCTCATTGCCATCCAAGGAGCACACAAGACTTCAAAAATCAAGGGCCAACCAAGGAAGCAACAATATGAAGGTATAACAAGCATTTCATTTGTTTTATCTTGCTTTCATATTTTTCTCAGGCTAATCTTATTGAAGTGCCCTTTTATCTTGTTACTTCTTCCCATTTTCATTATTAGTTCTTCATCTTGCATCTCACATTAGGAGTAGCATTTTATTAGGATCACAGGAGCTGCCAAAGGCAACCCGAGAAGGGCAAGTATAGGAGGTATAATAAGAGACTGCAAGGGAAATTTTGTGGCTGGTTACTCGAGGAGGATTGGGATCCAATCCTCTACGATTGCAGAAGCTAGAGCACTACTAAAGGGCATTCAGTTGGTTGTCACTATGAGGATTGAGAATCTTCATATTGAAGGAGATTCCGAGTCTTTAATCGATGCGGTTAACCTGGGAAGATTATTGGGATGGAGTACTAAAGACATTTTAATAGACATAAAACATCTTGTGTCTAAGATGAATTTGAAGATTGTTACCCATATTTATTAGGATGGTAATCAAGTGGCAGATGCTTTGGCTAATTTTGTCACCCATTGGGAAATTTCTAAGTGCTAGTGAAATTTGGAGAACCTTCCACTTGGTATTCAAGGTTTAATCCTTAAGGAGCAAGGCACATGTATGATCCATGATGATAAATAACTATGCAATGATTTTGGACTTATGGGGGGTTCACATACTTGTCTTTTGGGTTATGTGGATGGGTTTGAATGCTGAGGTGTCATACAAGTGGAAAATTTTCAATAATAGGGTGGAGATCATTTTTTAAAAGGCAATTATGACGATTAATGGGGAGTAATTTAAAATTATGGACAAGTTGGATCTAGCCTTATGTAATCTATTTTTGGGGTTTGATCTATGCACCTATTTATCATTGCAAATATTTGAATTTAAATTTGATGTGACTAGCATTTACGGGGTGAATCTCTTGATTGACCCTTTCTATTTCGCTAAAATGATTCTACTGCTAAAGGGCAGGATTTTAGTTTTATCTAAATATTTCCCTATGGCCAACTTTCATTGGTACTTGTGCAAAAGCAACATGGATGGAAAACCTTCTTGTTCCATCATTTCTTACTTACCTGGACATAAGTGTTTGAAGATTTTCATTAATGTGATAGCCAAGATTTCCTTTGGGGATTTTACTCTTCAAGCATGTGTTGTGTACATGGTCTTGATTGCCTAAGGCCACATCATTTGGCTTAAAACTTTAAGTGTGTGGGAGACTACTCAATTTATCAAAATTTCTAACCTTTGGCTCTCATAAGCTTTCTAGTTTTTCAGTGTTGACATGGGTGGCAATAGAGTGAGAATAGAGCCTGATAGCTATGGGGAATTTTACAAGGACCCTTTAGTTTGGCACATATGCATGGAAGGAGGGTTGGTTTCTTTAATGGAAAATTTGGTGGGTCACAATCCAAAGTTATCTGCATAGTTTGTAAAGTCCTAGAAAGAACGAAGGGTTACCATGGGTGGTATCTCCTTTGAAGTGAATGAGGAGGTGATTACTAAAGTGAGGAGGGTGTTGTGCACTAGAAAGAAGTACCCAAAGCACACTAAGGTGTAGAACAATGAAAGCATGAATGCTTTCTTTGTTGGTAACGAAAAACCTATACGCAACCAGTCAGGGTTTGAAAGAGAAGCTCTCCTGCGGCCTTGGGATCAGGTCTGCCTCACCCTAATGAAGTATGTCACCTTGGAAGGTAGATATAAAACCTACTATTTCTATCATTTTACTCTTTTGAATCACCTCCACCATAAAATTTTGTTAAGATTCCCATTTTTCTTACTTATGGATTTGGAAAGCTCTATTGAGAAGTGTATTGAATCTGCTACCTAGAACCAAAAGGATCCTCCTCCCCTGCCTCTCCACCAAGGCCTCATTTTGAGGCTCTACCATTTTCATCTTGTGCTCTGCCCACCTAAACCCATCTTTGTTGTTCGTATAGAGGAAATGTAACCCCTTATGTAGACTAATATCTTTTTGACTGAGTCTAAGGGTCCCAAAAGAAAAGCCCCTCTAGTTACTGTTGAAACCACTAAACCTAAACCGGCCTCCAAGAAGATTAAGGGGAATGTGGGGATTTCCCAATCAAGTGTTGTGGCTAGTATTTTTGAGCTAAAGCATGCCCTTGCCAGGACGGTCAGCAAACCTACCACTAAGAAGAAAGTGAAGGATGAGGGGAAGGGTTTGACAGAGTTGTCGACCATGGACAACAGAGGCAAGAATGTGGTGGGGAAGGATTCCAAGGGAGATACTATGGTTTCTGCTATGGTGGAGACTGGGGTTAATATTACCAACATCAGGAGATCTAGCAGACTGGCAAAAAATAACAAGAAAATGCATATTAATGAGTTGGATTTTGATGAGAAGCAATCTGACAACAAATGTATTAGAGATGTGGAGGATGTTGAGGATGAGTTTGTTGAATGGCCTCACACCCTCCCAGACTTCAAAAAATTGCATAATGAGAACTCGACTTCCCAATCTTCTGAAACTCTGGATGTAAAGCGCGCTAATATTGTGAAGACTATGGATAAAGGGGAGGATCTTCATGTGCTACAAAAGAGGATGGGGAAGATGGAGAATAAGTTTAGAGCCTTGACCCGGTTCATTGTCAAGTTGCTCCACTGTGTTACTAGCACTCTCTCTATTGTGATGAAGGATGAGATGGATATGAAAACTGCTAAAGAAGGCCCTTAATGGGTCGAGGATGATGTTATCAATACCCTCTCCCAAAATTGGGAGAATGCCTATTAGTCTACTACTGTTGTGTGGTGTTTTTGTCGGTTGTTGGTATGGTGTGTCTTTATTTTTTGGCTATGTTGTTTTAATTTTTTGGACTTGATCTTTTTTGGCCATTGTGTCTTGTTTGTGTAAAGGGTACAACACCCTGTAAATTTTGCTTATCGTATCAATTTTTTTTTTAATTATTTAATTAATTAAATCATTTTCCTCCCCCACTTTAATTAAATAATTTTCATTATTTAATTAATTTCAAAATTTCTCTTTCATCCACTTAATTAAATAATTTTTAAATATTTAATTAAAAATTATTATTCTTTTTTCTCTCCCATAATTAAATAATTTCCCAATTATTTAATTAGCCAATTTTCTTCCACAAATAAATAAATTATTTAATTCATTTAGTTGTACATTCCCTCCCAAAATGGAATATTCCAAATTCAAATTCAAATCCTAGTTCAAATTCAAATATCTTCCCTCCAAAAATATCTCAAAATATCTTTCTAAAATTTAGGGAAGAACTCTTCCTCAACATGCATGGCCTCTCCATCCTTCAATCACTCTCAACCATTGATTTGAACTTTCAATATCAACTATCAATCAAATATCTTGAGATCTATAAAACAAGCCCTCATCACTTAGTCAAAGAACCCCCCTCTCTCTCTCTCTTCAATTTGTAATTGAGACCTATCTCTTTGTAATTTGAGCTCCATAGTAATCTAGCCTCCATAACCATCATTCTTTCAAGATATTGCACAATTGAGTTATGCTTAACATGAGAAATCCACATATCCTAAAGGAATAATCTCACATTGTCAACAATGGAGTAAGGGTTAGCAATCTTTGGGTGAAGTAAAAGTAGATTAAATTTTATTTGTCTTTGTTTCTTATTTACTTTCATTTTATTTTAGCTAATTACTTCATGGTAATGGGTTTAATTTGATCAATTGGGTCTTGGTTTGCGATTTGATCTAACCTTTATACTATTTTCCCCTCTTGATTGATCTTTCCACTATCCTCGTTCACTAGTGATATAATAAAAAAGTACATATTTGAAGCACTAAAATAGTGAAGGTGTAAACCCTAAATCCAAAATCATAGGTTGGTGTGATATGAAATGGGTTAATAAAAATCTAAAGTAAAATAACCTATTTATTATGCTTTATCTAAGCTAATCCAATAAGTGCATAAAACTTAATATGAATTAAAGTAGATAAATTAATTAGGAGTTGTTAAAGTAGATCATTAAAAATTAAGTGATAAAATAGGAAATTTAATGTGATGGATAATGATACTTAACTCTTAAAAGGTGAATTTTGAATATGCCTTCTCATGCATTAAAATTTAGATGTCTTGAGACTAAACATGAAATATCTTTGTGTTATAATTGTTGGAGTTGAGAAGATACAACTTCATAGGAGCCCAGTGACCTCTGCAAGCAAATAACCTGTTACAAGGAAAAGCAAAGAGAAGCAATAAAGAAAATGCTCAAGAATGTGGAGCAATGTATTCACCCAAAATGTAAAATAAATAATGATACAAAAGATAGTTTTCAACCATATAGATGAAAACCCTAAAAAGGAAAACCCTAGGCTTGCACAATAATAATTAATAAAGTAATTAATTATTATACACCTAATGTTAGCTTAAGTGAAAAAGAGGTAAAAGGGAACTTTACGTAATTAAACAAATATTGTTTAATTAATAAAGTAAATGTCCAATTACTCTAACACCCCCCCTTAAGCTAGACTTAGGGAGAAGCTAAAACCTAGAAGAAGCTACTGAAAGCAAAAGCAATGGGTCTCGGCAACAAGGCCAGATCAAGTACCCAAGTACAAAGAAATCTCTATGAAACGGAGAAAAGGAGAAAACCCAATGGGAAAAATTCCTCTCCAAAAAGAGATAAAAGAACATGCTAAAAGAAACATGAAGGAAGGAAGGCCTCATAAAGATCGTGTGATCAGAATGACAGCGAGTGAAACAAGTGGAGAGCAAAAAAGAGTTCATCTTCTCATACAAAGCCCGAGGGGCCTGTTTGAGACCATATAATGAACGCTGAAGTCTGCAAACCAAGGAAGCATCATGCACAAATCCCTAAGGTTGCTCCATATAGATCTCCTCCTATAGGTCACCATGTAAGAAGGCACACTTCACATCCATCTGAAAAATGAGCCATCCCCTAGAAGCGGCAAGTGATAGTACAAAACGAATAGAATTCATCTCGGCGATAGGGGCAAATGTCTCGGAGTAATCAATACCCTCAACCTATGAAAACCCCTTCACAACAAGATGTGCTTTGTACTTATCAATAGAACCATCAGCAGCATACTTGGTGCGATACAACCATCAATACTGAACCATCTTTCTTCCCTTAGGAAGAGGACAAAGATCCCATGTACTATTCCTCATCAAAGAAGAATACTCCTCCTCCATAGCACTATCCCACTCATGGTGACCTGTCACCTCTGAAAACCTCTGAGGATCCTCTGAAAGAGCATGACTCAAAAGACTAGAACCCGCAGTATGAGAACAAGTGCGATGAGTGTCTGAAGGATCACCAGCCATAGATCCCACTGCCTCAATAGTAAATCAAGCCCATTTGGGCCTCTGAGGTGGAGCAAGTGGAGGTGGAGATGGGGGATCATCAATATCCTCATCAGAATCATCCTCAAAATAATCCTGAAGAGCTGCAGTGGATGGAGTAGGTAGTGAAGTGGATACTGGAGAAAAGGTATCAACTGGAGGAAGGCGTTCATCAAACTGAACATCCCGTCGAAACAGGACCTCTCTGGAATCAGGATCAAACAACCTATACGCCTTAACATCCTCATAGCAGCTGACAAAAATGAGGGGTCGACTCTTCCGCTCCATAGCTCTCCTCTGAGCATCAAGAATAAAAGCCCATGCCTCACTACCAAATACTCGAAATGATGAAATATCAAGTTTGTCATGAGACCAAGCCTCCTCAGGAGTCATATGTCGAATCACCTTGTGAGGCATTCGATTCTGAATATAGTTGGCACAATTGACTGCCTCAGCCCAAAAAGATGAATCCATGGACCTGGACTGAATTAGCCATTTCCCGTAAAGTCTTGTTCTTTCGCTCAGTGATACCATTCCGCTAAGGGGTGTAGGGAATAGAAAACTGATGCTGCAAACCATGCTCAATGCAAAAAATCTCTGAAGGCCTGATTCACATACTCCCCCCCATTATCTGTATGTATCCGCCGGATAGAAAGACCAGACTGCTTCTCTACAAATGTCTTGAAGACACAAAAGGAATCAAAGACATCAGACTTGTACTTAAGAAAGTACAACCATGTGTGTCTGGAGAAGTCATCAATGAATGTGAGTACATACTTGGCCCCTGAAAAAGAAGGAGTGGAAAATGACATGAGGTCACTATGAATCAGCTGCAAGGGTACCAAAGCACGAGTGGTACTTCCCTTCGAAAAGGGATCCCTGTGATGCTTTCCAAGCACACAACCATGACAAACACCATCACTGCAGGAGATCTGTGGAAGATCAAGAACTAGTGCCTCTGTACTCATTTGCTGAAGATATCTGTAATTGACATGGCCCAAATGCTCATGCCAAAGCTTACTCATGAAATCTGCATGTGTTATAAGAGATGAACCTGTACCCTCAAAAGGCACAAATCCATCAAATTTGTAAAGACGAGATGCAGTATCAACACTCCCAATAGCCACAACCAAGTCAGAGTCATGGAGGTCCCGAATAACCACATCATGTGGTGAGAACTCAACTATCTTACCAGAGCCAGTGTGGCAAATCTGATAAATGGACAAGAGGTTCGTCGAGATGTCAGGAACAACCAAAATATCTTGTAGAGTGCCCCATCCAAAGAGACATAACCTGAACCTAAGATGGAAAACTGTGAAGAGTCACCCACTGCAATCTGTGAAGTACCACAAGAGGCAAGAGAAGTGGCCAATTGCTGAGTGTGAGTCATATGGTGAGAAGCACCAGATTCTAAAATCCAAGTGGACCCATTGGTCGATCCTCTAGCAGTGAGAGCATGACCTTTCCCTGTGGTGGAAGAGGAAGAAGACTGAGGTGAGGAGATGTGTTGCTGTTGCATGGCGTCCTCTAAAGCCTCTAATCGTTTCCAACACCTAGAAACTGGATGGCCTTGCTTGCCATAGAAACTGCAAGTGTCTCCTGATTTCTCCTTAGTCTTGGAGGAAGACTCACCAGACTTCGAAGATTTCCCATTTTTTGGATTAAATGGTGGTTTAGAATCAAACTTAGGAGGCAGTTTGGAGGAATGCTCACTGCCTGCAAAATCTTTCTTGAGTCTTGATTTCTGCTTCTGTTTCCCCTTTAGTGACTGAGCAACCAATGCTTTGCTCTTTGATCCTGAGAGCATATCCATTTGAGAAAGGTGAAACTGTTCCTGAGACAAACGCTCACAAAACAAATCAAAGGTAGGCATGGTAAAACTAGCACCCAGACCATCCATGGTGGAGTAGAAGGAGGAAGCAAATATCTGAAATGGACCATAAAGCTTTGAAAGAATCAAGTAAATGCACTCTGTGTCTATCTTGTTCTTACCACAACCCTGTAAAATAGTGCGGATAGTTTTGAACTTGTTCAAAAAATCCTCAATAGTGGGAAATGAATCAGGTAACAATGAAGTCAGCTCTGCCTCAATCTGTAATGTGTGGAACTCATTAATGGCCCCAAAAGTGTCTCAAACTTCAGCCACATGGCTCGAGGAGTGGGCAAAACATCAAGGTGAAACAAAAGACTGTCTGAAACATGCATGCATAACAAACCCATAGCCTCATCCATCTTGTTTCTGTGCTGCATAATCTCAAAAGGACGCTGCAACTGAGGCTAAACCTCATCTAAACAAGACCTAACCCTCGTGACCTGAGTAGCCTCATCATGCGAGACTTCCAAGTGTGATAGTTATGTGATGTGAGTAGCTCAACTGAAGAGTCTGCCATGAAACCCTGCACCTGTACCTGCTTGTGGTTTTTTTATTATTATGTGATCTTTCAGAATAGACAGAAGATGTAGAAGGGTGTGTATTTTTTAGAGTTTTGGTGTTCTAGTTTTCTAATATAAATGACAAAAAGCGAGAGAAAAACACCCCCCACAAAAGATAAACCCAAACCCTAGTACAAACTAAGAAGAAGGAAGCAATGCATAAACAAAAAAATACTTCAAAAAAAATTCTCGTGTACCTGGTGAAAATTCTGGTAAAATAAATCACATCACTGAATAGAGCATGTTGAGAGCTTTCCAACGCCTATTCGAGTTTGAAAAACGGAGTCCATTTGCACCTTCTATGACCCCGGAAGTGAAGAAAGAAGACCTCACTTTGATTGGAAAAAAAATCTAGAATGGTAAAATGTTAAAAAAAATCCTACACCATCAGATCGATACCAAAACCAGCTTTCCAATGCCTATTTCGGTTTAAAAAACTGAGCTAAAATGCCTGAGTTATGTCTCGTCTTGTGAAAGAGCATAAAATGCCCGATTAGACCCCCTTGATACATTTAGGATAAACGCATGTAGGCTAATAAACACATGATGGAAAGTTGACAGAGCTAGCTTTTCGAGAACATACACAAATTTGAGGTTATTTTTCATCATGGAGGCAGATGTGAACATTGGTTTGTGCATGCACTCTTTTTTGTTTTCATGCAGTAAGTTTGCATTTTGTCCTTAATTTATGCATGTTCTCGGAAAGCTGGTTCTGTCAACTTTCCAGTGGTGTGGGTTTCATCACTTCATTTTTCTGTTGGTGTATTCTACAGCCATTTTTATGGCTATCCTTCATGTATTTCCAGCATTTTGTCTTTTGAGGGCATTTTGAGCATCATTTGTAAGCTATCTTTTATGTAAACGCACTGAGATAAAGTGCCACACTATTGTACATGCATCTTTTGGGGATTTTGCACATAAGGTTGTGCCATATTTTGTACTCGCACTAATATTATAAAGTGTCATGAGGGGTTGTGTAGTTTTCCTTTGTTTTGCCATCACATCTTTGCCTGGTGAGTATCCCTCCACGACGATAGTGAATCCATACCATGAGGGGTTGTGTAGTTTGCCTTTGTTTTGCCATCACATCTTTGTCCAATGAGTATCCCTCCACGACAATAGTGAATCCATACCATGATGGGTTGTGTAGTTTTTCTTTGTTTTCCATCACATCTTTGTCCGGTGAGTGTCCCTCCATGACGACCATGGATCCACATGATTCTAGCCTCATGCATGTGTGCTTTGTTTTGTACACCACTTTTTCAATTGCAGGTGCTATCTTGTGCACTTTTAGATGTTTCTTCTCCTTTATGCACTACAGAGTGTTTCACATCATTTCAGTGGATCTATCAGGCTCTCCCAGTTCAGCATTATGGGGGGGTTATTATATTATTTGTGCTAATTCTTCCTTGGTTTCGCCTTGGAAGGGATCTTCCTTCTTCAGCGAAGGTTCTTCAGCACCATAGCAGTCATCTTTCGACAGTTGTTTACAGCTTCTTCTGCTTCAGTGATGTTCTTCTTCTTGGCTTTTTGCATCTCTTTTTGGAGTAGAGCTTTTTTCCCATGAGGTTTTCTCTATTTCTTCTCTTTACAGAGATTTGGTTGTATTTGGGTATCTGATCTGGCCTAGTTGTCAGGACCCATGTTTGCCTTCTTGCATTGTAGTTACCTTTGCTTTCTTGCTTTTGTTTGTAGATGCATTGTTGCTCATCTTAAGGGGGGGTGTTAGAGTAAAGGTTTTAACTTAATTATGCTGATTAAGTTACCTTTATTCCCTTCTTAAGATTTCACATTAGTTTGCATAAAGTGACATTTAATAATTATATTAATTATTAAATGTTTTCCTATTAAGGCTTCTATTAGGGTTTGCATGATCTCCTTTTTATAAGGATTGATCCCATTGTATTTCATATCAATTCATTCTCTCATTCTCTTTGATATATACATTTTCAGTTTTTAGAGAACCCTTGCTTGTTTGTCTCCATCTCTTCTTTTGTGACAGGTTATTTGCATGCAGGTGATATTCGAGGTTTGTGAAGTTGTATTTTCTCAACTCCTACATTGGTTCTATCAATTTTGCTTATCGTATCAATTTTTTTTTAATTATTTAATTAATTAAATCATTTTCCTCCCCCACTTTAATTAAATAATTTTCATTATTTAAAATTATTTAATTACTTTCAAAATTTCTCTTTCATCCACTTAATTAAATAATTTTTAAATATTTAATTAAAAATTATTATTCTTTTTTCTCTCCCATAATTAAATAATTTCCCAATTATTTAATTAGCCAATTTTCTTCCACAAATAAATAAATTATTTAATTCATTTAGTTGTAAATTCCCTCCCAAAATGGAATATTCCAAATTCAAATTCAAATCCTAGTTCAAATTCAAATATCTTCCCTCCAAAAATATCTCAAAATATCTTTCTAAAATTTAGGGAAGAACTCTTCCTCAACATGCATGGCCTCTCCATCCTTCAATCACTCTCAACCATTGATTTGAACTTTCAATCTCAACTATCAATCAAATATATTGAGATCTATAAAACAAGCCTTCATCTCTCAGTCAAAGAACCCCTCTCTCTCTCTCTCTTCAATTTTTAATTGAGACCTATCTCTTTGTAATTTGAGCTCCATAGTAATCTAGCCTCCATAACCATCATTCTTTCAAGATGTTGCACAATTGAGTTATGCTTAACATGAGAAATCCACATATCCTAAAGGAATAATCTCACATTGTCAACAATGGAGTAAGGGTTAGCAATCTTTGGGTGAAGTAAAAGTAGATTAAATTTTATTTGTCTTTGTTTCTTGTTTACTTTCATTTTATTTTAGCTAATTACTTCATGGTAATGGGTTTAATTTGATCAATTGGGTCTTGGTTTGCGATTTGATCTAACCTTTATACTATTTTCCCCTCTTGATTGATCTTTCCATTATCCTAGTTCACTAGTGATATAATAAAAAAGTACATATTTGAAGCACTAAAATAGTGAAGGTGTAAACCCTAAATCCAAAATCATAGGTTGGTGTGATATGAAATGGGTTAATAAAAATCTAAAGTAAAATAACCTATTTATTATGCTTTATCTAAGCTAATCCAATAAGTGCATAAAACTTAATATGAATTAAAGTAGATAAATTAATTAGGAGTTGTTAAAGTAGATCATTAAAAATTAAGTGATAAAATAGGAAATTTAATGTGATGGATAATGATACTTAACTCTTAAAAGGTGAATTTTGAATATGCCTTCTCATGCATTAAAATTTAGATGTCTTGAGACTAAACATGAAAGATCTTTGTGTTATAATTTTCCTTGAGATATAAATATTATATCAATGCTTATGTTGTTTGAATCCACTGATCTAGGTAATTTCTATATGCATGAATCTACTATGTGACCTACATATCTAATCTGAGATCAAATACATTTATTTTCTTCAATTCACCTAAAGTCCACTCCTTTGAGTGTTAAAGACTAGTATTTAAAAATACCTTGTGGAGGTTGTTGGGTCATGACATGGTCAAATTATCTTAGGTGATACCCTATAAGTACCAAGAGTAAAATCATAATAATGTTAAAAACAACAATATTTAGCTATTTAAATTCTTATAGACTCATTGAATATATCTAAACTCATTTTAGGTGCTTTAATGCAAGTATTTATAGCATGCATACTCCTTAAATGTTAATGGTATTTCCTTGATGTTTGATGATGAGAAATTAATGAAATTGGATACCTTTAAATACTAATAGGAAAGCTTTCTCACCCTTTCATCATTATTTTAAGAAGAAAAAATAAAATCTTTGGGTTGAAGAACACAAAAATGTAGTTTCTAGGGCTCTATAGGTTGTTTTTTTTGGTCCCAAAAAAAATTGAAGTAGGATTTAACCAAAGAAAACTAGTTACAATGACATGAACCTCTTCAAGATCTTTTTTTTTTAAATGGGCTCAATCAAATTCATAAATAAAAATTTATGGCCTTTAGAAGTTGGGCCTCCCACATCAAAAATATAAGAGCATCCATGACAAATAATAGAGTTGTAAGAGGAAGTTAAACCTATTGATTAAATTTTAGTTCATGTTATGACACATCATAAGACATCTTTGAATGGAGATAATGGAGCCACAACAGAGCACCCAAGTTGAAGAGTGGATTATGATGAGCTTGTGGCGAGTGGAAGGAATCTACTATTTTTAGCCCATTAACATATTTTGGAACTTGGGTGGCATATTTTGGGTAGTTTTAGCTCATGATTTCTTAATTACCATTCGATAGTTTCATGTATTTCTTCTCCTATTTATCAGATGATTGAGATGGATGTTTCTTAGGGATTTTTGTAGGTGTTTTATGCTACTAGAATTGCTCCAAATCTTTGGTTGGTGAAATTCCCATAAAAAATTAGACTCTATAGGTTTATTGCAACCATTGATTATTAAATAATATATTCAGTTGCTTAGAGTGTCAATTTTTTCTCTTGAAAGGATTTTCCCCGTGTAAATCACTATATTACGGTATGTTTCTTTTGTGTTTATTTCCTTGTATTTATATGATTAATTTAATTCTCGGGAATTTCTCCTCTCATATATTTGTGTAGGAAGTGTATTCTACACATTTGCTACCTTTCATTTGATATCAATCTTGATCACCTCAAATTATAGGTTTTATGGAAAAGGTTTTTAATACTGATATTGGATTGAGTGGAAGCTTGTATAGAAGAAGATCATGTTGCAAGAAAAATGGAAAACACATCATGTTAGAGATGGAGAATTTTGTAGGCATAACTTTGAGAATTGGAAGCTCGAGATGGAGGATATGCTCATAAACAAAAAAAAATATGGGCTACAAATTCCAATTCAAAACTCTTTTTAATGAAACAAGGAGATTGGGATGTATTGAATAGAAATCAAAGGAACTTTTTAAGCTTTATTTGGAAGACCTATGTTGTTAAATGTACATGAAGAAGCCACTACAATCTCTTTGGAAGAAATTGGGAGATATTTATTAGGTTAAATCCTTGGTAAATAAAATTTTCCTAAGAAATAAATTATATACCCTTAGGATGGAGGATGGTGGTAATTGGTTGGGAACTTGGATGCATTCAATATGGTCATGACCCAATTTCACTCTCTTGGAGTGAATAGAGGAAAAGGATCATTACATGATACTACTATAAATATTATTTTCTAGACTCATGGAATCACTTAGTGATGCCAATTGGGATTACTACCTCTAAAATCAAGATAGATGAGGTAGTTACATCATTACTCTTAAAGGATATGTAGAGAAAAAATTGAATGATCCAAAGAGGTCCAACCTTTTCATGAAATATTGAAAAAAAAAGGTACAAAGAAAGATAAGTCTAGATTCAAACCTCATGGGAAATCCAAATCTCCTCAAAAGACCAAGGCTAAGTTTTGGAACTATAAAAAACATGGGAATTTCATTACAGACTACAAGGAGGAGAAAAAATAAAATAAAAATGATTCAGATGACAAATCTAAAAAGTCTCAAGATGATGTTGATGCTTTTGTAGTTTCCTAGCAACACATACACCAAAAGGCATGTGGTTGATAGACATTAGAGCTTCCTTCCACATGATGTCACATCAAGGTTCATTTATAAAGTAAAAATAATATAATGGTGGGAAGGTACATCTTGGAGATGACTCTCACCTAAATATTGTTGGTCATAAAAGAGTCTTGGTCTAATTCCCTAATGGATGTGTGAAGGGGATTAATGGATCTTTGCACATCCATGGTTTGGCATATAACCTACTTTTAGTTAGAAAACTTAATGATGCAAGTGTGTATATTTTTTATTTAATGGAGGGTAGATGGAACAAGGAGCTATGATCCTCATTAAGGGTGTTTGTGTGGGAACTCTATTTCAACCAAATATATGCAAATTTTAGTATAATAACTCTTTTTTCATGTAGTCAAGACATCTAGAGATTATACAACTTCGCCATTGGCACCAACAACAAAGAGGAGCATTCCATTTAATTTTTATGGTCATGATTTTTTGGGTACGTAAGGGTTCTCTTGCTTCAAAGACCAAGATACCTATAGAGAAGATGATGCTTTTCACTAGAGAATGGTCTAAGGAACTTGAAAAAAATCTTGTAGAGGGTTTAAACGATTGTGCTCTTGAATTTGATTTCTATAAACACTGAAAATATGATTAAAAAAATTAGATTTAATTTTACTCAAGTTATAACAAATATTCTAGGGTGTTATATGTAATTCATTATAATGTATTTGGTCCTCTAAATATTCTTTCTATTTCAAAATATTTGTATTATGCATCTTTCATAGATTACTATTGTAGAAGGACATGGGTGTATTTCCTTAGAAGTAAATCTAAATTATTCAATGATTTTAGAGAGATTAAGGCTCTATAAAAATTAGATTGGTAAGAAGATTAAGGTTTTGAGAATTGAAAATGGTGGTGAGTAGAATGGGAAGACAAATATACAAATCCCTCAGTAGAATAGAGTTACAAAGAGAATAAACTAGACATTGATGGAGAGGACTAGGAGTATGCCTGGTGGGTAGACTTAGAGTATAAGTTCTTGGTAGAAATAGTTTTCTATAACTTGTTACTTAGTTAATAGTGTATGTATATGTATATGTATATGTATATGTATATGTATATGTATATGTATATGTATATGTATATGTATACGTGTATGTATAATGTACATACACATTTGCATTTATATGTACATATACACATACACATACACTTGCATTTATTTTCATATTTATATTTATAATTATATTTTTCTTTATATTTATTTATTATACATATACACATACACATACACTTGCATTTATTTTCATATTTATATTTATAATTATATTATATTTGGTTTATGTATTATCTACATATACTTTTGCATTTATATTTATATTTGTGCTTGCATATTTTTATATATTTTTTATTTTCCTTTGGTGTTTTGTTTAATTTTTGTGTATTTTGTTTGTGTTTTTGTGTTGGTCTAGTTGCTTCTCATTGCATTTGGCTTATTTGTCTTTTTAATTGTTTTGTACTCTTTTCTTTATTCTTTATTTTTTGTTCTTGTGCTTTTATTTTATGTTTTTCTCTCTTTTCTTATTTTTTGTTTTCATTTATTTGTATATGTATTTGCTTATGTATTTGCATATGTATACGTGTATGTATGTTTTATGTATATACATATATACATATACTCATACACCTACCATTATAAATTTTCTTAATGTGTGAGCTTTGTGGTTTCTTGTTGTATTTGGTTTATTTATCTTTTTGAATTGTTTCATAATTTAATTTTATTCGTTGATTTTTTGGTTTAGTGCTTTAAATTTATTTTATTCTTTCTTTTCTTATTTTTGCATTCTTTTTCATGTATATGTATATGCATATGTAAATGTACAATGTATACACACATATAAATACACTTATACATATACTCATACTCTTACCTTTATATGTATTTAATTGTTTTTCTTACATTCAATATATGTATGCATACATTTCTTATATATCTATTTTTCGCTTCGTTATTCTTTTTGGTATTTTGTTTTGATTTTTACGTTTTTATGGTTTTGTAATTTTATCTTCTTTCCTTGTTTTTTGATTTTGTGCTTCAATTTTATTTTACTCTTTCATTTCTTAGTTTTTTGCTTTCATTTATATGTCTATGTATGTGTATATAATTGTACATACACAATTATAATAAGCTTATTCATACACTTATGCACATATTCATACATCTTTACATTTATTTATTTGCTTTTTTACTTATTTTCTTATATGCATTCTTTTCTTATTTAATTATTTTCTTATATGCATTGTGCTTTAAAATAAATCATTCTTTCATTTCGTAGTTTTTGTATTCTTTTATTTAATTGTTTCCTTTCTCTGATTTGTTTTGGTTTTTTATTAATTGTTCTTGGCCTTTTGCATTCCTATATACTTTGCTTTAAATATAATTGAGTGCAATTTTAGTTTTTTGCTTGGTAATTTTATTGTTTTATGTCAGTTTTTGGTTATTTTTGTTTCATTGTTGTAATTGTTTTGGTTTGGAATATGGGTTTGTTGGTTGGTATTTCTATTTTGGTTTTAGTTTTGGTTTTTGTTTTGTTTGGTGGTTTTGCATTTTGGTGTTGGTGGTTTTGTATTTGTTTATTGTGGTAATTGTTTTGGCTTGGTGATTTTCATTTTATTTTGGTTGTGTTCTTTGTTCTAATTATTAATTTTATTTATAGTCCAACATATTTGTTATTCTATTTGGTTTTCAATTATTTATTTGTTTAATTATTTAACTTTTTTCTCCTTTGTCTTGTTCCTCTTGGTCTTTGTGCCCCCTCTCTCTCCTCACCTTGCTTTTGTTCTTTTTAAATAACTCTTGGTCTGCATCTTTTCATTCTCTCCTTTAGCTTTGCTCTCATCCTAATGATGGATCACAGAGTGTGATTCGAAACGTTGATGCAAAAACTCTCACACAATCAAAACCAAAAATCATTGCAAAGAACATTGTGGATTGTGGAAACTTGATATCTTTATATTAAATTTGTTAGCATGAACTTAAGGAAAAAAGAGGAGCATATATATTATTATATATAATATAAGATCATTATATATGTGTATATATAGTTTTACATTTAGAAAATGGGATAATATTTACATGTTTAATATAATATTATTTTCTACACAATGCATAATAAAAATTATGGGTGATATAATTATCTAATTTGTGTATGTTATTAATATAATATATTATATTATATAATGTGTAATTAATCTTTATTATGGATTAAAAAAATAAAATAGGAAAAAACACTTAATTTTTATTATCGACTTCACCTTGGTATATTTGTTCTAACAAAGTCAAGATAAATTTAGGTTTGGAAACCTAACTAAGTTATTTGTGCTTAGATGACTACATTATCTTGGTGACTAAGTTGGCCCTTTGTCCACCTCGATTTGGGTGTCATGTATAGGTACATGGTCTACTTGTAATCCCTTCCCACTTGAATTTTCTTTCATTTCGATCATCACTAGATATTGCTTAATTTGTGGTGATACATGTTTGTTCTTAGTGTACCTTCTTCATAGGCATTTACTTTCAAAAAATTAGTAGTTATATTTTTGTAGAGTTATGCCTATGATTTTTATGGGAATTATAGCTAAAATAATATTGGACTCAATAGATATAGGTCACCATCAAGGGGTAGTTGATAGGATATTTTCTAAAGATAGTTGTAGACATCTAAATTTGATCACTTCCATATGATCAAAATCGTCTACTCTATTCATCTATTTCATTAATAGTGATTAAATAATTTGTTTAATCATTATTTTATTTTCTGCCTAAGGTTCTTAAAATATGTAATTAAATAAATTATATACTTTACCTTATCCCTTTTCTTCTCTAAATTAAATAAATATGATAAATTATTTAATTTAGTCTTTTAACCCATTTGGATTAAAACCAATTTTTAATTCCTCTTTTTCTCTCTCCTTGTCACATTCTTCATAACCCTCTTTTAATCCAGATTAAATTAATTAATCTATGATTAGGATGTGCACCACTTAATCTTGATTAAGTGTCACATTCTCCATAATCTCCCACTTGCCTTTAATCTCTCATTAATTATCTTAATCTTGTGTTTGCACAACTTTAATTAGAATCATTAGCCACATTTATCTTACCTTTTCTGGTCAACCTTTCCACTTGCCTTTCTTGGACTTGACTCTCTTTCTCATGTGAATTTTTAATTCACATTTATTCACCCAAGGCTCCTCTCTTCCCCATGTGAATTTTTAATTCACATTTTATTCTTCCAAGGTTTACCTTATCTCCATGCAAATGTGACTTGTCATTTTACATGTGCCCAAGGCTTCTAGAATCTTGGACTTGTCACATCTCTCACATGTGGCAAATCCCCACCTTTTTGGAAACCCTCTCTTATCCACTAGATTCTTCCAATCATTGTGAATTTTTAATTCACTTTTATTCCTCCAAGGAATTTTCTCATCCCCCAAGGTACCTACAAGGTACTTGTCCTTCAACCACCTCATGTACTTCCCTTTCACCTCATTTCCACATCATTCCACTTTAGGCCATCTCACATTCCACATGTCAAGATGTGAGGGCTTGTGAGTCCTCAACTCACCATAGCCCTTCATCTTGATCTTGTTGGATTAATCTCAACCATTGAATTCTCTAGAGAATTCCA
This sequence comes from Sequoiadendron giganteum, assembly GCA_007115665.2. NCBI lineage: Eukaryota > Viridiplantae > Streptophyta > Pinopsida > Cupressales > Cupressaceae > Sequoiadendron > Sequoiadendron giganteum. The sequence goes on along the minus strand of CM021107.1, from coordinate 187,368,181 downwards.
ATTATCTTATAAATACCCCCTCATTTCTCCCATTTTGGGGATCAAGTCTTTTGCTACCAAACTCTTGCCAATTTGTCATTTGCAGCATTTTAGTTTTTCCATAGTATTTCTCATCAATCCATCTTGTATTTTGCATCCACTTCACTCCATTGTCATCCAAGGAGCACACAAGACATCCAAATAGCAAGGGCCAACCAAGGAAGAAGCAGCATTAAGGTATAACAATCAAAAATCAATTTCTTTATCTTGCTTTCATGTTATCTATTTCTTAGGCTAATCTTTGAGGTGCCTTTTTCTTATTTTAGTTCTTTCTTATTGCATCATTTTAGCATCTCACATTAGGACTTGACGTTTTAAATGGATCACATTTCTAGCATGCCCGGTGGGACCCACAAAAGGGTTTCTTTCTTTTACGTTTGTTGTTGTTAAGCTTGTTTGCAGGTTCAGGTCGCAGAGGGGTGGATTTGCCCTCCCGGGCACTATAGAGGGGCGGATATGCCCTCACGATCTGATGTTTCTGACAGTTTTTATTGCAGAAGTGCGGATATGCCCCCGTAGTCCAACGTTTTGCTAATTATTTTTTTTGCAGAAGTGTGGATACACCCCCATAGTCCAATGTTTTGCTAACTGTTTTTTTGCAAAAGTGTGGATACGCCCCCGCAGTCCAATGTTTTGCTAACGATTTTTTTGCAGAAGTGTGGATACACCCCCGCAGTCCAACCTTTTAACTGTTTTTCTGCAAAAGTGTGGATATGCCCCCACAGTCCAACGTTTTGCTAATTGTTTTTCTGCAGAAGTGCGGATACACCCTCACGATCTGATGTTTTTGCTAACTGTTTTCTACAGAGGGGTGGATTTTCCCACCCAATTCAACATTTTTCACTACAGAGGGGTGGATTTGCCCTAAGCAGCACGTTCGGGAAGGTAAAAAAATGCATTTTAGCTTATTTTTGTCCCTTTCTTTTGTTGTTTTGTGCTCTAATCCTCTAACCCTATTTTTTGGTGGGTGAAGTCATATTTCTTGCTAATATCTTGAGTGTTTTGTTGAAAATCACAAGAAAAAAAATAGATAAAACAACTAACATTTGCTTGCAGGGCCTTTGTTTTATTTTGATTTTTGAAGTCTTTCCTTACTGCTTTATCTATTTACTTAGTATAAGTAGGGGAAAGTAATATTTTTTGCTTGTTGTGTCTGTTTTATTTGTTTTACCCTAAGGGGGAATTAGTTTGTTTTCACCTTCCTCCTTTGCACTTTGTGTGGATCCGAAGGGGGTAGTTGGAAACAATTAATGTCTTCTTCTTAGCGGGACCTGCTTGGGGATTTCATCACCCCAAGGGATGATCCCAACCATGTGTACCGACAAGGTATATAAAGGGGGGGGGAACCAAAGTTGTACCCCAATCCAGTTGCATCATAATTGGCGAAGTGTCGAAGCTAGGGTGATACCTAGATAGACGTGAAGAGTTGGTCTGAGCCTTTCAATATCTCACTGGAGCTCCCAACTCACGCTTGTGATGGACTAGTGTTCATGGTTGTGCCTCACGTACCGAGCGTATATAGAGGACTCCCTAGAAACCTTTTTCATCCTAAAGTAAGACCTTTGCTGGCTATACCCCTTAATACTAATCATAGGATTGTGCTTGTTCAAAGTGTCTTTCTCTGAAAAACCAATAAATTTTGATAATTCAAACCTTCAATGAGTCATTCCAAGTCCTTGCCATAATCTCTCATTTCCAAACCAAGTCACTATTTCTATAGAAGTGCAGATACGCCTCCCTGTTTCAACACTTTTTATTGCAGAAGTGTGGATACGCCCCCTTATTTCAGCACTTTTTATTGTAGAAGTGCGGATGTACCCCCCTATTTCAGCATTTTTTATTGCAAAAGTGCGGATACGCCCCCCTGTTTCAGCACTTTTTATTGCAGAAGTGCGGATACACCCCCCTGTTTCAGCACTTTTTACTATAGAAGTACAGATACACCCCCCTGTTTCAACACTTTTTTACTACAGAAGTGCGGATACACCTCCTTATTTCAATGTTTTTGATAGTTTTTTACTGTAGAAGTGCGGATACACCCCCTGAATGGACAATTTCATCTATTTGACCATTCTAAACTCCCATTTGAACTCCCAAAGTCTCCATTTGACCATTTGATCATCCTAAACACTCATCTAACCAATCCAAACATCTATTTGACCATTCCAAACCTCCATTTAACCTTTCTAAACCTCCATTTATCACATTCTCATTTATCATTCCATTATTTGGGATACCCATCTTACCGTGTGACCTAAACATTTGCACTTTCCAAAAGATCACTTCAACAACACATCTTCCATTTGCATTCATCATCATCTCTCAACACAAAATCCCTTAAACCTTGTTTTATGAGTTATCTCCTGAATTGACCAAGGCGTTAAGTTTGATCATTATCCTACTTATAAATCCTTGTCTTCAACCTAATCAATCCGCTTCTATCTTGAGGCGGATTTGTGTTGTAAATCAACGTCATTGGCCTAAATCAATCCCCTTCCATCTCAAGGCGGATTCGGTGCTATGATCATTGATTTAGCTAGCTCAAATCGATCAACCAACGTCATAAGTCACTTAGGGTGATTTCCAAATTAGGTTTTAGGATCCCCTCCATCAATCCAATCCAAATCCAAATCATCAAATTGATACATCATCATTTGATCCAATCAAATCAATCCTCATCCAAATCATCCAATTGATACATCATCAATTGATCCAAACAATCTAATCCAAATCCAAATCATCCAATTGATACATCATCAATTGATCCAAACAATCCAATCCAAATCCAAAATCATCAAATTGATACATCATCAATTGATTCATCAACTTATCCAAACAATCTAAAACCAATCTTATCCAATTGATCCAAACAATCCAATCTTTATCCAAATCATCAAATTGATACATAATCAATTGATCCATCAACCAATCCTTATCCAATCATCAAATTAATTGATACATCATCAATTAATCCATCATCCAATCCAAAAAAAAACTTATCCTATCATATCCTCTAATCCAATCCCCATCTAAGCTCCAATCTAGTTCTAATCTTAGCATTAAGTCCATCATCCTAATCTGAGATTTTATTCAATCCCAATCTGAGCTTTCATCCAATCCCCATATGATCTTCCAATCCATCCTAGTTCTTTATCCATCATCTCTTCTTTCTTGCTAAATCTGTATCCATCATGAATTTTTATCCCCCTCTCACATGACCAATAATAGTAGTCAAGGGGAATCCTAACTCCGTTGATGAGGATAACAAAAATCTTGTTGATCATGAAGATTGTTATATAGATCCCCTTGACGCTATCATTGCTAGCCAGCTCTCTCCAATCACCTCCCACAATCCCACTACTTCTTTGAACTATCCTACCATGCCTTCATCCACATTTAAGAATGGTCTTTATGCTACCCTTGACAAGGGATATCCAACATCCTCACCATCGACATATTCATCATGTCCCCCCTCTCAACTTCTATCCTATCCAACATCCACATCCTCTTATCCTTATCATCGTGAACAATCCCAATACCTCTACCTTAATCTCACATCTCAATCTCCCCATCCTAATGCAACACCCACACCTTTCTATCACAATCCCCCATCCCAATATTCCTCCTATCCAAATCCACCATCTCAATCCTCTCATCCTAATCTACCATCCATATCCTCCTATGCCAACTCACCATACATGTCTTCCTATGGTGGTCCACCACCTCAATCTTCCCATCCTAATCCAACATCCACACCTTCCTATCACAATCCCCCATCCCAATATCCTTACATTAATTCCACATATGCCCATTCTAATCCTTCATCTACATCTTCCTACTATCACTCACCATCCCCATCTTCCCAATCTAATCCAACATCTACATCCTCCTACATCACTCTCCCTTTTCCTGCATTATATTTTAATCCTCCATCTAATCATAATCCTCCATCTCCTCCAACCACTCCTAGTCCCCATCTAGTCCCATCCACTCATCTAATCCTAATCCTCCATCTCTTCCTAGTTCTACATCTAATCCTCATCCACACATCCACTCATATAATCCTCCATTTCTTAATCCTAATCCTCCATCCAATCCCATCCCTTCATCTAATCCTAATCCTCTATCTCCTCCTAGTCCTCCATCCAATCACATCCCCATGTCTAATCCTAATCCACCAATCCCTAATCCTAATCCTCCATCCATTCCCATCACTCTACCTAATCCTACATCCCTTCCAAATGTCACCCAAGGACTCATGCAAGAAGAGACATCATGTACTGTCACTAGTGACGAGGCCCTCCTCCATCCTAGACCTATCCCTCCCATCACCATTCCTAACATTGTCCAAATGGTTGAGCCGGTCACACCCATCGAATCCATTAAATCCCCATCTTCTACTCCTAGATCCACCCAATCCATTGAAGGCATCCAATCCCCTCCTCCCAGTCCTAATATTCACAACCTTCAATCCCATAACCTTCATGAATCCTCCATCCTCCTATCTCCCCCAATTGAGGCGTCCCTCCAACACTCTCCCATCATCATACATCCCACACAAGATGATTCATGCCAAGAGCTTGATCCAAAGCATACAAGCATATCCCCTTCTCCAAATCAAGATCCTCCCATCCCATCCACTACATCCCAAGATCATAATCCCCCATCCATCCCATCTCATGATTCCTATCCTCAACCAAGTCATGCTCCTATTTTGCCCTCCACCCCATATCAAGATCACACTAGCTCATCCACTCCATCCCTTGATCCCCTTTGCATTCAAGATCCAATCACTATATCTCATGAGACCTCATCATCCACTACCAAAAATCCAGATCCTATCATCTCCCCTAATCCCTCTCCTGATCCCTTATCACTCATTCCTCCTGATGCTTCTATCCCCTCATCTCCATCGTATGATCCTTCATCGTCCATCCCAATGCCACTTTTGTATCACCTTGGTCACATTACAGTTATCCATGGTGGCATTCTTACAGAAGAAAAACAACGTATATGCACCACCCTACCTCTTCCACCTACTAATGTGCTTGCATCATGATTCCAAGAGAATAAGCATCCTACCCTAGATCATATGCTCAAGAACATGAACTATCAAGGAAAAGGTTTAGGCCTTCGAGAGAAAGGTACTTTAGAGCCCATCCAAGTCAAAGAACATCCAGGCACACATGGTCTTGGATATATCTCCCAAAACACACACTCTAAAGATGTTGGTACAACCTCCGTACATCCTAAACGATCCTTTTCCAAAGGAATGAGATGCACTTCTTGTCGCTTTACTAAATCCTTTTCCGCCATCCCCCCTCCTCCATCATATTACCTCAAAACAATCATCCATCTTCCTCCTTCATCCTCTAAATCCATTTTGGGTCCTTATGTCCCTCCATCCACCATCACTCATCCTCCTTATACAACATCTATTTTGGGCCCTTATATTCCAAATTCACCTCCTCCATCTCATCCTACACATCCTTTCATTCATCCACCCCCTCTCCCCCGTACACAACAGAAATATCCTACATTCATAACTCCTAATCAGGATCAACAAAGGCACATACCTACACATTCTCCATCTACACATAATCCCTATAACCCTACCTCCATCACTCCACATCATCCATCTCTTCACACCTATCCCCTTGCTACTAAACACAATTTGGATGCCAAAGCAAAAATGTATAAATCCAAAAATCCACATGAATCTAAAGCTCCTCGTGTCCCCTTCAAAAGACATGTTGAAGAAAAGAAAAATCAAGTCCAAAATCCAGATCAATCCAAAAGGCCACCAAGGCCCACCAGAGCAAAAATAAAAACCATGCGGATCCCAAAGAAAAAGGTGCCATACCTTCAAATGAAAAATCCATGACGACATCTAAGTTGCTATCACAAAATAATTCACCTCCTCCATCTCCTAAATCTATTTTGGGTCCCTACATCCCAAAAATCACTATCCCAACTCCTCCATTATCGCCACCCTCTCCATCCATTCCTCCATCTATATTTCCACATCCACCACATGTGCTCCTGAACACCTTCCCCTATCACACATCCACTCCATCATTCCATCCATACAATTTTCAACACCCCATCCACTATCCCCCCTATCTCCCCCGTCCAACCCCTTTGATTCATCCTCTTGCATAATTCATTTCTTCTACTAAGGTTGTACCAACATCCACTGGTCACTTTACACATGGGCTCTTATTACCTCATATGGAACTTGATGCTTGAGTCCTTCATCCATCTCCTTACCCAATATCATCCAAATCTGCATATCCATATGCCTATCTTTATCCATCTTCATCCACATCCTAGTCAAAAAAATACAAAAAAAGAGAAAAAATACAAAAAATACAAAAAAATACAAAAATAAAATAGTAAAGAGAAAATCATTCGTCCAACGGTGAAAACTTGGTAAACAAGCACCTTGGATAAGTACCATGATGAAAACCTAGCAAACAGGCATCATGTGTAAATTCCCCATCTAGTCTCCTTCCACGATTGGGGGCAACATCCACTTACGCATTCCTTTCCTCCATCTCCTACATCTTCCTATCTTTCGCATCCTATCCCATTTATCCCACTCCCTCCATATTCCTTGAGATCTTGATAAATGTAGGGGCAAACCTATATACATGCTTTGGACACCTCTTGGCATATATTCCCCTCATCCATACACTATCATATTCCCTATCCACCTCTCTCTATCTTCCATTATCCATGCATCCTATCCACCTCTCTCTATCTTCCATTATCTGTGCATCCTATCCACCTCTATCTATCTTCCATTACCCATCTCACTCCCTTATCCACCCATCTTGCTATCCCTCTTGCCTCATCATGTGTGACACATCTAGAGTGGGGGCATCTTCTTATTTGCAATTGGGTCCTTGGAGACATCGTCCATCCATTCCGCCAAGTAATCCTCTCCATCTCCCTATCCTGCCCATCCTTACCTCCCCATCCATATATCCATCAAGTCATCCCTTCCATCTACCAAATCCTTATCTTCCTATACTCTCATCCACTAGTCTTTTTCGTCCTTTCATCCTTATCTACCCCATTCCTCTATCCTCTTATCCTAGCCTTACATCTTTCTAATATCCTCTCAATATTCATCACTCGTCTATCCATCATCTATCCACCTATCCTCGTATTTTCTTATCCATCCATCCCTTTCCCTCTATTTTCCTCCTATCTCATCATCCCTTGTCATTGGTATCTCACTATAGGCTACCCCCATGCACTCCAATGCCATTCACATCCTAATTCATCCCTCCTATCTATTTCCTACATCATTCTGATATATTATCACTCTTCATCATTCATCTATACATCCTCTCATCCTCCCAATTCATCTTCTAATAATATAGATCACTATCCCATCCCTGAGCTTCGCATAACCCACATCCAACATATCAACCATCCCATCTACACGGCCTATCCTGGCTCATCATATCCGCTCCATCCTTTTATCCATTTATCTTGGTCATCTCATCATCCCTTATCCATTATCTGTCGTCGGTCTCTTGTCAAACTACATTGCCCCTGCACTTTCACATAGTCAAGGTCGATCATTTGATCTACCCTCGGGGCTCTGTCATTTTTCTATCTTATCATCCTCCATCATCTGTCTTTGGCCTTGTGTCGAACTACGTTGCCCATGCGATTTCACGTAGGCAAGGTCAATCCTTTGATCCACCCCCTGGGTGTTTTTCCGTTTGGTATTTTTCATCCATCAAAGTCTTCATTGTCATCTTTCCGCTTTTATCCCTGGTCTTTTATCGAACTATGAGGGCTCTGTACTTTCACATAGGCAAGGTTGATCTTTGATCAACCCTCGAGCCCCTAGGTCTTAAGGGTGTGTTGTCTTGTCATCTTGTCATCTTGTCATGTCATCAAGTATGTCCCTATCCTAGCTAGTGCTTACAAACAACGATCATCTATATCACAAGATCCAATCGGTTTCTAGCATCTTGCATCATATCGATCTTTTAGTTTACTATCCATAATTAGTCTCAACAGGATGTATCCTTCCTAACAGACCTCATCAACCCCATCCATCATCTTGATCTTATGGCAAAGGACATTTGAAATTGATTGTGATATTTTGATGCTTTTGGCTTTGGTTTATCATTTGAGCTCCCTATCATCACTTGTCATGGTCGCCTTGATCCATCATATCATGGTGTGCTTTGACTAGTCAACATAGGGATGTATCTTGATTTTTCTTTTGTTTGTTGTCTTCTTGGTTGTTTCACGTAGTACCCACCAAGACTTTGTGTTCTTGTGTTATGCTAGGGCATCCTTGTGTGCTTGTGGTTATCCCAATACCTGGCCCGACCAAAGTCATCGCGACTTTGGGGTGTTGGGATAGCCTTCTTGTTTGTTGTGTTTGTTCTATGCATTAGACACTAACCCGTCTTGGTTTACATACCCTGACGCTTGGTGTCTTATGCTATAGCAAAAATCAATGCTTTGAAGATGGCAAATTGTATTAGGATTGCATTTCATTTTCCATTCCATCATCTTGCATGTATCCCTCATCCCCGCATCCAACAAAATCCCCCACCAATCCATAATCCTTCATTAATTTCTCTCCCCTATCCATCCAATCTCTTATCATCATCTCTTCAATCTTCTTAGAATACTATCAATTGGTTATTCTAAGCATCTTGTCCCCCATCATTTCATTTAACCATCTTTCATCCCCATCCTATCTTACTCCATTCAATCTAGCACAAATCATCTCATCCCACTCTTGGTCTTGTTCCCAGCCTTGCTACAAGCTTTGATCAAATCATCCTCTTCATCATCATCGTCATCCTTGGGATGTATCTTTCCCTATCCTTTTGTGTTGTTTTGGGGATGTATCATTCCCTCATCAACAATTCCATCATTATCATCATTAGTGGGATGTATCTTTGCCTATCCTTTTGTATTGTTTTGGGATATATCATTCCCTCATCAACAATGTTATCATCCTCATCCTCATCATCAGTGGGATGTATCCTTCTCTATCCTTGTGTTGTTCTGGGATGTATCCTTCCCTCATCAATAACACTCTCATTGGGATGTATCCTTCCCCATCCTTGTGTTGTTATGGGATGTATCCTTCCCTCATCAATAACACTCTCATTGGGATGTATCCTTCCCCATCCTTGTGTTGTTTCAGGATGTATCATGTCCTTATCAAACAACACTCCATCATCCATCTGTCCAACCTGGCTTGTAGCTTGACTAAGGGCAACATCATCTGTGTCATTGACTCCATTTGTGCTCACCTTTATCTCCCATCGCTTATCATCATTTTTTGTTCATCACTTTACATCATCATTTTCATGTTCCTTTTCATCATCTCATCTCTCATCCTTTCCCCCATCTCTTCCTCCTTCATCACTCTCCCCCCTTTTTTTTGTGGGTAGGAGCGGACCCGCCCTTGCAGTGGGGCGGACTCGCCCCTACAATGGGGCGTACCCACCCCCGCAGCGGGGCAAACCCACCCTTCTGCAGTGGGGCAAATCCGCCCCTCTTCGCGTTTCCAAGCCATTTTTTTTCCTTCCTGGGGCAGCCATTTGCAAACCGTACATCGGATTGACTTCATTCAAAAGACAAATTTGCTTAGTTTTTTATGCTCTTTTCAACCATATCATCCATTTCTTCTTATCAAGAAGTCATCTGGGACCCCTCTCTTTTCCCTCCCTTTTTAAGGGGTATTTTTTTTACTTCTTATTTACCTTTTTATCCTCGAACTAATCCTTTCCATTTCGGGGGCCGCCATTTGCACTTCGTTTGTCCGATTGATTTCATTCAAAAGGAAAAATTGCCTCATTTTTTGCCCTCTTTCCAACCATACCATCTATTTCTTCTTATCGAAAGGTCGCCCAAGACCCTTCTTTTTCCCCCGTCATCCTCTTAAGGGGGCATACCCTTCATATTTATCTTTTTTTCCTGTCATGATCATTCCCTTGCAGGATTGGGGCATCTTCATCCATTCCCCCGCTAATTGGACAACTCAGGTCCTCCTCCCCACACTGGGGCATCATCTTCTGGTTACTTCCTCTATAGAGTCATCTGCACTTTCTTTTCTTCGAAGCACGGTTATTCTAATGGTACTTCGAAGAGGGGCAAAATGTAGACATTTAAATTTGATCACTTCCATATAATCAAAATCGTCTACTCTATTCATCTATTTCATTAATAGTGATTAAATAATTTATTTAATCATTATTTTATTTTTTTCCTAAGGTTCTTAAAGTATGTAATTAAATAAATTAAATACTTTACCTTATCACTCTTTACTTTACCTTATAAATAAAGTAGAGGAATTAGGAGTAGAAATGTCACTCTTTACATCACAATCACACATACAATTTTATTTTATTTGTATCATCTTTATTAGGAGATGGTACAATTGACTATATATGGATAGGTCAATATAGAGCAATAATAGATTGTAATCTTTATAATTAAATATATGTTTGTTGATACCAAAAGGTGTGAAATCTTTAATGTATTCAAATCATCACAAAATAAAGAATTATCACTATGAATTGGGTCTTGTCCCTTGGGTTCTTCATCTTTATGTTATTTTTTCTTGACGTTCAATTAGTTTTGATACTTCTTGACTAGACTAATTATATGTAATAATAATCTTAAGATTGATCAACCATCTAGCAATGACCATATCTAATTTATTGCTTGTTATTTTTTAGATCTATATCAAATGTAGATGTTATAACCTCGTGACATGGATTCAAGGAAAAACTAATATTATGGTATTGAATAGTTAGTTAGGCATCACGTGATATGATAAATTAATAGTAAGTGGACTAGTTGTAATAGGAATCAAGCCACAGTCATATATTGTTTACTAGTATTTTTAAAATTCTTGACGATAAGATCATATTTCTCTATTTTTTCATGTCCATATTCAAGTGTTTCAAATAGTCCTTATTACATATCCTCAATTTAGAACTGTTATCAAACAAGCCACACTTAATATACATATGTCAAAAAAAAAACATATTAAGGTAAATGCTCATTAATAACCAAGTTGGAAAATCCATAGACATCATTGAATAAAATATCATGGTTGGATTGGGACCTAATGGATGTAATCAAGGAAGTCATTGTTTGTGGAGGAGTTTAAAAGTGGACTAAAATTTTCTCTAAAGGTTGTTTTATGATTTCTTTTTATAAAGGTGATATACACACAAGGTCCCAATGTGTTATCTTAGCTTGTGTGTTTTAAAATTGATGAATGATATCACATTCTTTTGATGCCTTTTAAGTGTAGGTTTAGGGGGGAGATTATTATTGGGAGGAGGTAAAATAGTAAGATTAGATGTAACCTTTTGTCCCCCACTTTTTTAAAATTATGAATCACTATATGATAACTTCATGAAGAATTATTTTCTTGAAAAACAAGTGCAGTTTGAGGGAAGTAAGATTTTCCTTTAACAATAATTTTTGTCCTTGTAGAATTATAAATGATATTGAGTAATTGTATATCCAAAATGATGAAAATGATGAAAATATATGCTAATAAGGTGTTGGAAAAATCCAAACCATCCTCAAACATTCTAGGGAAAAGCAAAATATTTTGTAAAATAATATCCCAATGCCATAAATGAGTGATAATATAAGCAATATGAACCAAACCATTACAATTCTCTATCCCTCAAAGTAGGTTTGAATTCACTTGTCAACAAGGTATCATTATTTAAGTACTTGAATAATTAGCAAGTAAGCATGCCTTGACATGTAATGAGGCATCATTAAAACCATAAAAGTTTGAAATTCTAATAATTCTTCACCTAAAGAAATGAATCATTAGCTAATGTAGCACAAGGTGAATAATAATCCCAAGTATGTATGCATGATGCATCTATGTCATGATCCAAATTAGGAGATGGAAAGATTAAATTCAATATATTGTATTGTTATGCACAATTTTAACACTAGTGATATGAAAAGGAGTATCCAAGTGGAGTTCCAAGCAAGTGAAGTGAGGATATTAAAAGAGGAAACTCTATTAAGGATGCATGATTACAAACATTACTAAATACAACCTCCACAATGATTATATCTTGTCCATGAGATAAGCAAACATACAAGTATTAAGAATGAAATGATCTAATTATATAAAGTGAAGGAACACGCCAAAATCAATGAGGAATGCATGGATATAACTAAAGGTGATGATGAATGATAATCCATTAGGAATGATAAATTAATAAAGTATAATCCAAAGGGTGTGTAGGTATGGATCAAATACAAACCCTAATAAACATATTCCAATAGAATAATAAATGATGAATCTAAATCCTAATTAGATCTAGAAACCCAAAATAAAAGCATAGAACTTATGATCAATACCTTACACCATGTAGGAACAGTCAAGTTCACCAAAAATACAAGGAAATAAAACAATACCTTGCATTAATCTAAGAAAAAATCAATTAAATAAGCATTGATAAATAATGCCCTAAGATTAATAGTTGTGATTGATAAAGATATTGCATTAAGTACATAAAATTTAAATAAATAAAATAAAGATACTTAGCTATTATTTTGATATGGAAACAAACTTTTTTAGGTGTGCCAAATTGATTCATTCCTACAACAAAAAATTAGGGCTTGTTAGATAAATGTGTTGGAATTTTAAAAAATGGTTTTTGTATCTAGATCACTTCCACAAATGCAAATCTTCTCTATGCAACTATAAAAAAAATTGATCCTATAATTGCATACCTAATCCTTTTGCATAAATTTGATCTATCATCATTTTTAGCCCTGGAAACTATTCAAATTTTCCTTTGATTCCATATAAAATTAGGTTTTTCTATCATGATTTTGGATGTGACATGGATAATTCCTCACTTGTGTCAAACCTCATAAGGATTCCAATTTTTTTACCAAAATCTAGTTCGCCAAAATATAAGGAAATAAAATACTTCCTTACATACATCCTAAAATAATTGAAAAAAGAGGGGTCAAAATTTATTAGATCATAAAAGCATTAATACACAAATCATCATTACAAACACCTCTAGGAGGGGCCCACTAACCCAACCAAAAGTAGAGGCAAAACAACCCACCAAACCACAACTTACTGTAGCCTATCTCTGAGAATCAAATCTTTCAATCTTTGGGGACACTCCAAAGACAAGTGTTCTTGGTCCTCAATTCTCCAATCTCCCATAAAATTAGAGACCCACTTAACAATTTACAATCTGCCACTTCTTTCCACTCTCTTGAAATTTGAACAAAGAGGAAACAATCCAAAGAGTTGTTAATCTGAAGGATCAAATGCACCACCGACTCCAAGTGCCAATTAGAATCCCCACCCTCTTGCCTATTCAACATATTGATCAAGATCTGAGAATTCAACTCATAAATAATTATGTTCCAACCCAGAGCACATCCCCCCTCTATAGCCATAAGGATTGTCAGAGCCTCCATAAGATTATTTGACTGGTGCCCTTTAAAAAGGGAAAAGATGAACAAGACTTCCACTGAGAAAACCCTCCTAACCCCACCAACACTAGTCGGTCCAAGTTTCCCTTAGAGGAACCATCAATTTTGATCTTAAAGACACCTTCAGGAGGAGGGGATCAACTCCCCTCCTGATGGGTTTTCCTTTGGAACTGCTAACTCCTCCTAAACAAAGTAGAAGCCAAGCCACCCCCTGAGAGGCCCAGTCTCTATATCATCTCCACCTCTTCAAGCTCTGGAGGGGTATCAATCACATAATTCACTTCGATAGTTTCTTGGATCATACCCAACATTCTTTGTCATAGTTGATGCACACCCAATTGCTGCCCCTAGAAGATCGTTTGGTTCCTTTCCAACCAAACCTGCCATATAATGCAAGAAGGTCCATTATTCCAAGCCACCCGAAGAAATAAGCTCTTAGCTAGTGGTCTTCCCAAACTTCTCCAAAACTCAACAAGTTATGAGGCATGCACACATGCCTACTTCCAAACACCCCACCAAAAGTGCCAAATGGTTCTCACAAAGGAGCATTGGAAAAATAAGTGTGAAACAGTCTCTTGATCCTTGAAGCACAAAGGAAATAAATAGATGGTCCCTGGAATCCTCTCTTGTGAAGATTATCCCATGTGAGACATCTATTTTGGGCTACTAACCAATTGAAAAATTACATTTGGGCCAACCATATTGACTCCATACTTATTTCCACCAAGGGATTTCAATAGCCCCATATCTCTATCTATCCAGAACCTAGTAACCAAAGGCCACCAAATACACCCCTCTCTAATCCAAGCCCCAAGCTAAAGTATCACTAGACACCATACAGTTGCAACTCCTTCCAACAAGAATGTGAGCCATCTTCGCTTGATCCTCAATTGAACCCTTTGGTGGCCAATCTGAAGGGTCCTTCCACTAAAACACATCCACCTTTCCCAAGTTCCCACTCATCTTTGAATTCCTCCACCCTAGACTGGCCAAATTCCATGAAATAAATACACAAAGGTTGTAAATGGGTATATATGGACATGATAGGAGGGTTTCCATCCCATGAGTCAAACCCAAAAAGGGCCTTAGACCCCTTATTACAAATCTAAAACAAACCTTCCTAAATTAAGTTAACCCCTCTCTTAAGAGTATCCCAAATCATAGATCCCTTCCCAGATAGGATATACCTAAGCACATCATCACTCTCCACTCCCCCTAAATATTTGTAATTGAGTATCTTGGCCCAATCTTGATCCTGATTAGAGCACCAACACCAATACAACTTAGTAGCCAAGGCTTGACCTGAAAGAATAGCCAACCTTTGGCCCATACCCCCTTCCTACTTCGGTTTGCAAATAGTGTTCCACTTCACTAGACTCCACTTTGTGGAATCAAGATTACCTACCCAAAGAAACTGCTTGGATAAGCCATCTAACTCCCTCACAAAACTTAAAGGATCCATATGAACCATACACTTGTAAATTGGTAGGGCCTGCACCATAGACTTCAACAACAACACTCTGTTGGCAAAAGAAAACCACTTGACAATCCAATGAATAAATTTTCCATGAAACTTATCAAGAATAGATTGTCAGGTCCCCCTTGGCAAGGGGCCAAAAAAAAGGGGAATCCCAAGGTAGACAAAGGGAAACTCACCAATTTGGAATTTGAGGATCCGAGCAATTCTAGTTTGAATACTAGGAGGGGTATTAAAAAATTTAATAGAAGACTTAGCCTCATTAATTTTTTGCCCTAAATTAGCAAGGTATATATCCAAGGTTTTTTTAATATTAACAACTTTGATTTTGGCAACACCAAGCAATGTTGTATCATCCAAGAATCACAAATGAGATTGGGCAGCCAATTTGTCACTCCATTTCCAGCCATAAATCAACCCTTGTCTTACATGAGCCTTTATAATATTTCCTAGACCCTCATTCATTATAATGATCAAATAAGGAGATAAAGGGTCCCCCTACTGAAGGCCCCACAAAGCCCCAAAAATATCTAAAGGCTCACTATTAATCAAAATAGGGTAGGATACCGAAATAACACAATTCATCACCCAATCAACCCAAGCGGAACCAAAACCAAAAGCCAAGAGGGTTTTCTACATAAAGGACTGTTTAACCCAGTCATAGGCTTTGCCCATGTCTAATTTAATGAACATAGCATTTTGCTTGGACTTATCCATGGAGTGAATGGCCTCAACTACAATAACCACTCCATCCAAAATTTGTCTACCAATAACAAAACCCTCTACTCCTCATAGATGACTCTACTAAGCCATGGCTTGAGTCTTTCAACAATTAACTTAGTAACGATTTTGTACACAACATTGCATAAGGAAACAAGCCTAAACAAATCTAGAGAGTTGGCTCCTTCTTTCTTGGGGATGAGCATAAGGAACATGGAATTCATAACTCTCATCATCTGCTTATTTCTACGCAACTCCTCAACTACCTCCAATAAATAATATTTGATGACCTCCCAGAATCCTTGAAAGAATTCTATAGGGAACCCATTAGGACCTAGGGCTTTCCCTTTTCTTATCTAGAACATCACCTTCTCCAACACATCCAAAGTTATGTTAATAATAAGCATTTTATTCATCTCAACAAGAACAATTGAGGGAATGTAATCTAAAATAAGGTCCTCCTCCACTCAAACACATCTAGAGAATCCTCCTTGAATAGAGCTAAGTAGTACTAGATTTCTTCGCTAGAGATATCTCTAAAGGAACATAGATGAATCCCTTGAGAAGTCACAATCAAAGATATCAAATTCCCATGCCTCCTAGCCTTAATTGAGTTAAAAAATAAGGTCATATTACTATCCCCCTTTGCATCCAGTCAACTTGTGACTTCTATTTCCAAACAAATTCTTCTCGTAATTCCCATTCCACCAACTCCTTCACAACCTCTGTTTCTTCTTTGAAAGAGATCTCAAAAAAACGTGATCTCTATTTTTCTTGGCGATGGTCTCAACCCTTTTTTGGGTTTTATATTTAGCCAAAAAGATATTTCCAAAGCTTCATCTATTCCACTTCTTAAGCTGAAACTTCACATAGTGGAGCCTTTTCACAAAGGAGTGCATAAACGTTCCATGGGTAGACATACCTTGACTCCACCAGTCAACTACAAGATCTTGCAAGGAAGGATCATGTAGCCACACCAATTAGAAGTTAAAATAGGGGTTCTTAGACATACCAACCTCAGTTGAAATGAGAATGATAGGCCAAGGGTTTGAGCCTTTCTAGCCCAAAATTTTTGATCTGTATAACCACTTATAGCCAATCCAATAGTTAGACACCGAGAACCTATCCAATATTTTAGAGATAGAACTATCACACCATCTCCTATTACTCCAAGTAAAGACTCCATTCCTTGGCTTTATATCAATCAAATTTTAGGCCAATATGTTATCTTTAAACAACACATAGGAATCCTCCAATCTATAAACACCCCCTCTTTTTTCCTCCATGTAGATAATAAAATTAAAGTCTCTAGCCATAATCCAAGGAAGATAAGGAGCTAAGGACCATACAAAACAAATGTGAGCCCAAAGGCAAGATTTTCCTACATAGTCTGTTGAAACATACACATTAGTGAGCAAGATAGCCTCTCCCAATTTCACAATGGAAGCGACCAAAGATATTGAATGCCTACTAGAAATCCACCATAGCAGGCTAACCTTACGAGGATCCCACAAGCAATAAATACCACCAACACTACCCTGAGAACCAATACATTGACACTGACCCCTCTACCAAATATTAGAAACAATATTCATCATTCCATCTACAACTAACATGGATTCATTGAATAAGCATAACATCAAGAGAGTGTTCTCTGATAAAATCACAAACAACCTTTTTTATAGGTGTGTTGTTCAAACCCCTTACATTCCATGGAAGGACTATCATCTTCGAGAGTTAGAAAAGTGGGAATCAATAGTCTTGACAGAACCCGATTCCACTAAATTTCCCCCCATTAATTTCAATCAATCCCGATCCTTTTTCCACACAAGTTTAACAGTTTTATCCAAACCACCCTTCTTATTGGATTTTTGTTGAAAGCCTAGAGAAGGCGGAGCTTTAATGTCTTTTCTTGGAGACAAAAAATCCACAACTGGTGGCTACACAAAAGGAGTCATCGCCAAATTTCTAGCCATTTCAATCCCCTTGGGTTGATTTGCTACACAAATATCCTCCTACACTTGATTTTTGTCCATCTGAGAAGTAATAGGGCCCTCAAGAAACCCAATCTACCTACTAGATTCTCTTGGTAGCTGAATTCCACCATCCCAAGGCCTTCCCCATTGATAAAAAAATCCAAATTCACCTCCTGCTTATCCAAATCCTCTAGAGCCTCAAACTTATTGAAAGTCTCCTCTCCCTATCTATCCTTAAAGGTTCTTTTCACCCCTCTGCTCTTGTTGTGAGGTTTCACCGGAATAAAACCCTCCTTGTCTAGACCACCATCTACCATAGGGGCTTTCCCCTTGTCCAACCTGTGCCCAGAGTAAGGAGGAGATTTTGAAGAATCCCCATTAGAAGATGAACCAGGAAAGAATTTTTTTGGGCATTTCTCTTGCAAAATTCCCATACTCATGGCACACCCAACAATGAAAAGGGAGATCCTCATAATCAAGCTGTTGAATCCATGAGGATGACCCAAGAAAAATTTCTAGAGAATTTGAAGGGTTATTTAAATCAATCTCAATACAAATGTGGACACAAGAAATTACCTTCTTATCCAGTGTTTGTTGTGATGGACCCATTGACTTGCCTAACAAGAGAGTGATCATGTGCAGGCTATCATTTCTCTAAAATTCCAATGGGAGCCACAAAAGTTGCACCTAGACCTAAACCCTTGAGGGGAGCTCCTTTTCTGGGTTGAAACCTACATGCCAAGGCTTAATGAACAAGCCCACCTGGTTGTAAAAATATAGGTTGCCTTCAAAAGCCTTATTGTGATCCACCAGACAGGAAAACACCACCACAAAATAGTTGTTAGCCACTAGCATAATTTCCATATCACCTTCTGGATTCCAAACCCTTTGCAACCATAATTTCAAGAAAGGAAGAGAAACCCAAATACCCATAAATTTACAGATCAACACATGGTTTGACAGGTAACATACATCTTCTTCCATAAAATTTGGTTGAATTACGAACATTGGATGCACTTTGCTTCGATCAAGGCACCCATTAACTTTAGGTATCTGAGGACCCCTATTCAGAGCAAGTCCCTCTCCATGCATGACAAAGTTTAAAACGTGAATCACATTGGAATGCTCAACTTGCAATTTAGAAAACCTTGACACCACATCACAAAAGGAGCCACCCTCAAAAGCCCCTAATCCACTCACCATATCAAACTACCATGCAATATTCAAAGATTAAAATAAAGAAATAAAAATTAAAAAGAGAGCAAGGGATCCGGGAATGGTTCCCCCACACCACACCCACTCAATCTACCTGTAGCCACACCCCACGCCTTCATGCAACACCCTCCCCGACCTCCACAACAACTACATGCCCCTAAAACCCCCTTTGTTGCAAAAGAAGCAGCCATGTAGGGCATGCATGCCCTACCACGACCTGCACAAACCCTCACCACCACAACTATTCATCATCGGCCCATCTACGTTCTTCCACTTTTTTACAATATTACTTCCATTTCCCCACATCCTAGAATAATTCAATCAAATAAGCATTGATAAATAAACAACCTAAGATTAAGAGCTGAGATTGATAAATATATTGCATTAAATACATAAAATTTAAATAAATAAAATAAATTGCTTTGCTCTTAGTTTGATATAGAAATGAATTTTGCTAGATGTGCCAAATTGATTCATTCCAACAACATAAAATTATGATGTTAGAGTAAAAATTAGGTTTATCTATCTAGATCATTTCCACAAATGCAAAAATGTTATATGCAACTACAAAATTGATCCTATAGTTACATATTTGATCCTTTTACATGTTCATATGATTTATAATAATTTTTAACCTAAAAAATTATTTGCTTTTGACCTTGCATAAAAACTTGGTTTTGTTGTTTGAGTTTGGATTTGACATGGATAATTACTCAACTAGTATAAAACCTTGTAAGGATGTCAAGTGCGCAACTTTGAACAACAATAAAAGACAAGAAGCAATCATTTAATATGTCTAAGAATATTGATACAATGCTAATGACACTAGATGGTTCTTTTTAAGCTCCTCAATGTTTGCAAGAGGTGATCAATACATCGATTCATTAGATATTTAAATAAATTAGGTTTAGTCTTTAAATACAACTCCAAAGGTGCAAGTAAAATGTTTTGCACTTTAAGTCAACACATAACAATGAGGTGCAAGGAAAACAAATGAGCCCAAAATTGGAATATAAGTTTTAAAATTCTAAGATCATCTCTTCAATTGCTTTAGTCACCTAAATTCACTTCTATAAATTATAGATCTAATTTAATGTAAGACATTATAAATTATAAAATAAAAAAACTTTCTAAAAATGAAAACAAATGAAAATGAATATAGATTAAATTACTTACTAAGTCTTAACAAATTCACCTAATTATTATATAAAATTAACCTAACGAAAATAAAACATATATAAATTTATCCCACTTTCAATTTTATCATTACAATTCTAATCAAACAAAAATAATATTAATGATATCAAGTTTCCACAATCCATATAGCTAATTCAAATTGTCGTTTCTAGATTTAATTGTGTATGAGATTTTTGCATCAACATTTCGGATCACACTTCAAAAACAATAAAATAAAAAAAACAAAAACAAACCTTTAAAAAAAATACTTAGGCTGTGATCTCATTACTTAAAATAGTGTCGGAGTTTTAAAAAAAAAAACTACTTTTACCACCCTTTAATTTGGGAGAAATTGAACTTCTAGAATATCCTGTTAACCCTAAATGGTCTTAGGGTTTCCAGGAGTACTATATCTTGGGGGCGGTTAGAGTTGAAGCAAAGGAAAGGTTTTCAGAAGCTAAACTTCGAGTTTTAGGGATTAGAGAGAATGGCCGTCTGCTTTGGTCTCTGTTCGTAAGTGGTTGCGGTGATGATCTAAAGTATTCAAGCTCAACAGACCGGATTGCAGTTTTATATAATTGCATGTCGAGAATCCCGCTGAACTGAGCAACCACTAAATTTACTTACTGGAAATTGTTAGACGATTGTCAGATTTTTTGGGTTTTGTTTTTATCAATTTGGCTTTCTGCGTCTTGTTTTTGTCTTTTATTTATGAAGAGTTTTTTTGTTGAAATAGGCGTTTGTTGAGGAAAATCAGCTGTGACGATACCAAGCTCCCTCTTCTGATGAAATATGAAGAGAATGCTGGCATGAATCGAACCTAATATACAGCCTCTCTGAGCTGCATTTTTCCCTCTTTTACACTAGGTTTTGCAATTTTAGATGTTTTCCGTTAGGGTTTGAGTTGCAGTGCTTGCTCCGTGCAACATCTGCTATACTGCTCAAGAATATAATTGATTTTTTAGGTCAAATATGTAAAGTATTGTGTTATATATAGCGGCAGTAATATTTCTAGGGTTCTTTAAAATGGAACTTAACATTGAAAGCTATTTTCGCTTGAGCGTGTATAAAATTTAGAGAATTTGTGCACTGTTTTTGTTAATGTGATCTGCAAAAAAACTGTGTTTGTAAACTATTTATATTCAGCAAAATAAATCGCTAAATCTAAATTCCTAGAATATTAGTACTTCAAATTTTGATTTTTAAAGTAGTTGATTCTGGTACACGGACCTGATAACTCCCTGCGAAGACTGAAACTATAATTCGCTGTCTACTAAGCTGTCGTTACCCAGAGTTGTGAGATTCTGGTATTCAGCACTACTGATCACTGACGGAGATCTGTGTGACGTGGAAAGTCTGTGTCACACAACCTGGTCCTGTTCTGTGTTTCAGCCAAAGTATCGGTTATGCATTTCTCCCGATCATCAGTCTTTAAAATATTTGTTGTTTATGCACTTCAGTATAAAATTTGATGTTATTCTCAATAATAATTAGAAAAAGTGGAGGATGACTTTTTAATTTTTTTATAAATTGTGCCTTCCATCTGCACTACAATTGATAGTAATAAATCAAAATTAGTGGCAGTAAGATGGTACTTAAGTCAATTTGGAGTGGCCTTGCATGTGCATTCCAATCATCAATAAGGGGTGGACAGGGCTGGGAGGAGTGTTGTTAGTAATTAGCTTTTGGATTACGAAGTGTATAATTTATTCACAAGGCTATTTCACTCTCTACTATACCTCCTGCATCTATGCTCTTCGTGATGCTTACTATAGAATGCAATTGTGGGAAATGATGTGCAACGCTCTGCAGGTTGTTGACTGGATAATGGGGGATAGCTTTAGGATTGCAGCCGGTTTGGGAGCGCCAAAATTTTTAGTGGATTTGATTGTAGCTCGATTGTATTTGTTGGTCTCAATTCCTTTTCCCAGGATGGGATTATCAGTTCCGTTTCCAGGATGGGATTATCAATTGCCATTCCAGAATAGGTTTCTGGTTTAATTAAATGTGGTTGTCATCGTTTCTGCACATCTGCCTTTCTATGCTACATGTAATATTTCTGCCAACTACCTCTTTATGGTATATGCATTTATTCTTGACAATGGCTAAAGCCTAGTGGCATCCTTCGACCTTAACAGCTTTCATCCTTTTGATTTAAATGATGTGAAATCTCGTCTCGCACCATTTGGAATGTTCTTTTTCTATATTACACGCATTTGTTTTTTTGTCGACAGCTAAGTCTAGTGTCCTCGCTTCCAAGTTTATAGTGTTTTTGATTGATCTTATGCAAAGTTCATGTCCAGGGTTCTTTATTCGGTTTAGAGATATTTACATTTGCAATTTTTTGATATCTAATTGCCCTTTGTCAAAATATAACGGTCTCACTTTTAACTACGATGTATTATTGATAAATTGTGTTTGGATTTTATTTTCGAATCTTTTGTTTCCGTCATGAGTAATTATTGATGTAATCGATCACCAACGAGTGATCAAAAGTATACTTACATGGACAAAACTAATGAAAATGATGTATATTCTAATCCTCACAATGAGAACAATAAAGATTATAATCATGAGGGTTTAAACTAACAAAATTTTGTTGGTAAACTTGCTAATATCTCTAACATAGAGAATCTTACACAACAAGATAACATGATTTGTAATCTGTTCATCAACAAGACCTATAGTTTACAAGTTGTCAGTGCTGGGCATCTACTATGACCTTTATTTGTATTCAAGGTACATCCTTGACCATGAACACACCCAATAGTTAGAGTTTTAGTTTTAATTTTAATTTTTATAACAATAATTTTAATTTTAATTTATTTTTCCTCTTGAATATGGCTCATCTCCTAGCTACACCCCTTGTGAGTTACCCATTAACCAAATAACGAGTCAAAACTTCATGCTTTCTTTCCTCAAAATTTCTGTTTCTTTCCTCAAAATTCATTCTTCTTTCTTCTAAGGTTATTAGACGCATTATCATCACTATCATTATGTTAATTTTTTTATTGGAAAAAGAAACTTTATTAACAAAATCAGAAATTACATACTGTTACACTAATAAGGCCAATACAGCAGCAAATTTTGTTGATATAAGTGCAAAACCATGTCATACATGCACCAGCAAGATCAAAACATCAGCAACACATTTTGCTGATAAGAATTAAAAACATTAAATGTAGTCTCCCATACAGCAGCAATGAAATCTTTAGCTTGATGGCTGTTCGTATCCTGTTCCAAAACTCCCATTTTGGATAAGTAAGAGTGTATCCTTCCAGCTATGTTTATCAACTGATCCCAAAATAACAATGAACAGAGAAAAAGCAGAGACATACAATGCTGCCCTGTTCCCAAAACTCCAAAGGAAGATGCTGACCTGAAAGAAATTGGCATATGGCTGTCCATAAAAAGTTAAAAACTCTCGAATCTTTCATTGTATCACACCCTCAACAAGAAAGCTGAACAAAAAGATTGTAAAGTTTTCAGCTTCATAATCTTGTGTAGAACCTTTTTCAAAATAACAAACCTCTGAGATTGTCTTCTGGAACTTGCAATCCATGTATCCTACAAACCATCTTTAAATGATTTAATTTGCATCTGTAGGTTGGCCAATGTAACTTGAAGATCTGGTTAGTTTGGAGAGTATGCTGGAGGACAGTGAAGTGGAGCAAGAAATCTGCAGTGAGCATCAAGACCTCTATGAAGAGGGAAAAAGGTACGAGAGAATGAAGCCAAGCACTGGAGTCTCCAAATAAATTTAAGGTAATTTGCGTAAAGGTCTGCGAGAAGAGATTGTGATGTTGGGAAAGCCCAAGAAGCGCAAATCTCGAAGTCCACTTGTGTGGTACAATAACAGGGAAAGTGGATGAGAGACAACACCAGAGGTTACGGGCATGATGGCAGAGCCAGAATGTATGCTTGATAGACTCTTTGTTCAGAGCAGAATGGACAAGAAGGGGAGGGAGTTACACATGAAGAATTTTCCATGCCACGAGGTGGGATTGAGCATCAGCTTTGGAATGCCAAACGCGGGAGATCACTTTGTTCCATTTAGCACGGTTGAACTTGCAATTCCATTTAAGATTAAGCCGAGGGGCAAGGGAAACGAGTGGCAAGAGTTGCCGATAAACAATCTTAAGAGGCAAGCATCGGAAGCTACGGTTGTCAGGCCATTTCCAATCTTTGAGAAAGTTATCATGGCGACATGTAGATAGTAAACACGAGCTCATGGGTAATTAGTTGCTGAATTTTTAGAGCAGCATCTTTGATGGTTGGAGAAAGTTTGAATTGAGCTTTGAGCTGTTGTCAAGACTTCCAATTAAACGTATTTGAGTCCTACAAATCATGAAAACACTTGGATGCCTTTTTTAAACAAGTATCTTCCTTAGGTTTTTGATCTTTGCAAGAGGAGCATCATCTTGTTGAGCCAATCGATTCCACCAAACGGAAGAAGATGCAGAACTTAGACCATGACTTAAAGATTGATCATACCAAGATAGTCTTTGCAAAGTTGTTTGCCAAGCAGTTCAGATGGTGTTAAATGGGGTAGAACCATGGGTCTTAAAGAAGGTAGCCATAAGAGGCTTATCCCTCCAAGTACCAAGAGTGACAGCTGTAGCAGTTTGTATTCAATAGCCAACCAGTTGTTTCCAAGGAGCATCCTCATCCAAGGCCCTTATGATCCACTTCATAGTAAGACAAATGCCTTGAGTAAAAGGGTCAATGACTCCCAGCCCCCCTTGTCCCCTTGTCTTTTGGCTGAATGCAATGGAGCCACAAAGAGGTAGGAAAACCTTTTTTATTTCCCCAATTAGCCTAAAGGAAATTCTTGATCAGTTGTTCAAGTTGCTAATAGCATTTTTTTTAAGGGAGCCAACAAGAAAAGATGTAGACATGACTAGCTAAAAGGATTTTGTTGGCAACTTGAATTCTTCTAGCTAGGGATAAAAAATGGTTGGTCCAATTTAAAAGCTTGCATTTGATTTTGAACAAGAACCAATTCCACAAATATTTGAGGGAGACCTTTATGCCAAAGGGAATACTAAGGTATCTTGTTATGACACACCATGCTTAACTTTACACCATTCAGAAGGTATCCAAGGTGGTCGAGGGGTGGAGCAAGTCATAAAAAAATCAGTTTTACGCATAGCTAACTTGGAGCCAGAGATGGAGTAAAATATGTCCAAAATATTATGAGTGTTAGCCACTTCATCAGCAGAATTACAAATGAACAACATGTTGCAGAAAAATGAGAATTGAGAGCTTTAGCATTGCCAAGAAGAGATACCTTGGATAATTTTGGTGGATGGTGCATGCTGAAAAAGATAATCAAGGGCATCAACAACAAGAACATAAAGAAACTGTGCAAGGGGGCAGCTTTGGCGAATGGATTTCATTAAGGGGAATTGGGGTGAAAGGGCACCATTAATAGCAATTTTTGCATTAGCATCCATAAACAACATGTTGATATGGAATGAGCTTTGCAATGGCTCCCTCGCCTCTGGTCTTGATGGCTTCAACGACTCTTCCATTGGCTTTGGGGGCTCCTCTGGTTGCGTCCGTGGCTCCTTCTCAGTTTGTTGTGGGCCCTCTCCCTATCTTGTGCGCGCATAGGAGGAGCTTCGTGGTGTTTCTTGCTCCATTGGCTCCTTCTCTTTCGTTGTCTGCTTCTTTGTCGTTGGCTGCTGGTCCCGACATTGGTGCTTCGCGTGGGGTTCTTGTTGATGATGCGCTTCTTCTTGCCCCGTGTGTGTACAAGTCTGGTGTGTCTGGGTCTAGGCCGGCGAGCGAGTCCTCTATTGCTTTGGGGGATTCGGTTGTGGCTGGGTATCTTGGGTCGGTTGCTGGGGGTGTCCTTGGTATGGCAAAATCTTTCTTAGATGCGACACGTTCGGGTACTCGTCCTTCTGGTCGATCTCTTTGTTGTGCTAGGGAATTCCTTGTGGTTGTTTGCGGTTCGGAGATCGTGGAAAATGAAGACTTTTATTCGAAATTTGGTGTGGTTTGCAGGTTCAATGGACTGTGGCCCTCCCTCCCCAACCTCCACGCTTGGGTCTCGAGCTCTTGGAAGCCTTTGGTCGTCAGAGAGATCGAGTTTTACCCCTGTGCTAGAGGTTTCTTCATTGCTACATTTGCCTCCCCTGGTGAGTGGAATTGCATCCTGGACAGTGGATGGATGTGGGGTATCCATTCTCTATCCATCAGGCCTTGGACTAGATTCTTCAACCCCCTTACGGAGCCTTTGCACACGAGACTTGTGTGGGTTCGTCTGCCAAATCTTCCTCTTCAGTTCTGGGAGGAATCTTGTTTTGAGGCCATTGGCAACACCATAGGTCGCTTCCTTATGGTGAATTCCACAACTCGAGAATTTGGGCACACTACGGTTGCACGGTTATTAGTTGATCTGGACACTTCCAAACCTTTTCTTAGTGATGTTGTTTTGTTGGTGGAGGACAGACCGTGGAAACAACTCCTGGACTATGAGGGTCTCCCCTTTCGGTGTAGGAGGTGCTTTTCAGTGGGACTTTTGGCCTCTGCCTGTCCTCATGCTCGCCGCAAGGGCGCTGCGTCTTGGTGGAAGGATGCTCTCCTTGATCATCTCACAGTTGGTTCTTCTTCGGATTCTCTTGAGGAGGTCGACCCTCTAACTGCTGCTCCTACCTCGGACCTTTCTCCCTTGCTATCTCTTGGGGCTTTTTCGGGGGTTTCTTTTGGGGCGGTCGACCATCTTGTTGCTACTCCTCTCCCGAACCTCTTTGTTGTGGATCCACCTTTGGTCAGCTCTGCTGTCACTGTGGCCCCTGTTGTCGCTGTGTTGTTAGACCCTGATCGCCCTTTGGTAAGAGTTACTTCTGTTTCGTTGGTTGATTCTTTTTCGACTGCCTTTCCCTTGGTGGCTGTGGAGGAGTCGCTCCTCTCTCCGTTCTCTTCGCTTCCTGCTTTTGAGCCTCCTTGGTCGATCGTTCTTCGGAAGAAGAAATCTGTGTCGTTTTCTCGGTCTCGGGTTCGTGGAGCTAGTTTTGACCCCTTTGTGTCTAGGGCTACTTGATTCTTTGGTTCCACAGCTGTCTGTCAGTTGTTTCTGGTTGTATTTATAGTTCAAAGTCTGTTTTGAACTATGTTTTTTCTTTGGCCCTTTGGGCTCCTTGTGAAGGGTACGACACCTTGAAAATGTTGCTTAACTTTTCAAAAACATGTTGATATGGTTCCGGATTTTGGGATCAAATCCAAGCCACTTTAGCATATTAAGAATGAAGGGCCAATGAATTCAATCATATGCTTTATCAAAATCAAGTTTTATAATTAGTGCATTTTGAGTAGATTGTTGAGCCCAATTAGTTGTCTCCCAAGCAAGAATCAAATAGTCTAGAATAAATCTTCCTCCTAAGAAGTTGGTATGTTTTGGATGAACAATCAGTTGGGTGATTGGCTTGAGTCTCCTTGCTAGAGCTTTAGCAATGATTTTATAGGAGGTATTGAGGAGGGTAATAGGTCTCCAACCGCTATTAGTGTCTTCATCTTTTCCTTTAGGGATAAGCTTGATTAGGCTTTGATTGATAACAACACCCAAAGATCCGGTCTCAATGCCCTCAAGGTAAAAATTATAGAAGTCCTCCCTAATGTGGGGCCAAAGAGCTCTGTAAAATTCAATTGGTAAACCATCAATTCTCAAACTTTTTTCCAAGGCCATACTATGCAAGGCTTCATCAATCTCTTCAATAGAAAGAAGGTGATCGAGGAATTTACTATACTTAGGATCTATTCTATTAGGAATGCAACCAACAACACTTTCTTCTAGGATAGGAAGAAGGGGGTCCTTTGTTGATTCGTCTAAGAAAAGGTTTTTAAAGTGATCATAAAGGTTTGCATATCAACATTGTTGGTTTGAAGGGTTCCATCTGCAGATTTAATAGCAAGAATGTGTTCCATTTTGTGTTTATGTTGGAGATAATGAAAGAAGAATTTTGATCCATGATCGCCATGCATAATCCATTACAACCGAGCACGCACTTGAGCACCTTTGCTTTTATAGGCAGCCATTTGACAAAGAGCATTCTCAACATAAGCAACAAATTGTTGTAGGGTAATATTATGAGGATTAGAAGCCAACAAGGTATGACCATGCTCCAATTGACCTTTGAGAGATTTTTCAAATTTGTGATGCTTAGCAACAACCCTTCGGCCATAATCACTTAGAAAAGAGACACTTAGCAATAGTTTGCTCCCACCAACTAATCCAACTATCATGTTGGGGTTTAGGCTTAGCATTCCAAATAGCTAAGAGTCCATCAATACAATCTTGGTTTTTAAGATGGGAAGTATTTAGTTGAAAGGAAGATCATGGCAAGGAGAGGGAAAGGGTGGTGAGGATGGGAAGGTGGTTAGACAGGGTGGCGGAAAGGTCCAACGAAACAAGGCGGGCAACCTGTAAAGGCAAAATGCAAAATTGGACAGTTATGAGAGATATAAAATTGATCTAGTCTGCTCAATTTACGATGGGACCCACTTCCACATAACATGTCTTAAATGCCCTTGAGTACCTTTAATTTTTTATAACTTTGTCTTAAGGTATTACTAAATCTATACTCATTATCTCTAATACCTTCCTATACACCACCATAATGGTTTCCAATACTTATATGCTATTCTTCTTCCATCTTAGATGCACATTTCACAAGATTGATCAATTAAAGAGAAATGAGGATATAAAATTAATGGGCAACATACTAATTAGTGCCCATACACTACCATAATGGTTTTCAATATTTGAATGTCATTCTTCTTCCATCTTAGATGCACAAGTCACAATATTGATCAATTAGAGAGAAATGAGGATATAAAATTAATGGGCAACCTACTAGATCCTAGATTACACCTCTGTATTTTGAGATAATTTTTCAATCTATAATGGTAAAAGCGATATTTAACACCCAACTAAGTGTTGGAAATAGGATGCCATTTAATTGCAAGCTTAAAACATTAGTTATTTCATGTATATCCTAAGTTCTTAAAATGTGTTTATCAACACTCGGATTAAGAAGGAATTAAAAATTGTTGAAATAATCATGTTAATTGACATATGTATGTTATTCTAATGTTAGGAACATGTGGGGATGCTTTGGGATGGGCTCCTACAAAATAGGAGCACATGGACACACACATGGGAGGTGACACCCACCTTAAGTTCAGTTAACTAAGTGGTAAATTGAGTATACTTCAGAAATGCATCCTAGGTTCCTACAAAATAGGGATTTTGTTTTATGCATGTTGAGTACCTATAAAATAGGGTTTGAAGTTCAGTTGAAGTTCAATTCAGTTGAAGGTCAGTTCAGTTGAAGTTCAATTCAGTTGAAGTTCAGTTCAGTTATCTTCAGTTAGTTTTAGTTGCATGTTAGTTGATTTCAATTAACTTGGAATGCAAACCTAATAACTTGAGTTGCATGACAGATAACAGGAACTACTTTCAGTTAATAAGAGATGACCATTCTTGCATGAATGGTGTTGGGAAATGTTTTAGTTAACAAGAAATATCTTGGACCCACTTTGGCCGTCCAAGTTGGCTTCTTGGAATTAACTCCTTTGCATGCAGAGATATTTTTGATTGCCTAGTTAAGTGGGGCCCTTTTTTGGGCGCCAACTTTGAGGATAAAGCCTTAAGATATTTATAAGATGAAGACTAAGTTGTGACTTCAGTTTGGTACGCCCAAATGGAAGAGGCAGATGGTTTGACATTGGTTTTCACGGTGCAACTCCACTTGCATGAAATAGGCGTACCTTTAAGGGTTAGGGCTTGAGCATTGTTTGTGTAACTCATTTGGAGTTTACAATGTTGGAGAAAGTCTATATATCTCAAGGAAGTTGTAGAGAAAGTTTGTAAGTTTTATTTGCAGGTTGTGAAGAAGTTTGGTGAAGGCAAAAGAGGCATTCTCAAGCAAGAATTGAAGCTATTGTAATCTACTTCAAGATTGGAATAATAGATCATTTTTTGGTGGAGTTTTTTACCCGAAAGGGTTTTCTCCACGTTACATGCTTGTGCAATCTTTCTAATATCCTGTCTATATTCTACAAACAGTAAAAATGATTAATCAAATAATCGCCCACAAAGAATATGTAACAAAGGAAATACATATTTAGATCAACAATATTAAAGTTTTACAAGGTATTAAGCTACTAAAACACCTCAATTTTCAACACTAAGTTCATATTCAACAAGTAAACTATTTTTATGGGGATAAATTATTAATAATTATTTACACAAGTATTATGGCTTTGGGGATTTTTTTTTTTGTTTCTTTGATGTTATATTCTTTCATTCAATGACTTTACTAAAATGTTCTTTCAAAAAATTGAAAATTAGTATGAGTCTTAGAGTAATAGTGGACAATTTGTATGAGTGTGTCAAGGATTTCAAAGTACAAAACATCTTACCTTGTTAAAATTGTAAAAGTTAAATTGGTAGTATGTACTACCTTTTAGTATGGATCTTTAAATCAAAATGTATCTCATCCTTCAAAACATTCAAAGTCAAACATCTTTTTGAAATGGTAATGAGAGTCAAGTTGCAACTACATTTAAATTAAATGTGTTTAAGAAGCTTATTAAGCTTCAAGAATCAATGGGGGATGTGGTTCAAGGTTTGTTGAGTGTTAATCTACTTACATTTCCTCTCATTCTTAAATCAGAATGATAACTATTTTGTATCTATCATAGAGTTAAAGGGGCATTACATGTGAACTTACTTAAGCTTAAGCTTTAAGTAGAGGATATCATCGATAACAACATAATCAAAGTTAAAGGGATTAATCATAATGGAAATACATCAATTGCATCTCTTAATAGTAGATTTCAAATGTACAAAAATCTTTTGACATCACCAACACAATGTTAGGGACATGATATAGATAACAATTATGGTAATGTCAAGCATGAGGACATATAACACGAATAGGTTTTTGTGGGAAAGATTATAATGCTATGTCTTTCCCTCCTACTTTACTTTTGATGGCATTTTTGATGAGGAGATCCCACAAAAATATTATGATCTACTATATAGAGAAGCCAATTTTAAAACTTATTGGTATAACATGCTTTTTGAAATGGTAATGAGAGTCAAATTGCTACTACATTTAAATTAAATGTGTTTAAGTTTTATTAAGCTTCAAGAATCTATGGGGGATGTGCTTCAAGGTTTGTTGAGTGTTAATCTACTTACATTTCCTCTCATTATTAAATCATAGAATGATAAGTATTTTGCATCTATCATAGAGTTAAAGGGGCATTACATGTGAACTTAAGGCTTAAGCTTTAAGTAGAGGATATCATTGATAACAACATAATCAAAGTTAAAGGGATTAATCATAATGGAAATACATCACTTGCATCTCTTAATAGTAGATTGCAAATTTGCAAAAATCTTTTGACATCACCAACACAATGTTAGGGACATGATATAGATAACAATTATGGTAATGTCAAGCATGAGGACATATAACATGAATAGTTTTTGGTGGGAAAGATTATAATGCTATGTCTTTCCCTCCTACTTTACCTTTGATGACATTTTTTATGAGGAGATCCCACAAAAATATTATGATCTACTATATAGAGAAGCCAATTTTTAAACTTATTGGTATAGCATGCTTTACATTTGTATTTAGTAAGCATTGTTCAACACCCATATTAGGCTTTAAGAGTTCACACATTTTGAAGTTTCATTGGAAGTTGAATCCAAAGAGTTTCTCACTTCATGTCATGTAATACCATCCTTCAATAGATTTGGTTTATTCATTGAGAGATTGTGGATTGAGTCATGTAAAGTCATTCTTTTAGTTTTGCATCAATGTGTCAAATGTGTAATTGAAAGGAAAAGAAAAACTTATTGAAAGGGCTCATTACAAGATAATATTTGATGCTAATTATTTTACATTGAACATATTTGTTAAGGCACCACAATATGGATATTGTCATTGAAAGTTTGGAGATGTTGGAAGCTTGAGTTTGTGAGTTGCTTGGGTGTTGTCATTGATGTCAACCTCTTGTATGAAGAGACTGTTAGAATGTTATTGGTATTGATGATGTTCTTGGAATTGTTGGTATTGATGTTAACACATGCTAGTGTTGTCATTGATGTCTTACTTAAGTATAGTTGCAGAGGTTGTTGGCTTGACTAGTGTTTGAGGAGATTGTTGTAGTTGGAAAGTGTGGCATGTTGCAAATGTGATGCAAAGATGTTAGTAATGTTTTTGATGAAGATGATTCATTTGGTTTCCAAGTGTTTTTGAAAAAAATTGAATAAAAGAGAGTTTAGTGTAATAGTGGTGTTTAGTGTGATAGTGGTGTTTAGTGTTTTGCTCTGCATTTCTTCATGATTGAAGATATGCTCATGTGGTTTGGACTTGACGATTCGAGGTGTTATATCCAAAGTTTTAGGTTCTGGATCGTATTGCAATGAAAGATATGTTAGTAATGTTGTTGATGAAGTTGGTTCATTTGGTTTTCAAGTGATTTTGAAGAAATTTGAATAGAAGAGAGTTCAGTGTGACAAAGTGGTGTTCAATTATTTGCTTTGCATTCTTCATGATTGAAAATATGCTCATGTGGTTTGGACTTGATGATCAGAGGTGTTATCCAAAGTTTTATGATGGAAGATATGTTAGTAATGTTGTTGATGAAGTTGGTTCATTTGGTTTTCAAGTGCTTTTGAGGAAGTTTGAATAAAAGAGTTCGGTGTGATAAATTGATGTTCAATGTTTTGCTGTACATTCTTCATGATTGAAAATATGCTCATGTGGTTTGGACTTGATGACCAAAGGTGTTATATCCAAATTTTTAAGTTTTAGATCATATTGTAGTGGAAGATATGTTTGATAGTATGTTTGTTTGGTGAAATAGGGTGTTTAGGATGAATGCGATTATTTCGTATTTCTCCGAAGGTTTTGGTGATGTAGATTTGGAGACATGTTTATAATGTTTGTATCTACCTTTCTTTGAGGTTTCAAGTGTTGAGTTCCACAAATTTGTTTGGTGTGTTGGATGTTTGTGTCAATATGTTTGGTTGCACAAAATGAAGGTGTTTTTGAGTTTCATGCAGTTGCAATAGTTGGTGAATATTTTGATGATGTGGGATATTTGGAGTGTTTTTATGTGGTTCGCGAGATGTTTCTGGACTTTGAGAGGTGTGTTTGGTGTCACTTGGCATGCTAGTGCTAATTATGAAGGATAATTGTTGTTTGAGGAAGTGTTAAAGCATGTTTATGTAGATCTAGGTCCCAATTAAACAGTGGCATGGTTTGGCTTCACTTCCTTATATGGCGAAAGTGTTTGGTGTCAATTTATTTGATGTTGCATGGTTGAGGTGCATATGTTTCTTTAAGGCTGATTTAATTAAGATTGTTTTAGGCTGGGGAGGGTATAAATGCAAGGAGAATTGTTGTGTGAAGTAAGAGAAGAGTGATGCGAAAAATGCAAATGTGATCAAGTGATGTTTAGAGTGTGAGCTTTAATGCTTATGAATTATTGATGTAGTGAGTAAAAGGTGTTCATTTTAGTCTGTTTGATGAGTTGTGTGTGCTTCAGTGGAATTGTACCTTCAACATATGAGAGATGCATTGCTAGTAGTTCAAATTGGCAGTAAGCCACCCCTTTTTATATTCTTTTTTCTGGATAGCGAGTCCTTTGGCAGTAAGCCACCAACAGTGAGCCTTTATCTTTATGGGGAGTGAGTCTTTTATATTCGGTGTTGTAATTCATATATTAGTGAGATAATCCTCACCGTGGTTTTTCCCTTCTTGGGTTTTCCATGTAAATCTAGTGTTCTTAAGTGTTTGGATGTGTTTACATTATTGTTTCATATATTTACATTCTGGTAATGCATGATAAGGGTTGAATGGTTGTTAAGGGTTTAAGGGTTGATGCAGATCTGAATGTTATTTAAGGATTTTGATGTTTTAAAATATACTAATTTAGCTTACCCACCCACCATCCCCTCTCAGTTGTCATGTGCATCTAACAATGATGAGATAATGACATTATACATGATACATTTGGAAGAATTGGGAATTATTAGAAAGAGGTAATATAAATATTATTAAAAACTAAAGATCCCCAAACTACACAACCAAAGGTAAATGTTCACAAAGTTAATGACATATTAATGCCTTCTAATAATCTATGTAACCAAAAAATTACCACACCTAATCTTAACCTATCATAAACCATTAATTAAATGAATATTTATCATTTATTTAATTGTTTACCCTTCACGTGCTCCTATTAATTAAATAAATATTTTATTTATTTAATTAATTACTTTTTAATCTTTTATCCTTATCTATTTAATCCTAGCCATTTATTTTATTCACATGGATCATAATCTAAAATCGTCATCATGTGACAAGTGTTCACTTCACTTGTCTAACCAACTCCTTGTCTAGATTCATTGAACGTAGACAACTATTCAAAATTCAAACTAAATTTTCATCTTATCCATTCATCTTAATCCCACCTTTTCATCTTAACCATTCCCATAAGGATTTTTGTCCTTATCCCCATCTTAAACCTAAATCCTAACCCTCGTGTCACTTGTCACATGACTACATCCTTTGATCCAAATCGTAATCCTCTTTTAATCTTAGTCATCTATCATCAATCATTCCTATCCATTGATTTTTCCTCTTTAAGACTATATCTAGAGGCTCTCATCCTTCATCTCCAACTTTTAGAACGAAATTTGAAGCTATCACACCCTTATGTTGTCATTTTGATATCTCATCTTGCAATCATATTGAGGTTATTCTAAAGTATTAAGCAATCCACATACTATCAAATATCATAGGAGTGAGAAAATATCCTAGGTGAACATTCATTATCTTCCATTTTTCTACTTTCAATATTTTCCTCATTTTTACAAATTATCATATATATTTTCATACCACATTCTCTCTAAGGATTAAAAAGAGATGATACTTAATACAGCCCCATTATTGATAAGGGTTCATTTGATGCATTGT
This sequence comes from Sequoiadendron giganteum, assembly GCA_007115665.2. Taxonomy (NCBI): domain Eukaryota; kingdom Viridiplantae; phylum Streptophyta; class Pinopsida; order Cupressales; family Cupressaceae; genus Sequoiadendron; species Sequoiadendron giganteum. The sequence continues at coordinate 187,333,067 of CM021107.1, read as the reverse complement.
AATAAATCCACACTTGTAAGTACAAGGTATGATCACCTTTTCTAGTTATCTAGACATATATAGGAATATTATTATGGTAAAAAAATAATCTAAGGTCTTACAACTCTACATTAAGTGGGATCATGCCAAGGTCTACTTGATTGCTCTACTCTTGAGGGGTTGGGCTTATATGGTTTATATATTTTAGCTCAACTGCTTCAAAGAGAGATTCACAATGAGAGGATAGTTCTCTAGAGGATCTAGAAAATATATCTTTATGAATGTCTACTTAAGGTCCTCAACCAAGTTAGAATGATTGATGGGAATAAATGTAATGTCTATTGTTGAGATCACATGTTTATGGCTTTTTCATTTTTGGGATTGTGAGGTTTTCTTAGAAGGCCCAATTTTGAACAAGACTAATTAACCCAAGAAGATTAATTTATCATCTAATGCCTCATTGATATGGGGAATTTTATTCCTCAAAAGGAATAGCTATAATTATTTTTGATGTAGCTTGGCATAATTGAAACCATTGCCTTGATGATGCATTGGAAAAGAATCTTGGCAGGTCTTTAAGTTTGAGTTCTAAGGGGTGATTGGCCTCTAACATTTATGGTTTGTGTTTATTTGTAAGAGGAGGAAAATATATAGAAGTATGTATTTCTATTCCTTTAGGAGGTCTAAAGCTTATCTTTGGTGCTCTTAGCATGATTTGATATCATGCCTCTTCTTCTATGGAATGGATAATATTTATTAGGTTTAAAATCTTGAGGTCTCTAGTATGTATCATATCAATTATTGTTATATGATCAATTATTTTTTGTTGTCTATTTCATTGCTCATAATTATTTCTTGGGGATAGTCAACAATGTTGAATTTTTGATTCCTTGCATTAGAATAGTTGTAAACCCCACTATAGTTATTTTCATTATAATTATGACAGTTATTTTCCTAGGTGACCAATCTTCAATTAAACCTTCTACTATCGATATCAACTTGGTCTATTCTAAGAGTACTTTCAAGAGACTCATCATATTATATATATGAGAGTTTTTAAACCTTTTCCAACATGTCCAAAATGAAGGCATGCAGGAAGAGATCACATAGCTCCCTGTGATCCATATTTGGCACACTTGTGGACAAGTAGAGAACTTGCCTCCATTATGTAATGAAGTGCACAACCAATTCATTTTATTCATATTTAATGAAAAACTTGTTGATGAGCTATCAAAATAAATGGATGGACATCTCTGGAAGTTTATATTACCAATATAGGGCTATGCCTTTCAAGGTTTTTATAAAAATTATTGCGATGACTCCATCACAAGGAGTTCCAAACTACCATAATGTAAGCCTTGATGTGGGAGTTGGGACCTATTACTCATTTGAACTTAGGAATTTCAAGGAGAAATTATAACATTAGATTGCAAATTACATGCTCTAAAGGCTCTTTCAAGTATACATGAGGTACATCCCAAAAAGGGGGTCATATAAGAGAGGGGTGACCCCTCCAAACACAAGCCTTGTGGGTGGGGCTTAATATATGTGTTACACTTGGAAAGTCATGTTGGGTTTTTGATATATGGAGAATATCAAACAGTTTTTTAGAATAATGCTTAGAGGTTTAAATCTAGATGGGATTATTTGATCCGTAATTTGTGTTACAAGAATCCCACCTAATTGGTTTAGACTCGCCAAGTATTAATGCTCGCATTGCACAATTAGAAGTTAATGCAAGTGGTAGCTAATATACCCCTTATATTGGCTCATTTGAATCAATAATGAAGGGTTGGTGTGAAGCTAGTAGCTTGAGGACCTTGGTCTATCATTCATCTAAGCTAGATTTTAGAATAACCACTTAGCACCCCTAGCCTCAAATGTCCTAATTTATTGGACCATGTTGATGCAAGTTCTTGTATGGTTTCTTATTCCATATGTCATGTTTCACCACTATGAGGTAGGTTCTATTATTCATAAAGGAGGGGTTGAGTAGCCATGTTCATCATTGTTTCTATTTGGTTTCCAAGTCTCATCCTTTGTGTAGAAGCTAGGACATTTTGAAAGGAAAATTTAAGGGTTTTTCATGTCACTTGAGATTCTACTAGATCTATTTTAAGGTTGTGAACCTCATTTTTAATTTGTATGGTCATGTCCATCCAGTTGGCCAAGCTAGGCTCTTGTCTCTAGATATTTTATTGAACTAAACCTTGGTGGGCTCTTGTTGGGCCTAGGTTTGGATATAATATGGGACCTTGATATGGCCCTCATATGGAGTTATAAAAGGTTTCTAATCATGGATAAAACATGCATTTTTTTCATTTCTTAATCAGTACCCACCATTTGAGTCAATATCCTCGTAGTTGTACTTGTTCAAGATAGGAAAATTGGGATCAACAAGGATATACCAAACAAATTAAGGGGGACTAGCTTCATTTGCGAGACTTTATCCCTAAGGTGATGTAGGTCCTAACATATTTTGGAACACAAAATAAATGGGATGGTGGAAAAGGAGAGGAAGACAAGATGAAATGGAAATGGATAAATGAGAGACCTTGTCTTAGAAGGATTTATCCTTCACGTTGGGTTCACAAAAATATGTTGTTACTTTAAGTCTGCCAACCGCATTTGTGTATGAGATGGACTCAAAATAGTAGACTAGGTGTGATTTTCACCAATTTTATCACTCTTCATTGGAGGAGTGCTTCCTCTTCATGGAGGAGTGCTTCATGGTGGAAAATAAGGTTGAGGTAAGGTGTTGGAGCTAGGATATTTAAATATTTCCTAATGAATATTTGTAAAGGTGTAGTTGCAATTATTATTTGGCCAAGTGTGTGATTATATTGAATCTTGTTTAACTCTTTCTAAGAAAATCTACAAAAGGTGTTGAGATGATGTTCCTCTAGTTCAATCAACTCTTCTAAGATAGATAATTTTACTATAGGAGCTATTTCTATTACATGCCTCCTATCATTTTATTCTTGGATTTGGAATGATATTGTGTTAGATTTGGTTGTGAAACCACCCAAGATCAAAGTGACTGAAGGAAATCAAGACAAGAACCCAAAGATGAATAAACCCAACATTCTCCTAGCACTTCTGATAAGTGAACTAGTGAACTTAGCATAGGGAGAGGTGATGGATAATTATATAGAAAAATAGAGGCAAACAAAACCAAGAGGAATAATAACTCCCCTTTACCCATAATAGGTGGGAGGTTTTACCTACTTGGTAAATTCAAAATACATGGTTATTCCTACTCAGGTAAAAACATAAAATGGTTATAAGGAGGTGGAAAATAAGTCCAAAAGAGGGTGTGACATTCAACTAACCAAAGGTGGGTGTGAGTGACACATGTGAGTGATGGATTTATGCCACGTGTCCTCATCCTAACCATTCTAATATAACCTAAGGAAGCTTCCTAATGTGTAGGAAAAATAAATAAATAAAAACCTACACTAACATATTGTAACCTACTCTTGGACTTGTTTAGTGTTGAATATTCCTTGATTTGGTTGCACAATTTTTTTTAGAATGGATTTCACCAAATCATCTATAATCTCAAATACATAGACCTAACAATGTGAGAGAGAGAAGAGGTATGTACCTTTATTGTTCCACTCATGTTTTTTGTATTGATTGATTTTTATTCTCATGTTTGATTGGTTTGTTTATTGATTACTTATATTTTTCTTGGCTTTTTATTTTTGTTTGATGCCTCATGTTTTTATTGAGGATTTAGCTTGCTTGTGTCATCAAGAGTAGAAATTAATTTTAAATGAATCAATCTAAGTGCGTGAAAATAATGTTCTATCCTATCTTTTGTAGTTTCTAAAAATAAAGTGTGATCTAATTTGCTATTTGTAATTCTAAATAATATATATGATCTAAATTCAATTTAACTAATATTTTTGGGTTTTCACTTTATTTTGATGTGTTGACGAGTTCAATTTCCTCATGTTATTATCAAGGGTTTTCTAGAATGATTGTAGAATTGAAATTTAAATAAAGTCTTATCTAAGAAGTAATTAAATCTACTTAAAATTTTGAAATCTAACCAAGAAGAAACAAAAAAGTGTTTTAGTTCCTTGGAAGATTGTGATCTAAAATTACTACTTATAAGCTATATTTTTTCCAAAAATAATTCTAAAAATTATTACTAAAACAAAAGAACCTATAGATTATGAAGAAATTTAATGGATTTTATGTGGCTTTTATGACCAAGGAATCAAATTTTTCTACAATCATCTCTTCTCTCCAACCTAGGGTACTCTAAGTGATGGAAGAATGGACCAAGCTTACTGAATGAGAGGTGAATAGTTTGATAGCATGACAATGGAAGTTTCTAAATATTCAAGAGGAATGAGCCACTTGAGGCTTACTAGAAGTCTCTAACACTATAAAAAATTTAAAAAAAATTATGAAACCTAAGAAATAACTCATCCTACTCTAGCAGTTACAGGCAAAGGATAACACAATTAGATTCACACAATAGAAAATAATTAATAGTCAAAGAATATTTGAAAGTGGATGTTGAATCTACTTAAATAGGTTGATAGATCTAAATCATAATTATGACTGGTGGGAGAACTTAAGGAGAAAAAGAGGTAGGTATAAATTAAAAAAAATTGAGATTCAAATGAAGGGGAGATGCAAGATGAGTATATGGTTTGCAAGGATGGTGAGAAAATGAGCGATAGTCCTAAATTCATAAGGAATTTCCATCATGTTTAGAAAGGTGGAGAGATAAGGTTATTCACACCATGTGGGTCATGATTTTAATCTCCATATCATCATCAAACCATGTATGCTTAGAAAATTTTAGGCACTTATAGAGATATCATACTTTCCCTTTTCATATTGTTCTTACTATTGCTAAATCTTGCATAGGGACCTACCCCATAGTTTTTGAATTATTTCCATTATTTACATTTTTATGCCCACTAAGGGCTTACCACCTTATCAACAGTTGTGTATTCGATAGCCAACACTGGTCCAAATTTTAAACTTGAATCACTAAAAAGTGACATATATGTTTTTGAATTTTGAAATGATATAAACTAATAAAATATGTATACTAAATATATTTTATGTTTGTATTTTTTTGAAAAAATAAAAATATTTTAAAATAACCCTTTTTTAATAAATTGACACTATAATTTAGTTGTTTATGAAATGCTGAAAACTGAAGTTATATGAGACATCAATCTTTATATTATAAATTTTACTTTTTTTTCCTTCAATTTTTATTTGTGTATTTATAACTTAAAACTTTAGTGCATGGATATATTTTTCTCTAATTTTGATAAATAAATATTAAAAAGTGTGTATTAAATCATAGTTGTTTCCTTTCGACATCAATTTTCATATTAAATATTTATCTAAAATAGAAAAAAATTATACCATCTTGATATAGATTCTTTTATCTAGTGCATCATATTTTTTCAATTTTTTTAGTAAGTTTTAGTAATTTTCCTTGGCATGGTAATCAACCTAATATTTTATGCTAATAACCTACTTTTAGTAAAAATAAAATATAAATACTAATTAAACTATTAAAATATGTATATTTGAAAACTACACTTATGGATTTACAAAAGGGTGCTTTTATATTTTAAAAAAAAATCTATTTACATGAGTAGGAGTTATTGAAATGTTAAGTTTTTCAAATATTTTTAGGTAGAATAGTAACATTTCAATAAATCCTACTCATGTAAATGAATCTTACTCGATCATATGTTTGACCAAAATTGATTTATAGGTAGAAATACTTAAATTCACTCATGTTGATAAGTTGACCGAAAGTGTGACACAACTTTGTACTTTTACCCATTCTTGTGCTCTGAAATGCCACATCAGGGGTATATATTTCTCTAATTCCTTATGTAGTTGAATGGATACTTTTGGCCATCAAGGGCCACACCATTTTAGAGGCAACATTACCTTCTAAATCATATCTCGAAATCATACATGCTCATCACACAATTTATTCATTATTGTTATCACTTGACATGATTTATATGCTCACATATTTATCTACATATTATATTTTCTTCCACACATGGTTTTCTCATTCCTTCAATTCCTTACATATATATTTATATATATCTTATGTTGAGTTTATAGATAGTGACAAGTGTGACAGAGAATCACCAACATAACCAAATAGATTAATGTTACATGGCAATGGCTTGTGACCCATGCACCTTGTCATCCCATGGATACTATGCCAAACACACTAGTATCATTTTTTTAATAGGAGAAACTATTTAATTTGATTAATTTTTGTTCCTATTTCTTAGATAATTGGAAAGCCCTTAATTTGTACTTATTTTCACTTGCAAGACATAAGCTACATAATATAAAATTTTATTTTACTTTATCGGCTTAGGGAGAGCACATATTAAAGGAAACACTTTTCTGATCACAACCTTGCAATATCCATTGCTTTACATGGACCTCCTTTTCCTTTGTATACAAACCCCATTCCATATTTTTTGATGTCTAAATATTTAATTTACATGTATATTTGTGAGATACATATTGAGATTCATAATCATTTTATGATTTACATGCACCTCAAAGTGGATACATATTGAGATTCATAATCATTTTATGATTTACATGCACCTCAAAGTGGATACATATAAATAATGACAATGGAACAATCTTGTGCAAAGTCAAGCTCATTCCCCTAGCCTTTACCTATCAATACACATGCTATACACTTAGCCCTTACCTTATCCTTACACACTCACTCTATTTGCACACATATCACACTCAAATATGCACCTACCTTCATATAACTATTAACCACTTGGACAAACTCCATACTTTTTTTCTTTCCACCAAAAATTTGCTTCTTTTCAAATATCCAATTTGAAATTCATCTTTGATCAATGACCCAAATATATCCCACTTTGAGATCAATAGTTGTGGTATCTATAGACTACAAAAATCGTGCACCATTTGATCTACCAATCCATATAATTTGATCAAATCATGTTGTGTGGCCTTTAGATATCCCTTTGGCCATGTTACTAAATCCATGTAGATCTATGACTTAGACTCATTTCAAGACATATGGAGATGCAAAGAAATATCGCTAAATAGACAAAACATTCCCACCTCATCTTTTATTTTGGGTTCCACATGGCATCAATCTATTTGTTCCTATAGGAATGAACCCTATAGAGGTTCCACATAAGAATATTTCAACCAATAGGAAAATATTATGTCTGTTGAAAGAATGAAGAAGATAATATCCCTTGCTATCAGTTTTTGTTGTCATTGATGTCATCATATATAAGTTGCAACTGCAAGACTCTAAGACTCATTAATCCGATATTCTGAACCGATAGTACAAAATTATCCTCTGGTATTTTTCTCCGATATCCTGTCCGGTAAACAACATCTACTTCAATTTTTGGGAAGTGATATGTGGTTGATAAAAGCATGCTTCGACAGGAACTCGTGTGTATAGGTGATCATGGTGATCATGGTATCATTTTTGTTGTTCACATTTCTTGTTGTTAGGTCTTTCGTTGGCCGACCTATCAGGTGGATAAAGATGTATTGGATTAATTTTGTTTGTGTATTCCATGTCGACATATCACTCAGTTGAAACATTTTTTTTTTGAAGAAGTTTTGTATTTTCTTGGAGCCGACCTGATTGTTAACCTATGGGCAAGAAAATATATATACAAGTTGTTTTGAAGATATGAAGAATGAGAGTATGCATGAGATAGGCGAATGTAGTAGATTGTGTGGAAGTGAAAAGGAGCGAAGTGTGATCTATTGGCATGCAAATTCCTGGAATTACAAAGGAACTAAATTTGCACTTGAGGTGTACTTCTATTAGTTCAATTTTGGTGGTTAGCCATTCTATTACTTCATTTTTTTGTAGGAAGTGAGCCTCTCATTTTGGACAATAAATCCTGACAGTAAGCCACCTCTTTGTAATATCTTAAAATTGGTTATACTATATTGTGAGTTAATCCTCATCGTGGTTTTTCCCATTCTGGGTTTTCCAAGTAAAAATTTTGGTGTCTCTTGTGCTCTATGTTTCATGTTTTGTTGATGATTTTGCTTATCTTAATAAACATATTGTTTGGATTGATTGGATGGTATTTGTTCAATAAGTCTAAGGATATACTAATTCACCCCCCCCTCTCAATATATTGGATATTTAGTAATTGGTATCAAAGCCTTGTTCCTCTAGAGAAGTCTAGCAACTTGAGGGAGATCTTGGTGATTGAACAAATGGCTGATAATGCAGAGCTCCGAACTACCCTGGATGATCTTGATAAAGCTGAAAATGAGAATAAATATTTGAAAGAGAATCTTGATGAAGCAAATGAATGTGTTTGAAAGTTGAAGGAGCAACAAAGGAAATTCAAAGAGAGACATAGAGAAGTCAATGATCAACTGGAACAAGAAAATGAGGACATTACCGGACTAAAGCTGCAAGTGGAAGAAAATAATAGGATTGAAGAATGCTTGAATGCTAAAATGAAGGAAAAGTCTAATGAATGTTCCAGGCTTGAACAAGAAGCAGTGAGAGAAAAACTGAAGAAGGTAAAAGTTTCTGAGGATAGTTTCAAGTCAAGTTCTACCAAACTTGATGAATTTATTGCAGAATAGAAACCCTCTAAAGATAAAGGTGGATTGGGATTAGAAACAGGTGAAATCTCAAAAGCAGTAAATGATGAGAAGACTCAAGACAAAGGGAAGCAAAAAATAAATTCTAGGAGGAAACCATCTATCAGACAACTGAATGCAGAAGCAGGATGAATCCGATCTCTGATTCTTTCCCCGAACAATGTTATTCCTGTAATAAGTTTGGACATAAGGCTAGTGATTGCAGAATTTAGATGGTTAACAGGTTTAATGGAGGTAGAGTAAATCAATCTTTTGTTGGTTATTGCTATAATTGCAATATGTATGGGCACAAAGTGAATCAATGCAAAACAAGGTTTAATGGAAGTCAATCAATTCAAAGAAATATTGTCTGTTATAATTGCAACAAACTAGGACATATTTCAAAGGTATGCAAAAGCAAAAAGGGAAAATAGCCTGCTCCGCAAAAGAAGAATGAGCCTGAGAAGAAGGTTGATAAAGAAGTTAAACATGAAATGAGTAAGATGTCGAAGAAGAAAGAGGAATCATAATATGTTGATGCATCTGTTCCCTCTGGTGGCATAGATAATTCCTCTAGGAACTAGACCTAGCATGGTGTTAGGGGGAGCTTTAGCAGAAAATTGTTTCAACCCCCTTGTTTTCGGGTATGTTAGCTCTTGGCACGAAGTGATATTGTGAAGATTGTGTAGGCATAGGTTTTGAAAAAGAAACCAGATGAAAAGATGCATGTATGCTCACTTGCGGAGCATATTAGGCTTTTACACTAAGTATGGAAGGTTTGGTCAACTTTTCAAATTTTGAGTGCACTAAATGCGAATTAGGGCATCGTATTTGTGTATAAAGTGAAATTATGAAGGGATTTTGATCACTTGTGTATTCAAAGAAGGTGAAGAGCGAATTAGAGCGATTGGGAGTGAATTGAGGTGTGACTAGTGCAAACCCTAGTTTTGACGAATTGTGAAGAAAAAGGTATTTCTTGATTCTGTGTTATTGGGAGCTTGTGAAAATTCTTTCTTGAATCTATTTAAGAGCTCCACATATAGAGAATGGAAACTCTTGTGGTCATAAATGCAACAGAGAGACCTAGACCCTCTTACATAAAATACTAGATGAAGGTATTTGAGGATGACCCTATGGGCGCTTTTTCTTCTGTTCCACATGGCGTCATACCGACAGAAGATACAAAGATGTATATTAAGGTTATTTCAAAATATTTCAATCATATCAAGTTGATTGACATGTGGATGAATGATCTCATTGATGATGAGTTCTTGGTAAAACCTGAATATACGAATCTTGTGACGATGAATTTGGATCGATGGAATAATTTTTTGAATTTTAGTTCTACAGTGGATGATCCTTATATAAAATCAGTCCTAAGTTGAATTCATGATCAATTCTTGTGGACTCATGAGCTGTATTTGATAACCAAGGAAGCAATTAGGGCTATCACTGGACTATGTGACACCAAACCAATCCCTGTGCTGAAAGCAGTGAAGAATTAAATGGTAATGAATCTTATTGGTGCAACATATAACATAAGGGCTCTTACTACTAAGCCTATCAAAAATCCAGCCATGAAGTATGCATCTATCATGAATGGACACAAAATCTACTTTACCAACAAAGAAAATTTTGTGTCTGCCACAACTATCTTTATTGGTTATGATATGTTTGTAAATGGTAAGAAGTATGGTCTATGTGAGCTCCTTAGGAAACAATTGCTTGAGAACTTGAGAATGTCAAAGGAAAAGAAATACCCCTTTAAATTTGGTTCTCTGATTGTGTGTTTATTTTTCTATTTTCTAAGGATGATTCTGGGAAAATCTGGAACTGTGTATTGGGATCCATCCCGACCCATTGCACATCAAATTTTTGAGCACATGAGCAAGCTGGGTGATGTGAACAATGTAACAAATTCCTTTATGACATTCTTCTCTATTTTTAAGAAGAATATGAATGAGAAAGACAAGATTCCAAGGAAGATTGTCGAAAAGTATAAAAATGAGATTATATTTCATGTATCTTCTGATGAGTGTATGACAGAAGTGGTTGAACCCCGAACCATCTGGATTTAGCCTCTGGGTTATTAAATTTCAAAAGATGTTGCTGAAGGTTATGTGCAACTATTTTTGAAAAGTCCTAAAGATCTGAATGAACCCCAAATTGGGACTTATGCAGAAAAATCCAAAGAAGTTCGCTTGGAGCAGCACGAAGCTCAAAGTAAGAAAAATGTGGAGAAAATGCTTAATCAATGTTTCACACCTAAACAGTTAGCTCAAGCAAGAGCTACTCAAGGACATAAGTTTGCGGAACTACCCAATGTAAGGAGATCCGATAGGACCCCTCCTTCCATACCAGCTCTTGATCCCGCTACAATCAAGCATGTAGATGGTATTGCAGATAAAGGCAAAGGCCCGGTCCCCTCTGGACCTACTACTAGATCTAGAAAGAGGAAAAGTGTTCCTCTGGTAGTCCCTGTCAAGCGAAGAAAAGAAAAGGATTCTAGGGAGAATAACATGAGTGTAACTAATGATCAAGAAGAAGAGGAAGAAGACCCTGCTAAAAAATTGACAAGAAAGAGAAGGGTTAGTGCCTCCTCCAGTACATCACAAAAAACCAACGTTGGGTCGAGGAAATTTCTTTATGTGTCTTCCTTTGAAGATACTGATGAACATGATGTTAATGATGCAAAGAAGACTAAAGTTGAAGATGAAGTTTCTATGGAATAGGAAGTACAAAAAGCCTCCTTGATAAGACCTGGTTCTCCTCTTAAGCTTGATGTTTTGGTAAATAATATGTTGAATCAAGACAATATGGTGAAGTTCACAACGAAAGTGTAGAATTTAGTAGGAGAAGAGGATAAAGAAACAATGATTCTAGCTATCATCAAATATGTTATTTGGAAGCAAAATGGGATAACATTAAGTGTGATGTTCCTGATAATTAATGGGAAGTTCTGATGAAAAGAAGAGTAGAGGCAGTTGAATTAGAAGAGAGAATAAGAAATAAAGCATACAAATAAATTGCATCCTCTCTGTCTCCAGATAATTTAGAATCCTTAAAGAGGGTTTGTGCTAAAAATTTCAAGGAGAAAAGAAGATTTAACACCCTGATGTTTGTGCTAAAAATTTCAAGGAGAAAAGAAGATTTAACACCCTGATGTCAAAAGATAAGAAAGAAATCAAAGAAATAAGGAAGGAAACAACAGGTATTGTCAAAGCTACTGCGGAAAGGTATGACATGATTGGTGCATCTGGTTCAACATCTGAACCTAGAAAAGAATTATCTACAAAATTGATTGAAGAACCTCCTTCTGGTGTTGCTGATGATAATATTCCTCTGGAAGTGAATGACACCATTGTCCCTCTGAAAATTGGTAGCATAGATTTCTACCGGAGATAGATGTTGTTGATGAGAATCCAAAAATTGAAGAACATGCTGAAGAAAATGTTGAAGTAGAAGTTCATATTGCTACCCCTTTGGTACACCCTAAAGAAGCAAATAGAGATAAGGGAGAAGAAAAGAAGAGGGAAGAGGAAAAAGAAGAAGAAAAAATTGAAGAGGAGAAAATTGAAGAGAAGATAGAAGAAGAAAAACTAGAAGAAAAGCTTGCAAAAAAGGAAATGGAAGAAGAAAATGCAAAAGAAGGAAAGGCAGAAAAAGAGGAAGAAAATAGAAAATAAGAAATCAGATAGCATTGTTGGAAAGAATGAAGAAGTATCCCAATACGTTGCAGAATCACAAAAGCTCACTGGAGAATCTTCCTCCGGTGATGATATTTTGAAAAGGCTGTTGTCTAAGTAGATTATATTTCAACTAGTAGTTCCTCTGGAACTCCTACAACTTCCGATGAATCAAGGTTTTGCAGATTTGAATAAGATTTATTTTGTACACAAACTGGTATTGGGCGATGTATTTCATGCATCTGGTAGAAGAGAAATCTTGGAGATGCATCAAAAAGGGATTGAGCTGATTGAAGACACCATTAAGGCCCTGCAAGATGTTACACTAGATACATCTGTTGACATATCTCTCTCTCTAGTTGAGAACTTAAAGCTTCTTTTAGACTCCTTTAAGGAGCATGCCTCAGGGCTTATTGAGAAAACAACACAAGATGCGAAAAAGAAGCTGTATGAGAAAAGATTATTGATCCTTCATGATAAATGTGCCTCGACACATATCAATGTAGAGAAAAGCCTTGAAGTTGTGAAGGCTTGTGAAGTTGAAGCTAATTTTGTGTTTGCATATTGTATAAGGTGGTTTGATGCCACTCAAAGTATAAAAGATCTCATGGAATCCATTGAGTCTCAGTTGACCACTGTCTTCAGTACCTACAATGTATCAATGGACAAAGATAAATCAACTTGGAATGCTCTTTCTGCACACAGAGAAAAGTTCTTTATGTTACAGAAGTAGAAGGAAGAGATAATCAGGAAGTTCGGCTTACTTGGTGATAATGTGAGAATGGAATATGCTCCAGTAGCCAATGCTTTGGCTAATGCTAAAAAAATGGACAAGATAAATCTAACTCCGGACTCTTTGGATGAAGCTGAAGAAATTTTTATTTCTTTAGAATCTTTAGAAAAGTTGCTGGTATTTGCTAAGAAGAGTTGGGAGGATGGAAAAGTGACCTGGCAAGGCATTCTATAGGAACTACAAAGTGCACCCTCCTCTGAGTAAAAGTTTTCTTTTTTTTTACATTGTATGAGATAACTCCTCAAGGGGAGTTCATTTTTTTTATTCCATTCCGGACCATAACTCTCTTTTTTGGTTCAACCTTTGTCCTTGATGTCAAAGGGGGAGAAGAGGAATGAGAAGTTATGTATATTCTATACGAATTTTGGTACATGTTGCCATCAATGACAAAGGGGGAGATTGTTGGAAGAATGAAGAAGATAATATCCCTTGCTATCAGTTTTTGTTGTCATTGATGTCATCATATATAAGTTGCAACTAAAAGATTCATTGACTCATTAATCCAGTATTTTGAACCGGTAGTACAAAATTATCCTTTGGTATCCTATTCGGTAAACAACGTCTACTTCAATTTTTGGGAAGCGGTCTATGGTTGGTAAAAGCATGCTTGGACAGGAACTCGTGTGTACAGGTGATCGTGGTATCATTTTTGTTGTTCACATTTCTTCCTGTTAGGTCTTTTGTTGGTCGACCTATCAAGCAGATAAAGATGTATTGGATTAATTTTGTTTGTGTAATCCATGCCAACATACCACTCAGTTGAAACATTTTTTTCAAAGAAGTTTTGTATTTGCTTGGAGCCGAACTGATTGTCAACCTATGGAAAAACAAATATATATACAAGTTGTTTTGAAGATATGTATACAAGTTCCTTGGAGTCTCTTGCACTCTGTATTTCATGTTTTGTTGATGATTCTGCTTATCTCAATAAACATATGCTTTGGATTGATTGGATGGTATTTGTTCAATAAGTTTAAGGATATACTGATTCACCCCCCCTCTCAGTATATTGGATATTTAACAATGTCATGCCAAATATGCTTGCATACTATAACTTTGCCACTTTAACTCATTAAAAATTATCCACAATTGATGGTTAAGATTTTTTTTCCTTCAAATTAATGGTTTCAATAGATTCATAGATGGAAAATATGCATGCCCATTTGATCTAATAATCTATATATTTTAACCTAATTGCGCTCCATTTATACATTATACTACTTTGAGCATTTATCCCAAAGAGATAAAAACCTGCAAATGATCTAAAAAACACTAGAGGGACACAAGTAGTCATTTTATGATCTAAAATAGTTAAAATCAAATGTTACCACATAGCCATGGGCTTCTAATTTTGAGAGTTCATTCCAAAATTCCAACTATACTCTAACACAAATCAATTTCTATGATGACCTAATAAGAAAAACATATGTCACCATTCCTTTGAAGAAGTATTTCATGATGGTTGTATCTATGCTAATGACATGGACTATTTTAGTAGATAGATGATTATATTACCAACCCAACTAGTCCACATATCCATAGTATTTGATAATAAATCAACATATTCACTAACAAATCAATAATCTAACATACCAATTAAGGCATACACTACAAGTTTTTTATTTGTTTTCAAATAAATACAAACCAGAACATAATAGGGAAAATAATACCAAAGTAAGAAACGAAAAAGACATACATAGTGCAAAGATCAAATGTATATAAACCAATAAAAGGAAGGTCAACAAAAGTATCACACAAACTTAAGAAATAAAAAATACATACATAGTGCAAAGATCAAATGTATATAAACCAAGAAAAGGAAGGTCAACAAAAGTATCTCACAAAGTGACAATAAAATCATCTCAAATTGGTCGTCAATGATGGATTTTTTGGGGACGTACATTCCTTATGAGAATGGTGAGATTCCATAAGAGCTTTGAGATGTAATATAAAACAAGAACAAGATAAAAGAGCCAACAAATAAAATACCACAATGTGACACAAAGCCACCAACATTAAGATCAACAATTAACTAAAACATAACACACAAGAGTTGGGAAGATATTGGTACCAATGCAAAGCTAAAATGTCATTCACTAAAACTAATCAAGTCACATATCTATCTTTGTTAAATATACTTTGGTTGAAAGTCACATGAATAAAGAATATCCATCTCTATTAAAATATACTATGGTCTAATTTTTTTTAAAAAATTTGTATACCTCATTTTAATTATTTTTATTTAATTGTGTAAAAATTATTGCACATTGAACCGTAGATTTTTGTCACCTCTTGCGTCTCTAGGGTTTTGCACCTAAAAGGAGAGACAAAGATCCACACTTCACTCAAGAACAAACCCTTGAGACTTCAATACAAAGGAGATTGAAACCTGTCAAAAGGAGAGTTCTAGGGGCTGAAAACTGGTAAGAGGGGTTCACCACCAAGTGTAAACTTGGAACATGCAAAGTGTTTGAAAACATAGTGTAGTATGCAAACATAACTAAATGACCTAGAAATGACTATGAAACAAAACAAAAAACTATAGAACTGAAGACGTGCACCTGGAAATGTGTCGAGGACTAGAAATGTTGTTGATTCTAGAATTTTGATGTATTGGGACACTTACGCCATTCTGGGCGACTTAGTCCCAGATCTGGAAAACTGCATCAGAGCTCGTTTTAACCAAATGGGTATTTGAATCTACAAAAAAAATTGAAAAACATGTGCAATGGGACTAATTCACCACTAATGGCGACTTAGTCCTCTTCGAATTTTTTGAAAACCTGAAAGTAGAAACAAAAGCTCTCGGTCTGCCCTTTCTGTTCCTCCAGGTGTCTGGTTCCAAAACTCTATTTTTTATCACTGTGAGTGAATTTTAATGGATATTTTGACTTAGCCAACAAGGAGATGCCTTCAACAAGTTGGCAACCTATTCTTCAATGATCTCCAAGCCTTCAAGGTACCTAAATATGCAAACACACATAGAAAGAAAGAGAAATGTTGAATGTTAGGGAATAGGGGTTTGCCTTGGTCAAACCCCTTTTAGGTAATTAAACCAAATGAAGAATAAGAGGAAGCATGAACATTAAATGGAGGAATTAGAAACTTTCCAAGATGATAGATCTTGAATTTTTGTAGCAATGGATGAAGAATCCACCCTTGAATGCCTTAGAAAGTTGTCTTGATAACTTAGAATGCCAAAACCCTAGCTTGCTTGAATTGAGATGAATGATGAATGACGAATGAAGACGGGAGAGATTAAATTAGGGCTTCTAGATGTGAAAATGAGTAGAAAACCTTATATTTATACATAATTATGCCCTAATTCTCGAAAATACCACATCACAGGTCGACCTTAGGTCTTAGAAAATAAAAACCCACCAGAATTTTGAACATGTTTTGATTTTTGAGCCAAATGGGACTAAGTCACCCCAAGTGGTGACTTGGTCCCACTTAGGAATTTTAAGTGGGTGTTAGGAATTAAGATATATTAAATGATGTTTATCGGGTTTATTCTCCAAAAGACACTTAAATAAGGCATGTAAGTGTAAAATGGGGCCAATTAAAGCATAAGAAAGGTGTAATTATTGATGATAAGCTTAGAAAAGCATGAGATTTTGTTAGAACTCCTTACAAAACTTTGAAATAAGGCTTGGTAAGTGATAAAAAGAGGTTATTTAAGTGAAATATATTAAAAAATCCCTAGAAAAGTGTGAAAGTGTGGTACACCACTTTTACAAGGCATCATAAAGTTCTTATTGATTTACAAGGGACCAAGACCTAATGTGAATGTGTTGGCCATATTAAAATATTAAATATAGGAAAAACTAGGCCAACATCCATAAGAAAGATCCAAATGAAATGAAAATGTTTAAGGATACATTTTTCTACGTTACATTTAGCCCCCACTTTAGTGAGAGGATGAACTTGCTTCAAACTCACACTAAAGTAGACATTCAAAAGAGGGGTCCAATTGTACCAATGCAAATGGAAAAGGATGAAAAACATCAAAGAAGGTAGCGCCAACCCCCAAGATCCAAGATCCTAAGTCAAACCAACATAAGCGCAAGAGGACACACACAAGGGTGAATGATTTACAACAAAACAAGATACACGATCATACGATGACAATAAATATAAATAAGCAAAGATAACAAGGTGGATTAAGCTTTGACCATTTGTACAACATGTTGTAGATCAGATCTAGGCTATTTGTCCAAAAATACATACTCACTCTGAGGTGATGAAACTTTTGGCTATCCTTCGAGTGATAAATCCAAGGTGAGAAAAATACACTCATAGTTGGTATGCACTCACACACACAAGTGGCTATGGGGAAATTCATGCCTCAGATTAGGATTCCTGCTCAACCATACCAAAGTTATACCTCTTGATAAATTTAATAAGGCACCATAATGAAAATGTTTTTGAATGTCATGTAAAGATTTTGTTAAAGGGGATTTTGCTTTATTCATGTAAGGTCTCATCTTAAGGAACATCATGCTTAATGTTTTCAAGAGAGGATAAGTGCAAAAGGTCTCATCTTGTTTCCAAGAGAGGAAAAGTGCAAGGTCTCATCTTGGGCAACATTGTACCTAATGTTTCCAAGAGGGAATCACAAGAAAAAGAAAATTGCACAATGAAGTATGAGTGTCGATGTTTCCAAATGAAGCGTCGTTTCGAAAAAGATAGTATGTACCATGCGAGACAGCTTAAGGCATGTTGTGCACATCTCAAGCTTGCTCTTATATGTTCATAAAAGGTTAAAAAATAGCCAAAAGAGATAATGACAAGTGACATACGAGGAAAAGGCTACCTAACCCCTTGTCCCCACTTAGTGCAGGACAAGGATGAGCCAAAATGATTGATGAAATACATTGTAGAGTGAAAATCAATATTGATTAGAGGAATTAGGTGCCCCCAAATAAGGGAGAGCTTCAGACTCCTTAAGATGTTGGATTTAAGTACTCAAAGCGCCACATTGATTAGTAGAATGACCATGAACTCTATGATATGCACAAAATGAATGTTTACAGTAGAATTTCTTTCGAGTTCGTGGAGGAAGGGATATCAAGTGATCTTAGAGGAGTCTCGACAAGATACCCTCTTGATCAAAGGTAGAAAAGGTTCCTTTATCTGGTGACAAAGATATCTCTTGCTTAGTACAAGATGTCATACCTACACAAGGCTCTATATACTGTGATATTTTGTATGATCCTTTAGAGGAGTGTGTAAAATTCAAATCATTAGTGTTTTGCGAGATGACATTGACGTTAAACAAATATTTCTTTGTTTTCTTCGTTTCAAGTAAAGGATAACACCCAAGATGAGTAGTGTTGATCAGTTCAGGATGCACTACTATTAAAGTTGTCTTAGAAGGGTGGTTTGGGATGGTATTGATGTTAGGTGAAGGCTTGGTTATTTCTATCAAAGGACAATAACCAAGACCATGAGTTGTTTCTTGTGTGTTGGATTTGATGGGGACAAAAATAGCTTGTTCTCAAGCACCATATCCTTTTCCACTATAGCCAAGTTGTTTCGTAAGTTCATAACCTTTGTCATAAAGCTTTTTCGTTGCTTTTGGATCAGGTGGTTGTTGGTTGTGTTGTTCTTCAAATTTTGTTGTGTGAGATAATGTATTATGTGTGGAAGTGGTTACGGCAAATGCTTTCAAAGGATCTTCAAAATTTTGTGTTGACATAACTGATTTTCCCTTTTCAGAGTCTTTGTTTATGATCTTGTATTATCCCATGAATGTATGTTCGAAATATAAGGAACCCCAACCATATTCTAATAACTTTGTGACTTCGTCTATGTGTTTGTATTTTTTGTGTTGTTGCACAGGTTCCACATGTGTAGTTGGTGTTAATGTGTTCAAGGGAGTTTCTTTGTTTTTCTCAAGTTGTAAGACACTATAAGGCTCAGGATCAATGTACAGTGTGTACACTTTATTGTTATAGATGTATTTCATTTTATGATGAAGAGTAGAAGGCACCCCATTCATTGCATGAATCCACAGTCTTCCTAAGACAAGATTAAATGAGAGTGCATGAGGCATAACATGGATTTGTGTTTCCAATGTGGCCTTTCCAACTTAAAAGAGGTAAAGTAACCACACCGAGTGGTTTATTTTCGACGTTTTGAAATCCCTTAATAGATAAAGAATCAGGTTGAAAATTTGATCTATCAATTCCAAGCCTATCCAAAAGGCTCACACTGCACACATTAAGGGCAAAGCCGGTATCTATAAGAGTTCTCTTGATCCCTGTTCTTTTGTATTGAAATATTATTATGAAATCTTCATTTTGTGTTTACACCTCCAAAGGAAGGAGCTCACTTTGGTGAAAAACAATATCAACATTGATTCCTTGAATTATAGCTGCCATGAAATTTAGTTGCACATTAGAAGGGACAAGAACTTTTTGTAAGGCTGTGTGAAGCATAGTGTGATAGTTAGGTGAATTTTGAATTAAATACCATAGGGATCTTTGCGTGAGTATTCTTAAGTTATTCAACAAGATCATACTCCTTAGGAGATAATCGAGGAGCACTAGGCAAGATCAGATTAGGCAAAGGTGGGTTGTTGTGGTTGCAAATTATTTCTAGTGTTATATGTATGATCAACGATATTATAACTCGACTATTGTGACACATTATTCTTAGGTGGGTAGAGGATGAATTCGGGCTGAATTTGAGTTTGCAGTTTATGTGAGGGGGGTACAGGATAAGTTGAGGTTGAATAGTATTAACGTACCTTAGGGAAGGAGAGGCTAATGTTGCCTCATCACCGTCTGCTAAGGGCATAATATCACTATTGTCAATGTTATTCTTATCTTGCATCATGATATCCTCCCTAGGAGGAAGGGTTTTAGGAGAACTACAAACCAACTGCTCTTGTCAATCAAAGGTTGGTTCTTCTGAAATGACTTCATCACAAGTAGGGGAATGATCAATGGTTGAATTGTCTTGCGTAGTAAGGGTTTCTCTAGGTGAAGGGGACAACTAAGATTCTCATGACCTTAATTGATTGCTTTGTCTAACATCAAAGCATCTTCTTCACAACTATGAGAGATACTAGGAGAACAAATTTTATTGTCATGATTACCTATGTTTGTGTTGTCTTGTTCACTGAGAGGTAAGAGGAGAGCAACAACTAGAATTCTCAAAACTCTCATTAATTGATTCTTCGAACATCAAAATATATTCTTTGCCAATAGGAGAGATACTAGGAGAAGAACAAATATGATTGTTAGGAATGTCCAAGGTTGCATCATCTTTCACTAAAACACTCGCATAGAGAGGGGATATCAAATTTTTCTTAGTTTGTCTAAATATGTAAGATACTAACATTGCTTGAACAAAAATGAAAAGCACTTGTAACCATTTCATGCAATGTTTCAGCAATATAAACAATGTATATCCAAAGACAACATTTTTATCCAATATATGTAAATTTTTAAGAATACGAACAATGTATATGCAAGAATGAAAAGCACTTTGATCAAACTTATGCAAAGTTTTATGAATAGAAACATTGTGTATGAAAAAGAGAAAATTACTTTTATCCATGTTATACAAAAGTTCAGAAATGTGAGCATTTTCAGATCTAATGATGCTTGTTATTGAAATGATTTCAAGAATGACTACCCTAAATTGATGTTTGTGACCGAGATGCATAAAACAAATGTTCTCGAAACTTTCCAAACTTATAGTACATGGTACTAGGAGGCTTACGAAGCACAAAAATGAGGTTTCTGATGCTGAAACAGACAATTAAAAATCTAGACTAGGACTAAGTCACCAAGAATGGCGAATGAGTCCCAATAAGGGTTTTTTTTCACAATTTTTAGAAATTTTCAACTGGTTGTGATGCTTTTGATGTTGTATGATCATAAGAGGAAATGTAAATGAATATTTTGTATGATTGTCAATGATTGGAGATGCAAAAAGGAAAATTCATATACACTTTCATTAATGCAAAAATTTAAAACCTTGGAATGCAAATTAACTAATGCAAACTCCTAATGCAAAGTTAATGCAAGATAAATCTACAATGAAGGACTCCCAATTAGAAAAAAAGGAATTCAATAAGCCAGGTTCACCAAAATTAACCATAGATTTTTGTCACCTCTTGCACCTCTAGGGTTTTGCACCTAAAAGGAGAGAGACAAAGATCCACACTTCACTCAAGAACAAACCCTTGAAAATTCAATACAAAGGAGATTGAAATCTGTCAAAGGGAGAGTTCTAGGGGCTGAAAACTGGTAAGAGGGGTTCACCACCAAGTGTAAACTTGGAACATGCAAAGTGTTTGAAAACACGCTGTAGTATGCAAACATAACTAAATGACTATGAAACAAAACATAAAACTATAGAAATGAAGATGTGCACCTGGAAATGTGTTGAGGACTGGAATGAAGACTAGAAATGTTGTTGATTCTAGAATTTTGACCTACTGAGACACTTACGCCATTATGGGCGACTTAGTCCCAGATTTGGAAAACTACACCAGAGCCCGTTTCAGTCAAATGGGTATCTGAATCTACAAAAAAATCTAAAAAACATGTGCAATGGGACTAATTCACCACTAATGGTGACTTAGTCCTCTTTGAATTTTCTAAAAACTTGGAAGTGGAAACGAAAGCTCTCGATTTGCCCTTTCTGTTCCTCCAGGTGTCTGGTTCTAAAACTTTGATTTTTGACACTGTGAGTGACTTTTAGCGGATATTTTGACTTAGCCAATAAGGAGATGTCTTCAACAAGTTTTCAACCTATTATTCAATGATCTCCAAGCCTTCAAGGTACCTAAATCTACAAACACGCACATAAAGAAAGAGAAATGTTGAATGTTAGGGAATAGGGGTTTGCCTTGGTCAAACCCCTTTTAGGTAATTAAACCAAATGAAGAAATAAGAGGAAGCATGAGCATGAAATGAAGGAATTAGAAAATTTCCATGATGATAGATCTTGAATTTCTGTAGCAATGGATGAAGAATTTATCGTTGAATGCCTTAGAGAGCTATCTTGATGACTTAGAATGCCAAAACCCTAGCTTGCTTGACTTGAGATGAATGATGAATGATAAGTGAAGAGGAGATTAAATTAGGGCTTATAGATGTGAAAATGAGTAGAAAACCTTATATTGACACATAATTATGCCCTAATTCCCAAAAATACCACATCACAAACCGACCTTAGGTCTTAGAAAATAAAAACCAGCTAGAATTTTGAACTTGTTTTGATTTTTGAGCCAAATGGGACTAATTCGCCCCAAGTGGCGACTTCGTCCCACTTAGGCATTTTAAGTGGGTGTTGAGAATTAAGATATATTAAATGATGTTTGTTGGGTTTATTCTCCAAAAGACACTTAAATAAGGCTTGTAAGTGTAAAATGGGGCCAATTAAAGTATAAGAAAGGTGTAATTATTGATGATAAGCCTACAAAAGTGTGAGAGTTTGCTACAAATCCTTATAACACTATGAAGTAAGGCTTGGTAAGTGATAATAAGAGGTTATTTAAGTGAAATATATTAAAAAGGTCCTAGAAAAGTGTGAAAGTGTGTTACAACACTTCACAACACTTTTACAAGGCACCATAAAGTTCTTATTGATTTACAAGGGTCCAAGACCTAATGTGAATGTGTTGGCCACATTACAATATTAAATCTAGGCAAAACTAGGCCAACATCCATAAGAAAGACCCAAATGAACGTGAAAATGTCCAAGGATACATTTTTCTATGTTACACACATAAATAAGAAATTATAGATAGTCAAGTTATTGATGTTGAACATTTATTTTATACTAGTGCAAATATCCCTACTACAATCTTAGATTTGATTTAGAACAAGACATTATATGTCACTAGTGACTCCACTTGAAAGCATGTCCTTTCACCTTTTGAGTCATTACAATTCTTTACAACTTACAAAACCATTAGTAGATAATTTTCTAGAGATGTTATGGAAATGGTCAAACTAGATCAATTTGAGACAAAACAATAAAAATGATCAAACAATAAAATCATCCCTCTGTCCAGACTTTCATTAAGATTGTGTCAAATTTATCACATTCAAGATCTATCAATAAATATTTCAATCAATTTGAATTACCTACTTCACATATGATAATTTTTGTATAATGATTGCTACATATCTAGACATTAACGTATTTAATTGATTTTTCACATAAAAAACATGCTAAATTGATTCCATAATATTTCACCTTTTAAGAACCAAATTCTAGGTGTCGTATTACATGATGAGAACAATCATTGTGGTGACTACGAACTGCTTTAGTTAAGAACAACAATTATTGCCATACAAGGTGATAAATTTGAAAATATTTTCATCATTTAAAATATAAAACTAAAAACTAAGCTTTTACAAAACCATTTCTAAAAAATCTAGTATAAATACTTTATAAGGATATTGTTTCTTTCATGCATTATGTCATAGCTCAAATGAAATGAGTCTCAAATTTGAAGTTAGAGAATAATTTAGCAATATTTTATGTTTATGAGATATTTGAATTTAATTTTTATTTAAAAATATTTGATATTATTAGAAATTATCTCACATTGAGAAATTATCTTAGGTCAAATTTCTTTTGTTGAGAAATTTTCTACCTTTCCACATCACTGTTGAGAATCCACTAGACAAGTATAATGAGAATTAAATACAAGTATTACTAGTCTATACAAGATCTAATTCACTTCTAGAGAATATCAATGTCATAAATATATGGGATAGTATAAATGTTTATTGTTGGTAGACACAATCATGCATTCATATCTTTTCTACCATTGCCCTAGATCACTACCAAAATGTACACAAATATGCTTCACATAGCCATTTTGCATCAATATTATAGACAACACATTTCCTTGACTAGATATGCAAGATGGTATTTAAACAAGGCCAATTAGACCTCTTCTACTATCTCATCATAGCTCCATCTAGTACCAAAATTGTTGCATGACCCCAACCTAATCTTCCTTCCTCTACTCCATTCCACACACACTCTCATTGTAGGATGAATTTGATAGAAGAACCTTGAAAATAAGTCAAGATTTGCAACAACATAACAAAGTAATGATAATTGGGAGTTGATCACCACTGCCAAATAATGATCTTTTGCTTTGTGATTTTTTGGTTTTTTGGTAATCTAGTCACTGGTTCTTATAGTTTTATTAAGACTTATTATGTTATGGACTTTATATGGTGGTATGTTTATATTCAGATTTTTATCTATGTTTTTGATTCGGTTAAGAGGCCTTTGTATGATCCTTTATAGTTGTTAGACTGGTTTTGGTGTTTTTGGTCATTTGACTAGATGATGTTTACCAATCTGCTTCTTTGAGTTGTTTCTGCTCTATTCTGTTGTTGTACAAGATCAGGGCTCTTGTCTACTAATCTACTAAAAGAATAAAGTAAATATGACTGTAAAAGTTTTTGCTAATGTTTTTCTCCTAGCAAGTAAATTGTTGCATGTTGAACTATTTCTTAACTATAATTTTTTTAGAGAAAATGAGCTATAGAATAGACAAATTCTAAAAAATTCAAATCTATTTTAATTGCATAGTGTAACTAGTAGTTTGAAACAAAAATGACATTTTCAATAAATCCATTTTGTGTATATCATACAATAGTGCATTCTTTGAAACCACATCTCTTGAGTCTTTTGTCAACAATTCACTTGCCTTGTCTATGCTTATACATTTTCCATATAAGACTACAAACATTACAATAGGCCCCATATTTATAGAATTCATTATCTTTGATGCTCAAATAGATTTTTTCAAACCATGTTTCAAAACCCTTCCCCATTGTAGTATAGGGTGAAATGACCTTGTCATTAAATCCAAATATCTACCTGTGCATTTGCTAGGAATCATTGTGCTAGTAAAACTCTCCTAAATGAAGCATTATGAAATGTCTACATATAAAAGTTGGCATTATACAATTATATTAGGGGGATGTGAAGAACCCATGTACATAAAAACTCTCCCTTAAATCATGATATCAACAATAAATCGTGATCATTTATGTTTTGAGTTTTATATTTTTGAAAATATAAGTGAAGATAAAAGTTTTTTTTTTAAATAAGAAAAATATCAAGATAACTACTAAAAAATATTAATAACATGATAAATTTTTATTGTTTTGAATTTTATATTTATAAATGATAATACTTAATTTGACATAAAAATAGAAACTGAAATTAAAACTTATTTTTGATAGAAAGCTTGTGTACATAAAATCAAAGATATATATGCTAAAAGAACTCCACATATTTAATATATGTGGAAACTCATAATCTAAACAAAACTATTCTCAGAGGAAAAAAATTGGCTTTACATACATTAAAATCTTTCATTCATTAAAATCTGTTTAGTCTCGTAGACGTCATTAAAATCTTTCATTCATTCATTCATACAAGTATGTTAGCACTTGAATAACCCTGTATTTCTATGGTGCAACACGTGGCGTTCAAAATAAATATAATATCAATTGCCTTTTTAACAATCCATATTAAGCGACTTCAACGCCTTGTACGAAACGGTGTTCATATGATTTTAACGAGACGCCTTTCCCTTGACATAAAATCAACGCCTATAAATTTACAAGCAACCAAAGCAACCAGATCGTTTGAACTTGGATTTTATTTGGAAGTGGAGACAAGAAAAACAGAACAAAATGACCAATACCACATATGACAAGAGAGGAGGGAGATGTAGGGGAAGAGGGAGGGGGAGAGGAAGAGGCTTCTCACGCTCTGACACTCAACACCAGATAAGGGCCCCTATTAGCTGGAAAAATAAACGTGGGCATCGATATACACCATACTCTAGTTGCAGTAACAGGAGAACAAGATCCCAATATAATAATAACTTTACAAAAAAGGTTCCTCTTACTGCAGAAGAGTTAGATGCAGATCTTGCTAGGTATTTTAAGCAGTCTCCTGCAATGCAGGAAGGTGCAATAAAGGAAGGCCCCTCAAATGCAGCCGAAGTAACTAGTACTGCAAAAAGCCACACATATGAAAGCCAACAAAAGCAAAATCCAGAGCAAGAGCAAAAACATGGCGAAGGGAATGAATCATGTGATAATAATCTACAAAATAGAACTGCTGAAGGTGGATCTGACCTATCTGAAGACAGCTTTATTGCTCTACTCCAACACCCCTTTGGTCAATAAAAACAATCAGAAGCAATAAAATTATATAATTCATCTACCCTTTCTCTATGTTTTGCACATATAGCTCATTCTACGTTCTCCCCCAAAGTTAAAATAAATTTGATTTGTTATAAGATATCTACAATATTAATATTATTAAGAGACCATGAATTGGATTATTGCCAACCATGCTTATTCCTGCTACCTTCGAAAGATTCTGTCATTTATCGAACCAGCATTCACCAAGAAGTCCTTGTTTATTAAATTCTTAAGTGTTTAAAATTAGTGTTCCAAGGGGATACGTCACATGTCTAGGTGGCATCTGACATTCTGATGTCCCAATGACTCGAGGACTCGGAAACCCTCTCCTTGTTTCATTTGGTGCATAAAAGTAAAGAATAGAATAGAAGACTTTTAACGTCCACGAGACCAAAAGAAGGCCTATGGGACAGTGACCCCAACAATTTTAGCATTGTGAAGTGTCGTTCTCCTGCCGTTTAATTTGATAATGAGTCTCTCATTCTGCCCACCCATTCCATGCTGAAGAGATCTTGAAAATTTCTTATTGTTAACCCCCTTATGTAGCTTCCTTTGATGTCACTGTAAGCTTTGCAATCTAGGATAAAATGCCTTTTTGTTTCCACCTCCCTTGTTGCACAGAAGATACAAACCCTCTCTTCCCAAACTTTTTTTGGCCTTTTCCATCTCCTTGTTTCACACCGAAGACGATGCGAGTTAGTCCTCAATTGTGCTATGAGAATCTTTAACCTCCACGGAATATTTGCCTCTATATATGTTTTTTGTTGATGGTCCAAGTTGGGATTAAATTCTTCTACGTAATACTTTTTCTTTCTCCCATGTAATGTCCCCCTTTTTGGCGTGATCTTGTTTGATGGTGGTTAGCCTATTACTCGGACCCTTGTGGGCTAGCCAGTTTGGATAGAGGGTCAGTGATGCATTCTGGAGAGTTTGATTGTTCTTGTTTTCAGTGGACAGTGATTGGATCACAGCAAGCGTTGGCATTCCAGGAGTACAGAGCTTCTGACGGCACGGGATTATTCAGAGTTTTGAGCAAGTTATGAATTATTAAGTGATTAAGTTAATTATTTAACTTAAATGCCTTTTATTAAAGTCACATTGACTTTAATAATATTTTATATCACTTAAAAATGTTCAAAAAGGGATTTTAATATTTTAATGTCTTAAAATATTAAAAAGTGCGCTCAAAGAATTAAGTCTTAAACTATGGAGAAGACTTAATTAAAAATTAAAAAGATTTAAATGATGCAAAAAGCTGTACCTTCTTGAAATGCGTGCCAATTAGGTATAAAACATCCCCTGGCAATTGAAACTCATATCTTTTGACTATTTCTCTTTGCCTTGAACATTTTGCCTGTGCATTCTCCTGTGATCAGGGTTTGAACACACTGCCATTGAAGAACGTTACCTCTTCAGTGTGAGCACTCTTGAGATTGTGGAATATCAGTCGAATCAATGCATGTTGAGAGCTTCAGCCAGAGGTTCTACAGATTCTACAGAGTTTATTTATTTTGAGATTGTTATTTGCTTACAATAATTGAGGGTTTCTACTAGTGGCGCATCATTCCACAGCTACAGAGACTTCTATCAGAGATTCTACTTCTTCCTTTCTTGGCCGTATAGCCTTCATTGGGAATTGTGCCTTGAAAAAGGCGTGTGAAGAAATAAATTGGAACGCCTTCCTTTTGTGTGGGTTTTGGCTTCTATCATTGGCGCCTAGTTATTTCAAAGCATTGTGACCAGTTTCTGAGCAGGAGAAACCACTTCTGGAGTCTTGGCGTGCCTTCATGCTTGATTTCATCATTTCCAGCTGTAGATCTGGCAATTTCTTTATTTAAAATAACTGGAGATTTTCGGGTATGTTTGTTATGCATGATCTTATTGTTTCAGTATAATTAGCACTACTGCATTTCCATTTTGTGAGTTTTTGCTTTAAATTTCAAATTACAAGCAAAAATATGTTGCACCCCTTCTCTTCTGTCTATTAAGAATTCTCTAAAAAACTAAGAAAACATCTAAAGACTTAAGAAATTAAGGGTTTTGAGCTGAGAGCCAACAGGGCTCATCACATCCCAACCGCCCTTGTCCACATAATCTTGTGAAATTTTTCAACCACATACAACTTTAATTCCTTACTATTATTAAATCACTCGTTCAAGTGGATGTTCCACTTCCTCATCCACTTACAATTTTGATTCATCTATGCCTTCTTTCTTTCACCTAAGACACCTCTAAAAACAACATTTGGCCACCGATGCGTTTCCATCTGCTCTACCTTTTTCAAATATCTCAAAAGACTCGCCATAGCTATGGCCTCAATGGGAATTGCCCGTGTTTCAACAAGAAGTATTCCATAGGGAACTAAAGCTTTTAGTTTGAATTTGTTTGTGATCAAACGCTTTTGAATTCTTTCTATCTGTACCCATTTGATGTCCAAAGTGCTGCTAGCCCAAATTTCACACCCATAAAGAGGAGTGTCATGAAAATTGAGTATTATATGTGGAATTTTAAAATTTAAGTGCTTTTTAGTTTGTTTAAATCATTTTAACAGTCAAACCCTACCATCCTCAAAATTTGGGAAAAAACAATATTTCTAAATCCTCACATATCCATCCTCAAAATTTGGAGATGACTTTACTTTGACACTTTTATGATACATATTCTTTTAGATTTAGGATGTTGTCTCATTAGTTTAATTAAATATATTACTAACAAATGTCTCTTTTTTTAAATCTATGTAAAATATGGGAAGAGATATCATTTTCGAGGTAGCTAATTTTTACTGGATTTGTGTGGAATAGGACATCTTGAGAATGATATCTTTTGACAGATTTTTCTAAAGATAGGTATGCTAACATAGTTTTAGTTTTTTTTAAATATATTGGCTGTGTTATAAACTTTTTATGTACATGGTCACAACATGACGTTCCATTGAGTAAATATATACATGTACAACTATTTTACCATTAAATAAATAAAATAAAATAAATCTCTTCAGTAAATGTAAGAAAATAAAAACACCTTTTCAAATACAAATAAAGTAAACAATGTAGATTAAATTAAATAATCCTCAAAGAGTTATAAAGTAAAATAAAATAACTCTTATGTAAATGAAATAACTGAAGAGGCATTTTTTAGATAGACGTATTGAAGATATATATACTAATTAAAAAAAAATCAGTCAAACCTTTCTTATAGATTGGAAAGGCCATATTGCTCAACTGAACAGAAATTAGGTATGTATTTTTGTGTGATTTCAAATTTTGAATCTTTATTTGGACTGTATAATTTATGTGTATGTAAGTATAATAAAATAACTCTTAACTAAATGAAATAACTCAATAGGCATTTTTTAGATAGATGTATTTAAGATATATACGCTAGTTAGAAAAAATCAATCAACCCTTTCTTATAGATCGGGAAGGCCATACTGCTCAACTGAACAGAAATTACATATGTATTTTTGTGTGATTTCAAATTTCGAATCTTTGTTTGGAATGTAGATAATATATGTGTTCCTTTCTGGAATGAATATGATTTGTGCTAGAATCCCAACAGAGAGCCATAGTAGAAGCTTGAAATAGAAAATCTTCATTCATGTCTCCATAGCCCACAATTTGATTCACATTATTTTGCTTTATTGCCTGTAGCCCTTCTCAAGGGTTTGTGTTCCTGTGCAAGATGGATAGACTCAAGATAATGATGAATTTAATTACATGCTCATATTACAAAAGACGAATATTGAAGATAGCAGAGTTCGAATCACCTCAATCTTTAAGCATGTCATGCTCGACCATGCTTCAATATTTGAATACCTCACTATCCAAAATCTTCAATTGTTCCAACTCCTCACCATGAGCAATACCAAGATCAACATAACACAACTGCAGTAAACATTTTTTTAGATTCTACAAACATATTAGAGAGACAAGCTTTTTAGTTCAGATGATAATCAGAGGCTAACTGAATGATATGATAAGATTATAACCTGGTACTCTGGTTTTCTCAGAGTATGCACCCCTCTTTTGACAAGCTTTTGCCACCCGCTGTTTCCTCTTAGAGCCCTGGCCAATTCTTCTGTGCGCTGCATACAATGTAAGCAACTTTTCAACATTAAAGACTCAATTCAACTGTGAACATAGCTCAGAAAGACTGCAATAACTGTTACAATTTTGTTGATGAGCTCTGCAAGAAACAAACATTGAAATTTCTAACTAGCAATGCCAGTTGAAGTTTATTTAGTTATGTCAATGCGAATAAAATCACAATCATAAGTAGTGAGTTTTCATATTTTTCAACTTGGGCATCTTTTGTTGCAACCTGTTTTGTATGCAGTCCTTTACAATCCATTTGCAAATCAATCAACATTTCTTCCTGAGGACCCGATCTTTTACAGGACGTTTGCATAGTTCAGTTGCATCTTTCCTCTCCTCAACAAAATCCTTAAATTATAGAAATCTGGGATTTCTTACTTGGAAGAACCTGTAAATTGTTCCATGGTAAGGCCTC
The DNA here is from genome assembly GCA_007115665.2 of Sequoiadendron giganteum. Taxonomy (NCBI): domain Eukaryota; kingdom Viridiplantae; phylum Streptophyta; class Pinopsida; order Cupressales; family Cupressaceae; genus Sequoiadendron; species Sequoiadendron giganteum. Next base: position 187,302,243 of record CM021107.1, on the reverse strand, counting down.
CCTTAGAGGTCAATTTCCTTGCAGGAATAACTGGTGCTAATTTTGGAGAGAAGAAAGCAAATTTGCATCTTGGTGTTGATCACCAAGTGATAACTTCTTTGCACTCATAAAAAAGTATTTTTTTTTAGGATCTGTCTCTAATATTATGTAGGATTGATCACCTGGGATGATGATGATAGTACAAGATCTAGAATAATAGACACAACGTCATTTCCACATAAAGGGTTAACTGAATAAAACTTCATTCGATGTTAGGCGCATTATGCCACAGAACTTCATGGTAATACAACTTGATTGCATGTGGAAGGTGGCACCATTGCCTAATGTTACAATGTCAAGGTCAAGGTTAGATCCAGAGGTAAGGTTGGGGTATGCACCTCAGCTGATAGTGCCTATCTGAACACATTATTTCTTCAAGTGTGAATTATTTTTTCATCCTTTTATGGACTCTTAGGATGGAAAGTTTTCATTAAAGGAGACTTTGGCCAAAGCTAATAGCCCTGATGCTTACTATCATACTTGATGCCATTATTGTCAGGAGTGGTTTCTTTCTTTCCTCTACATTTAAGCTTTTCTCTGACCTTAGCACTATACTAGTAGGCTTCTCATAATGTCATGACCTTCAAGAATTTAATTTATTCTTAGATGTATAACTGCAAGTTGCTGTAGTATTTGAGGAATCTATTGTGTCTATATTGCATATACCAACTTTTTCTGACGTGTTATGAAATGCATTAGTAAACCATGAACTGTCTCTTCTCAACCCTGGCACAGTTGCTACAACTTCTAATATTGATCATTATAAAGATTGCTTCTAGATTTGCTGAGTATGTTTTTTACATCGATGTTTTGGATCACACTCAGTGATCCATCATCAGGAAGAGGAAAGTGAAGGAATAGGATGCAGACATAGTATTATAAGAAAGCAGGGAGGAGAAAGGACCTTAACATAAAATTTAATTTAATTTAGTTTTTGGATTTTTGTCTCATATTCATAGGACTGGCTCCTTGTTTTGCGGTCCTTTCTCCTCCCTGCTTCTTTATTAAACCATATCTGCATCCTATCCTTCACTTTCCTCTTCTTAATGATGGATCATTGAGTGTGATCCCAAACATCAATTTAAAATACATAAACAGAAAATCCAGAAGCAATCTTTATTTCAACATGGACTGTGGAAAATTAATTCCAACTATTGGTCATTATAGTTCTTCATAAAGTAGATAGTGTTTATAATAAACAGTTTATTGAACAAGGCTTGACCAGAACATCCTTTGGTCAAACATTGATTGCCATCTTCATTTTCCTCTTGGTTGTTTTGAAGAAAATTTGATAACTGTAGCCTTTTAGAAGTGCAAATGTTATATGTTCATTTTCAAAGAAAAAAAAAAGAATCTACAAAGGATTGTGATTCCAATTGGTTGAACTTTTTGTCTACTTGTTTGCATCAATTTTATGTTCAAAAGAGATGGAAGCCAAGCACAACTTGTGAAAGGATATTAGCAAACTCTTCCATCATCTTCCCCTACTTTTCAAGGGTTTTGTCGAGGAACAATTTAGAAGGATCTCTTGTTTCCTCTTTGCCTAGCATTAGAGAACATTTGAACCAAAAAGGCTTATATCTCAAGACCATGCTTCCTATAGTCTGACTCTGACCTCATTCAATGGGGCATACAAATATGGAACAGACTGCTCTAATACTACTGATCTGGCTTTGATTGACAATACAAGGGACGACCTGCTAAATTGCAAAATCATGTGTTGTGAAAACAACAAACCTAAGCAAAGGATATGAACTCAAAAAATAGATGGTGCTGCAGTGTTATTGAAAGTTTTAATGCAAATGAGAGAAATTAACAAAAAGGCCATCGCAATCCCAAAAAGAGATATGAAGCCACAATACTATATTTCAGATGAATTGCTTTATAGCTAATTCTAGCAAGAAATGAGAATCATAGATATAGAATGTGATGCGGTTTGTCCTAGAATCTGAAAATCCATGTAAAAAGCTCATTACCCAAGAAGTTAAGAGGATCTATCATGAAATGCAACTCATCAAAACACATTTAAATTTCCCAAAATTTTCTAATTTTTGTATTTTGTGGTTTTCAGGCATTTTTAAGTGGTTTCCTAGAGTCAAACATTGCTCAAAGGATTCATGCACCCTTTCATTATGCTGTGCATGTCCTTAGATATTTGACACATTGAGTGGTTTCAAATTCCTATCAACAGTGCCCTGACAAAATGACATACTAGTTTTTCTGTATTCTTCCAGAATTTTTTCCCAAACTGCCACCTAGATCAACTGCTCTATCCTCAAATTTCATGAATTTGATAATTGCCTCAAGTGACACCATTATAAATTCCCTCACTCTAGCTAATATTAAAGACTTTGCTGTTAGAACATGATGTCATTAAGGGTCATACCCTTGTAAGTTGTAACATATAAATATCGTTCTAATCCAAGGTTATAAAACCTTATGTTTATTATATGCTTTATAAATCATATACCATTCAACAATTAATAATCTAATAAATTAGATTAGATTATTAGATTATTAATTATTAATTTATTTACAAATAGTAGTTTTGAATAGATGTGGCAAGTACTCTTTCAAGTATTTTGAAACCTCCCCTCTTATATTTAAGAAGCTTCCTCTCGTTTATGAAAAAATGGAATTTTGATAGATTAGTAAGATTGAGAACTTTATCATTATGCAATTAAGATTTATTGTTGGCCATGTGGAAGTGAGGAGAAGTGATATCCCCAAGATCTATCTATTTGTAACAGTTTTATAATAGAATGATGCTTTATGGGAGTTATTACCCAAAAGAGTTTTCCACGTCTATATATTGTGTAATTTGTTAAATCACGTATCTTGTAATTCTTATATCATTTATTTTATACTTTATTTATAATAATCAGTAACCTAAGATCTTACTTCTAATATGGTATCAGGGCCAATTAGGGTCATTAATCTGATCTGGTTTCTAGTGGACAACTTTTTTGGTATATATATAAAGAGAGAATTGTTCTTAAAGAGTAAAATATGAGTTCAAGTCCTCTCAATATGAACATCAATAAAATAAAATTGTGAATCTCTTAGAGATATGTAATAATACAACCCAAAGGGTATATCTCAAATGTTTCATTCTACAAGGAGGCCAAAATATGGGAGTTGTGTTCCTAAACTAATTGCATGCCATTCCAAATTCCATAAGCCTCAGTCACGTTGTTAATAAGAATTCCAAACTAAGGGGAATTGGAGTTTATGTTGTATGTGGCATAGAATTAGACACCCTGACCTGTAGTATGAATCTTGTGGTATTTTTTACCCCCAATCCTTGATATTCCCACCTCTGTTTCCATTCTCTCTCCATTGTTCAAATTTGGAATTGTGGAATTACTTTGTGGTCGATCTATTATTGTTTGTGAAGGATATAAAAGAGAATACACATCCATTCAAGGATTATCATCTATGCTTTACACAAATCCCTTTCAAGAAACCATTTTGAGCACTTGTGTTCAAGCATGGAGATCATAGGATGAAAGCCCTATTGATTTCGGAGAGCAGTCTCATTTCAGAGATTGCATTTGAGCTTCATTGACCACGAATCCAGCCACACTGTATTGGTCTGATTTGCTATTGTTGTTGGTATGAATATAAGAGCTTATTGCTATTGTAACTGCTGATGTTGCAGAACTATTTGAATGTAATACAGTCATTGTTGAAATAAGGAGTTTGTGAATCACATCTGTCATTTGCTATTTATTTGTAATAAGGAGATCGGTAGTTTTATATGCCATTGCTGTTTAGAATGTGATGCTAATGCTAATATGTAAACAGTGAATTCACTCTGAGTTACTTAAGATCTGATTTGTCTATTAGAATCTGATATGGTTATCCAAATAATAAGTGTTTGTAGACGGATTAAGGCTGAATTGCATAACTATTTTTACTAGGACATTACACCAGGACACTTTTTACTATGGCATAAAACAAAATTCCCAATGATGAAAAGGTTTGCAAAGTGACCTCACCACAAGATGACTGTGGTTTTGAACAATGCACAGAGTTTTCAAAGGACTGTCATTAAAGTATTTGACAGTGGGCTAAATATGACTGTGGTTTGTCTATTAAAAAGGCAGGCACTTTGGACAAGTGAGTGGTCAACCATGAAAGGGCAGTCACTTTGGACTAAAGGGACATAGTCTAATAAAGGATAGTTTTGAAGATGAAGGCAAACACAATGATAAAGTACAGTGACAGAATATTAGAGAGTTACTTTTGATAGTCATGAATGAATAAGGGTGTGTTTGATGACAATATTTTGAGATAGAAGACAGTTATTCTTGAGAAAATGATTAGATTGTAATATCTTCTTTATCAAAGGTATGAGTTGATGATTGATAAAGCTTAAAAATATGGCTAACAATTGACAGTAAGGAGAAAAGTATGACAATAGTAAAAGGTTTCCTCCAAAGCTTTTGAGGTATTATAACTTAAGGTTCTATAGTGTATATATGCATGCTTTATCCATGTTTTCATATGAACATTTAAAATTTCCCTATATATTTTAAATTTTCCTTATATTTTATATAGCTGTCCCCCCACTGTCCCCAAATTTGGCCTCAAAATCTGGAAACTTGGGGACTCGTCCCACCATCCCCGTCATGGAAACTTGGGGTAACACTGGATTATAAAGGTAGCGATTAATATTGTTAATGGAAGTGATAAAGAATGAAGAGGTAGCACTTAAAGAGGCAGCAATTAAGTTTATAAAGGCAGCACTTGATTTATGAAGGGATGTATCCCTTGCAAGGTAAAAGCCTCGATGAAGAGGTGTGTCTCCCTCTCATTTGAGGATATATAAAGGAAGTCAAATTATTTGCAAAAGGGATCATCAAAGCAATTAGAGATAGAAATCTGTATGAAGAACAACAGTAGCTATTGATACAAACAGTGATTGGTATGCATTTCATACATGTATTCGATATATATATATATATATTTGAAGGCATATAAATATATGTACAGTTACTTTCATAATGAGTAATATGCATTAATGGAGATATGTTATTTTTTAATTCGGTAAATAAGGGAAATAGTCTTGGTTGGATTGGGAAGGAAACATGACTGGGAAGGACACTAGAGGAATCGTCTTGGTTGGATGTTCCTTGTTCTAGCGCCGTATCATGCGTTTCTCTCCCATCCATACCATGATTGGTTATTGGGAAATAGTCTATAGATTAGATTCAGATTTAAGTTGTTGTTCATTATTTCATAATGTTAATAGTTCATTTATTCTTAAGTTCAATATCTATTATATAATTTGCTATGGAATATTATTTGTTAAACAATTTTATGTTGTGTAATTGTCCCTTAAGGCAAATTCAGGCATATTCCAAGTAGGGGACATTACACAAAAATGCAGAAGTTTTTTGCACAAGTCCAAGGACTACCCCAAGGATAAAAAATGGGTGAAGAAATGGGTCCCAAAACCTTCAAAAAATCAACCCTCTAAGGATTTGCCCCAGCCATGCTCCGATCTAATGGTTGATCCCTTTGTCTCTCATAAATTTTGTCTTGTTCATTCCATCCCTAGTTGCTCTAATCTTAAGTCGGTGGCCACTTTGGACATAACTCCCTTTGAAGAAAAGAATCAACAATTAATTAGGGATGTTGATAAGGCTATGGAAGACGCGGACTACTATGAGTCAAATTATGTAGAAGATGATAATATCGAGATAGTGGAAGCAAGGCTCCTCAACCAATCAATGTCAAAGGTTTTGAAACCTAACCTATTTTTGAAGAAGATAGGTTATAAATTGAACAAGCAAAAAAGGGAAGAATCTACCTTGTCTAGCGCACACGCATCAATTAACCACAATCTGTTGAGATCTAAGCAAGGTGACTCCTCCCTTAGAAAGCAATGAAGATTGCTTCCTAGAATGTTAGGGGCTTAATCACCCCTAACAAAAGGGGCTAGTCGAGCACAATTAGATAATTTAAATGTTGATGTTGTCCTACTTCAAGAAAGCAAACTTAGTTTGGATGATACTTCTTTCATTTCTAACTATAGAAGGTGGAAGGCTCATTTGTTCAGTCGTTCAGTGCTTCGAGTGACATTGGAATCATCTAGGTTTCTAATCAAGTAGCGGTGGAAGTTCTTTCTTGAAAGGCCAACTAGATGGTCGTTGGTGTGTGAAGCCTTCACTTTGCTAAATGTCTACAAGCCCACCAAAATGGAGGACAAGCTTGCAATTTGTAATTAAATTTCAATTTTCATTTCTAAAGAACTTTTTTGATTCTTGGCAAGGACTTCAATGCTATCCTCTTCTCTCAAGATAAGCGTGGGGGGCTTTCCCGAGCTAGCCAAGCCCAAATTGATTTTCAAATTTTTGTCAATTCCAATGGTCTCTTGGATGCTATTCCTAAAAATGGTGACTTCACTTGGACAAACAAAAGAATTGGATTTACCAATATCGTGGAAAGGCTTGAAAAATCCTTGCAATCTTCAAGATGGCTTCATTCCCCTCACTTAATCAAAGCTTCAATTCTTCATTTTCTAGTTCATACGATTTCTCGATCCTAATCACAATCTTGGAAGACTACCCTCCAAAAAGGCGCCCTTTTAAATTTGAGCAAATGTGGTTTCATTGTGAAACTCTTCCAAGCTTAATCAAGGATTGGTTGACCAAAGCCCACATTCAAAGTGGAACCAAAATGTTCCAAGTCACAAAGAAATTAATTATTTTAAAGAACTAGCACAAGGAATGGAACAAGTCCTCGTTTATTAAAATCTTCAAGGAAAAGGAAACAATTGAGGAGCAAGACCTCCTCAACCAAAAGGTCTTAGCTCATGGAATGTTTTAGGACAATTTTTTGAAAGAAAAAGATCTTTGGGGCAATATGAAGATATGTCGGCTCAAGAGGAGATCTTTTGGAAATCCAAATCTAGAGAATTATGGCTGAAAATATATCTTAATACTAAATAATTCCACAATGCTACCAAATTCAAAAGAACACAAAATCGAATTCACTCCATTAAGAGTGATGGGACTATATTGTCAAAGATAGAGGATATTCAATCCAAAGCTATTGCGGATTTCAACAATCTCATGGCCAACTTAGAGCTCTTGAACCTTCACAATAAGCCTTCTTTTTGGATCACATCCCTTGCTTGGTCTCCACAAAAGATAACAAAATGCTAATGGCTCCTATTTCTTTGGAGGAAGTCAAAGATACAACTTTTTGGCTTCACCCGAACAAGGCCCTTGGGCCAAATGGCTTTCCCACCTACTTCTATCAAAAATGTTGGGACTTTGGTGGCACTAATTTTTGGAGAGCAATGGAGGATTCAAGAAAATCCCAAAAAATTCTTAAAGATATCAATACCATAAACATCACTTTGGTTCCAAAAAAGCTTATGCCTAAATCATTCTCTATCTTTTGGCTGATTTCACTCTAAAACACTTTCTATAAGGTCATCTCCAAGGTTATCGCCAATAGAGTCAAGGTCATCCTTCCAAGTACTATATTTGAGGAGCAAAGTTGATTCACACCCAATCATAACATCTTGAATGGAATAATCATTGTTCATGAGGTAATTCGTTCTATTGACTCCAATCAAAGTTGTACGGTTCTAAAGTTGGATATCAACAAAGCTTGCAACCAAGTTAAGTGGCACTTTCTAATGCTCGTCCTTATAAAGTTTGGTTTCTATAAGGATTGGCTAGATTAGGTTTACAGTTGCATTCCACTGCACATTTCTTCATCTTGGCCAATGGAAGCCCCTATGGTTTTTTTGAGCCAGCAAGAGGTCTACATCAAAGAGATCCTATCTCCCCCTTCCTATTTGTCCTCATGGCAAAAACTCTTGGAAGGACAATTAGTGCTTTGTGTAAGAAATTAGAAGAATCTCTCAATGAGCTCTTGCTCAATTGCCCCTTTCCAAATACGTGTTGGCAATGGTTGTGCAACTGCTTCAACTAGAAGAGTGCTCTCCCCAATGACCTCCTCGATTATTTTAAGAGCTTGCCAAGAATTAACAATTCATATTGAGTTGAGGCTTGGTTCTCAAGTCCTTCTATGATTATTTGGCACATTTGGAAAGAATGTAATAGGCGTATTTTTAAGGAAAAGAAATTAAAGGTTGAGGAAGTACTTAAAAGGATAGAGGTTGGTATTTACGAAATGTTAATGTCGAATCTCTAGAATGACTAATAGATTCCCTCTCCATGTGGGATGAGAGATTAATGCATTATTGCAAGAACCTCAAATTAGTCCCCATTAATGGGGTTGGTGGGTGTTGGTGTGTGTTTTGAATACGCCACCATACACAAAATAAAATGCCCAAGGACACTTTATCCTCTCTTGAAAAGTAATTGTAAATACCTAGAAGATAATACAATAACTCCAATGTTTCTTTTGGCCAGGTTATGACATATGGACAAGGTCAGTGGGCATTGTGATTTGCTGGTAATCACAAGGGGACTTACATAAAATTCATTTCACGAGTTGAGGACTTAGACAGTTTTATCATTGAAGCTCTTTCGATGGGTGTTTCAGTTTTTCCAAAAAAAAGGCAAAAGGATAAAGGTTTAGAAATCTAAACTATGCCTAAGAACTCAAGAGACGGCAGTGACGAGATAAAATAGGGTAACCACACTTTGTTTCGCCTCCCTTTGGACAACTACGCAAAGCGGGTGCAATCTTCAACGGAAGTGATAATAATTTTCATGTTTGAATTGATTAAAACAAACAGAAGTTAAGCATCCACAATTTAATGGCTCAGACTAACTTTGCACATCGAATACAAATCATCCATTCGACAAAAGTATGAGCTAAATCTTATCTACCACTGCTATCAAATCTATCATCCACTTAACAAACATATAAATGAAATGCTAATCTAATTCTACTCTAAGTGTTGAAGGAGAAATATTAAACCTTGCACACTATTTGAAAACAAAAGTGATTCTAAGCAAATTATGCACTAGAGCTTTTATTGACGGAAATAGTCTTGTTGCAACAATATTATACCACTCACTTCACAATTTACAAATGAGGGGCGAGCTCAATTTATAGGCTCCTCGATTACAATTCAATGGCCAAGATTGATTTAGGATCAACGGTCGAGATTACAAAATAAAACCCTAATTAGGGTTTGTCATAATTAAGTAATTAACTACCTCTCGACCAATGAGAAAATTACATTTTGGGACACTTGTCCTTCTTGCTAAATATAAACCAATTCCATGGATAAGTCAAGTTCATTGAACCTAGACATGTTGACTTGGAACAATTTGATTGGTTTCGAAGATGACGAGGTGCCACCTCAACGTGCTGGATGTCCTCCTTGGTCTCCTTGTTCTTTTCCCATAGATTTATCTTCCTTTGCCGATGACTTTGTCCTTTGTGTTTGTTCCTTCCTAGCTGTGATCTTGGATTTCCTTCGGGATTTTGATTTCTTCTTCTCACTTGCATCAGAATCTGGAAGTCTTCCCTTGGAGCAGTTATTGAACTTTTCCTTCCTGATTGCTTTGAAATTCCTTCAAGTGCCTTGAATTTGGAGAAGAGCTCTCCTGTGCTTTCGCCAAAATGGAGGAAATTGGAACTTTCTCTGTGAAGTAGTTCCCATACTTAGCCAAATTTTGGCTATTCAATTTCGTCTTGTAACACCTTCATGTGGACCATTCAACACTTAGCCAAGATTTTGGCCATCTTTATGCTCGAATGAACTTTGCCTGTGGATTTGTCTTTAATTTTGAGTTTGGCTTGTGCTAAGTAGGGCAGACTCCATCCTTGGGCAAGAATTTTATTCATTTCCTCCTTATTCCTCTTCATTTTTCTTGTTTTCTTTCCAACACTTAGTCAAAATTTGATCCTTTTATTGTAGGAAAATTCCACACTTAGCCAATTTTATGAGTTTTCCTTGGCGGACTTCATAGTTGTTGCGCCACTTTGCTCATTTGTTAAGGCGGAGTTTGTCTTCCTTGTGCTATTCCCATCTTGCTCTCAGGCGGACTTCATCTTCTCTTGGACAAGGCGGACTTTGAAGCTGGCTGGACAAGATGCATTTTCCTCTAAGAGTACTTGATCTTGTGGCTGGACATCTTCATGGCGGACTTCACCAATGCTTGGACATGCTTCCCTGTTGGAAGGCGGACTTTGCCTTGTGCCTGCCATTGCTTTGGGTGAACTTTGCCAATGCTTAGACACTTCCTTTCCTGTGGCGTACTTTATACTTAACCAAACATCCGACTTAGTCAAAATTTTCAAATTTTCTCTCTCCTTCTGGGTTGGACGAACTTGGAGGTTTCTCTGCCATTTTGCATTTATGTCCATGCCTTAGAAATTTATTTCATGTTGAGTTGGGCAGACTTCGTGTTTGCCTTGCCATACACTCTTCCTTCCGTGCCAAAGAATTTTATTCCGTCATGCCGAGGAGTGAATTTCATGCTAGCTTGATCCCCTCTCTCTCTAGGCATATTTTTTATCCATGCCTTAGAAAAATTTCCTCTCCCAAAGTTGGGTGGACTTCAGCCTCTCCTTGACATTGGCGCACTTTAGCCTTGCCTTGTCCAAGGGCGGACTTGGACATCTTCAATTTAGCCTTGGCGAACTTCATGATTGGTTGGCCATGTTGGGCGGAGCTGCTCATTGCTTAGAGAATTTTCTTGACACTTAACCAAATTTTGAAAATTTATTCTCAACACTTAGCCAATTTTCGAAGTTTTTTCTCCCCAAGGTATCAACACTTAGCCAATTTTTGAGTTTTTCTTGGCGGACTTCCTGCTTGGCCGGACATACTTGGGCAGACTTCCTGCTTGGCCGGACATTTTTTTCTTTGTGTTGGGCGGACTTCATCGTGTTCATGCCATTTTTTTCCTTGCATGTTGCTAGGCGGACTTGCTAGCCTTCTTGCCATTGACATTTTTGGGCGGACTTTGACCTCACCTTGCCAAGGGCGGACTTCAGTCTTCTTGTGCCATGGGCAGACTTCAGCCTTGGCTCGCCATCCACTTCCTCCTTCCTTGGGCGGACTTCATGCTTCTTGTGCCATGGACGAACTTGGAGGCCTCTCATGCCATGGCGGACTTGAGCCTTGGCTTGCCAGTGCCTACCTTTGGCATGCCGATGCCTACCTTTGGCATGCCGGTGCCTACCTTTGGCATGCCGGTGGTAGGGCGGACTTCATGCTCTGTCTGCCATTCTTTCCTTATGGGTGCCCTTCTCAAACTTAGCCATTTTTCATCAATTTTTATCTTTTACCTTGATTTTTCATGATTTCTGGAGGCGTGTTGACTTCATGCTCTGTGGGATCCGAAAATAGAAACTTTTTCCCAAAATAGAAACTTTCCAAAAATAGAAAAAAGCAAAAAGCATCCCTAAAAAATAGGAACTCCAGAATGGCCTAGAAATGCCAAAAATCAAAAAAGCAAAAAGCAAAAAAGCAGAATCCCTAAAAAATAGGAAGTGTCAAAATTGACTCAAAGCAATGGCGTTCCTCGTCTACCGGTCCTTCTAAGTACTTCCATGACATCTAGGCACTGATATGGGCTCGAATTCTCTACTTGGCTCAAATGATTTCTACAAAACTCTAACTCCTCATTGTAAATAAAAAGATGATAAGCAATTGCGATGCCAAGGCAAGAAACCAAAAGCAAAAAAAAGGGGGTCCCCATTTGCAATGGGGCGATGTGTGAAATAGGTCACAACAGTGGGATCATCCCCTTTGCTAAAATCAAATGGTGCCCTCCTCCAAGGGGTTGCCTTAAATTGAATTTTGATGGAGTTGCATAGGGCAATATGGGCATATCCGAGAATGGATGCATAATTAGGAATAAGAAAGACGAATTACTTTAAGCCAACTCCAAGAAGCTTCAAAATGGAACTAATAAGGAGGAAAAATTGTAGGCACTCTTAGCAGATCTCCATCTTTTGACATAGAAGGTGACTCGTAAAATTCCATTAATGCAATGCATCGAAGGATGGTAGCTAACTAGAAATTAAAGAACATTTTGGATGTCATTTGGTTGATGATGGATAAGCTAAACAATTACACAATAAAACACTATTTTAGGGAGGCCAACTATGATGTTGATTTCCTAGCAAATAACGCTTATGATCAAGAGGAAGATATGATAATGTCGAACAACCCAAGAAGCTGGTACAAATTTGAACTTCAAACCTAAAGGCTTGGATGGGATAGTTCACGACTCACGAGCCTATGTAAAGAACAATGTTCTCTCACATACTCCACATATTAGTTTTATGTTTAAGTTTGTCCTTAGCTACATCATTGACATATGTTTCAGTCATCCCATCATTACATCAAGTCAATCCCTATATCTCAATGCAAGATTTCCTTGACTACAAGGTAGTCTCTTTTCCCTCCTTTCTCAATTCCTTAAAATGAGATCTAGATAGGTTTCTAAAGCAGAAAATGGCAAGCAAACTTCTCATTCGGAATGTATCTGCATTTGTAGCAGGGAAGATGCCTTAGCTCAACTAAGGCATATGTTTTGTGTAAGCTCTAGTGAGTCAAAGTATGCCATTAAGATTGTTATAGACTCTTCCTATTTTAAAGGAATCATACACACATTGAGCAATTGCTAGAGTTTTTAACAATCATCATCCTCATCATGGGGAGGAAGATGTGGGCCAAGCTAGTAGTTGATAGCTTCATATGGAAGCCATTATAGGAGGCTACAATGCATGCCATTTTGGTTCTCAACAAGAACCCCACGGAAGCTGTCATTGGGGGTGATTTCAATATCTCTCAAAGAGTCCTTGCACCTATTCAAGTGCGGTTTGGTAAAACACTATTTGGAAGACTTCAACTTCCACTTCCTTTAACACCCATCTCTCTTCTCTTAGTAGTAAATGCATAGTATTCAGATGCTATCAAGTGGCCTCATGTTCTTGTTTTGCAATAAGGATAGGGGTGAATATGTCTCAAACTAAAATGTAACTGTGACAACCTCCACTTTGAATGGAATGTTTTATTTTTTTCTCATTAATATAAATGGGGAATTGCCCCCGAGGCAACAACTTATATATATATATATATATATATATATATATATATATATATAATTTTCTAAAATTTAGAAACATGAGATTTCAAATATATAAGTAATAAATTTTAAATCGACATAATTTAAAAATAAATATTAAATCTTTAAATTAATAATTAAAATTACTAAAGTAGCATAAACAAAAATAAAAATAGAAATAATTAAATTCAACACATTTAAAATCTATCAATTTAAAATTTAAAAACTAAATTTTATTTTTAACTTTTAATAATACATATCAAATATTTAAATATTTAAATATTAAATACCTAATAGTAATTTTAATTTAATTAAAATTTAAAACATTAATTTAGTTTTTATTATTTAAAAGGTACCTAAAATTTTAAAATCTAAGCCACTGCATATTTGTATATACCCTTTTTTTGGAATTAGATAGCTACCGTAATAAAATCCTATAATTCCATGCCTTCAAAGATAAAAGTAAAACTGAAACTATTCCAAATAATATAAACAAGTCACCAGAGGTAGCAATAGCGAGGGTGGGCATTCTAGCTGTAATATTCTCCCAGGGTCACTTGTTCAAGTCTCTATTTTGCAAGTCCTATGCAATATGCAATCATTTTGTCAAGTGACAGGTTGTTCATACACAAATATGAGTGAGTGATTAGATGTTAAATCTCATGATGGTGTTGACGAAGGGGCAGGTATCGTCAAATCATTCACAAGTATCTTCACAAGAGGAAAAAAATGAGGAAAAATGCCTGCAATGAGGAAAGGATGAAACCATACCTTCTGCAATCTACTGCTCAGTCTACACATTTTTACAAGAAATTAAAACACACATCAAACCTCTTTCGCATGATATTTTTCCACGAAAAAACCTAACAAAAGAAAAATGTGCACATGAATCAATTTTTGCACAATTTTGTTGCAATTTAAACATGATTAATCAGCAAATGAATGATCAAAATCGTTGACCAGGATTTCAAAAAAAATTGGTGATTTTAAGAGCGGAAAAATCGCAACCAGCAGCAATTCGCGATTTCTAAGTTTAATCATGATTTTTGCTTCTATGATCCCACAACATAGCAGTTCTTTTGTTCTTTCATTCATATCTAAAGCAAAGGCGTTGCCACCTTAATTTTATTTGGTTTACCCTTAACAAGAAGAACAATTAATCAAGTAACCCCTAATGTAGACTTTGATACACAATCAATTCTCACACTAAAAGCAAGCAAGTTGAATGAAATGTTCAGCTTTAGAAAAAGCAGAACAATTCTATTCTTTCAATTCTCAATGGAATATTTTTATTTTTTTATTCTGCTGAAAACTGGAAGACAAATTCTGGATATTAAATTAGTGTAATGGAAATTCATAGTTCAATAATAATGAAAAGGAAAAAGCATTCAACAAGAAAAGCAAACCATGTTACAAGATTAAAACCAACTTTATTTTTCCTAATTGTGAACTACCATAATTTTCACAATTCTATTATTGGGGTTTCAAAATTATAGTAAAAAATCTGCTCACCAAGAAGGAAAATTTCTCTTTGCTGAAAAAAAGAAACAAAGATGATATGTTCATAGAACCTGAGCAGGATCCAGAACAAGAAGAATTGCTTCTTCATCACGCCCATTTATTGACTTGTATCTCCGTTGAATTCCAACAATTGTTCTTGAATGTCCATTATGCTGGAAATACAATGGCCTGATTGCATAACGATCAATCAAATCTAACGGCCAATATTTCACATCATAAAGACTTTATGTTCATCTCTAAGTTTTTTGTACAACAGTCAGATTTAGACTTTTAAATGAAGATAAAATTCTAAAATCATAATGTTCAGCCATTCAGATGTACATAAGATATAAATAGCATATTTCAACAGAAATTTATCTATCCAAAAGTTTAATAGATGCCTCAATTCAATCAGATATAGGCACTCACGTCCGTTGGCTGGTGATAATGCGTTCCTGAAGCTGATACAGAGGTACTTTTGAATGCATATTTTTGTCCTCGACAAAATAGTTCCAGACCCAATCAACCAACACCTGATGATTGTCAGATTTGCCTTTATAGAATTCTTTACCATTGTTGGTAATAGTACTACTACATGCTGTGTCAGTTTCCAGAAACTCAGATAATGAATATTTTCCTGTGTCCATACAATCAGAACAAACATGAAAGTTTTCTCTCTCTCTACTTGTAAATACAGAGCCTCTAATTGGGTAAGTTTCGCAGCCATCACATTGATACTCAAAATGTAGAAATTTATGTAGTGGTCCATTTGTATGATTATTATGTAGCATCCCTCTACTTCTCCCTTGAACTGCCTGGTTCAACTTGGGGGTGTCAGCCAAAGAGTTCCTGTTCTTAACTGCTTCACATCCAAAGTCTACAATACGTGCTCGAAGGCCAAAAGAACGCAAGAGAGCAGCACATTCAGTTGTCCCAATCCACTTTTTACTTCCATATATCTCAAAATTAAATGAATCAGCACCCATTATATCAAAACCCCTCTGCCAAGCAATCTCTAACCACCTTTGGAGTGATGGAATATCTGGAATAAATCCTGAGCCTCCAAATAACATTTCTCTTGCACCAGAGATTTGCATCAAGATGTGAGAGCTTAACATTTGGATGTTTCGCCATCCACAGCCCCATCCCAAGTCTTCTGATTTTGTGCTCTGAAAATGATCAATATGGCCTGAAATCGCACAGCATGTAAGGCCGTGCTCAGCTTCTAAACACTTCCTCAATAAATTCATCAAGCCTTCTTCAATCCTGTAAAAATTACTTTGAGTTTGGCAACTAATTAAGCAAGATACTTGATTATAGATATGATCCCCATCTACTATATTGAGAAGGCCTTTCTTTTCTGATTCAGTCTCAGATGGACAATACTCTGCAAGCTCCATGGCACCCTCCTGCAATTAACACCCCAAAATAGGCCTAAATTATGCAATGATAAACCCTGAATTCACAATTAACTTGTACTGACAAAAGCTGACGAAATTACAAATGTAACCAATTAAAACTCTTTTGCAAAAGAGGATAAGGAGGGGAAGAACTAGTACATTTTTTAATTTCATCACAGTGCAACTATACTCAGCCCAATTTAAATAGCATGTGGGGCCAAGTTGTAACATTTAAAAAATCCTATTATCTTCCATGTGTAGTCACACCATCTCCATCAGTTTTAGCAATTACTTTAAAAGGAGTTGTGATAATCTAAAACTCCAACAAATAGTAGCCATCTTTTACCACTAAAAAGTAAAATGCATCCTCTCACATGATATCTTGATGTTAACTCTTGAAAGATAAGCCAAAAAAAAAAGACAACTAGTCCAAATGTGGCTTTCAAAATAATTTATTGTGCAGCAGAAAACTAACAGGAACCTATTATAGTTCCCCATGCCCTTGCCAATCAGATGAAACTACAACAAAATTTGGATACCCACGCATAACAAGTTGTAAATCAGCACATAGGAGAACATTTTAATGCAATTTGTTGAAAGAAGCATAAACAAATAAAGGTTTAAAACCCCTCATATGTTCAGACAATTGCCAAACAGTCCTTACAATTGTGACCATCCCTCCATCAACAACTTGATTCCTTAGCAATTGTCCTTATTTTGTTCAAGTTCTCAGTACTCTATACCTCAGAGAAAGCAGTCTCTACTGCCACAATCTCTCTATGCTATATATACTCATCTGAGAATTATATTAATGTCCATATATGACTAAGATAGCTCAGTGGTGCTGGAAAGTACTAATAGGAACAACAGCAAGAGATGCCCACAAATGATCTCCAACTTCTTAAAGAAACAAGAGGCTGAAAGCGAAAGCACAACAACAGATTCTAACTAGTGGCATGAATCCATAATAGGTAAATCCTAAACATGTCATAAAAGACAACATCACATAATAAACCATGTGAGAGGAAGACTACCCCCAAATAAGACAAGTTCATGGAGACCATGATTGGAGGCAATGATGACCCTGATCTATATTAAAGTGTGATGAAGACCAAAGTATATTCGTCAATGACCTAGCTGGATCTCATCAGCACCTCTGCAACCTCCCACACCCCTGGCAAATCATTTCTGTTGAAGCCATTTTGCAGACAATTCACCTTCTCCCCTCTTTTTAGAAATCTATTCATTGCCTCCTAGTAGTTTCTTTTAACCTTTTTGGGAATTCTGACACCTTCAAAGAGTAACCCAATAGCCATTGCAATCATTTCCATAGAAACTTGAAAGTAAATACCTCTAAATAAACTATACCAACTTTCCACGAATTAGCAAATTCCACCAATGTAAGAGAGTCATAGCCATTCATAGCTTCAATGTAAGACAAAAGGTTTCCTTTTTGAAGAATAGGCCACACCTCACGATCGGCCTTAATGCTTTCACAGTCATTCAGCTCAATTTGTAAGAGGTCTCCTCCCATAATGGCCTGCAAGAGAATGCCAAAAAGGAGAGTAACAGATAGCAAAAAGAGCAGCTAAGCAGAAACTTCTTTGCTTTATGTCTATAGAGAGCCAATAGCATCAATTAATCTTGCCACAATAATTCGAGAAGGGATATAAAATCATCTTCCTTACAATATCATAATGAGAAACTATGTGGAGTGTATTGGCCATCATATCAATTAACCACCCCTGTACTTCCTCTGACAATATAAGGCTTGTTTTTTTTTTTGATACATAAGATAAGTATTTTATTAATTATAACAACGAAGCTAAAATCGTCTGCATAGCAGGAAATTTGCACCATCAAAAACCTTTAGAGTCATCAACCTTCAACATCTCCATTTTATACCAGTTTATAAACGTGCCACCCAGCCATAAACACAAGAACCTCAACCAGACAAAAAACAGCAAGGCCTTTACTATCTGTAACCATAGCACCAACAGAACAAGCAAAAACTAGCTTTCCCTTAATCCAAAAACCCCAGCCCATCACCCAACTTACAGAAAACCATTTAATTTTGCAAAGTCCTCAAATTCTGTTATCCATTCAACATTTTCGACCGCCTTCAGCCCAAAGAATTGTTTCAGAAACTCTACCACCACCGCCAAAAAGGTAAGACAATAGGAGGCTTGTTACCTTTCACCTCATTTTTTATATTTATTTCAATATAGTCCAAGAGGGCAAACACATCATTACAGATCATGATAGCATCACTTTGGGAGCCAAGATTAGCAAGGAGGTCTGCGGACAAGTTTCCTTCCCTAAACACGTGTTGAATTTTATAATCCTCCAAGTTACTGACGTTAGCTAAGGTCTCCCCAATGATATCTTGATAGGTCCAACTAGGATCAGCTTTATCCTTCAGCATGCCCATTATGTTTTTTGAATCCCCATCAATAACAAATTTTCTTATACCTTTATTTATGGCAATATGGATGCCATAATAGTCTGCAGTTGCCTCAGCATAATTGGAGGACTGAATTCCCAGGTTGACAATGAAGGCAAATATCATTAGGCCTCTGCTATCTCTCATAGTTCCACCCCTTCCCGCTTGACCCGAGTTCCCCTTAGTTGAACCATCAAAGTTAAGTTTGAACCAGCCAGGGTCAAGGTGGGACCAGCTATTAGATTTCCCGAAGACCGGCTTGGTGAGATCCACATTAGCCAATTTATCAAAGATGTCCCATCTTTGAGCTATCTTTATTTCCATTTCTGAGGGGTTTCTTTTAGGCCTTTATAAATTTGTTTCCTTGATATTTTCCTTTATATTTTGGAGAATAGAGGCAGTTAAGGCCTCCCATGGTTTGTGTTGGTTTCTAAAGACCCCGTTATTACATTCTTTCCAGATACCCCATCCTATATGAAGGAACGCTTGCCATCAAAGTTCAACAATGAGGGGGTGGGAGAAGGGGTGAATCCAACTCTCTATTATGCTTTTAACATTGTCCTGCCAAACCCAATTGATGAAGAAGTTACCGAGAATCTTTTACCGGATTTTCCAAGTATACTCACAATGAATAAGGAGATGATCAATATTTTCTTCTTTAAGTTCACATAAGAAGCATCTATTCACCAGTTGCAGAGCTCTTTTTGTAAGATCATCAATAGCCAAAAAAAAATTGTGACACACTGTCCACCAAAAGAAGCTAACTTTGGGGATAGTTTTATGCTTCCAAATATTCAACTAGTTGAAAGGGGCGGGAACATTAAGAACAATCAAGTTATAACCAGTGATAACTTTAAGAAAACCCCCTCAAAAAAAGATATAAAATCTTAGCGAATCTTTCCATTTTTTTAAAAAAATATTAACTTTCTTGGCAATTTTGTTTTACATCACTAAAATTTTGTAGAAAATTTTGGCCTAATCTTAAAAAATAATAGGAAAATACATTAATTATGATGGAAAATCCATCCAATGTAAAATTAATTCTCAACGAAACGTATGGGCCCAAGGGTGGAAATTATCGATGGGTTTAAGCGGTGGACTATAATATTTACTTGCCACCATTGTTTTAAAATATAATATAATGACCCTCATTATATTCTGTAAGGTAAAATGTACCCATGATCTGTAATTCTCATGGGGCTCAAGATTTCTTTTGGATCATTGTACTCTGCAAGGTAAAATGTATCCATAATCTATAATGCTCATGATACACAAAATTGTGGGTCCCATGAGCATAACAGATTGCGAGTACATTCTACCTCGTGGAATACAACAAGGGCCATTAGATTATATTGTAAAATAATCATGGAAAATAAGGATTAGAAATATGGTCCTAAAGCAACTAATAATTATGATATACTATTGGCGAATTAATATAGATTTCGACTCTAATTTATAAAATTTAGGCAAATCTGATCTAAACATGTATCAAATATTGTGGCAAATTTTTGAGTTAAATTTTTTAATAAAATAAATTATTTGGTGATTTAAATAAGACAATAATAAAATTTTGTAAAAAAGTAGCGATTCAAGTCATATTATAGCTCGAACTAGTATCCAATTTTGGATTCCCAAATTTTAACTATTAGCCAATTGGCAAATATTAGCCACTAAAAAAATCACTAGTTATAACCAGATTTCGCAGAGAATTCCCCATCTTGAGAGTCTGCCCAAACAAACTTATCTTGATAATTTAGTCTGTATAACCTATGATTTGAAATAATTCTTAGGAGTTTAGAGACAACGAGGTTAAGAGGATCATACCAATGGGGATCAATCCTCCAAGTAGGAGGGTTGGAAGTAGAGTTCCAATAGTCCTTCACCAAGCTTCCAAGTCTTCTTTTCAGATCAATTTGAATAGCAGAACATATAGGATGGAACTCCAAAGGAATATGTAATGTTCCTTGCCGATCTGGTCTAAAAATTTCCGTTTGCAACTTGGGAATGTTGACAAACAGTTTGCAAACAGCCTTCTCTCAGCTTTTAGGATTGTCTTCTTGATCACAAGAGGATGTCAAATGCAAAACTAAACTTCTAGCAATGATACCAAGGACTGAAAGTGTATTAAACTAATGTTTACAATCTTTGTTTCAGACCTTCTGTTGATACATGGGATTTGCACCCGATGCAAAGTTGAAAAACTCCTAAATCCCGTGCAACATGGGACTATTCTCAGGCTATGAGAATCCTATGGTGAGAATAGACCTCTAGATTATGGGTTGGCTCTCTTTGGATATTTCTTGAAAATACTGATTTTTAACAGAGGAAAAGGTAAGAAGGACAACGCAAAAATTAAAACTGAACTACTAGGTGATTCGCCAACTGATAAATGATTTGAATCTGCTTTTAAAATCTCACAAAATGACTCAACAAATAAAGCTATACTATCTCACAACTCTGTTACTCATGCCTGCAAAAAAGATTCTTATGAAAGGCTTTGACTTTTTTGATGTTCAAAAAAGGAAAACAGTAATGCTTTCACAATTTTTGATTCAACAGAATGAAAACACTTACATAGACTTGCACTATGACATGCTATTCTTTGCATTCAGTATTGAAGGACTCTGATAAAATAAAGGATGACACAATATTTCATCATATAACTCACAATCAATACTAAAAAACAAAGAATAATTGAGGAGGAAATAAACTTTTTATCGAAAAATAAGAGATAATTGCATTACAAATCTGTAGAACTCATAAGAAATGAGTTACAAAGCATGTGCCACTTGCTACAGAAGTCACCAAACTCAAAACTAGAGAAAGAAATGAGAAGAAAAGAAGACTTATAAAAATGGTTCCAAGAATTCAAATTTTAAATTTTGGCTCCAAAAAATGATGTGTTGTCCTTCCTCTCCCTCAAATCAGGCATGTAACTGAAAGATAACTCCTCCAAGGATGCATCAAGAGTTGTGAATCTCAAAACAACTTCATGGGTCGTATGCAACTGAAAACCCCTCCAAAATAGGGTTGTAACTGAATGAAACAAGGTGTTATGTGCCTCAAAATGCTCTTTGATTGAAACTCAATCAATCTTGACTCCTAATTGAAGTAGAACTCTCAATCAAGTGCTTCAAAATCCTTGATTTTGCTCCACATGTTGGCTAAACTTTCTCCAAGAATCTCCATGATCCATGCAAAACTTTAAAGCTCATCATTTGACATTGCATTCAAAGATACTTTATTGTATCCCTATTTTTGCATTTCAAATATCATTTATTTAAAGTGATTTATAATTATCACTTAAATAAAGATTTACATTTTGAATTAAATGCAAAAAATAAAGACTTATCTCATTATTTGAAAATTGTATGTGGCATCTCTATTTTGCATTTTATAAATAACTTTTATTAAAATGATTTATATTATCATTTTAATAAAGTTTTACAAAATTTGTTTTAAATGCAAAAATAAAGGAATTTGATAAAATCAAATGCAAAAGGCTTATTAAATGACTAAGTCTTTAAGAGATATTGTTTTTTAAAAGATTCAAAAAAAATCCCTAAG
This sequence comes from Sequoiadendron giganteum, assembly GCA_007115665.2. NCBI lineage: Eukaryota > Viridiplantae > Streptophyta > Pinopsida > Cupressales > Cupressaceae > Sequoiadendron > Sequoiadendron giganteum. Next base: position 187,280,269 of record CM021107.1, on the reverse strand, counting down.
GCAAAAGAGGATGCCACGGCCCTAATCACATATGAATAAAGCTTTTGGAAAAGCTAAGGCAAAAATGCCTCTCCTCCATCGACCTCCATAGGGTTTTTAGAAACCTAAAATGAAAGACAGAGATTCATTTTATTTCATTCACTTTCTGGAAACTATTGGGAGGCATCGCCATAAGGAGAAAATCCTAGGCCGAGCTGTATAAGCTTGAAATCTCTATATTGTTCGCCATTTCTTTGAAGATTTTGGAAGATTTAAGAATGTAAGTCTGATTTTTACTAAGCAATTTAGAAATTTCTCCATTCTTTAAAGTTTTTTGAAAGCTTTTAGCCACGGCTATGAGCAAATTCTGATGATTCTTTTGTGGAATTTGTTTTACCACTGCTTTCATCTCTGTTTGGCCGCCATGAGCACTCTTGACTAAGCTTTTTTTGGAGACTACAATTTAAGAAGTGCGTGGGTTTTTGCTAATTTTCTCTTCAAACATAAACTTTGGTAAGTTCGATTGCTTTTCAATCTGTGCTTTTTCCTAGCTCCACTTTCTCCTTTATTTATGTTGGAAGAAGCTCTCAGTATTTGAGCTTTTATGGCCACGGCCCCACTGTCATCTGGGTTTTGGTTGCCTTCAGCTGAAACCTCCTGTCAAGCCTATGGCCGTGTATTTCATTCTCTTGCTGATATTTCCTAGTTTTCCCTATGCTAAAGCTATAGATTCTCTATGCATTTTGAATTGTGATTCTTTCTTTTTCTGAGTATACAGGAGAACATAAACACTTTTATAAGAGAAATCTCAGGCCATGTCCATAGCCTCTTGACATTTGTATGGGTTCATTTTCTGAATGTGGCAAAAACATAAATTTCTCAATACCCAAGGGTTTCATATTCATTTCTATGGAGGCCATCATATGTGGAACTTCACAGGCAGCACAGTTGTCCTGTTTAAATCTCCTTCAGATAAAAACATTAACACTATGATGCACTATTTACTTAAAACAAACTTATGATGATGCAATCTTGTATTCAATTGAAGAGTTTTTCTTTACTCTTTCTTTATTTCACCTGCTGCTTCAAGATAACCATATATTTATCTTTTGATCTGCCCTCCCTTTCTGAACTTAACCTTGCATAACTTGTCATTTAAAGCTTCACATTGGCCTTTCTTAATATCTTTGTTGAGTTGATCGTTCAATAGCTCTTGACAACTTTATTCCTTACGAAAATTATGCTGATTTTGAAAGCATTATCACTGTTTCACTGTTTCTGATAACTGAATGCTATGAATGTTCTTTGACAAGGATTGATTCAAAATACCACTTTTTTAGAAGCCTTTGCATAAATTTTCTGAAGAATCTTTCATGGCTGCCTCTCTTATATTTGATATTCAAGATTATGTACTTTTCCTTTGCATTAAGAAATCTGCAATGAAATACTATATGCACTTAAAGTATAGATAAACAGGTTGTGCATATATATTATGATGATGACACTGCTTATGCTATTGTTATGAGCTAGGCTCAACCCTTGTGGGAGCCACATTTTTCACCACTCATGTGAAATTTGATGAACCAAAACGGCAACATTACTTTTCTTGTATCTGCACATGAATCAAACAAGTTAGAAAAACAGTGGATTTGATGATTTCTTTTGATGATTTGATTTGGCAGTTTTTCATTTATCTCTCAGATAATGATTAAGTTGATTTAGTTTGATAATAATTGCAAGTTATATATCTGTTGATAAGCATGTAATTGGATCTCATGACCTGAGCTCTAACAAAAAATTTCAATCAACTACAGGTTCTTCTGGAATTCAAGAGCAAGAGGAGTTGAAGACATTGAAGATCAAGCTAGAGAGTAATGAGTCAACCCTACACCAACCCTTAAGGCAATGACTAACATGACCTCCTCCTATATGTTTTTCTTCTTTTAGTTGATCTTCAGATGTATGATTTACACTTATTGCTGAGTTAAATCAACTTAGTCAAACCCACAGCTTGTGTGGGATTACAAAAACATATCTTTCAATAAATCAGTTACTTCAAAGTATGTAATGGCTTGAATCTCCATTTGAACTTGTTCTTAATTACATAATCTGAAATAACTGATATGAATTTGTTTAAAGCACATATGTATTGTAATCAAATGAAGTAATAATCTCAGCATATCTTGCTCCTGAACTACAATTCCTTTATGATAAATAGCAATAACATAAATTGCATAGAATAGTTCAGCTTCACAAATTATCCTTTGAATATTTGTTTTCTAAATGAAGTTTGCTTGTTGCTTTGTTGGATTGTTCAACAGTTTCACTTAAACTATTGGATAATTCTGATAAATCAGTTCTTAGAAAACCCTTCCCTCAGAAAATAAACGTTCAAAGGATGTCTAAATATCAAAAAATTTATACCCCAGCAAACAATTCACCCTTAAACTTCACTAATTTGTGCGGGAAGCAAAAAATTAGTAACACCTTCCATAACTCACAATGGATCTGCACTTGTTCGATAAACCCCCACAGCCTATAAACATTTAAGCAAACAGTTTCCATACAAGCTTCCACTTTAGTTATTGAATGCAAATGCAATATTATCTAATTTTCATTTCCTAGGTATGACTGGAATACATGTCAATATTCAATTACAGCCATTTCTATTTTTGTCGTCCATGTCAAGTGCAAAATCCAAACTGACATTATGATTTGCTCAATTGTGTTACAATGCTGGTATGATTCTAATTCTGATCTCTCTCAAATTATAGACAACTTTACTATAAATGTCCAGCAATTTATACAATTCTATGTTGATGCAATCAAGGCTGCCAAGAGTACTTAACTACTACTGCTCAGACCAGCACATCCGGAGATGTTGATGTTGCCTAGCGATTGTGGTAGAGAATCCTATCTTCGAATTTCCCCAAAATCAAGTGTCCATGTCTCAGCCAATGAAGACGCCCTCCAGTACAAGACAAATGAAGAGCTCGAGGATCAAATTAAGTGATTACGTCGGCTTCTTCAATAAAAACTCTAATCTCCTGATAGTCTCTTAGGTAATCACGACGATAGCTCCTTAAATGCGACTTGGCATAAAGAATGATTAAAGTTGCTCCCGCTCCTTAGTGATTTTAATGTCATTTTGGCAACGAGAGTGGTTGGGAGATTTAGATGTCTTCTATATTCAACATCGATAGGTAATAATAATACCGTGTTAGTGTTCATATATGACATGGTCCCCAGGTTGTATCTGTTGACTTTCCATTCAAGGTATAAATCCCTGTATATTTCTTTCTCCTTCATATACTTGCCAAGAGTATTCCGGTAGACTTAGTCTTTTCGTCCCATCCTGATCCCCTTATGTATTGTTGGCGATCATTTTTCTGCAATCGTGTTTTCTTCTTGTTCTTCCTCTTGCGACGGTTTCCTTATGCAATGTCGTTCATTCTCCTTTGTCTTCCCTCCTATTTCTTTCTTATTATCTTCCTCCATGCCTATTTGCCTAGAAGCTTCCTTCATTTAATACCCTTGACTTGGTAACTGATGTGTCCTCCCCATCTGGTGTTATTTGTGCCTTTCTGAAGAGGCAGGTCTTCTGCAAGTTTTCCTTTGGAATAATTAGATATTAAAATATTATGCATGCCATTTATATTTGATTATTTAGTATTATTTAGTGATTTTCATATGAATATTATAATACCCATTATATTTGTAATTATTATAATATTATTTTACGTTTATGTTTTATATTTATTTAATATCCATTATATGATAATGATTATGATATTATTCTAATTACAATATTTTAGTATTTACTTTATTATTAAAATTGTCAACATTTATATTTTAATATCATAATGATCTTAACATTCAGATTATTAATATCTATTATATTATAATAATATTTAAATTATTAGAATTCATATTGTAATATTTACGATATTATCTTGTGATAATTATAATTAAATTACTAATGTTTATACTTTTACTATGTTTTTATCTTATTTACTTATTTCAATTGTTATCTTAGTGTTGTGATTCCGGGGACATGATAGAATAGCAGAAATCCATGGGTCTTCCCAAGGTCTTCCCAAAACCTAACCTTTTCTCCATTACCAATCTGTCATCGCAGCCCCTTAACCAGAGTATCTTTGGTCTTCACCAGATTGTTCCCAACGTTCGAACCTCTTGGCAACTAATGAGAATGAATAAGAGCAATACCTTCTTTTCCATTTAGATATTTAGCCTTCATAATAGTAGACCATTCAAAATTCTTCTTCAACAATTTCCAATTGAATTTGGTTAGGAGGGCCTTATTCATCAATTTAATTTTTCTTATGTCTAGGCCTCCATTTTGTTTATGAGAACAAATATTATCCCAATCAATCAAAGAGAGCGCCTTTGTTTTTGTTCAGTACCTAACCATAGGAATCTTCTTTGAAGTTGTTCTAACTTATCAACCATGATTCTAGGAATATTAAAGAGGGAAAGCAAGTAAACAGAGGAGCTTTGAAAAGAGGCTTTAAGCAATTGGAGCTTTCTAGAATTACTTAGCAGAACACCCTTCCAAGCCGCAAGCTTCCTTTGGACCATTTCAATCAAGTTAACACAAGCAAAGTTTTGGACTTTTCCTAAGGAAAGGGGCATACCTAAGTAAGACATAAGGAGTTGTTGTATATTGCAATTGAGTGCCCTAGCAATTTTCTTTTGCAACCTAATGGGGACATTAATGAAAAAAAGGCCACTCTTATCTAGGTTAATATTTTGGCCAAAAACGTGGGCATAATCAGAGAGAATTCTTACCCATTCAGAGGCTTCAGCTATAGACGCTTACCCTATTAAGAGAGTGTCATCCAAAAATTGTTGGAGAAACAAGCCAAAGGTGGGAAGCAAGTATAAAATCTTTGAGATTGTCCCTTCTAATACTATTCTCAATATTTCTGCCCAAAACCTTCACAAGAAAAATAAACAAATAAGGGGAGAGAGAATCCCCTTGCCTAATACCACCTAAAGCTTGAAAATTGCCATAAGGGCTACCATTGATCAAAATAGAGAAAGCAGGAGTGGAGAAACAAGCTGCTTTCAACTTCATAAATTTTCCCTATAAACCAAACTTTTAGAGTACACTAGAAAGGAACCGCCAAAAAACTTTATCATAGACTTTAGAAATATCAAGTTTTAATATCATTCCTTACTTGTTGCTTTTATCCATAGAATGGAGAGTCTCATGGACCAGAATGATAGCATCAGTGATTTGTCTTCCTAGAACAAAGTCCTTTTGATTTTGGTGAATGATTTTTTGAAGAAAAGGCTGAATACACTTAACCAGCAACTTCAAGAAGATCTTATAAATTGTATTACAAAGACTGATAGGTTTGAATTTTGTCATCTAATTTGCACCTGCCCTTTTAGGAGTGAGGCCTATGAAGGTATTATTCATTTCCTTTAACAAATTTTCAGAATAGAAGAATTTTTTGACCACTTGAACAATGTCTTTACCAACAATCTCCTAATAGATTTGAAAAAAGGCAAGGGGAAACCCATCTGGCCCCAAGGCTTTAAGCAGGTCAAAGGAGAAAACAATCTCTTCAACTTCCTCCATAGAGATGACCTTCATTTCAAACATATCTTGAGGGATTATTGATTTTGGGATGACTTGGAGCAGCTGATCAATAACAAATTCATTCTGCTGAGTCCAATAAATCGTGGGATTTAACATATCCTTATAGAATCTAACACCCTCCTGTTGAATTTGATCTTCAAAAGAAGCCACATTACCATTATCTAAGATTAGCTTGGCAATCTGGTTCCTTTTCGTGTGTTTGAGAGTAGTTTGATGGAAGAATTTGGTATTCCTATCTCCTTCCTTCATCCATTGGTCCCTAGATCTTTGTTTCCAAAAGATTTCCACTTTTCCAATTAGGTTATGAATAGCACTAAGGACAATTTTTTCTCTAATGCAAAGCTCCTTAGAAGCCCCATCCCTATCCATTTCATATTGTATACACTTAAGTTGCTCCTTGGCCTCCTTTTGGATCAAGATATTCCCAAAGGAGTATCAATTCCAATCCTTAAGGTTCCTCTTGATATACTTCAACTTTTGGACCATTTTAAACATAAACGTTCCTTGAATATCAACAATCCACCAAGTTTCAAACAGAGATTTGAAGTCCAGGTGGTGAGTCCACATAATTTCAAATCTAAAGGGAAAGGAGTTCTTGGTATGAGAAGACTTCCAATGTAGAAGAAGAGGAGTATGGTCAGAGCCAATTCTATGGAGAGAGGTTAATCTGCGTTGATCAAATAAATTCCAGTCAGTCGAGACAAGGCATTTGTCCAGACTAACTCAAATGAGGTTATTCCCAACTCGTTTATTGGACTAGGTGAATTGGAAGCCTTCCAAATCAATGTTAGGCAGACCTCTGTGGACGAAATTTTTAAGATACATCATACTGTCTGAGAAGTCCAAGGCACCTCCCATTTTTTCTAAAGGGTAAAGAGGAGAATTAAAATCTCCATCCAACAACCAATTAAATTCCAAGGGCCAAAAATGAATGTCTAAAGGCAAGGAGGTTATTCTACGTATTACGACATTGGACCAGGTTGTTAGGAGCATAAATATTAGAAAGAATCCATTCAGCTTGGACATCTTGGCTTTTGAAAAGGACATTGATGAAATTTTTATTATCAGATAAGAGATTACCTTCCAAAAGATATTACAAACTCTGCCCAAATCCTTTATTAGATTCTTGAGGATATTATGCTTATGGGGACTATTGAGTCCCCTTATATTCCATGATAATATAATCATTTTTATTTCTTCTAAAGCTAATATGCTCTGGAGTGCTTTGTCTACCACTTGTCACTTCTCTAGCAGTGGTTCTTTGTTTTGCTTCTCTCGCAGATTTCCTCCCAAATTTAGAGTCATTAACCATATTTGTCATCTTTCTCATACCTTATCCTTCTACGAACATGTAGGAGAGTAGATATTTTTGGTGGAGGTAGTCAGAGCTCTAGGAGAACTTGATTCTTCAGCCCAAGAGTTCAACAGTTTTTGGTTTAAATGTGAGAATGAAGGCAAGGAGGCAATCTCCTTAGAAGAATCAGGGAGAGTTCTTCTTTATTAATCTCTGACCCTTTAAGATTCTCCCCAACAACATTTTTAATCTAGGTAGAAAGGGTTTTTTCTTCTTCGAGATGAGAAATGATATCACCGTTAATAATAGGAGATATACTAGGTGGGGAGCCAAAGACAAGAGGAGAAGACCTTTCATCCATTTCTAAGTGCTTCACCAAGGGGCAAGGCTCAATCACAACAAGAGGAACTCCACAATCCTTCCTTGGGCCAACTTCAACATCCTAGGAGAGCAGCACACCTAATAAGTTATCCTTTAGCCGAGAGTCTATGTTGGACTCCACTAAAACCTCAAACACAGTTTCTCAAAGGCTGCTCCAATATAGGCTTAGGATTCACCAAACTGGAACCCTCAATCTGACCATGAGTAGTGGATATCATTGGTTTAGTGACCCCCTTAGACATGGAAACCATTAACGAGGCCTTGCTCTTCTGAGTTGGTTCTAAGCTATTCTTTATTTCCAAACCGCCTTTTGGATAGGAATTGATGAGGTGACCAATTTGAGAGAAGTTTTGACAGTATAAAGCAGAGTTCTCGCATTCAGTTTCTTGAGTCCATTTACCCAGTCTAGAATCCAATAAGATGGAGGTGGGAAAGATTTAATGAGGTTCAATACTAACACAAAATCTTGCATATACAAATCTAGATCTAAATTTTGTAACATTGTCAAGAGAGAGAAACTTGCCAAAGGAGTTGGCTATACCGGCAATTATTTCCTCGTCCCAAAATTCTAGTGGGAGACTCGAGAGTCTCACCCAAGTAGGGACAGCAGTAGCAAAACCTTCTGAAGGGTTAAAACCTGGGCACATTTGCATAGAGCAAGGCTTTGTTTGCCAAAGAACTAAGGTCCTTGAGTGAGGATATAGAGACAATCTTCTGATAGGGAAAAGGAAAAGAAGAAAAGACCCTTGAGAAATGCTGAGAAAGACACATTGCATTTGATAGGCCATTTGGACTCCACCCATTTTCGAACCAACTCAATGTCAAAACGTCTCCCAGATAATTTGCCAACCAACGCATTGTCCATCTTAGCCATGGTTCTATCCAAGGTAAGGTCCTTGAATTTTAACACAAACACCCTCCTCGAAGTGCACAATTTGGATAACATTACTAATAGTCTTGTCATGCTTGTTAAAAGGTCATTCCAATGCACAGAGGAGATAGTAGGACCAAAATCACAGGCGAGAGAAGATTTAGGGGCAGAGGAGGACCCACCCAAACAACTTTTACTGAATGTCTCATCAACTGACTCATCTACCAAGCAAGCAACAATAAACACAATGCTTGGAGGCCTTTGCAAACCGAGCATCATAGATTCCCGCCCATTGCTTGCCACTCCCATTTCAAATTGATTCTACATCTAATTACTCAAAGTATATATTGATGAGCACACAATTATACTGAGGAGGGGGGTGAATTAGTATAATGCAACTTTTACCAATTTAAAACTTTATCAATCACAATAGCAACTATGCAAGAATATAACAATAAGAACAAGTTGACGCCAAGATTTTACGTGGAAACCCTTACGAGAGAAAACCACAGTACAAATAATGTACTTTATATTTATATAAGCTTACAATGATTGTAGGCACCAACCTACTAGAGGTACCAACCTCTTAATCTGTTTTGTAGGCACCAACCTACAAGGAGCACCAACTCCCTCTTCCAAGGCACCAACCTTGGCTAACAAGAGGCACCAACCTCTTATGATAAACCAACTCCCTAACTTGGTTTAGTAGGCACCAACCTACACGGAGCACCAACTCCCTCTTCCAAGGCACCAACCTTGGCTAACAAGAGGCACCAACCTCTTATGATAAACCAACTCCCTAACTTGGTTTAGTAGGCACCAACCTACACGGAGCACCAACTCCCTCTTCCAAGGCACCAACCTTGGCTAACAAGAGGCCCCAACCTCTTATGATAAACTGAAAATCTGAATTCTGCTTTTTACTTTACTCCAATCCTTTCTTTGTGATGTATGTTGTAACTCTAATGCCCACACAAGAAATATAATCTTCTATTCTGATTTCACATCACCATTCTCTCTCTCTCTCTCTCTCTCTCTCTCTCTCTCTCATACAGATCTGCATCTTACTATTTGTTTATACACTCTTCGCGGATGTGTTATTATACTTAAGAAAATTCTGTTCTTACAAAGTCTGATTTCTCATGATAATCTCTTGTGTGTTCAAAAATATTCTTTTATTCTGCCACAAATCTTCTGTAGATATCTTTTAAATTCTCATTGTAAAACTCACACCACATTGCAAATCTGATTTTAATCTCATATATATATTCACAAAGATAGGTGACTCCATGAATTAATGTGTCCTTTCAATGGATAGCAACTCTTCAACTTAAACGCACCTCTTCAAATCTTGTTTGCTTAATGACACTCTTTTATATTGAATCGCACCCCTCTCTATTTAATTGATTTTTAGTAAACTGAAATTTGCATAATTTAAATGAATCGCATCACTTCAGATTATTTGAAGTTTGCATCGCACCACTTTGACTTTTAAATATTATTAGTTTGCTTTATTGAAATGATCGCATCTTTTCCTTATGTAATGAATAAGACAGATTCGTCTTATTTGACTTTTGTCTTATGTGCCTTTTTGTCTTGTGTGTATGTTTGTCTTTATATGCTTCATCTTATTCCCTGTCTTATTATGTTTTGTCTTATATGGTATTAGTCCGTTTCTTCTTTTGTCTCATTTACTTCCTTAAGTCATTCGCTGCATTTTGTCATCTTTTTTCTTATGTGATTAAATCAATGTCTTTATTCTGATTTGTCTTGTTCTGTTTTGATAAGGATCTTATTTAATTTATTTACTATTATTTTATAACTTCAGTAACCTTTTACCAGCAACTTCTTTGATAAGATTTGTTTTGCTTCAGAAATTAATTTCTGCTTTGATCGAATTATCTTAACACATTCTTTAATTGCTTGTTTAATCTGAAATCGCATCCTGTCAAAGGTAAATTGTATCCTTAATGAACAGCGATCTTAAAAGGAAATTGATTTTAAGATATCGATCTGATATGTGATCGGTTCTTCAAAATATTGATGCTTGCATATCTGTTTATGCTCTTCAAATATCTGCACAAGAATTCTTCATAAAGCTGTTCTGAAATAACATCGATCTTTCAAATATATTAATCTTCAGTTATGCTAATCTTCTCACTTTACCTCGACTCATCAATGACAATATCCAACAAACTCCTCATTCTTCCTTTGACATTAACGATAGCAAACTTCATATTTGTACCTTTGACATCAATGACAATATTTCCAACATATATGTCAGGTTGTTATTATTAATGTGTAAATCATGAGAAACCTAGGTTTGTTATTTTAGGAAAAAATAATGAAGTTTGAAGTATAATATTCAGCCATGAATGTTGTTGGGCAAAGATTACATATTTGGAGTTTATAAAGGTCCAAAAAAAAAAATTTAAGTATAAATATATTCACCCTAAACATTTGGTTGTGGCATTATAAAATATATCAGAGCCATTGATTTTAATTACATTTGCTAAAGGTTTTAAGAAATATTTGCATTTATATTAGCGGGGACATTACACCTGTTAACCAGGTAACAAGTCTTGGCAACTGCTTCTACTCACAACTTTTGTTCTAGACAAGCCCCACTAAGAATACTACTAGCCCTCTCATCAACATCCAATTCATCCTTTCTACAACTCCATTCTATTGAGGGGTATACAAAGTTGCCATGTGTCATTCTATACCGTTTTCTTTACAAAAATTGTCGAAATGTACTAAACAAAACTCACTGCCATTATCAGTCCTCAAACACTTAATCTTTTTACAAGTCTGATTTTCCACAAGAGTCTTAAACTCTTTAAAACAGCTTAAGACTTTAGTTTTACTTATGAAAATATAAACCCATATCTTACTATAATCATCAATGAAAGATACATAATATACAAACTTAGAAATCAAAGGAACACTACAAGACAAAAAACATGAATGTACCAAGTCCAATATCCCAGAAGATTTGTAAAAACTAGAATAAAACTGCACACGATTTTGCTTTCCATAAATGCAATGTTTGCAAAAATCACTCGAGATTACAATCATTCAACTCCTCAATGAGGTTTTTATTTTTCATGGTCCAAAGACCCTTCTCACCAATATGACCAATCTCTACAGCCATAACATTATTTTCTTAACAAAAAAAATTGTTTCCAAAGAATGAGCACCCTTAGGTACCCAGAAAGCACAACCATCGAAAGTGGATGCAACACACCTCTTTGTTGTTGGTTCCAATGGTGAAGGTGAAGACTCTACAAATCTTTTCATTTAAGTAAAACTGTTGCACTAAATTGTGCATGCATCAAGCTAAAAGAAAGTGCCAACTCGAACACCCTTTGTGAGCACCATAGCTCCTCTAATAATCTTACACCCTCCACTTGAAAAAAACAACCTACATAGGCATATCATTCAATTTACTTCCAGATAAAAGTTTATGTGCCAAACCAAGGGTATGCAACACACCATTAATTCCCTTCACACATCCATCAAAGTATCTAAATGAAACTCATCCACAACCAACTATCTTCAAGTGAGAATCATCATCTAAGTACACCTCACTGTCAAATTCTTCATACTTAGTGAGCCAACCCCAATGTGAGGTCATATGGAAAGATGCACCAAAATCAATAAGCCATGCAGCTTTTGATGCATGTGTAGCCAAAGCTATGACAAAGGCATTGCCATCATCGTGGGAAGATCTATCAACTTCATCATCAGAATCATTTTTCTTTTTGTTATTTTTATTCTTATTTTCCTCTTTGAAATCCTTTTAGAAATGTCCAAGTTTGTCACAATTCCAACATAGTGCCTTGGATTTACTAGGAGACTTAGATCTGCCACAAGATTTGGATCTTGACTTGTCTTTCTTTATGTGCTCCTCCTTGCCTTTTTCTCTAGGTCTTCCACAAACCACAAGGATCTCCTTAGCCATTTTAGAAGTTTTCCTCTGCATCTTTTCAAAAAGTAATGATGCAACCACCTCATCCATCTTGAATTTGGTCTTAGTTCTCCCAATGCCCATCACAAGATGGTCATACAAATCAGGCAATGAACATAATAGATTCATACAACAATCCTCTTCCATTTTAACACCACAAAGCTCAATTGGGCAACAAGCATATTGACGGCATTCAAATGATCAAATATGGATACACCATCCTACATTCACAAAAAATACTTCTTTCTCAAGAATATCTTATTCACCAAAGATTTTTAACCTAATAAATTTCACCAAGCTTTTTTGAAAGGTTTGTTGTAATAGTCTCTTCCTAAACATTCAAAAGAATTAAATCCACCAAACAAAGTTTAACAAGACCCTTAGCCTTTCTCTCCATCAAGTCCTAGTCTTCTTGTTTCATACCCAATAGCATGGTACTAGAATTTGCAACCCATAGATTTTTGTCCACAAACATATCCTCCGTTTTAAGTCTCCAACTCAAAATTTCTATCATTAAACTTCTCCATTTTAATTTTTCCAGATGTGCTTGCCATCTCTTTCTACAATAAAGTAAAAAATACTTTGTGCAAGCTCCCATTCAATTGAAGATTAGTACAAAAATCCCTCTACCCAACAGCTAGGATCAAAGGTGATCAAGCTCTAATACCAACTAAAAGGAAGCAAAGCATGCAGAAATACTTCCTACACCAATCTAATATAGAGAGTATTATGCAAATTTTAATCTTTTCAACTTACAAAAAATAGAAATAGATATGCACATAAAATAAACAATATACCATAACATAGATGTACGTAGGGAAAACCCTTTCAAGAGAAAAAACCCACACAATGTATTATTCAATAAACCAATGGAATACAATACACTTTGAAAGCAAGCTCTTACAATATCATTGCCAACATGTAAAACTAGAGTAAATTTAGTAGCATAATGATACCTACAAATCAACCATACGAACTACAACTCCAAGCACCAAATAAATAGATGAAGTACAAACTAGAAGCCATGAATGGTTTGGGAAAACCATTTGCAAACCCATGAGAGGTATGACACCCAATACTTGAGTTCAAATTCCAATGCCCCTCCTTGGTCTTGGTTTTCCCAACTATTTTCAGCATATTCCTTACATGGGCACACCAATTTGTCCTCATTCAACATTCAAAAAGATGCTCCATTGTAGATGCTTTTGCTTGTATAACTATTTCTGGTCAACAATCTCCGACTTTTGGTCTATTTTGGTCCATTCAACAAGGGTGCCCTCTCGCCTCCGCTCTCTATGTATTGGTTGTTGAAGGTTATGGTTACCTCCTTACTCAAGCAATTGCCCACTCCCCTATCAAGGGGTTTGTTATTCCCAATTCCAAGCAATAATTGATTAATGGTCATTTTGCCGATGATTCTTTCCTCACGCTTCGCAAGGAAGAAGAGAATATCTCTCAAGCCCTCAAGTGCCTTGACATTTTTTGCCAAGCCTCTAGCTCTAGCATTCAATGGCACAAGACTTTGTGTTATAGACAATCCTTCCTTCCCAAGCTTGCCTAGTTAGATTCCTGTGATTGGAACTGGATTGACCATGGAGAAAAATTTTGATTCTTAGGCATACCTTTTGCCTTCCACACCAACCCTGTCGATCTTTGGCAAGTGATGCTTACAAGAATCAAGAAAAATTTACAGTACTAGATCACCAAGCCTCTCTCATTGGCTAGTAAGTTTCAGATTTGTTCCAAGATTTTGGTGGCCACTCATGTTTACTATTCTTCTTGCTAGGTTCCCTCCAAGGCCTCATACCTTAAAGTGGAAAAATTCCTCAGAGATTTTCTCTAGCCGTCTAATGATGGGCACCATGGCTTTCACAGAGTGGCTTGGGAATTTTGTTGTTTTCCGCAGGAGGCAAGAGATCTTGGATTGATTTCCATTCATTGGCAAGGCATTGCTTTGTGTACCAGATGGATTATTAAGGTGCTCACCGGCAACAAGGCCTAGAAAAATCTTGTTCGCCATTGCATTAGTTCTAGTGTCCCTCATGACCATCTAGCCTAGAAGAGTATGGATATTGGCACTCTTTTGACTATGAAGGAACCAATTCACATACAGTGCACCTTTGTGATCAAGAGTATCTAGAAAGCTTAGGAAGCCATCAAATTGTGGCTTTGGTGAGCTGGAGATACTTTTCGCAATGGTTTATACATTAATCAATATTCTATCTAGCAGTCCTAGCTCTTCAACTCTTAGAGGAGATCGTTGGCTCTCTTACCCTAGACCCAGGCTCTCAAATTCTTCAAGAGACGAGCCAAAACCTTGCCAAATTTCATTCATCCGACCACTAAGAATTTACTTCCTTGGGCTGATTTCAAACAAATATTCAAACTTTCCAACCAAGATCAAGAAACTTACCAGACTGCTATTGCCTCCAGTCCCGTGCAATCACTCCACAAGTTGGGCATGTGGAGCTTCAAACCTTGGTGGAAGGATTGGAAGTGGTTTCCAAATACTCCCTTTCAGAGCTATAGGCCCTCTAAGTTTTATTCTTGGCTCTCTCCTCATTTGCATATGATTGATCAACTTAATTTCCACTAGCAGTTTCAATCCTCTTATGGGGTTTGGCAAAAACGTTTCTAGGGTGTATGGGCTGCTATTCTATAAAAACCCCTCTATAATTGAACCAAAATCATACATTCCTCTTCATACACATTTTGTCAAACACTTGGCATACTCTCTTAGGTTAAAAGGTTTTCTTTTGCAATCTTGTTTGCTCAGACTTTTTAAGGGTTTATTGCATAATAGTGATGACAATTGAATGATAAATAAACATTACAATCATTGACTAGTTCACAAGAATTATCTAAAAGTACTGTGATAGTAATAAATCAAAATGATATTTGCATTAACTTTCAGATTCTATTTGGAAAACAATACTCAGAATTTACAGAGCTTTGTGAGTTTATTTCTGACCTTTGACAGTCCCATGGACAGCATTCAGGTGACAAATTTAATTCTGAGATACACTCAAATATTGCAGTCCACAAATGTCAGATCTGCAGTCTCCAAGGTGGCAACAATAGTAAGATATCTAAGATGCCAAGTTAAGAGATATTAAACCCTTATATTCCCAGCCTGAAATTGCTGCTCAACACCCAGCAACCTGACTTTTTACCTTCAGAAATAGGGCAGAAAATAGCCCATTATCTGCCCTTCATTTGTCAGTAAAACCTGCAACCAAACCTCATGTCTAGGGCACTGATTTGTCCAACAATAAATAAAAACCCTAGTAACCCAAAAAAATCAACAATTTCTTGGTTACTGTAGCACGACATTGTAGTGCAGCACTGTAGCAGTGTGGAACACTATATCATCTGTACGGAATACTGTAGCAGTTGCACCGACTATTGTGGCATCTGTACGGATTACTGTAGCATGCTTCCATAATTCATCAAAACTTCAAAAACTTCAAAACTATCTCTGCAGCAATTTATTCTTTTAAGCTTCAACCCTCCATTAACTGATCAAATAAGCACAAGTGTGAATTCTGGAATGAATCCACCCAATAGGCTGAATGGGTTTTTGTCCAAACAACCATCCTACCCAATGGTTTTCACCCTAGGGCACGCTGAACCTACAAACACAAGCTCTCCAAAATTCTCTAATAAAAAATATCAAAACCAAGATGATGAAAAGATTTGTTCTCCTCTCCTTTTAAAGGCTCAACTGAGTCTTCTAGAAGAATCCAATGTAAACTCCTCAAAGCTTCTAGAAGCACACTTTTATTTCATAAAGTGACTTTATAATATTTATTATTTTTATTTTAGTCACTTTAATTAAATTAATTAAAATAAAGTTATCCTTATGATTTAATTTATTTAGACAACTTTATAAATAATTAGTTTAATTTTTATTCCCTTAAAAATGCCTAATCGTAGCCTATGGGAATAAAAGAGGCTAGATGGCCCTATTGGAAGATCACTCGGAAAAAGGGGATATTACATATTCTAGAGCCTAAATTGGCCCATTTTGCTTGGTGTCTACTACAGCAAGGTCTTCCCATGGGGACCAGGCTCACTCACATGAGTGTTCCTACAAAATGAGACCCTCAAGCACCTCTTCTGGTTCTATCCTCAGGCTCAAGAAGGTTGGACTTGGATCCATGACTTTTTTAAACCCTTCCAGCCCACTCCCATTTCATGGCACATGGTTTTTCTTGGGGATTGGTCTAATCTCACTCACAAGTATACTCAAATATGGCACACTTTCAAGGTGGAAATTTTATTCAGTATTTGGAAGGATAGAAATGTTGTATTGTTTAATTGCAACATTGTTGATAAATGTTTTTCTTTGTACGCTAAAGCTATGATTTGCTATAATGTTCTTATCCAAATTCAAGTGCAAGTCAATAAAGTTGCACACGAAGTCTCTCATTAGTTTTATCGACTGGGGAAACGCCCCTTGCACTGTGGCCAAGGTGCCTCCTGACTCCACCCCTCCTCGAGGACGTCGGCATGGACATAGCCACTCTTACAGAAGGGGCAGTTGAGGTGACCACGAGTCTCGCACTCGAGGTCCTTTGCAAAATCCTCAAGATACTACTGCCCTTGGAGGATGGTCTTAGCCTTTAGAACCGCCATCTCCTCGACAGGACACTAGCTGGCTTGACACCAACCAATTTCCCCATGTGTTACTTGCCATCTCTCTAGCTCTCACTTAGCCGCCCCCAAAGGAGAATGTTGAAGACAACACTCTCATTGGTTGGAAGCCAATTGATGATTCTAACCTTGGTGATATTTGGGGGAAACCTGAGGATAAAGATCCTCCTCTGCCTAGCATGGCCATGGTTGCTTAATGTAATGTTTTATTTTTCAAAGGCTTGGCCCTTTTTCAAGGTGTGCTCTCCTACCAACCTCCTTTTTTTTGTGAATATTGTACTATTTTCTTTATACTAATGCAAAGTTAAATAGGATATATTCATCAAAAAAAAAATGCTCCATGACAAGTGTAACAACCAATCATAATGCTAATCAAAATTCCAATGTAACCTCCCTCTTACATGCTCTTGCACATTATAGAATTTGTCATATGTAACTCCCTTCATGATGACTTTACACACACCACAAGATGCTAACACATGGCTAATCCACTAATCCATCCCACCTCAAAGTGGGATGCCTAACTCCTCATAGAAGACAAAACTCACTAAGAGATGAAGTCTAGTAAGCCTCCAAGTGGGAAGCCAACTCTCACAAGAAAACAAAATAGCAAGTACATACAAAATATATAAAAATGAACATTGGGAATGAAAGGTTGAGACACATTTTCCTAACAGGAGGGAGATTCAACTTGTAGGCCACTTTGCCCACCTACTATAATAATCAAAAAGTTGCATAGAATTCTGGTGTTCACTTCCCTCTACTTGTAAACTTGAAAGATGTTTGCTTATATGGCTGAATGCATGGAAAGACCAAGTCCTTTTTGATGAATGTGTACTCAAAACAATGTTGATTTGCCTGTTGTTTCATATGTTTTTGAGTCGGGGACAATCATCCTAGAGAGCTTTGAGAAGATACTCCCAATGGCTAGTCATTGAATCAACAGCTAGTAGCTTGGAACTATCTAGCAAGTAGGATGTGAGGGATGGTGGAGGTTGGTTGTACATATATTTATATGGCATCATCTTGGTGGAAGAATGGTAAGAGGTGTTGAACCACCACTCCTCAAGGGGTAGCCATTTAACCCAATGAGTGTTATTTTGAAGCAAAGCAAGTCAAATAAGTCTCCAAGCATTTATTTACTATCTTTGTTTGACCATTAGTTTCTAGGTGCTATGTTGAGCTCATTTTCAATGGTGTTCTCTACAAATTGAATAGTTCTTGCCAAAAGTTACTATTGAAGTTGGGGTCACAATCACAAACAATGGAAGTGGTCAAACCAACAAGCACATTGCTAGTGAATGCCAAAGTCTTCCATCTTGCATCAATACTTACCTTACCCAAGACATCGATTTCAATGACAAATGGTTTTGAAAGCATCAATTTCAATGACAAATGATTTTGAAAAATTTAGCATGGCAAGTACTAGTGTGGTAAACATGGCAAGCTTGAGAAGGGCAAAGGCACAAGCTCTATTGCTTTGGACCATATGAAGGCATTTTTCTTAACATTCCCATTCAAGGAGCAACAATTTTACCATAGCCTTGGACAAATTTATAATAATAACCTACCTAAAAATTCCCAAACACTTTTAAGAGTGTGGTTTCGGCCAATTTTGCAAGTTCACAATTTTCTTGAGATCAACCTTAACAACTTCAATGGAGACAATATGGCTGAGATATTCTATCTCCATTGTACCAAAGAACACTAAGAGCACTTTGCAAATAATTGGTTTGCTAATAGTAGTTGTAGGGTCTAGTCGAAGAGCATGAGATGCTCTTCCCATGTCTTGTTGTACACAATAATGTCATTGAAAAAAGACCAATATGAACTTCCAAAAGAATGGCTGGAAACCATCATTCATCAGACTCTAAAATGTGAATGATGCATTTGTGAGGTCAAATGGCATCACCAAAAATTCATAATGGGCCTCATGAGCATGGAAAGTTGTCTAAGGAATATCTTTATTCCTCAAGCAAATCTAATGGTAATCAAAGTGTAAATTGGTTCCATGCAGCTCATCTAACAATTCATCAATGACAAAGATAGGGAACTTGTCCTTCATTGTGATTTTGTTAAGCTCTCAAAAGTACACACACAATTTCCATGAGCCATAGTTTTTGTGAACCAATAGTACTAATGAGAAATACGAATTAACACTAGACCAAATGACCCCAACATTGTGCAATTGTTTCTTCTCAATTTCAAGTTTTTGCATATAGGGGTAATGATATAGGTGAGTATTTGGTGGTCAAATACTCATAATTAGTTTGATATTTGGTGAGTGTTGAGGCAGTAATCCTTAAGGTGCTACAAATACTTGTGAATGCTTGTCAAGGAGTAAATGCAAGTCCATATGGTCAACTAAGTCATCCATTGTCATTTGCATAGCAAAAAGTTGAGCCATGAGTCCTTGCAACCCCTTCTTAATAATTTCTCCATGCAATGTGAGTTAATAATTTGGGTAGGTCTTGTTGTCACACACTTAAAATATATTGTTGCCCATTAGTAGTGAATTGCATCCATAGTTTAGTGAAATCTTGCACGATTGATCCAAATGTACAAAGCCATTGAGCACTCAAAACAATGTCACACTTACTTAACAAATGTGCAAACATATTAGATTGTAGAATGCAATCTCCCGTTGAAATCCAAGCATTTTCCTTTATAAGCCAAAGTGCCCCCATTGTCAATCATCGTCTCAAAATTGTTGCAAGAATACACATAACAAGCTACTATCTTGGCCACTTGAGGGTCAATGAAGTTATGTGTGATGCCAAAATCAATGAATATGGTTAGGTAATGTGCTTTGAAGTAGCCCAACACCTTCATTGTTTGGGATGTGGTGATCCTAGCTAAGGCATGCACAAAAATTTTAAGGGTTGAACCATCACTCACCCATTTCTTTGAGTTGTTCCTCAACTAAACCATCTTTTGAAAGAATCCAAGGTGTTTGACGATGAAGGTGTCTCCACATCTAAGAGATAAATTTATGTCCAGTGCATTTATGCCCCAAAGCATATTTCTATGGGTGGTGGTTAAGTAACTAGACTAGTGACGGGTAGTTGCCCTAATGTGGTATGGGTTGAAATGTCTATTGATTTTTGGCTTGTGGTGATTTATAGGGATGGCATTAGACAACAAATTGAATTCTAAATAATTTAGCCAATCTGAGAGCTTCCATAAATGTGGCAAGCTTAAACATAGTGTGTTTTTTTTGGATGGATGTCTTCCTTCATGCCACTAATAAAACAACTTTTGAAGAAATTATTGTCAAGCCCACTTGTCTAATTTGATACCCTTTCAAACCATTTGGTGATCACAAACCAAATAAGTTTTTCATAGTTTTGTTAATGCCCTTGTGAAATCTTCGTACTCACTTGAGCCATAATGGGTGAGAAGGTGCTCACAAAATTGATTCCATGGGAGAAAATTATATATTCTTTTCCAATCATTGATACCACTAGATAGCTTCAGGTTGAAGGTGGAATTAAGCAATGGAGAGTTTTTTGGCCCATGGAAATTTGATTGACTGCAAAATACTACTCTACCTATATAACCAACTTGCAAGGCTGTCACCATTGACTTTATGGAAAGTCCAGTTTAGGTCTACATTGGATCCTACCAAAAGTTTGCTGGCCTTGGAAAGTATTTTCTCCAGTGTAAGAGCTCTATCCCATATCTAATTATCCGCTCTTGTCGAATGGTTGACTCATGGAGTCATATTTGGCATTAAGATCAATCAATCAGTTGTCAAGATCATCAATTTGATATAATTTGTCCAACTTGACAATTACTGAACCCTAGTTAACTATGTTAATAGTATGTTTTGTATCTCTTCATCCAAACTTTCCAAAGAAAGATCCCATAGGTCCTGTAATCTGCAGCCACCAACCATGTCAGTCACCGAAGACCTACCAAAGAGGTTACTAGAAAATTATACCAAAATGATCAGCAAGACAAGAAACAGATAATTTGGGATAATTTGTAAATGGTTGAAAATAAGTCACCCTAGACTTTTTAATAATAATACCCTGTGAGCTTATTTTTTTGACAAACTCTCAAACTCTTCTTGGTTTGTGAGAATTTCGCCTCTCGAGTTGCAAATTACGAACTATATAGGAGCTTAACACCTAAGATGCAACTAGCACAATTTCTTTAAATTCAAAATGCTACAGGTCACTATCCCACTATATTATTGTACAAATTTGTTCTGATCTACCAAATATGCTTGCATTTGTTCACAACTAGGGTTTAAGCAAGAAATTTCAAGGCTAGGGTGTGTCTAATCAATAAGCTCTCTGACATGCTTATCTCATTTGTGAATAGTGAACTAGCCTAATATTTTAGAGCTCTAACTACGAAGGATTCCATTGTCTTATAGCTGTACTAACCTTTCTCCAAGATACGAATAAAATAACTTCCCGATGCTAACTGCCAACCAGCACAATACAGATTTCAAACAATTGATGGCTTCTTATGGCGAAGTTTCTCCTAATCCTAGAGGGTCTCTCAATATATACAAAGGTACATGGATGCTCATGGTTGTATACAACTATTGAGGCCTAGGTATTGGTGAAACAAATTCCAACTCACTTCACACCTTGTCTGAGGAATTTTAAAACCACTAGCACAAGGTTTCTAACCTAGACTAGTACTCCAAGGGAAACACATTGGGCAAAAAATGCTTAGCACCCCACTACTTTCAACACCTTTTGACCGCCAAGATCTGGTAAGGGCGAGGTTAGAACATATGGTGGATAGTTGTAGCAAGCCACTAAATTGTTGTCACTATGGAATGCGGCCATAGAAAGAACTTTGATACCACTTGTTAGGATCTTACTTACAACTATTATCAAACAAAAACAATAAGATGCATAAAAGAACACAATGCTTGAAAATAGCTGTAAATATGTTTGTATTGATGAATTTGGAACAAGCATTGAAGGCCTCTTTGAGGGAGCAACCTCCTTATGAGCAAAGCTCTACCACAAAATATGATTCCAAGATGATCTTCTCTTAATTAAAACATCAATATAAAGGCCTCACAATGAGAGATTTATGAGGTAAAACCAATGTGGGATAAATCCACACTTAATATTAACTCATTACATTATTACAAGTTCAAGAGATGCATGTGGGATAAATCTACACGATGTAATATTAACTAAATAACTATACCATGATTATTATAATGCTCACAATAATAAAAGGTTAGATGAAAGGGTTCCAACATGGAAGCTAAAATCTATGAAATGGCACAAATGTAAAGCATGGAGTGAATTATCACTCATGTAATGGGTTACCAAGTTCAATTGTTCAAAGAACAAGGTAGTTTAGTGGAATTCATGCAAAGTTGGATCATCTCCAAGGGAGCACCCCCTAAAAATGCTGCAGAAAAAATATCTCTTCTTGCAGAAATGTAGAAGGAAGAGAGGTAAGCAGCAGCATGGATAAAGACAAAGCTAGAGACGAAACCTTGCACTAAAAAAAATTCAAGCTGAAAGCCAAGGTAGATATTGAATCATACAAAGATAAGATAAATGCAGAAAAATTGAATAGTTAGCTCAAGGTATTGGATGTTTTCTTTGATGTGAACAAGTTTAGTGATGAGCAAATAATTACTTATGTAGGAACAAAGATATGTAGCCATTCACTTGTTTGTTGGAATAATTATGTTGAATCTCTTAAGACTAGTGAACAGCCTCTGGTCACTGGGATGCATTCAAAAATTGCTAATGCATCAAGTGGATCCACCTAACTTCTTCAGAGAAAGAAGGCTCAAGCGGAACTACTTGTGGCAGCAAAAAGGGGCAAAGTGTGTTGACTAAACTACAAAGATCTGCAAGTTAGCAACAATGATGGAGATATACACTTAGCATGAGAAAGTGATTGAGAAGTGCATTGTATATCTGCATGGCCACATCTGAAAGCAAATATACTTGTTCAAGCTTAAGTCATTTGAGGGTACAACACTCAAGGAGTCCATCATGGAATCTAGTAAGAAAGACAATCCTTCCTTTTCTCATCACAAGCCTAAGCAAGAACAAACCTCTACATCAAAACAAGGAGGTAAGAAATTTTTCAATTTTAAGGATAACAAACAAACAAGAAACAACTAAACATGTTTGTGAAGACCCTAAAAACCATTGTGAAGAATGTGTCATTGATGGTCACACTAAAGAAAGTTTTTGAAAGCTTCATCTTCATTTAAATCCTAAGAATAAAAATTAGAGTGGATAATAAAGATTAAGATGGTGGAAGTGCATGAGCAGGGAGTGCAGGAAGAGACCTAGGAAGTGATTAAGCATGAGGAAAGAGAAACAAAACCAGAAAAGTAAACTCTTCAACTAGTTTAACTCCATATTATAGGGGTGAACCTGTTGCAGGCAGAGGAGCATAATTCAAAGCAAAACAAGACCAATAGAAGAGAGGAGATGTTCTTTGTGAAGATGAAGATTGGCTCCACTCAGGTATATGCACTTTTTGATATTGGCTCTTACTGTAACTTGTGATCTCTGAGTCTAACATAATTTCTCTTGCATTGGAAACTACTCCCCATCTTGATCTTTGCCTGACATGATAGATTAAAGGCATTTCATTGATAGTACAGAAACAATGTTTTCTTTCAAATTTTCTATTAGGAAGCAATTTCAAAATCAAATTGTTTGTGATGTTATTCTCTTTGACATGTGTGAAGTGTTGCTTGGATGCCCCTACCTATAGAATAGGAGGACCAAACATCCAAGGAGGCAGAAACAGTGGCACTTGGTGAAGGATCATAAACCTTATTTGATTCATTCATATCAAACTTAGCCAAAAAAAAAAACTCTTGTTTCAGCTACATAATGCAAGAGACTGATCCAGAGCAAGAAATTTGCACTACTTGTGCCAAAAGCTCGGACTGATGGTGAATAGAGTCCACCAGCATTAAGGGTGGGGTTTTTGTCTCACCAAAGTGCCAAGAGGTGAATCCCCTCATTAACACATTGCCACCCCACCATCTGGCTTGGATACACGCCCACTAGCACGACGAAGGAACATCTGTCGAGGTTCTGCACTATTGGGTTTTCGTTCAGCAAGGACATTACAAGCCCACCATGCTTTGTAGGGCTCAACCTTGAGACCTCGACTCTAATACCAAGCAAAGCAACACTACACCAAAAGCTTGAACTAATGGTGAATGGCATCCACCAGCGTTAAAAGTGGGGTTTTTGTCCCATCAGAGTTCCAGGAGGTGACCCCCTTCGTGGACACATGTCCACCCCCATCTAGCTTGGGTACACACCAGGCAACACAACGAAGGTACATCCGTTGTGGTTCAGCATTGTTGGGTTTTCGTCCAGCAAGAGCATTACAAAAACTTCTAAATTCTATCATTCAAAGGCCATAATCATAAAATAAACAAGTTTGACCTAGAACTGATGATTTGCTTGATCAATTGCAGCATGCTAGTTACTTCACATAGTTGGATTTTAAAAGAGGGTATCGTCAAATTCAAGTCAAGGAAGAAGTTCTGTGGAAAATTGTCTCCAACACAAAGCAAGAACTCTATGACTGGATGGAACTTCCCTTGGCTAATTCAAAGCACTTGAAACATTTAGAGGGTAATAAATGACAGCCTTTGCCCACAGCTTGATACTTCTATCATTTTATGATTGTATATATTGATGACATTTCGGCATTTAGTTATACATAAGAGGAACATGTGCAAGGTGTAAGGCAAGTTCTTCAAACCTTGCAAGCTAATCAATTGAGACTAAGTTTTAAAAATGTAAATTTGCACAAAAACCTTTAGTTTGTTTGGGGTATGTCATACATGGTGGTGAATTAAAGGTAGATACTAGCAAATTTTCCTATATCATCTCTTGGCCCATTCCTACATATGTGCATGAAGTGAGAAACTTTGTGAGTGCAGTCCAACAAATGCAGAAACTCATAGCTTCTTTCTCGTAGATAGCAGCTCCTTTGCACTCTTTGAATTCAAATAACAAGGCATTCATTTGGGAGGAGGTCCAACAAAAGGCTTTTGAGATACTCAAAAGCATAATCAATGAAGCACACATTTTAGCCTTGCCAAACTTGAGGAAACCTTTTGAGAGAGGTGGATACCTTAGGCTTGCAATGGGAGCCACATTAATACCAAAAGGAAAACCAATATATTTCCATTTTGAGTTATTCCAAAAAACTATTCAAGATTATCCCACATATGATGAAAAGTTGTCCTCACTTGAGCAAGTGGTTAAAAAATGGAAACCTTGTGGGGAAAAGAAATAGTCATCCACACCAACCACCGACCCTCGCAATATCTTAAACCTAAAGCAAGTTTCCATAAGCAAGACACTTCAACTGAATGGGATTCTTACAAAAATTTCCTTCAAGAACAAAAAATAGGAGAGGCGTCATAAATAAAAAGGAATATGTGTTATCTAGGCGAACAATTGCTTCAGCTCTATGTAGCATCATGCGGTTGAAGTCATTTCCTCATGAGTTATGTCAAGAAGTGAAGATGATGAAGACTTTGGTAAAAAATTCAAGCTTTGCATCAGTGTTCATGCTATGGCACAAGAAGGTAGAGCTGAATTCCACATCAAAAATGGCCTTCTCTACAATTAGGTAAGCTTTGTATTCCAAGAGGTACAAGTAAAATAACTTTGCTCAAGTATTAAATAGTGGATAACTTGCAAATATATGTGCATTGGCCAACAATGCAAAATGCTAGTTTCTTGGGTCATCAAACATTGCACATTGTGTAACACAAGCAAATCCTAAAGATGAAATAAAAGACAATGCCACATATTACAAGCATTACAAAAATCATGTGAGAGGAAGACTACCTCCAAAGAAAATAAGATGGTGGAGACCATGGTTGGAGGCAAAAATTGGCCTTGATCTATATGAAAATGAGATGATAACCAAGCATCCTCATCAATGATCCAAGTGAATGCATGTAAATATGTGTTACCCTAGTTTTAGAATAATGTCATTTTTGGTCCGTTCAAATTGAAATCCCTTAAAATTCCACTTTTGGGTTCTTTTGAACTTGTGATTTTCCTTCTTAAATGATTCTTTGGGCAAATGCTAAGTTGTCGACACCTAAAACAGGTTTCAAAACCCATTTTAAAGCCCGACAAGATTTCTATAGCCTTGATGTTTCCTAACATTACTTTTCTAACCTTTTTCATTTTTCAAAGGAAAAGCTTAAAACATTTGTTTGTTGGAGATTTTATAAGGTTCTAAAACTAGTGTCAAGTGACAACAGACTTTTTCTAACCTCTTTGGAAATGTGAAGGAAAGAGTATAGTAAAAAGAGCATTGATAGTTTGTAAAGGTTTCAAAACCTACGTCAACTCCCGACAAGGTTTTCATAACCTCATAGGAGCCTAACAAATGTTTCATGACTTTTTGAGTAAGCAAAGAAAGAGATCTTCATAGCTTCTTTGTCGGAGGTTTCTAGTGGTTCTAAAAACACTTTCGACGATTGAAGTCCATTCTCAAACCACCATTATTTTACAAAGACAAGGCTATTCTTATCAATATTTTCATATGGTTCTATAGGCAAGGGCCAAGAAGGTTTCAAAAACTCATCCAACCTTCAATAGGTGATAAGGAGTATACGTTAGAAAATACACTCAAGCCAATCAAAAGAAGAGAAGAGCTCATGCAAAAAAAATTCATAAGTTTTATAACTTGTTGCAAGTGTCGATGAAAGAAGAATTTCTAAAAGGGTGAATTTCAAGGAGCCATTGATATTGTTAGTCATAAAATATAAAATAATGCCAAAACCCTAAAATAATAACATGATGTTATAAAGGCGAGAAAAGGGTTTTATTTTGACAAGAAATCTCAAAATACAACATAGGCAAATACCACAGTGTTTGTCCCAATATATCCAAGAGCCTTTAGGAGGATCACATGCCAATCATGTTCAGCTGAAAAAGTATTTAAATCATCCACTATAACAATTGTTTGATTTTGTGCTTCTTGGTCCTGATCAAAAACAAAAATTCCTATTTAATGCAAACTCTAGTCTCATTTTCCAAATAAGAGAGGGCATCTTTTTTCTATGAAAATCTATTATCATCATCATTTCATGCCAAAATATAAATTACCTTCAAATCCATTTGGTGATTTTCTGGAAACAATAACTCATTTCTTCTACAAGATTGCCCTAGCAAACAATAAGTACAAATATTTAGGGTATGAACATTTGACAGTCTTGGAAACCACACTTCTAGAAATCAGAGACACAAAATTAGGTCATTAAATCTTGAAGATTTCTAGAAGTGAATGGAAGAAGGGAAAAGGTCTCTTGTTGCACAATTTTTTTTTTTGAAAGTGGACTTCTTCAAGCAGTCAGCTTTCCAATGGCAATACAATGCATTGACTATAGGAAAGTATGAACTAGTTTGAATTTCTGTAAGATGCCAAGATATATCATTCTTATGGGGCATATTTTTTTCTCAATTGAATATCTTTATCTTTTGTATGGCATTAGTGAGAGTAATTATGTATTTGAATAGTTTCCTATCTTTCTTATGGAAATAATTGGAGGTTATTTGTGTTTATTTTTCTTGAATGTAGAAATATGGTATAAATGACACTTTTCCTAGGCCTTACTTTCAATAAAAAATGGGTTTATAAAAATTGTCAACTCCTTCCCCTACAATAAATGTTTATCAACCTCATCAAACAACACCATTACAGCTTTCACCCTCCCCTTGGTTCCTATTGTAGAATGCCTTTTGGCATAAAATGGTCTCTCTAGTATTGTAGCTATTTACAAAAAAGTTAAGGATTTGTAAAGGATGCCACATATAAATATTAGTAGCCATAGGTTAACATTTGAATTAATATCCTTATTAGGAAAATGGCGAGTGGACATGTCAATATAGTGGAAGCAAGAACAAATGAATGATGCAAGGCACATCTTGTTGCTCATAGGGTGCCTAGGGAAAAAGGATGCACTATCAAATGGAAGGAAGGGAAAGTTTTCAGGAATGTTCTCCTTAATGTGGATTTTTGAATTTATCCAAAGTTCAAACCCCTACTGCTGTGGTGCCTGTTCAACCAGGTGAGGGTTCAATGGGGCACAAAATTTATTAGTAGTGCAAATACACTATGAATCCTTTCCATTGTTGTGAAGCATTTTGTAACCAGCAAATCACCAAAAACCAACATTCCTCCCATTTTGGTTGATCAGCAGCAGCTAAATCAAAATATTTTTGGCTTAAACGAGGGGAAGGTTAGGGTAGGCAAGGTGGATGCATGGGATTCAAAGAAGTGTGTTTTCTCTACCTCACAACAAGAGTGCATGTCTAACAAAGAAGTGCAAGATGAAGAAGCTTAAGTTTTTTTTGGAGAGATGTGCTGGTAATTTGGCTGAAGAGGTACTATAGCTGTCAATGCTGAAGGGCACTGGCAGCAGCTGATTGGGGAAGAGACCTTTTGAAGAATTCTTTTATTGGATCAAGATTTTGTGTGGAACAATGGTCCTTGGTTTTTTAGAAGGCTTGGGATTTTCACGTGCCATTGGTCTCCTTGTTTTAAACCCTGTTGCTGTTTCCATTACTAAGGTGCCTATGTGAATTAGATTGCATAATCTTTTGTTGGTGACGAGAGGCCCTGGTCTGATTCAGCAGCTAATAGAAAAGCTGAGAGATTTTATTGAAATTGATAAATATCTGAATGTTTTCTAGAACAGATTCATAAGGGTTTGTGTTTTGGTGGATATATCTTAAGCCTATCATCCACTCAATTAAAATCTTATCCTCTAAGGGGTCTTGGACTCAATTTCTTAATTTTAAGGAGCTGCCTTTCAGATGTTTTCACTGCAATCAAACGGGAAACAAGTTAGCAGAATGTACTTCAAACGGTCCTGCAAGTGGTTGGACCATTCAGTTGCAGAAGTGAACTCAAAAAGCTGGCAGTCTGGATTTAGATTTTGTGTGGAGGAACCATAGGCATTATTTTGATGAACATCTCTCATCTTTTCAGGTTTGTTGCAAGGAAGAAGGCCAGCAACAATCTGATAGGAATCAGCCTCTTTTTGAGGGTTTGGCTCATTCTAAGAAGCATAAGAAGACCAATGGCGATGAGATGCAAATCTGTAGGGATTGGTTGGAAGCAGTAGAAGTGGAAGATCAATTAGCCTCCACTGACATTCTTACTTTCTCTCAAACGAAAAGTAAGAAGTCTAAAGCTCACTGTGGGTCAACAGCAAAATTCAGAGGCAGAAAATCAGAAATAGAAGAGCTGTGTTAGCAAGCTCAAGATACAATTAGAAAGGGCTCTCGATAGGCTATAGAGGCTCTTCTTTCCTGGAGAGGAAGGGGTTTGGTTTCAGCATGTTCTTCATTTTTATCTCTACCTTGAAGTTGAGAAGATTTATTGTTGATTTGAGCTTTTGAAGTTCCCTTGGTTTAGTGGTTTAGATCTCAGGTTGCTCTCCCATGTTTGATGTTGGTAGGCTTTTTAGGCTTCTATGGAAGTTGAATATTTTATTAAGGAGGATTTTTCCTCAGTTTTATCAGATGTTTCAGTTTTCATGAGAGAGGACCTCAATGGATTCCCTCACTTATCTATCCAAAAAACATAAGAAAATGTTTATTATGATCTCATGTTCTCATAACCTTGCCAAGCAACTAACTGAAGAACAAGAAAAATCCAAAACAGAAAACGAATGAAGTTCATAATAGAATACCTACTGAGCCCATTTGAAAGTCAACTAAAAAAGTATAAAATTTGTTGAATAAGCTAGCCTTCTAAGGTCACCCATGTCTGGAGGGACTATATGGGACAATACCTTTACAATTACATATATTTGCAGCATCATAAAAAAAGGTAAGAAAACAGTCATAAATCAAGTTATTTATTCCACTTAAATCTTTGCATTGGTGGAAACTTAGAATACCTACTACAACATTCCCTATGATGGTTAAGAGAAAGTTACTAAGGCAATTACTCCAAGCTAACTTAACCGGATTTTGTTCATGCATGCCTATCTTCTTTCATATTATTTCTCCACAACTATCAAGGTTCCTCAGATATCACCCTTATTTTATTCAGCCTTACACATTTAGGTCAGTCAATTAGCACCACACATTCTGAAATAAGGTAGAGACCATCGTTTGTAGAGGACGTTCAGCACTAGATGCCAACTGGACTGCAAGCTCTCTATCCCTGGTGAATTCATCCTCGTCGAGGTGATTGTTCACATGCCTGTACCAAGCTATTTAGTGTTAGCTCCCTTCTCTTAAATATACACTTATAGACAGAGATTTGGAAGATTAAATATTGTAACAATGCATTAAGCGACTTTGAATAACATGTACTGCTAATATGCATGAAAAGTTGGAGTACAAAAGACAGAACAAAATAAAAATGTTTATAATGATCTTGTTCAAAGGAGATCAAAAGCTAAGATGAATGTATACAATTTCTTAAAATACAGCCAAACAAATAGAACTAATAGCGAGAAAGGGTTTAAATTTATGAAATGGACAATACCACTCGATTTCTGAGAATGGAAATTGGATTTCGCAAAAGGGGCAGGTTGCAGCTGCCATGAAGTTAACATATATATTTGGTACACAATCCTGCAGAGAATAGCAATATTTATGGATGAATATCAAAGAGCCTTCAAATGTAAAGAGCAATACAAAATATGAAAAATAATATATCTTTTTCCCAGAAATAAAAATGCGGAACATATTGCTTAGATACACAGAGCTAAAAAAACACAGTATACACTTCTTTCATTCCCACTTATTGTTCTCAGAGAAATGTTTAATTATCATCACTTGACAAGAAAGTAGATTGGCAGAATATCTGCTACATAAAGAACAATTCAATAGGGATGTTATATCAAAGAGCCTTCAAATGTAAAGAGCGATACAAAATATGAAAAATAATATATCTTTTTCCCAGAAATAAAAATGCAGAATATATTGCTTAGATAACACAGAGCTAAACAAACACGGTCTACACTTCTTCCATTCCCGCTTATTGTTCTCAGCAAAATGTTTAATTATCATTGACACAAAAGCAGATGGCAGAATATCTGCTACATAAGGGCAATTCAACATATATATATATATATATATAAATATTCAAAATTTATAACCATATGGATTGGCAAGTTGGAGTTTACTGCTGAGCTTAGTCATGAGGTCATAATCCAAAAGCACAAAATTTGAAAACACTATATAAGATAAATGGACAACAAATTCTTCATGGGCTTCCAATGGGGGGTCTCACATATCAGATTGGTGTCTCCCTTGCAGTGACCTAAGAAAATACCTTTACCTTTCTATCTTTCTCTACTGGGTTTGGAATTAACCTGCCATTGTGATATTACATCTTTTACACCTGGATCTAGTAAATTTGCTAGTGGGTTGTATTTGAGTTAAGGCCAGCCCTTGGGTCTGTAGTAATCCACCAAATCAACAAAATAAGTCTATAATATATATCATCTTATAGTATTATGTAAACGACGTGTTTATTAATTATTTACAATGACTATTTGGACATAAGTTTGTTGGAGTCCTTTATTAATGATAACCAGTTCTAATACAAGAACAGCTGTAAACATCAAGTGATGCCCATGTATGGAGGCATTCAATGTTGTTCCATACTAGTCCTTCTAGATTTGGTGAGAGATCCTATATTTTCCCCCTTTCGGCCGGCACATCTAGGCTTGTATTTGTCATCTCCATTATGTTTGTTGGAAGTACAGGAAAAGCAGTTCATCATAGTCTAAAGGAGTCCTGTTTATCTAGCCTTTGTTCTTTCCCATTGACAATATTCCAAATATTTCTTACCAAAACAATAAACTTAATATTAGATTTCAAAGCTGCATACTTCTTTCCAAAATCACATAATCTGCCTCCAAGGTGCCTCAATCAGATCCTCTTCAGAATTGTGGAATCACAAAATCCCCCCAGGAATCATCCATTTTTGGTATCTAGAACTTCCTGCTTCTCGAAAACATTTTCAGATTCCCAAAATATCTGATAGGAATTCCCAACATTCAGAAATATTTCAAATGATCAAAAAAAAAATTAATAAAAAAAACAACATAAATAAGATTTTTGAGCAGCGACATAGAGTATTTTAAAATAGTAAAAATTTGAGGTACATCCAAATAAAAACTTTAGTATTTATTTGCATTTTTAATTCATTGTACTAAAAGAATTAAAAATTAAGTATCTGTTATTTTGAAAAATATATTGCCAATTCCCTAAAAATTCATAAGATTGGCTAGGATGCAGTTCCAGCTTTGTAACTGCTTCCATAGTTCTGATGGCCTTGGTTCTTCCCATCAACTTTATATCAATCTATCAATATGGCACTTTGATTCATCCCTGCTACCACAAAAAAGTTCCATCCAGCATAAGCTTTGTTGCGTATTGAAAATGTCACAATTAATGATATGGTTTAAACAAGGCACATCCAACATACCCAGGAGATATTTGCAAGAGAATTAAATCCCCTTGCTATTCACTAGACCATGAGGCAATGGAGGTAAACGGATATTTAATGGGAAGAAGCGAAACAATTGCCTATATTGTTTGTATATATTAGTCATACGCGCACTCTCCTAAAACTAGTCATCTTTGAACCCTAAAATTAACTTCCTAGCCTTCACTGTGAATTGCAGTCGATAAATGATCTCTGCAGATCCATACATAACTAAATATATATGAAATATAACATTTACAAGGTCTGATGTAATGTTCAAGGCATGATATAGTAGCATCGCACTCTCAGGATCTCCAACAAAAATGAACCACAAAGTGGTTATTGTCGAACTTAAAAGAGAGACAACAATCATTGCTAGATGCTCCTGCATAAATATACAGATTGCTTAGCCAATTGATGGAGGTTTTACACATCGTGTAGCCTCGAGTTTGCATGTCAGATAGGCAAATGCAAGCACTTGTGGTTCTCTTCCAAACCTAATTGTGAAATTGGAGTCTTCATAAATTGATCAACCCTCACTAGAGACTGAGTTAACAGAACATTTAAATTCTTATGGCACCTTAGCTTCCTGTAATTCTGCTTCAATCAAACGAAGCTTTTCTAGGACTTATCAACGGTTCTCTTTTTACCATGGGATCTTACTTTCATAATAGTTACAAGCAAATTTGGAATCAGGAACAGGGACCCCATCCATTTACCCATTCCTGTTTTTCCTTGAGACAGTATTCAAATGTAATATATTCAAACCTTTAATCATATAATCTTATACCCCATTTTGAAATAGCATCCTACATGCCCACAGTATGCATTGCCAGCTAACCATGCTCTGTGTATACTCTTTTGTCTACGTTCTACCTACTTTGGTCTTCCTGGTTCCACCTCTTATTCACTTCTATTCTTTCCTAAACTTATGTATTTTAGTTTTGATTGTTGAAGTCAATTTTAAATTCCTAATTAGCTATTGAAACTTGCAATACTGAATCCCATTTACCTACTTTTGTCACCATTGGTGAACATTCAAATTATTTATTTATTCTCTTAGATGGGAAGATCAGCTTTATGAGAGAAATACTGGCTTGTATCAATCTCACTCTATGGTTTAATTTTACTAAGTTATGGTTACAGATGGAGAAAGAGCTATGATCCAAAAACTTATGTCTTGCAGAGGCATTTGAGGGACGCTGGTATATTTATGTAATTGCTCATTCAGCTTATGTACAAGAATTATCTATCTGATGACTGTTTAGAGGCACTTAACTAGAGGAGAATACAAGTTCAATAAACATAAGTCCCCACACAAACACAACACGTGGACTTGAAACATAAACCAACATAGAAAGAATGAAATAGAGATTAAACTATTATGCACCGATCAGCAAAATAGTTCAATGGGACTCGAAAGTAGCAGGAGTCAAAAGAAGCTATAAAAGGAGGCTATAAGTTAAAAAAAACCAAATTAATAGCACAACAATACAGAACAATTAGATTGCCCTAATCACACCAAGCAGGGGAGATAACCAATTCTTTCTATCTTGAAAAATAAGTAGCATATGCATCAAAGGCTAAGTTATACGGTAAAACACAGGATTTCAAAAGATTATTTGAAAAGTTTCACAAATCAATTAACTTCACACAGATTTTATATTATAAATTTGGCAAGTATTTTTTCAATTTTTACTTGGTTGGCAAATAAATTCTTGATTCTTTTGTCAAAACTTTGCCAACCAGTTAAAAAGAGTCCAACAAGATAAGTAAAATGATCGGAAACTATCAGTTTCCTCCGTGTGATGAACAACCCTACATTTCTCCTTTGCCATAGTGGCATTTCATCGCTCTGGGGTTTTCAAGTTCTCAAATGAAGAATAAGTATTGATAGTAAATTTTCAATGAGCAGGTAAAATTGATAGTACAATCTGACTTATGCCTATGAATTGACAAAACATATCTGAATACAAAAACTGTTCTCAATAGGACATCCACTGCCATTAAAAGCATCTGACCTGCAATTCTATTCTCTGTTTCAATACAATAAAATTATGATCGGTTTTCATTAATTATTATGTTTAAACAGATCGAAATTTTAAGAAAACTGCAAGAAATCTATTAGTACCTGCGTGTACAGAAGATAAAATCATAGAAAGGCGTTCCACAGAAGAATGTCTTTTGCCGCCTTTCTTATTCTTGAAATGAGAAGAACTGGAATTTCAAGTTTTAGTAAGTCGTCAATTTGAAGGCCAAGACTGCGGTTACTTGAGCTTTACTTCTATGACGTATTAATTAGGTGGAATTTTAAAAATTGAAGTTCTGGTAATATCGAGACCAATTTATTTTTTTGTTCAGAAAATGAACCAGTAACACAAAATATTTAAGCTAAATAAATAAACAATGGGAAAACTATAGGGGAAAACCCCCAATTGTCGCCCACGATCTAATACCCGTTCACTCCATGTTCCCCTGACCCCCCAATAACCGTTTACATTTTAGTCATTACATTGTTTTAATTATGCCAATAAAAATTTACAAATTACACCAATATATGTTCACTACTGAATGTGTAGTTGACAAAAATAATTAATCCCACATTGAAAACTATTGAAAACACCTTTTTAACTATTGAAAACACTTTAAATTTTTGTATATTTTTATTGTTTGTCTAATGAATGGGTACTGGCGAAGTGGTAAAGATGTATGGGGCAAAGGTTTTAAAACACCCTTTTTGAACACCTTTTGTTTTACGGGTTCTACAAGGTACGTTTTAAATACCCAAAAGCCAAATTTTTCTTTTTAAGGTCCTAACTCGCTTATGGAGAAGCCCAAAAAAAAAAAATGAAATTGGACCTATTTTGCACTCTGCACAAATGCGCGAAGTTAGCCCTGAAGGCTACTGGTACATTTCCCCTAGTATTTGAACTAAAAAGTAGTAGAATGTGAACTGGGATTTGGTTCGAATTTTCAAAAAAGTAATTATAAATAATTGTTTGTTTGATTTAAGAAGATGAAATAGAAGTGAGTTTACCTATATATATATGAAATGAATAATTTTGAGTAAACAATGAGCACATTAAATTTATATATTATAAAAAGAAAGTAAAAAATGTAACAATTTTTTACATATAATTGATTATATTTTTCTTTTGTAATAATCGTGAGCAAATAAATCATTTTGAAAATATAACAATGTATGCAATGAACACAATATTGTAGATATTAATGTCCATTTTTTGAAAGGAAGATAGTTATGTTGAAGCATGGGAAATGAAGGCATGCAACAGGTGTATGTGGTCGAAGTTGGCTTTTTGTGATCAACACTAGTTGTTGTGGAATGTTGGGAAGAAACGTTTGTAGCATTTAATCTCCAGAGATGATGGGGGAATATAAGTTATCTAATTTTCTTGTGGACAGACAAGTTTGGAGGAAAAAGGATTGTGTTGTGCCAGCCCAAATACACATTGCTTATGTGCTTCTTTAGGGTATGTTGTTGACAATTCCATATTGGATCCATCGAGTTCAGAGCAGATTTTTAATAGCTTTGTGGATGACTGTATTCTGGATTGTCCAATGATTATTTATCAGGGAACAATTTGTTGATGCAGACCTTTGCAGCCCAGTTGTTGGTCTTATATGGTTGTTGCTTGTTGGTACTCTGTTGTATCCTTTTCTTGTAATTTTCTTGTTTTATTAATAAATTCTACTTCCAATAAAAAAAAAAGGCATCCAACTATTTGCAAAAAAAAATGTGGTGTCAATTTACATAAATTTGCAAACATAATTTGAAATGACATGACCAACCATTATAGAGAATCTTAGGAGATAACACAGTGTGAAAATAGAATTTGACACAAAAAAATAGCACAACATATCTTGATATATATGTTTATCTGAGGTTAATCATCTTTACATATATGGATATTTGATCTACAAAGTATTGAAGAAGATGTACAAATGGATATATGATTGTAGATAGTGAAACTTAAATGCAAATGTTAAATGAGCTTAATAGCTTTAATAATAATGCTTTGTGGTCCATGTCCATCAAATGGAATCATTTTGATGGTAATATCAAGTAGAAATTGGCAACCAACAACATTGTCTAAAATGTGTTTAGTAGTATTAGGCTCTACTGGTAGAAGTTAAAAATCTTTTGTGACAATACCCAACAAGGCATTTGTTGGTCCTTCAAATGCAACAACTTTAAGAAGTTTGTTTGTTCCATCTTGCAAGTCCATTTTAAGCATATAGCTAAAATTGCATCTAGAGATATCAACACTTTGGGCATCAAAAAGTATTGGGGGAACCTTGCACAATATTTTCTTACTTTTTTTATTGTCCACCAACAAAGGGCAAGAAAGGTAATAGAAGTTATCCAAGTGGCATTTTGAGATAGTGGCCTTTACATTGATATTATTTTTCTCAAGAAAGCTTGTATTTGTGATAAATGAAATATCAATTGGATTTACAAACTTGTGGGGGAAAGGTGACTTTTTGACAAGGAGAGGAAAGGTTAGGCAATCCCTATAATGGCATACCATATTTGTAATGTTGAGTCTTCCAACAAATTTGGATTGATTAGAATTATAGTTGGAAAGATAGTATCAATAGTTTTTCACACAAGGAGGTTATATGTCCATATTTTATCAAAAGAATAGGGGGTTTGGTTGTAGTTACATATCAAATATTTGTTTCCCTTCAATCTAACAATGGCATCCCCAAAGTGTAACATCAATGGTAGAATTGGACATGTCTATGATTATATCAGTACACTTTATTGGTTTGGTGACATCTCTTTGCATATGGTTGATATAAGGGAGATAGATAGAAGTATGTCAATAACATCTACAAAGGAATTAATAGGAGATGAGACTAGTGAATATATGCTCTTGATATGGAAGTTATATGTAGGTATGATAGATTCTATGTATGTGAAAGGATTTATTATTAATGAGTTTT
The DNA here is from genome assembly GCA_007115665.2 of Sequoiadendron giganteum. Lineage (NCBI taxonomy): Eukaryota > Viridiplantae > Streptophyta > Pinopsida > Cupressales > Cupressaceae > Sequoiadendron > Sequoiadendron giganteum. The sequence goes on along the minus strand of CM021107.1, from coordinate 187,243,059 downwards.
GGAGGAATATTTTAAAAGGGTTTATGGAGCTACTATATTTTATGTTGGCCACTTTAATGCAACCATTGGAGATCACGTAAAGACTATTAGATTGAATAGCATGGTAGAAATCATCAACAAGTTCATTGAAGCAAGTAAAATGTATTCAAAGCTTTCTTTCTCTATAAAATCAAACCCAAAAACTTTCTAATCACATCCAACATTTTGAAATTCATGGATGAGAGTTTTTGTCAAGGCCTGACCCCCAATGGACCAATGCTTATGGTATGGGGTCATTTTTTTAATGGGGGTTATTTCAAAAGAGGTTGTGTTTTGTTGATGTGAAGAACCTCTATCTTGTTGGAGTGAACAATTTCTAGATTGAGAAGATCCCAATGGGTATTGAGAACTACTTGATGGAAGGTAGCATATAGCTTGGAGGAGATGAATTGAAGTTCCAATTATTGATGCATTATTTGAAAGTATTTCCAAGCTATCAATTATGATAGCCTTGTAATGAAAATATATCGATAATTTAGTAAGGCGATGTAGATGAACAAATGAGAGCCATACAATAATACTGGGCAACTATGGACATACGTGAATTTTTGGAACATCTTGCAAGTATATTTTTTTAGGAAGATAATACAACATTTGATTAAAGCCTCTTCCAAAACAAGATCGTTGAATTGGTTGGGAAGAAAATAAGGATGTGTGTGCATACCATCGAAGATTTGTAGTTGATATTTAACATTTATAAAACGCGTTTGTTGAATGGAGTCTATAGATGTAACATGTAAAGAAGGGTCAAGATCAAACATGCTTGCAAGAATGTTAGCAATGACATTTGTAGTTGACATTGTCATTATGAAGTTGAAATTGAAAAAAATTGGCATGCAAGCAAGTTGACATATGATAATTAGGTATTGTAAAAATTAACATTTTCATCATGAGTTTGAAATTGAGTGGAATAAATTGGCTTGTGAGTAAGTTGAAATATGATAATTAAGTTTGTAAAAATTTAAAATTTGGTGTAAACTAAAATAGTTTTGAGCAAGTAGATTTTCACATTTTAGGAGATTTGATAGTTTTCTTTCTCAGTAGATGGTTAAGACCTTTAGAACATAGAAATCTACACAAAAATTTAAAAAAGAGGCTTGATAAAAGAGGTTCCTATAATGAGTAGGCTTGAGTACTCATTCAAAGTTAGAATAGGGAAGTGGAGGATGGCTCTTATGGAATATTGGTTTGAAGGTGTTAGGAGTAGTTTTGAGTATAATACATATCTACAAACAATTAGAATTTTCAAAGTAGTATTTTGTAAGGAAGGGGTATTGGACATGTTGGAATGGATAAAAAAATGGCAAAATTTATTGTACCAATAGAATGTAAAAAAATGTTTGTGGAAAGATCAAACTATAAGGGGGTTGTTGATGCTATGTTGATAAAGAATATTGAATTTGACATGGTCAATACTAAAAGAATAGAAAAAAACAACATAAAATATTATAATAAAATAACAACTTATAATTTTTTTCTTAAAGATGTAGTTTATTTTTTTGTTTACTTTCTTAGGTAAACATCAACAAATATTGAAGCCCATAATTAATTCTACTAAGTACAATAAACAAGCATTTGTATTATGTGTGGTGGTTTTGTTTGAAAAGAAAAAGTGTTGGAACAAGTGCTAAGATTATAGAGGTTTATTGTAGCATTCCCAACTATTTATGAACTAAAATATTACACTTATAGTTCATTTTAAGAACATTTTATATCTATCTAGATTTATTTTCATAAATAGACGAGATATTTTGATGGTTTTTTTTAATACTACTGTCAACATTCATATGTGATTTAAATACTACAAGTTGTCTCTCTTGTGTGTATTATTTTTTGGTGTGGAATAATTATATTTTGTTTGGAATGCTAACAATTCAATTTAATTCTTATTTTATATCAAACACATCTATTATAACATCATATAGAAGTATTGTAAACTATCTTGTGTTTTTACAAGTAATACATCATCACAATAGAAATATAGGAAATGAAACCATTAAAATTTCATTGAAGCTATAACTCCATCTTTTGAGTGTCGACTTAATTAAATGAAATGGTTGGATACAAGCTAATTTTGTATGCATGGAAAGCTAATTTATATAACAACAAATCTATTATGTCAACGAGTCTTATAAAAAGAAGTCTCTTTATTTATTGTAGAGAGAATTTACATGGATAGGTATAGGTGGGTTACATAGTAGCAAAATAAATGCCTATTTATTTACTTTAGATTATATACATAGATAGGTGTAGGTTGTTATATAGTAAGAAGTTAAAATAGTTGATCACATGTTGTGCAAGTACATCTCATATGTGTGGATGATAGAGGGGGTTGCTTCATTTCCATAGTGGTGATTATAGTATAACTCCCTAAAGAAAGTGTAGAGCCCCTCTAGTTTAGTGCAACTATCATGGAATGTTGATAATGTTTCTTGAAGTTTTTTGACATCTAATCTTTCCACAAGAGGTGTTGTCTAGCATACAAGTTTAAGTTAACGTACAATTTCATAGTTGTTCAACATGTAATTAAAGTGAGATGTCGGACATCAATTCTAATGCATTTTCATATATTTACAAATGAACATAAGCATTTATTGGCATGACGGAGCTCTACATACTTTTTATTGTATATGTGCTAGAGAGTTGAACGATATCATGATTATTTATATGTTTAGCCATATCCTGAGATGAGTGAATTAAAAGAGTGTATAAGAAATAAATCAAGAAACAATCATGGCAGTTGTAATATTCTTTCTCTTGTTAATTGGAAAAAATGAAATGTCAAAACATGCTTTTTTATAAAATACAATAAATCACTCAATGGTGAAATGTTAAGGATAAGGATATAAAACTAGATTAAATTACAAATATTTTTGGCACTAAATGATCAAGAAACCTTTCTTATTAAAACAATCAATAAATAATAATAAAATATGATCAAATTATACAAATGAAGGTCTTTGTATACTAGTACCCTTCACATAAGGACTATAGTAATAGAAACATTACACATAAGATAGTAATGTACAAGTAATAACAACAAGAACTGAGAACAAGAAACTCTATTGTATAACACAAAGGTGAAGTTCTAATAAAATATTTGAAATAGAACAAATGTATTTGAAAGATGGATAATTATCTTATAATCAATAGAAAACTAATAGTTGGAAAAATGGAAAAAATGAATGATAGAAAAAATAGATATAAATAATTATCCAAGAATATGAGTATTAGGATACAGTTGTAGTTATATAAAGCTCTTTTTTTATTAAGAAATAAGGCTATTGTATTGAATCTCACAAAGTATAAAGGAACTTGTCATTGAAGATATGATAGACGATTTTAAAATCCATTTTAGATTATCTCTAAATCCCACAATCTTCAAAGTTAGGTATGACATGAAAATAGGGGTTTCTACCCAGCCAAAGAGGAATTGTAATACTTGTGTGGAGATCAAGCCTGTGTAAGGAGACTAAACTAGTGATATTTGTCTAGGTCAACATATCTTCAAATCTAGCATGCTTTAGAGCTTGTGTAGTCATCTTAAATTAGCATGGGATAAAGAAGCATGGTGTACTATTCCCATGCATAGCAAGCATTCAAATCAAGAAATCTCATAATAAAACACATCTCAACAATAAACAAGTAAAATCCCACATCGAGGAATGATATGTTAACATATATCTTGCTTGAAAGAATGAATAGAATCAACTATCAAAGCTCACGCAAAGCCAATTTAGATGATATATGGTTATTTTAACATGTTGAATAAACACATTAAAGACAACGCTTGTGGTAAATGTGAAATATATTTAAAACTTGGTGTATTTAATCTAGATAGAGTAACAAGGATAAAAAAATATAAGGCCAGTGTAGAGGTGTTTTTGGTCAACATATCAAAAGAATGATTCCAATGTAGGCATTTCCCAAATCAAAATAATTTTCCAAAAAAAATCTAGTGCAACAGTTTGTGAGGTCTGCATAGGAAGTTATAAAGCCAACATGATAAATGTTTGGATGTCTTTATATCAAAAATATTTTTTACATAATAGTTAATATAGCTAGAGATTCAATGGGTATCAACTATTCTAAAGTTTATGATTAATTGTTAAAAGGAGAGCACAAGTATACCTCAAAGACTATAATAAAGGAATGAACTATGTATTACATTAATCTATAGGTGGAATCTTTTTTAACATAAACCTTTCAAAACATTTACATGAAATATACCAAAACTCTCTATGGTAAAAATGGTAAAATGGGTTTGGAATCTATTTGTTACATGATAGAAATAGTGTAATAAATTTCTCAAATCAAAACATAATCTGAATATTATCAATAATAAGTATTGTATTGACACAGTTAAAACGAACCTCAAATTTTTAATAAATCCTAATTCACATCATGTTGTGCTAGTAATATGATAGTTCACACTTTTGGTTCTTTCCAAATATGATAATAAAACACTAAAATGTCACTTAAAATAGTAAATCAACTAAGAAATATCTCATTCCAAAGAATATGCAAAGTCTAACAGTCCCTCTTGATGGGTCTAAATAATGGATAGTTTCCTTTACTATTTTATGCTTCTATACTTTTATCTGCTAAGTTTCATAGACATTCCTAAGACTTTATGTATCTTTTATATGCCTTTCATACACTTTACAATAGACTTAAGTGTGTGGAAATGAAAATATGATATGTTGACATATGTATGTGTGTGAATTCATGAGATGTAGTACGATTCTATGATTAAAATATGATTGTTAATGACGTTTATACCTTGAGGATGAGACTAACATCTTGCAGCTAGAAGGACTATAACCCGTAGCAACTAAATTTCTAGCTTGTAACAAAAGGACCATAGATAATTGCAGGGGAGAATTCAACATAATTAAATCACAATATTTCCAAAGGAGAACAAAGGTGACTATTGAATGATCAATTGTGACTCACACAGTATATTCTTATCCATTGAATAAGACTACTAGAAGGAGAATAAGTCTATTTTGAGTAGGACTAACCCATGATGTGGCATTCCTCATGAACAAATCTTTGTTATGGCAGTTAACCATTTGGCACAGAGTTCTAATTTAGTTTTTCTTCTTCTACTTTATAATTATGGTTTTTTGTTTTAAGACTAATTCCTCTCCCTATATTTTAGGGGGAGTGGATGAGAACATTATTACTCTATTTTTATTCCTAGAGGAATAAGACCCCTCCTAGACCCTATATAATGGGATTTGTTCTTGAGGAGTAAATCTAGTTACTAATTAATAATTTCCAATAGTTGTTGATCATTGCTAGTTGTTTTTATGTTATCATTTGTAACAGTAGATATGTATTGATGAATGAGAAATTCTTGTCAGATTGTATGTAAGAGTTCAAAGTTTTTATGCAATAAAGGAGTTAGGTCAATACATCATAATCTTTTAATTAAGTAGTAAGTGTTTGATATCTTATGTGGAAGCAAAAAAACAAGTAAGGGCCACTTGAGGTATTGCTAATCCACTTTATTTCTTATTATTAGATTAATTTATGCATTGTTAGAATTAGTTAAGTAATTTCCAATTACATGCATGTGAAATTCATGAATGTGATTCTGTAATTTTGTAGCTTCATGTTTGTTGCATCCTTCAGAGAAATTAGTTACAATTCAGCTTTAGAAGTTAAATTTACAGTCTTGAGTGATAAGTACTTGTAACATAAGGTAACAACTCATATCTATTTCCCTTGTTTTATAATTTAGTATTTCATTTCCTTTTCTAGCTTTTCTATTTTTTTGTACATGTGTAACCACCTATAATCCATTGATATAAGACATGCTTAGGATCCATGAATACATATATTGTGCCAACATTGTCTAAAGCTTACAATTCCTTGGTTGATAATTAAATGAAGCCTCTTGCGTGAAAGATGAACTGCTTAGTTATGAATCCATCCTCTGATTTGTATGTCTACCTAGTAGCACCAAGTTAATCAGACATTAGAGAGGCCTTACATTTTTGGCATCATTGTCGAGGACAGTGCTAAGTTCAAGATTCTCCTGTATAATTGAAATTCCTTTCAATATTTCATAGTTTGGCAATTATGCTTTCAAAATTAGGGTAATTAGGTTTTCACCATCAACAACAACATGATTTACTAACAACGTGCAAGAACCGTTGATCTAAAGAGTCACAACCATTGCATGTAGAGTTGGCAAGATGCTCTGGGAATATTTCTCCCCTTAGCACACAAAGCATTAGAGGATATTGGTAAATGAAGTGAACAAAGTGAGGGTATCCCTAAAGAAGAATCATCCCTGACACCAGTACCTACACCAAACATAGAGGATACTTCCCACATACACATAAGCATTAAATGGTTGATGTAGTATTAAAATACCCACTAGAGCATATAACGTTTGAATTCCCTATAGCCAACCAAGAAAGGGATGTTGCTTTGAAGAACATACCTCCTTTTGTACTACTTGTCTTCTATGGGTTGGTTATAGGGGATCCAAACACCTTTCTTTTTTATTTTGATGTGTTATGTCGTAGTTATGACTATACCACATATGCTCACATATTCAAATTATTTTCAGCAACACTAAAAGATGCTACTATAAGATGGCTCATGGGCTTGGGAAGAGATATTGTTCCCGATTGGAACACAACGAAGATAAAGTTCTTGGATAAATACCCAAATTAGTGTAGAGGCATAAATAGAAAGAAGGATGACATCTTCAGAGTGTCACAAAAATAAGATGAATCATTGGAAGATTATATTGAGAGGTTTCAATTCTACCTTAAGAAATCCCATCAAAATAAGCTCTTTGATGAATCCCAAAAACTAGTATTCTTAAGGGGAGTAATGAGGACTGTATGGATGCCCTCAACCTCATTGTGGTAGGAGACATCTCACATTTACCATTTGATGAGATTTGTAGAGTATGTAGAAACGATTTCAGGTCCTTCACCAAGAACACCAAGGGGGATAAAACCTCCTTTATCAACAAATCATCCAATGGGATCTCAAGAGTGGAGAATTACCAAAGACATAACTATAATTCTTAGTGGTTTCCCCAACAAAATCAATGACAACCATAGTGGAAAAGATGTCAACAGTGGAAAAATCACAATCTCAATTATTAGCAGCCACAACAACCCTTGCAACCACAATAGTAAGACATAATGCCAAACCCAACAATAGTTACACCAATACCACCAAGAGAACCTTAATTACCAACACAACCTACACTTAACCCAAATAATAAGTCTATCCAATAGTTTTATGCTAACAAAATCATACAATACCCCACTTATGGGGTTGAGTTGAGTGATGTACACCTTATTTTTAGGGGAAATCCTAGATGGGCCTTAATCTTCTCACATCACAAATTGACTGATGAGGAACTCCTAGTAAAGCCCATGGACAAACAATCTAGGGAACCTGAGTCTAATCAGGTTAACCCAACAACCATAAGTGTAGAGCCTCCATTCCCTAAGAGATTAACAATCTAAAAACATCATTCACAAGTTGAAACTGATCTGTAGGGATAACTCACATATGTTTGCATCAAGATGCCCCTCATTCAGGCCATTAAAGAAGTGCATGTTTACACCAAAATAATGAGCGAGTTGTGCCTCAAAAATCCAAGAAGGAAACTAAGGATCCTAAGACTATACATGTCTTAGGACAACTTATAGACATTATGTTGGGAAACATAACTGTCCCCAAGCATGTAGATCTTGGGAGCCCTGTAGTGGATATCAAAATTAATGGTACTCTCATTAAAAATACCTTAATTGACCTTGGGTTAGCCATTAATGTAATGACCAAAGAAACCATAAAATTATTACAGATAATGGAGCTCAAACCTATACCTATTGTGTTACAGTTAGTAGATAGGTCTACACTCAAGCTTGAGGGAATCATAGAAGACCTGGTAATAACATTAGACTCGTGTGGGAGTACCATACAAAATTTATGGTGTTGCAACCTAAAGCTAATCTTGTAGGATATCCCCTCATCTTAGGGAGACCTTGGTTGGAAACAAAAAATGTCTTCATGGGTTGTAGGTCTGGTAACATGATCATTTCTAATGGAAATGTAACCAAGAAACTAGTCCTCTGTCCACCTACCCAACCACATGTAGATTTAGAAAAAAACTGTATGGCCTACCTTAGATGAAGAAGACCAATACTCATTACAAAATCTAATGACTATTGAACACAGTTCCTTGTTAGAAAACCAAGATGAAGATGAACTGAATGCAAACATCATGCAAAATAACTATGATAGGGACCCACATCAACATGACTGTCTAACATGTTTGCAAGACCCTCTGTAGAACATAATCCTTGCCAATACATCTTAGTCTATTTCCCAAATATTTTATACCCTATTTCCACATCATTGAATTCCCAATATAGTAGATTTTGACATTTCATCTATTCAAACATCATCTTTGACTTTAGATATTATGCCAAACAATACATAAATGTAAACAGTCAATTAACTACTAAATAGTAGACTTCATTATTGTCATGTCCTCAAAATAACAAAACCATAAAGACCAAGTGTTAACATACAAATCAATTAATATATAAAATAAATAGCAATATTAATATTAAATATAAAATAAATGTGTATCATATCAATATAAAAATATATAAATATGAAATAACAAATATAATAATAATATATAGGAAAATTATTGTTATTACATTCTAGTATTAAATAAATTAGTATCAAAAATAATAATAAATAAATATTATAATCATTCCACATCAAATATTGTAATACATTAGAATAAAATAATAATAAGATATTAGCAAATTGCTTTTATTATTATACTTTAATGTTAAAATATGTTCAATAAAACATCAAAATAAAATAATAAAATAAGTATAAATTTGAAATATCATAATTATTAGTGATACTATATTATTTTAAAAATAGATATTATTGTGATAATAAGGACAGCAATTAAATCTAACAAAGGGATATATTTTATGAAAAGTCACCTCTTTCACCAAACAATACATTCCTCCCATGAGTCACCTACCTTGAATGGTATAAATAGAAGGAGGGAAAATAAGGAAGGGGGAAAAACATGGAGAAATAGGATTTGCAATTTAGAACAGTAGCAACAATTATTGTTATGCATTGGAATATAGAGCCATTTAATATATATATATATATTATTTAATAGGCATGCAAGTATATATGCATAGATATAAATAAATTTTATAATGAATAATATGCAATGAATAAGGAAAGAATAATTATATAAACATATATATATGAATACTAATGATGATACTTATAAGTAATGATGACTCTTTAATATAAACATAAGTAGATTATTTATATTTATGAATTGTCCTCATCATATGATCAATTTAGTATAAGGTTGAAGGAGGCGAGTAAGGAAACATGGAGAGATATAGCAATTCAGGTGATGTACTCACTTAGCAATAATATTTAGCATATTTTGAATATAAGAAATAGATATTGCTAATTTGATTATTGGTGTAATGCTTTCTTTAGTATTATCATGATGATAATGATGTTGATATTAACTTAAAGAATTAGTAATAAATGCAAATTTATTTGATTGCTAAAAGATTGTCTTTTGAGTGTTTGCAAGCCTACTAGGGAGGAAGGGCTTGAGAAAAGTGGTGCCTAAAAACCCCACTTAACAATCCGCTGTGGCCATGGAGGGGTGGCGGTCCCACTTAACAATCTGTTGCGGCCATGGAGGGGTAGTAGGCCCAGAACCACTTATAAGCTCCACTGGCTTCCCCCAGTAGGTTGAGTGTCTTCCGAGGTGATGGAACGGGTAGATAAAGAAGGTACAAGTGTTTCCTCTAAGCACGCCACTTCGAGATGTTCATGCCACTCGGGGCCAAGGGGTGGATTGTCCTAATAGGACGCTTGTGTTCTTGGGCTTAGATGGATAACTTTGGGCGGCTCTACCCATGCCACTCCTCATATGTCTTTATTATTGATTTGTGATTATATTTATATTTAATTATCTAGATATTAATGCTAACAGATATATGTACATGTGGAAATATTAAATGCAGACTTCAATCCAAGATTACTTAGTCAAAGAGAACATTCATTTGAAAAAGAAGAAACCCTAAACTTGATCAACATGTGAATTCTAGGGCAGACAAATGGATTTTAGGACAAGTCTGGGTAAGGGACATTACAATTATTGAATGTGTTGCAAGCACATGCAACTGCATTTGCATGGGATTACCATGATATGAAGGGAATAGACCCAAACCTATGCATGCATCAGATTTACATCAATTAAGGCTATAAACCAATTAGGCAACCCCAAGGAGAATAAACCCTACAGTTCATGACATAGTCAAAAGAGAGTTACAAAAGTTGTTGGATGTAGGATTCATCTATCCAATTATTGATAGTCAGTGGATGCCTCCACTAGTAATTGTACCTAAGAAAGGAGGGAAATTGAGAGTGTGTGTAGACTGTCATGATTTAAATGCAACAACTAGGAAACATCACTTTCCCTTTCAATTCATTGACCAACTACTAGATTCACTAGTATACAAGCAATAAGTTTCCTTTTTGGATGGGTTTAGTGGGTACAATCAGATTAAGATAGCCCTAGAAGACTAGGAAAAGACAACCTTCACATGCCCTTAAAAACATATGCTTACTCTATCTTTCCATTTGGGATATGTAATGCACTTTCCACCTTCTAAAGGGTAGTACTGAGCATATTCTCAAACTTTACTAATGATGCATGTTAGACACACAAGACAACTAAGAGGGGGGGTGAATCAGTTGTATATTAAAACCTTAAAACCCTCATTACTCTTCAAACCCTTATTATGCATCATCATGAATGTAAACAAATGAAACATCAACACATTAACAACCATACGCAATAGAACACCAAATTTTATGTGGAAAAACCCAATCAAGGAAAAACCATGGTGAGGATTAACTCACATATATATAAATATCACTGATTGCAAAAGGGTCGCTACTAGAAGGGCTCACTATCCAAAATAAATAAAGAAAGGCTCACTTCCAAGGAAGATCACTTCTTTCAGAATAGAAGAGATTACAAAGAAACTATTATAAGGAGGTTTTCTACCTCAGAGCAACAAGAGAAACCACCACAACCATTTGCAAACTTCGGCTCACTACCACCAACAAGTTCAAGTAGACTAAAATTTAGACACCTTTTGCTCATTTATTTTAGTAGTCTCAAGCGTTCATGATCGCACTCAGATCTCAACACTTGATCACATCAACATCATTGCGCATCACTCTTCAAATCACACGCTTCTCCAGTAAATTAACTTGCATATATATATAGTCTCTAGTAAATTAACTTGCAACCTAAAACAATCTTCTCCAAGTTGGCTTCAATGGAACGTATGCACCTCAAATGTACAACCACCAAATAGGTCGACACCAAGTACTTTTGTGGTGGGAAGAAGTGAAGGTGGACCACACCAAGGGTTAAATAAGACCTAAATCTATACCAACACACTACACCATGCTTCCACAAACAATGAAGCACATCCCAAAACAATGCTAACATGTCAGGTCAGCCAAACTGACATTAACGCTACCAAGCAACCAAATTCACACTTCACCAGGTCTGAAAACATCCCATGGACCACTTAGCAACATTGCACAACATCCTAGAATATTCCAACACCAAAAAAATACTCAAAATCATTGGTGCAAACATATGCAACTAAGAACATTATCATCTTGTGCAACCAATCAAATTGTTAGTGAGCTACAACACATGAACTAAGCTTGCATAATAGTTGAACACCAAACCATAAAAGAGAAGATGCATAAAGGTAATACTAGCATCAGGGAAAACTTTAGTGGTGAATCTTTTCCAATTGGCAAATAATAAAAATCAAGAGCTCCAAAAATGGTGAATAGTACAAGCTAAAACGGAGACTGAATCGCCAGGTTTTACAAAAAAAATAAAATTGTCTCGATTAATTCGCCATGTAAACGATGCGTCATAGGCATTGATTCGCCAGTAGTTTATACAGTAAAATTTAAAAATATTAATAATATTCGCCAGTAATATTGTGTAATTTCAGAGAATCAAGAAGGGAACCTACTATATTTGTGCCAAGCTCCCAGAAAGACGTCTGATCAAAGCTCTATTTGATCTCCACCATTCACTGTTTCCAATAGTTCATGACATACGTCATCATCATTGTATCAACGAGACATCCCTAAGTGTCCCACCGATGATGTTCACTCATGCCGATAAGGTTTCCATACTCTAGCTGGGATCCACCAAGGCATAGGTACACCACTTGTGTAATTATGGAGAATCATGAAGGGAATCTAAAATATTCGCACGAAGCTCCCGAAAATACATTTGATCAAATCTTTGTTTGATCTCCATCGTTCACTGTTGCCAATACTTGATGAAATACGTCATCATCGTTGTATTGGTGGGACATCCCTAAGTGTCCCACTGATGATGTTCACTCATGGAATGAACTTGCAGTCATCTGATTTAAAAGCTAATCGATGGTAAAAAATTCAAGTTTCATTTAGTCTTACTTTTCAAGTGATATTTTTTTAAAGCACTTCATTCGTGTGTGTTCCAATGCATTTTTAATAGTGAATTTATGCTTGGTGGCGAGGGGCTCTGCCCCTCGACCTCGCATCGGGGCCGCTATCCTCAGAACCTGCGAGGGGGTGTTGCCCCCTCGACCCCCACAAGGGGGCTCTGCCCCCTTGACCCCCACAAGGGGCGCTACCCCTTGACCCCGCTGGTGGCTACTGCCCCCAGGCCCCTACTTCAATATTAAAAATATATATATATATATATATATATATATATATGGGGCAACTGCATCGACCAACTATGCAAATTTTTAAAGGAGAGATTCACCATTGTAATTAATATTTTTAGTGATTATTCACTAGGATTTGCCACTGTGATTTTTATTTTTACCAATTATTCATGAAGATTCGCCAAGATTTTACACCTTTGCCGAGGGGGGGGGGTTTCTTAAATTTAGCCCTGACTAGCATGTTCCTAAATCTACAAGACAAGAAGCTTCAAAATAGATAAATACGAAGAAATTCCATTTCTCCCAAACAACCTTTTGCACAAGCCAAACACTGTTAAACACATCTTCCACTATCGTATGATCCAAAACCTAAAACTCTAGATATACCACCTTAAAATACCACTGATCATCATATCTCAACCACACAAGCACATCTTCAAGCATGAAGAAATGAAGAGAATAATACAAATCACATTCATGTCACCTTGTACACTCTTTATACAAATTTTCTCAAAAGAACTTGGAAACCAAGTGACCATGTTGCATCTGCAACACCTGCTCAACATAACCACACTAGAGGTTGACATAAGTTGACACCAATGACAACATAGTGCAACAATATCCCCCTTTTTCATTGATGACAACACCTGCTGAAAAACCATCAACAACAAAATCAACTATGATCTCCAACTCTCAAGCAGCTCTCCCCCTCACTTGGACATTTCTTACATTTTAGAATTATTCTCTCTCTCCCCTTCGTATGTTTTTCAAGATTTTTTCTCTCTCCCCTTCTCTTTTCCTATGTTTTTCAAACTTCACTCTCTCCCTTTGATATCAATGGCAAAGGTTAACACCTGCACACTTCACTTATCTCTCACACACTTTTAGGCACAACATATGCTCCCCCTGACTACACCAACCAAAGATGCCACTACCTAATCTCCCTGAGAGGTAGCCTTCATTAGTCTAGGACAAATAATTCTTCTTGAATTGCTCTCCTGGATGGATATGCCAACTTATACATCTAGTTGAAAGGAGGGGAAATAACCCCTAGCTTGTTTATTAGATACTCATGTATTTTTTGGAAGAGACTTTGTGAAAATGTTTTCTATTTGATCATTTGTAGGTACATACTCCAACTTTACTTCATTCTCAACATCTTTCTCTCTTATAAAGTGATATTAGATAGAGATATGATTTTTTCTTGAATGCATTACCTAATTTTTTGAAATGATGATAGCACTTGTATTATCACACAAGATAGAGATAGGTTCATCATATGATACTCTGATATCTTTTAATGTCTGCTTCATCCACAACACCTATGTGTAGAAAGATGTTGCACCAATATATTCTTCCTCTGCAATAGATAATGACACTAAATCCTTCTTTTTAATCAACCAAGAAAGAAAGTGCCTCCACTTGTACTTCTTTTGTCATCCACACAACCTACCCAATCTGCATCTATATAAGCACTCAAAGAGAATTTAGTATCCTTATAATACCATAGACCATAGTCTGGAGTTCTCTTCAAGTATCTAAATATCCTTTTGGCTACGACCACATGTGATTCTTTAAGATATTATTGAAATCTTTCCATAAGACATACTACATGCATAATATCTGGTCTAGTTGTAGTTACATATAGTAATCCACCAATCATGGATTTATACTTGGTTTGATCTATCTTAGGAGATTCATCATTTTTTCTCAATTTACAACTAGTAACCATGGGAGTACATATTGGTTTAGAGTCCTCCATTCCAATCCTCTTTAACATTTCCTACATATTTTTATTGTGTAATGAATATACCTTTTTTTGATTGACTGATTTGTAGCCCAAGGAATAAATTCATCTCACCGAACATTGACATTTCAAACTCATTTTTCATCTCCTCTGCAAACCTTCTACACATTACCTCATTTCCTCCAAAGATTGTCTCATCAACATACATAATCATAATTAGGATTTGATATCCCTCAAACTTGAAGCAAAGGTTGTTATTTGTAATACCCTTTTTGAATCCCTGCTACAATAAGTACTTGTCTAATCTTTCATACCAAGCTCTAGGAGCCTATTTGAGTCCATATAATGCTTTCTTCAACCTGTAGACCATATCAAAATCTTCTAATAAATGAAAAACTTCCGGTTGTTCAATGTATACCTTTTCTTCTAACTCACCATTCAAGAATGCAGACTTTACATCCATATGATATACATTGAAGTATTTATGTCCTGCAATATCCAAAAGCATCCTAATAGCCCCCATTCTTTATACAAGAGAAAAATTCTCTTCAAAATATATTCCTTCCACTTGTGAGTAGCCTTTCACACGAGACTAGCCTTTTTTTCTAATAACTTCTCCATTCTCATTCATTTTGTTCTTGAAAACCCATTTAGTTCCTATCACATTCTTGTTTGCTAGTCTTGAGACCAATTCCCATGTCTAATTCTTCTCAACCTACCTCAATTCTTCTTCCATAATTTTGATCCAATTTCATCCTTGCATGCCTCAGTTATTGTCTTAGGTTCTATCTCAAAAAGTAAATAAAAGTTTACCTATTCCTTTGTCATAGTAGCTCTTCTTCTTGTTAGCACACCTATGCTTTTGTCTCCAATTATTTGATCCTCAAAATGATTCCTCTATACATAATTAGGAATTAGAATTATTTTTTGAAGCTTCTTACTCTTCCACTATCATCTCTTTTTCTTTTTCTTCTTCTCTGCAAGGGCGTTCATCAGATTCATATCCTTCTATCAACACTAAGCTTTGATGTGATTCCTCATCCACTTTCACTCTTTCACTTTCAACTATCTTTTTTAACCTATTGTTGTAACACTTGTATGCCTTGCTCTTTGTATAATATCCAAGGAAGATTCCTTCATCTAATCTTGCATTGAAATTTCCCAAGATTTCATCATCCCTCCTGATAAAATATTTACTTCCAAACACTCTAAAATATTTCACAATAGGATTTTTTCCATACCATATCTCGTAGGAGGTCTTTGAACTGTTTACTCTTGCTTGTCCTTTATTGAGAATGTAAATTGCAGTATGAATAGCTTCTCTCCAATAGAAATCCAGTAGATTTTCTTCCTTCAACATGGTTCTTGTAGCCTCCTAAACTATCATATTCTTCCTTTCCACAACTCCATTTTGTTGTGGAGTCTTGTCACCTTGAGAGTTCTTGTTCTGGTAACTCCACATAGGTCTGTATGCATCAACTCCAAAGGTTCTTTAGTAGAGTATTCTTTAGTTTTTAACCTCTTCTTTGTTTATTTTCCAATATGTCACTCTTTACAAATTGCATTGATATACTTGTTAATTCTTGGCATATCTCTTATAGCACGAGTAGAGTTGACCTTCAATAGGATATCAAGATTGATATGACACATTCTTTTGTGCCACACCCAAATTTCATTGATTTGTGACATAAAACACTTACCACCAGGACCTTTGAATTGACAAGTATTCCCTTTTATCATTATTCCTGCAAACAAAGTTCTAGAGCTTTGTTTTCTGATTTCGCAACCATCATCCTGAAACACTAAATTGTATCCTCTACTACACATTTTTCCTACACTGAGAAGATTATGTTGGAGACCCTTGACACAAATAACATCTTTTGTCTTATGATTGCCATCAAAACTAATTAAACCTTTTCCACAAATCTTAGTTAATGTATCATCACCAAACTTAACAAGACCACCATCATACTTTTCAAGTTAAAAAAACTTACTCTTGTCACCTATCATATGATTTGAGCATCTGTTGTCAATTATCCAGTTTTTTATCTCCTCTCTTGCACGAAAGGTAGTCAACATAGTTCCTTCAATACTATGACCTATTTTCAAAGCAATTTCCTTTACACAACTTCCAAGTTTAGAAAGATTAGTTCCAACATTCAAAACCATGAACAAGAACTCATCACTTCTATCATCTAGATAGTCTAATTCCTCAGCATTAGATGTACCATTGTCTTCTTTAACATAATAACTCTTCTCGAAATATTTACCTTTATGATATTTATGTTTGTCATTTGAAACTTTGCCTAGACATTTTGAAGCATAATGGCCTATCTTTCCACAATTGAAAATTTTTAAAGGTAACTTACCTCTGTATTTTCTAGTACCCTTTTTTAATCTTCTTACAAAATTTTCTTCCACTTCATCAAGATCACCTGGATTAGATTCATCAATCCTCTCTTTCTTGTTGAATTTAAAAGTAGTTTATTTCCTTGAAGCATCTTGGTCAAACTCTCTTAATTCAAAAGTAGTTAAAGTACCAAATAATTGATCTCTAGAATATTGATCCAAATTATGAGCTTCTTCAATAGCAAAAAATTTAGCACTATAATATTTAGGAAGAGCTCTCAATACCTTTTTCACAACTTCACTTTCCTCCAATTTTCCACCAAGACCATTGATGTCACTGATAATTTCATCCACCTTGAGCATGTAACCTGAAATATATTTATTTTCTAACATCCTTAGGGTTTCAAATGTGGCTTTGAAATTCTACATCTTTGATTCCTTGACCTTAGCATCTCCTTCATAAATAATTTGCAACTTTACCCATAGCTCTTTAGCGGTTTTGTAGCTTATCACCTTCACAAATTTTGAATCAAAAAGCCCAGTCAAGATAGAATTCCTTGCTTTTACATTATTCTCATAATCCTTGATATCATCTTCACTTAACAGAGCAGTAGTAGGTATAGTATGCCCATCTTCAACTGACTTCCATACACCAAACCCTAATGAGAAAATAAAGGCTTCCATCCTTGCTTTTCAGAAGGCATGATTTGTTCCATTGAACATAAGGACTTCGACAACATTCTTGTGCACAATCCAAATCTACCTCAAGTAGTTAAGCCTCTTCTAAGGAGCCTTTGCTTTGATACCAATTGTTAGACACATAGGACAACTCAGGGTGGGTGAATCAGTTGTATATTAAAACCTTAAAAACCCTCATTAACCTTGAAACCCTTATTATGCATCAACATGAATGTAAAAAAATGAAACATCAACACATCAATAACCATACATAATAGAACACCATATTTTTCTGTGGAAAACCATAATCAGGAAAAAACCATTATGAGGATTAACTCACATATATATGAATATCAACACTGATTACAAAAGGCTCACTATTGGAAGGGCTCATTGTCCAAAAGAAATTAATAAAGTTTCACTGCCAAGGGCTCACTACCAAGGAAGATCACTTCTTCTGAAATATAAGAGATTGCAAAGAAACTATTATAAGGAGGTTCACTACCTCAGAGTAACAAGAGAAACCACCACAACCATGTACAACCTTTGATTCACTACCTCCAACAACTTCAGGTACACTAAAATGTAGACACCTTCTGCTCACTATTTACAATAGTCTTAGGTGTTCATGTCACACTTAGATCTCAACACTTGATCATATACACATCATTTCACATCACTCTTCATATCACATGCTTCTCAAATAAATGAACTTACATATATATCCTCTGCAACCTCAAACAATCTTCTCCAAGTTGGCTTCAATGAAACATACACACCTCAAATGTGCAACCACCAAATAGGTCAATACCAAGCACTTTCATGGTGGAAAGAAGTGAAGGAAGACCACAACAAGGGTTAAAAAGGACCCAAATCTACAATTCCATGCTACACCACACTTGCACAAACAACACTAACATGCTAGGTTAGCCAAAATGACATTAACGCTACCAAGTAACCAAATTCGCACTTCACCAGGTCTAGAAACATCTTGCAAACCACTTAGCAACATTGCACAACATCCTAGAATATTCCAACACCAATAAAATACTCAAAATCACTAGCACAAACATATGTAATTGAGAACATTATCATCCTATCCAACTGATCAAATTGTTACTAAGATACAATACATGAACCAAGCTTGTGAAATAGTTGAACACCAAAGCATCCAAGGGAAGATAAATAAAGGTAATACTAGAACGTTCCTAAATCCGCAAGACAGGAAACTTTAACAAGGAGAAATGAAGAGCAATTTAATTTCTCCACAACCATCTACATAGGCCAAACATAGTCAAACACATCTTTTATTATCGTATGATCCAAAACCTTAAACTCTGTATATACCACCTTCAAAGACCACTAATCATCATATCCAAACTGTATGATCACATATTCAAGCATGAAGAAATTTGGAGTACAATATAGAACACATCCTTGTCATCGTGTACACTCTTTATACAAATTTTCTCAAAAGATTGGAAACCAAGTGACCATTCTACATTTGCAACACCTGCTCAACACCACAAACACCTTCTCAATATAACCACACGAGAGGTTGACATAGGTTGGCATCCATGACAACACTAATGACAACATAATGCAGCAAATTCCATGGAGGTTTACATGGATGATTTTACAACTTATGGGAATAACTATGAAGAAGCACTTGCCAATTCGGAGAAAGTGTTAGAGAGATGTCAAGATCATCACCTATTCCTAAGTCACGAAAAGTGATCCATGATGATGATTGAGGGAGTATTTTTGGGATATTTTGTGTCTAATAAGGAAATTCAAGTAGACCTCAACAAAATTGAGGTAATATCAACACTTCTTGTACCCCAAAATCAAAATGATGTCAGAATTTTCTTTGGCCATGTTGGATACTACAAGAGATTCATATGAGATTTCAGTAAACTTGCAACACCATTATTTGTTTTATTGTCTAGAGATGTCGATTTTGAATGGACACTTGCTTGTCAACATGCCTTTGAAGCTCTCAAGACAACACTAACCAAGACCCCTGTCTTGTGAGGGCCAAATTAGAATTTACCTTTCTATATCCATATAGATGCTTTTGATTTTGGAATAGGAGTTGTGCTAGGACAAAAGGATGGAAACCTTGAGTATGTCATTTATTATATCAATAAAAATCTTCAAGGGGTAGAACTCAACTATAAAATAATTGAAAAGGAGATGTTAACTTGGTGGTTTATGCAATTAATATTTTTAGACACTACATTATAGGGTATTTTATATTCATACATATTGACCATACAATAATAAGGTACCTAATAAAAAAACCAGTAATTGGTGGAAAACTTGTGAGGTGATTACTACTGCTTTAAGAATTTGATATTACCATTGTATACAAGCTAGGGAAAGCCAATGTAGTAGCAGATTTCCTCTCTAGGCTACCAACAAAATTAGAAGAAGATGTAGATGATTCATTCCTAGATGAGAATATCTTTGCTCTCTCTCTACATACACCTTGGTATGCAAACATAGCCAGCTATCTGGTAGTAGGAAAAACACCACCACACCTCTCACCAAGGGAGAAGAGGCAATTAGTTCAATTTTTTTTCCCTACTTATGGATATCTAGATACTTATTCTACACAAGACCTAACAATATAATGAGAAGATGAAGTATATGATATCCCTAGGACATTCCATGATGAACCTTGTGGGGGACACTTTACATCATAGAGGATAGCTCTTAAGATTTTGAATTCTGGCTATTATTGGCCAACACTTCACAAAGATACAGTTAAATACACAAGGGGTTGTGATAGATGTCAGAGAATTGGAAGGCCAACAAAAATAGATGAGATGTCATTGCAACCACAACTAGTAATAACACCATTTGATAAATGGGAACTAGATTTTATTGGTTCCATCTCCCCAACATCAAATAACAAAAAATACATACTAGTTTGTATCGATTACCTTACCAAGTGGGTGGAGGTCAAAGCCTTGCAAATTTCAAGGGATGGAAATATGAAAAAGTTTCTCTATGAAGATAGCTTCACAAGATATATTATTATTAGAGAAATTATCACAGAACAAGGGTCCCAATTTACATTTGATCTGATCTTAAAACTAGTGTAGGAATATGAGATCAGACATAAAAAAAACCTTATCACCCTCAAGAAAATGGTCAAGTGGAAGTCACAAATAGAGAAATTGAAAAAATCCTCACAAAGATAGTGCAACTCCATAGGAAGGATTGGGCAATCAAGTTACCTAAAGCAGTTTGGGCTTACAAGACAACCTAGAAGACAACAATAAGTTTTGCACCATATCAATTGGTGTATTGTAAAAACGTAGTACTTCCAATAGAATTTGAATACAAAAATATGAGGATAACAATAAAATTGAGCATTGACTTATCAAAAATACATAAGGAGAGGTTGCATAACCTCAGTGCCTTTGATGAAATAAGAATGGAAGCACTAAACCATACATAGATCGTCCAAAAGCAAAGGATATGTTGACATGACCAGTTTATTAAGATTAAATAATTCAATGTGGCTGATTGGGCTTTACTTTATGATTTAAGATACAAATATTACAAGGGGAAACTAAAAACCAGATGGCTTGGGCCATACAAAATAAAAACAATCTTTCCAAATGGAGAAGTTCAGTTATAAAAAATTGATGATGTATGGTTTTCATTATTGGTTAATGGCCATAGGTTAAAGCTTTATAAATGACCATTACAAAATGATGATTTCATTTTGTCACTATAGCATCAATTTGAACCAAAGATACAATCTATATTAATAGAAACTAGTAATTCATTAGGAATAATAGTACACAAGCTACATAGCTTGCCCACTATCATTTCACATGTATAATTATATCACACATATCACATGCACACATTGCAGCAATGGAAGTCAATAATCTTCATTTTCCGAACTAGTAGTAGTAGCAGTAGGGGCCTATAGTATCATGCCACTAGGCGACAAACCTACAAAAGGAATTTGTTATTACATGAGCTTGTAACACTTGCCTATCTGTCATACCATATGCACCCATATTAATTGCATATCCATCATCCCATTCGTACATGTAGCAATACACATATTGATTTATTGCATGAAACTTATTCATCCCATTAACACGTAGCCATCATCTCACCTTTTCGATTCCACCATACCATGCAATAAATTTCACTTCAACCATAGCATACTTTGTGCATCCTTTTCATCCATCATTCCCAAAACTTTTCCACATATCACACACATATTTCCTTCCAGTTCACTCTAAAATTGCACACAATTCATCACAATCACAACATGTCATTTCAAATCAAGATGTGCATGTCATTTAACTACTTCGCACGAGTCCTACTTCAATTCAAACAATGCCTACAAGTACTTGTTGCATTAACTATCATAATAATCATTGAAGATTAGTAAATTTATGTATTACCATTCATACGTGCATGCCAATCTTATATTTCAATTTCCACTACTTCTAATTTATGACTTTGTCCAATCCGTACATACTAAGTGAGGACACTTAGCAACTTTAGCTCGGGGAGGGGTATTCAATTCTATATTCCTTAGTTTTATTCCTTATTTTTTTTGCTTTCAAACCTTTGGTCGTTTTATTTCCTACCATTACCAAGAAGTTGAGAGTTCAAAGGACATAAAGAAGTGTTCAACAACATAATTAAGAAGTGCACTTGAGTGATATAGAATACAAGCATAGAAAAAGTAGTATAATTGGGGTGATTGAAAAAATAGGGTAGAACATAGCATAGTGAGTGACTGTGGATTGTTGAAGCATTGAAATAGGGGGTGGCATTGTCAGAATGGAACCAACAACACACAATTTTCTACTAGAAGATAGAAAATGGCTCCCTATCTTCTAACAAGCTGGCTGGTTGGACTATTTCTCGAGACTTATAGAACTTAATGAAGTATTGACCCGACAATTTTCCAATACCATGCAAAATGATGAGGCAATTGTTATGGGTTTGAGAGTAGATGCATCAAAATACGTTGTAGCTGAAATGTCTGGTCTTCCAAGGGTGGGAGAAGAGTTTCCAATGAGAGCAGATGCCATCACAACTAGGAATGAATTCTCCTTGCTAGGAGAAAACTTGAAATCTTCTTCACAAGGTACCAAATTCTTATCCTTACCCTAGATTCAAGCCTTTGTAGTTTCTTATATTGTTAAGTAAGTTTAACATGTGATGAAATATAGTCAATACTATATACAATTCATTTTAAATTATTAAGTCATTTACACCATGGAAGCTATGTGAATGTTCCCAATTTTCTATATAACTTGTTGAAAAAAATGTCTTATGAGTACAAAAGAAAGAGGAATGAGTCAAAATTATCACATTTTTATTTATTTACTCTATTGGCAATTCCCAAATGTGTCTTGGGAAGATTTCTTGAATTGCAACAATATCAACAATATTATTCAATTACCTAATGAAGAAAATAGGGGTCAAGAACAAGAAATTGAAGAACCTACCGTGGTTTCTCTAGAATGATAAATACCCTCTAGTTCCCTTGCTACAACACCTACCCGCAACACGGAGGAACCAAAAAATCATTGTCTGCAAGAAACACAACCTATAGTCTCTGTTGAAACAACCCACAACCAAAAAAATAAAGAAACCCTAGTTTCCAATAAGAGACCAGCAATAGAAAAGAAGAGAAAGAGTGGGGCTTCTACTTTTGCACCTACAAAGGGGTAGAGAAAGCCCACACAATCCAAGAGGTGGTCACACCACCTAAGGAAGAAGGGGGCCATGAGGGGAACAAACAAAAATAAAAAAGATGTTGTAACAATAGCAATAGATTTAGATTCAGAGGGGAATTCCCTTGGTGAAGATGTAAACATACCAATTGTACAACCATTGTATTTCTCTAGCACTTATGACTTGGATTCAAAAGATATTTTTGTTGCTAAAAAGATGAGGAAAATATCTCCAAAGAGCCCTTTTTTCAGAGGGGTTTGAATATACAAGTGAAATGGGAGAGGAACAATTTTGGAAAAATATGAGTAATTTTTCTTGGAAGAAAGGAATACTAACAAAAAACTGCAAGAAGCCTTACAAAGGATCAAACAATTAGAGGAATTATTGAAAACATATCAGCAAAAAGACAGTGAGAGGGATGCTAGAATCAAGGAGTTGGAAGAAATACTATAAATTTGAGCATGGGTCAAAACTAGAGATATTGGCATAACTTGTCATGGTGGAAATAGAAGGAAAAGATCCAGTGCCATGGAGCTCAATTTGACCCATTAAAACCCCCACTAGATCGATTGTTGTGTCCCTAGGTATTGAATTATGGATTAGAACACATGTATTATCCCAAAAAGGAAAAGAATGGGAAAGGGAGAAAGATGAAATGATATCTAACCACACTAGGGCACTTGAGAATCAAGAAATGAAGGTGAAAATTTTGAAAGTAAGAATTAAAGAGTTGGTAGACAAAACAATGCAGATAATGAAATGAAAACCACCTACCAGAGTTTATGGCAGTTTCTTGTAGGAATTTTTTTTTATGTTTTCAATTTATCTAGATAATTAATGACTTACATGTTGCCATGAACATGAAATATTTGTTTGTAGATACTTTCCAGAACTCCACACGTGAGATGCATGACCAATTAAGCAAGTTTTATTTGCACAATTTTGTTCTTTTAGATGAAACTACATGGAACCCATTGATGTTTGTAGGGGATCTCCAAATAAGAGATTTAGCCTCATATTTTAGAAATGAGCACCAAAGGGGGGAACTTTTACAGGAATATAATGAGAAAGAAAAATCCATTCCCTTATAGCTAGGAAAGGAGTCAGTGGGCCCAAATGCATATCAATTGTTGGATCTCTTAGATCATAGGGGAGTTGGAAAGAAGATAATGGAGTGTAGAAAACAAGATTATAAAAGAATGAAGGAACTAGCAATAGGCACCATCAATTAAGCCTTTAACTTTGTTCAAAAAAGATGGGAAGAGCTTACACCAGAACTAAAAAGTATGGAGCCACACTCTATTTACAATTATGTAGCCATGATTCATAAGTCTCATAAATCTATAAATATTGCAATGGTAAATGGGGTTCACTAGTTCTCACTTGTCTTCCATCCTTGTATCCTCTTGTTTCCTATGCCACATTGGACAAGGGGGAAACAAAGGGAATAAGAAGTAGTAGAAAAAAAGAGGTTGGAAAATCTCTCAGATCAAAAAGGCTACTACTTGAATCAGGGCAAAGGAGTGCACACAATGGTAGATTTCAAAGAGATGGCCTTGCAATATAACCTCCAACCTTAAAATGTTGCTTGAAAACAAGAAATGGATTAGTTGGAGAAAATGATGGGTCTAAATAATGGCTAGTTTCCTTTACTATTTTATGATTTTATACTTTCATATTCTAAGTTTCATAGACATTCCTAAGAATTTATGTATCTTCTATATACCTTTCAAACACTTTACAACAGACTTAAGTATGTGGAAATGAAAATATGATATGTTGAAATATGTATTTGTGAATTCATGAATGTTCATGAGATTTAGTATGATTATATGATTAAAATATGATTTTTAATGATGTGTATGCCTTGAAGATAAAACTAACATCTCGTAGCTAGAAGGACTGTAACCCGCATCAACTGGATTTCCAACCCATAACAAAAGGACTGGACATAGTTGCAGGGGATAAGTCAACATAATTGAAGCACAACATTTCTAGAGGAGAATGAAGGTGACCATTGAATGATCAACCATGAGTCACCACAACATATTCTTATCCACTAAATAAGACTACTAGAAGGAGAAGAAGTTGGTTTTGAGCGAGACTAACCCATGATGTGACATTCCTCATGAACACATCTTTATCATGGAGGTTAATTGTTAGGCACAAAGTTCTAATTCAGTTTCTCTTCTTTTGCTTTATAATTATGGTATTTTATTTTAAGACTAAGTCCTCTCCCTAACTTTGAGGGAGAGTGGATGGGCACATTATGATTCTATTTTCAGTCCCAAACCTAGAATAAGACTCCTTCCATATCCTATATAATGGGATATGCTGTTGAGGATTAAATTTAGTTACTATTTAATTTGCCAGTAGTTGTTGATCCTTAGTTTTTTTTTGTTATTAGTTGTAATAGTAGATATGTATTTCTGAATGAGAAATCTTTAGTAGATTCTTGTTAGATTAAGAGTTCAAAGTTTTTATTCAATAAAGAATTTAGTTCAATACATCATGATCTGATGATTAAGTAGTAAGTGTTTGATATCTTTTGTGGAAGCAACAACTCAAGAAAGGGCCACTTCAGGTACTACTAATCCACTTTATTTCCTTCTATTGGATTAATTGATGCATTGTTAGAATTAGTTAAGTAAATTCCAGTTACATGCATGTGAAATTGATTAATGTGATTTTGTAATTTTGTAGCTTCATGTTTGTTGCATCCTTCATAGAAATTAGTTACAATTTAGTTTTAGAAGTTAACAGTTACAGTCTTGAGTGATAAGTACCTGTAACATAAGGTAACAACTCATATCTATTTCCCCTATTTTGCAATTTAGCATTTCACTTCCTTTTCCAACTTTTCTAGTTTTTTGTACATGTGTAACCTCCTATACTCCATTGATATATGATGTGCCTAGGATCCATGAATGCATTTATTGTGTCAGCACTTTCTAAATCTTATGAGTCCCTGGTTGATAATTAAATGAAGCCTCTTGTGTGAAAGATGAACCGTTCAATTAGGAATCCATCCTCTGAGTTGTGTCTCTACCTAGTAGCACCAAGTTAATTAGAAATTAGAGAGGCCTTACACCTCTGATATGAGAAATGGAGTTATGAACATAATTTTTTGATGAAAAAGTGCAACAACACCTCCAACAAGTATTTGGAAATAATAATGTGAAGTCATATATGATAGAGTATAAACTATACATCGAGGAATTACAAGTAAAATAAGTAACAAATAATAAAATATTAATAGGATTGCCAGGTGGGTGAGAGTTTCCCAAAAAAAAATATCAATGAAATATATGTACAAAGGTGGCAAAGACAACACTTATATTCTAGTGGATGCATACAAAGGTGGCAAGGAGTATTTAAGATTGAAGTCCTGTGTATTAAATTGGCAAAACATCAAACTAGGCATCACTTGTTGTTAAGCATGTTTTTTAAATAAATATCTTGATTTTTATATAATTAACATTAGTTATAATAATATTGGTCTTTGAAAATAGATGTGAATATAAAAACTCCCTACTCCATAGTCCCACAAAAAAATGGTGTACGAAAAATTGGTGTTTAAATCTCAAAAATCTATGTAACATTGTGATGCATTACATTGTCTTGCATGCCTCTCCATAACTTTATACTATCGATCCCTCAAGACATGTCACTTTGTTGTTTTCTTTTTATTTTTCTCCATAATTTCTATTGTAACGATGGAAAGCACCAGCTGCTGCCTATCATGGACTCAAAATGGCTCAAAAGAAAGGATTTAAGAAAGTTTGGCTTAAGGAGGATTCTCTCAATATTATTAATAATTTGAAAAAGTGTGCTACCTCCTCTTGGACCATTGAAATTTTCATTGATTCCATTGATATCCTTAATTCTTTTGATGATTATTATATCTCTCATATTTTGAGAGAAGAAAATAGTTTGGCTGATATCTTTGCTAATATGGGGGTTAGAGGGGATCGAGAGTGGGATTTGAATGACCCTCTACCAATAGAGGCTATTGTCACCATTAATGATGATGCCCAAATCTAAGGTGATTGATGATCTTGTAAGGCTTTGGGAGTGCATGTTTTTCATCATGTGGAAGGTAGAGATATGGAGGAGTGGTAATCAGGTTTTGGCTTGCGTTGATGGTACTAAGGGAGATATCCATAGGGAGTGGATTACTATGATAATAAATCACCTTTGCCACGTCTCTTTTCTCACACGGATTGTGGGAATTCTAAGTGTTTCTTTCTCAATAATTCTCTTCATTGATCTAAGAGTTGCGAATATTTTCGACTCTGTTAGTTTGGCTGCCATGGTTGGAGACATAAATCATGCGGAGCCTTTCCCATGCAACACGATAAAGAAGAAATCAAAGGTATGGAAAATTATTGAGAAGGGAGGGTTGACGCATTATCTTGAGAGACTTCATGGTAATAAGCCTTAGAAAACTATTATGTTTTCCAAAAATTGGAGTAATAAGGTTTCTGAAACTTGGAGGTATGAAGTTTGATATTAATGAAGAACTCATAGCCCACATTACTAGTTTATCGACAGACGGTATGAAGTTCTTTAGAGACAAGAAAGAAGCGCAAAATTCCATGAAAATATTCTTCAAAGGAGAGGAAACATAGGACCTTCGTGCAATGATGAGTGGGGGTTATTAGAGGAAATCTATCAAGGCCTTGTGGGGGGATGTATCAGAGGAGATAATGTGGCTCATTTCTCTTGAAGGCTGATATTCTATGGTAAATGCTTATCACTTTGTCTTAACCATTTTCATCACAAGAAAAGGATTTCCTTTCCCTTTTACCTTTTGGCTTCTTTGGATGCTGGCATAATTGACCATAAGAAAAATTTGGTTCTTCATGTGGGGTTGATCCTCCTAATTTATAATTATGCCAAAGCCTTTGAGTTGTTTAAGCTAATTTATACCCCTAAGGATGTGCAACAAAAGTAGAAGGGTTATAAGACAGTCTTTAAGGAGTAATTGGCCAACAAAAAAAGGAAAAAATGGAAGCTTATCTTGGAAAAAGAGTCGGCGTTGGAGGATGATGTGGATTTTGTGCTGGACTCTCTGGCTACTATGCATGAAGATATGAGGTCCCCTACTTTGGGGAAGTGCAAAAAAGAGGATATCAGCCCTAATAAGGGTTATGACACTTGTAGTGAAAAGCTTGCTGATGAAATGATGAGTCAGAGCAGAAAGGAGATGAAGGATACAGTTAAAAAAAAGGGGAGATGATTATGGGTGATATTAAGAAGAAGGTGGTGAGGTCTGCTAGTAAAATGCTAGAGCTAGATACTCCTCTTAGAATGGTCAGTGGACAAGATGTTGTGGGTTCTCCAGATGGGGTTAAGGAACGAGATGTTGTGGTCTCTTCGAGTGGGCTTTGGGATTTGAAGAAGGACAAGAAGCCTATGGCTGATTTGGGGTAGGTTGTTGTAGACTCTCCTGTGGTAGACCCAAACATGCAGATGAAAAGGATGGCGGTTGCTGCAGAGATTGTGGAGTCCATTCAAAAAATTAACACTGACTGTTGCTGATAAGGGTAAGGAAGTTGTTGTGGATTTGGACAAGGTTACCTCCTTGCATGAGAGGGTGATGTTTCTAATATTGATAAAGAAAATATTGTTGATGTTCCGCCAAAGAGGGTTCCATTGTTTTTTATAAGCTTTTTAAATGGATTTTCCATGAACTTAACATGACTAATGTGAAAGTGAGGGGTGTTTTGAGCAAAGCGAAGGATTCCTCTGTTCAAGATCAAATTGATGATTTGATGAATTCCCTAAAAATTGTGGCAGAGGAAATGCTTCTGATGAAGCAAAATCTTGAAGGAAGAGTCCTCACCTTGGAAAATCACATTGAAAGGATATATGCTAATATGGATAAAGTAAGGGTGGGGAACAAATTTGGGTTTAATGCCGAATCTATTGGTATTACTTCCCTTGTGGATAGTGTTAAAAATGGTAAGGATTTTGATGATAATGATGTTGATGGCAAGCTTATGGAAGGGGAGAAGCTTGGTGATAAGGGTGGCAATAAGGGTTATGTTTTGATTAGTGAGGTTAAATCGGGTGGGCCTGGGGTTAGGACCCGTAACAAGACCAAAGCTCAGGTAGGTGCTCCTGCTATTGATCTATCTATTATTGGGGATGATGGCTTAAATAATGCGGCATGTGATGTGGAGGCTACAAATATCCTGAAAAATATGTAATGTTGTTGGGTGGGGTCATAATTTTTTGTTGAATTTTTTCTATGGGCTTGTTGTGGTTGGGTTGTTATGCTTTAGTTGATTATATGTTTTGTTTCGGCTACTTTTTTGTGTAAAGGGTTTCGGGCCCCTTCAAAACCCATTTTTAACCTCTAATCAAAATGATGGAATACACCCTTTGGAGAGTGGTATGGTGACTCTCCTTCCAATTGACAAAATAGAAATACGCCTAGGCTATGGGTGACCTAAATTTGGAGTGAATCTCTAGAGAGGGTTTGTTCCTCTAGTGTGACACCTAAAAATAGTTTAATTTAATGCTACAATAGAGAAAAAGGATATAAATCAAGAATAAAATTGAGCCTAAAACCTAAAATGAGGTGATACACTAGAATATTTGATTGCTTGTACTTAATTAAAAATACAAAATAAGATTAATGAAGCTAACACTTCATACACAACTCAATATTTGACATGTTTTGCATAAGTATTTTGTAGAAAGGACTCAAATTTATAACAACTTTAAGGATGAATATAAAATGACCCCTAAGATCTCAAAAGATTTTTCATAGCTAAAACTTGCATAAATTTGACAAGACACATACTATGACTTAAAAAATATATGTAAAACTGCATAAAGGTACATAAATTAGATTCCAAATCAGGGATAATAAATTTTATTACAAGATAGGATCAATAATTTCACGATAATACACAATACACAATTTCAAGAAGGTAAACATGACTTCTTATTTTTAATAAAAAAGATACATAAAGTTGATTACAAGTACGTTTCATAGTGTGTTCTCTTCAAAATCTCTATGTTATTATATTACATTAGAACCTCTATCTATGAAATGATCTCAAGGTGTCTTAATTTTTCATATCTAATAGTATGAGGGAATATAAGGCACGTTCTCTATGGAATAAATGTTATAGCAAGGTATTGAGGGGATGAATCCTTTATATTTCCAACTTCTTCTCCTTTGCATGCTCCTAAAATAATTCAAATTGATAGCCTCCACTCTTCTGGATATTTGAAAAGTGTTAAAATTATTGTTACAAGTGTTGTTGAAGTGATAATTGCTTTGATTTTCTACCTCCATTAAGATGCATATATGACATGTTTCCTAGCTCTTAAAACTATTTTCCCACCTACTAGTGTGAGATGAAAATCCTCTCTTGTTATGTTTCAATGTTATATTTAAATCCTTCTTTATGACATTTAAATTCATGCATTTACCTTGCATCTTCTATGTTACATCATTCATGAAATGGTTCCTTCTTCATCTTCTCCTATTACATCCTTTTCAAATCCTTTATATTTTACTCCATATCTAGCAATCCATTTTCTTCACTTACCCTTGGTTTCCTATATGCCCCTCTTTCTCCTTACCTTAGTTAGGGGTTTGAGGTTCATCAAGAATCGCTTCTAGGTTTTTGAGAATCTAAAAAAATCTGGGAGCTCCAATGCTTGTCTCCTTTACATTTTTTGTCTTTGTTTTGTTCTTTCACCATCTAAGCCTTAGATTTTACTTTTTACTTCACCTTTTTCTTGGGCTTTCCTTTGTGTTTGAGACCTCTATCAGAGCTTAATGAAGACTTAGGAGCCTTTCAAAGGTTTCCTAGGTTCTCAGAATCACGAGACCTCCAAGTCTTCTTTCATCTTTATTGGGGCATTCATCTTGTGCCTTTTTCCTTTTTAGGAATTAAAGGGGAACTGAGAACCTCATTAAAGGTTTCTATGATTTTGGGAACCATAGGAACTTCTGAATTCCTTATCATTTTTTTTCTCACTTTTTTTTATTAGCAAAGATTGGTTGAGAACTTGAAATTCATCAAGGTTCCATCAATTCCAAGAACCTAGAGAAACTTTGATTTTTTACCTTCCTTTAATTTACTTATCTATGTGCCCTCATTTCTTTATGTTTTTTTATTTTTTAGGGGTTCACTTGAAATTGGGGACCTTATTGAGGGTTCCCATGGTTCTTATAATAATTGGAACCAGTTTTCGACACCTTATCTTTGTCATTTTCCTTCATGCCTATTTTATTTTTGAGGTACCCCAATATTTGAAAACCTTGTCAAAGGTTCCTATGGTTCCAAGAACTAGTGGAATTGTTGACAACTCTCTTCTTAAAAATAGTTAAGTCATGAAGCTTGTGGGTTGGGGGAAGAGTATGAAACAAGAACCAATTGGAGGTTCTTATAGTTCCGAGAAACCTATCAGAGGACAACAAGGTTCAAAGGACCAACCAAAGCTCCGATCTTCAATAACTTAACCAATTTTCTCCAAATTTGAACTATGGATATCTATTTGGGTGCTCAATGAGATAGAAGACTCAGAAAACCCTCACACGTAGCCAATTTTGGGAATTTTCAATTTAGGCAACTGACTAAGAAAAGTGGAAGGAAGAACCATAAACTAGATACACATTTTGTATAATTACCCACATACATCTCTTAGATTGATTATCACTAATTAGGAATGTAAGGGGGGCACAAAGTGTTAACATTTTGGTGACCTCTTCAGGATGTTTTCCTACTAAACATTAAGGACCAATAACCTAAAGAATCCATTGGGCATAGAGTCATAAAATACCTAAGGTACTTTGAAAGAAAAAATAAAAGAATTGATTGAAAACTAATAATACCTCAACTAAAACCAAAATAAGAGACAACAACAAACAAGGATAAAATAGAAAAAAAACCACCTAAAGATAACTAAAAGAAATTCCCTAATGGAAAACTACATGTATATCAGCACTTAGAGGAAACAACAACTATTACAATGTGCAACAATACTTATTCAACATGAAAATCCTATCCTAATATATACAAGAGTGAAACATAACTTAAATTGAAATTCTTGAGATATATCCCATTAATTGGAATAGATAGTTCTTCATTGTCTAACTTAGAAAACTGAAAGGCATCGTGTCATTGTTTGCTGCCAAAAATATTGTATGGTCCAATCCAAATGGATTCAAACTTAGTATGCCTTTTAGGATTAGTCTTCACTTCATCCCACTTTAGAACAAGGTCTACTTCCTTGGAATTTCTTTCTTGTCAAATGACCCTTTATTTAGCTCAAATAAGCTCCATTGTATGCATCACTTGGTCTCTAACTTCCTCCAACTCCATTAACTCTACAAAATTTATTGATATTGCATATTCTTCCATCATCTCTAGTTGGTTAATGGGTATTAGAGCTAGTAATTCAAGTGATATAGGCAACCTTGCTTCTCTACCATAGACAAGCATATAAGGTGAGCTACTAATAGAATTTTTAGGGGTAATCCTATCATCTTATAAGGTTGATTTCAACTTTGTATGTCATGAACTTTGGTTCTCTTCTATAGTTCTTTTTTTTGGTGTAATTAAATGTGTTGTACCTTTTCCTAGGTCATAATTACACTTTAGTTAAGTTTACTTAGGGACCACATAGGATTTGTTGAAGAATTTCCACTTTTGGTGGATTTATCATCTTATTACTCTATCACTCCCACCTTTCATGGACATATCATGTGATTAGGTTTCCACCTTTTGTGGGTGATCCACTATTTGTGGTGGTTATCACATTATCACTTTCCACTTTAGGTGGAGTGATAGCTTTACATTGTTGTCTCATGTCATAAGATCATAATATTATGCACTCCTATGTTCTCACCTTGGCTATATAACCAAGGGGTCTCTACTACATTTGTACACATTGAATAATCTCATATCATTGACATTGAATACTGTTGACACAAAATTTTGTATGTAGCAATAGTCTCATGGGAAACTTAACTAGTGGGGGATGTGGTGCGCTAGCTAAGTGACCTTCAAGATTTTACCGAAGCTGGCTCTTCGTTTAGTGGGGGGAGTAAAAGGTGAGAAAGATAGAATAAATATAAAATTTACACTACAGGCGATGTGCCAAAGTCTTAAACAAATTTACTAGAGCACAGTGCAGAATGCAAAGGCCCGAACCACTAAATTGTTGTTCATCAAGCTAATTTTCTCAAAAGCACTTAAAATGTAGGAGTACTCTGTAACTTGCATAACATAATCTTAGCATAACTTTTAGCTAACACAAAAGAGTCGAAGAAAACATGATCTACATTTATTGAGTTATGAAGGATTACAAAAAACTGAAGAACAGGCATTCATACAATAAAAGAAAATAACGACATAGAACGATAGTCTCACTAAATGCATGAATAAACAGTAAGGCCAAATTTATTTGGCACAGTCTGGAGTTTTTAAATTGAATAAAACTATTACAAAGGCCTTCTTCCTAGTGCTCAGAAGTTTTTTGCAAACTTAACCAACAACCTCATAAAAAGAAACATGGTCATATTTATAGGCCAACCTAGCGCCTGAAAACACACCAAGAGAAGAAAAATTGCAAGCAGAGACCAACGACCCAGATCACCTCGAGCCGCCACAATGAACATCAATCAGCTAGGAGCATACTAGCGAAGCCACGACATGGAACGGAAAACCACACAACAGTAGGTGAGAACATGCGGTACCACAACAAGAAACGCGACAGTAGGCGAGCACAAAAAGTGAAGTATCATTTCCAAGGTAACTAGTGCAGCAACAATCGCCACGTGTCTCTCAGACAGAGCTTGGTAAAAGGTCAAAAAAATGCCCAGCGAAAAGCTCTGAGAGGGAGCCACGTGGAGCACTCTGAGCAAAAGAAAACACAAGGGAGGCCCAGCTTGGAAAGCAACTAGAGAAAGCCACGCAACATGCAAACGGAGACTGGCAAAAAGCGAAGCGATACAAAAGCAGAAAGCTTCGCGTGGCAACCATGTGGAGAGCACCAAGAGTAGTGAGCATTTGTAAGGGTAAGGCGTAGTCGCAAGGTAAAAATAAAATGACAAAGGCTTGGCAGTTTTTGTTGAATAGTTTGGCAACTCATAGGGGCATTTCGCCGCGTGGAATGAAGAACCCCAGAAAATTTGGTTCAACATCCCAAAACTGCTCACAACCTTGAGAGGGAGGCCTACAGAATGGTCCAGACCTCGTTCGACGACGCAGAGAGAGCTCACAGATTCTCATGAGCCAGTCATAGATCGATAATTGCCTTGAAAGGCAATCTGCCTGATACTTTTGTTTCTAATTCCAATTGGAAGAAGAGTTGCGCCAACTGATGCACTATTCCCTCAATTTCCTTGGCAGTCGGAGATTGATCAAAAAATTGGAAAATAGAAAGGTCCTGCTTCTTCTCTTTGACCAATGCAACAATGTTTTCCACACCCGCTACCGCCTGATCCGCAATGAAGGGCGAAGGGAGGCCTCTCTGAATTAAATGGGAAAATTTCGCCCGCATGTCACTGGTAACCTGGTTCAACTGAGCTTTGCACTCTACCACTTGTTGAACGACCTCGTGCATAGAGATGAGGATGCTGACGCCCATGGCCATCGTTGTTTGGTCATTGATGCTCACGCTGCTCAAAGCTTCATCGGAAGCTGTATACAACTTGCCCAATAAAATCCTAGCCTCAGGAACCTTGTCAGAAGTTAATTCCTGAACCTATGTATTGATTCACTCACTATTCCACAAAGGCTAGCCGCTTGCGCCCTAAATTTCAAGGTGGGTTGAAGAGTAAGGCACAATGCGTTCACCTTGTCCCAGTATGATGCATACAACTCTTTGGCAATCACCAACGAGATCATCTAGGGTGTAAGAGGTTGGGTATTTAGGGTAGCCAATTCTGCCTCCCTGGTGCTTCAATTTGTCTTTAGCTCAGACAAGTTTATGTCCAATGTGGACACCTGCTCCCTCATAGTGGAAACCTCTTTTTCTTTTTCCTCTAGGGCCAATTCGGCCCGTTTTGCCTTTTGAATCTCCAACTCCAGATTGGAATTCATTTCATTGATTTCAGCATTTGTGTTCTGCCAGAGCTCCTTCATTCCCTCACTTAGCAGCACAAACTCAGCGCGAAGCTTCTCCTCATTTGCTCGGCTTAGCTCAACTTCCTGCTGGAGAGTCGGAACGATCTCTGTGCCTATAGCTTGCAGCTCCTTGATTTGACTTTCGAAGGCACTCCTCTCCTTCTGCAGGCATTTTATTTTGTTCCCTTGGGCTTTAAACTTGTTGATCCAGATGTCGACTTTGCCCCTAAGCTCTATTATCTGATCATCTTTTTTCTTTATCTGGCGGTTAAGCTTGAGGTAATTAGTGGTCACTATTTTCTGGGTCTCCTCCATTAGCTCAACTTTATCTCGCGGGCGGGCCTGTTGCAAGTCTAGCCCGACAACATTTATAGAATAATCACTCGGTAGCATTTCTCCTACCGGTTTAATCACATTAGGAGTGATTTTTGCAAACATCAAGGAATTTTGACTTTCATTAAATACCATTTGCAAGTGGGGCTTCGCCTGCCTGGTTGCATATTTCTATCTTCTTTTGTTTATCCGGTTGGTGCAGGTGCTCTTGTTTGCATCAATTTGCGAGAAATATTCCTGGGCAGGGATGCCCTACCCTTTCCATCATCCTTGACGAGGATGAGTACCCGTTCAATTACCCCATTAGTTTAGTTTGCACTCTTGGTCAGTTGTCTCATTTTGTGTTTATTTTTGTTTGGAAGATTTGTGATGTTACGTAATTGTTCGTTAATTATGTTGTTTAAATTATTGATTGAGTTTAAATATTTAATTAATTGTTATCTTGAGGTGAAATTAATATTGAGTTGCCTTGTTTAATCGATTTAATTAAATTAATTTTATTTTAAAAAGTTGTTTAAATTAAGTTGGAAGTAAAATAAATAATTAAATAAATCAATATTGAGGAATTGAAAGTATATGGTTTATTGTTAACTAATTAAATTGTTTTGCATGAAGTGTTGTTATAATCAAAATTTAATGATAATTGATAATTTTATTATCATTAGAGTTTAATTATTCAAACGGGAAAATAATAATTTTAAATAAATAAATTGAAAGAGATTTTTGAATAAGTTGTTTAAATAAAATTAAAAAAAATAGAAAAAGTGAGTTCGAGTACATGCATGGCTTCAAACTAGTCGTGAAATAGAAACTTGTCTTATTAAGTGATTATTGCTTGATTTTTACTTTCGAAAACGAATGGCTTTCCGAATTTTTAATAATACGAAGTTTGAAAAGAAAAGAAAGCTGATTTTTGGTTTTCAAACAAGAAGGGGGTCTGAAAAAAAAAAGAAAAAGGGTGAAAATAATTATTGTGGCTTGATTGTTCTGGAAAATGGAATTGAAGTGGGGAAAATTATCGAAGCAAATCAAGAGTTTGAGGACGTGGGTTTGTTGTAGGAGTTGGAACTCGGCACCAATCTTCATCCCAATTTGCTTTGGTTTCTGGGTTAGTTCATTTATGTTCTTTATTTTGATACTTGAACCTTTCTTCCATTCTCTACCTTAATTGTTGATTGTGATATTGTTGCTTTGCATATCTCCTTTGTGGTAATCATGTAATTACTGAATGTAGCTATATTGGTTCCTTTTTTTAATAAACTTGATGTTTGACGATCATGTTGTGATAGAATATCGAACCTAATACATTTTAGTTTCTGTCGATATGCCTATCTCCTTCATGTATAGCCGATATGCCCATCCTTTCTACATATGAAAGTCGCAGTTTATGCTAGTGATTTGTAAACCCGTCATTTCATGCTCCCTAAATATGCTAGATTCGCCTGATGATGTATGCATTTGTTATCTTGTGGTCAATTAAACTCGTTGTACCCTTCCCCTTTTTACTTCTAGCATTCAATGTAGCTTGAGTCCTTATTTCGATAGAGAGCTTTGCTTGGATGGAAGTTGATTTAAGTTTTTGTTGTTAGTGAAATGTCTTTCAGGAGGTGCATCCTTATTTGTCAACCATTCATTGTTGCTTGAATCCACAGTTCAATGGAGCACTTTTTCTTATTTGTATAGTTTCTGGTTCTAGATTTTGTTGTTCTTGTATTGGAGGTCATGAAATTCGATGGCATTTTGGTCGCCCATTCTTAGAATTCGATGAATATGTATTGTAAATAGAATCTGTTATTTTTCATTGCATTTTTATGTGACAGTCATAACGCCATATCCTTGGCATTCTATTTGTTGGTTTCTTGATTCTTTTTCTTATCTTTCGACACAAAGTTTGGTGCTCAGTCTTTATGTTGAAATCTATAGAGATTCGATGGGAAGCCTTTATATGTGGAAGTTCAACGATTATGAAATTCGCTTGGCATTTGTTATTTATCTTTTGAAGTATACATGTTTAGGAATTTGATGAAAAGAGTTTTATGTTTGTTTTATGCAAGTTACAGGATGACTGGAGTGAAAAGCGATAGATATATTCCTGCTTTTTATTAAATCTTATGCATTTAATGTTTGTTGAAGCTTGCAATATGCTGTAATCGAGTTCATATAGTTCGCTTGTTTTGTCTCCATCATTTTTTTTCTGGGTTACTTTGCTTCTTTTTATCAGTCGATACAAGTTTTGTGCTTGGTGTTAAGTTCCAAATCTTCTTGTTGGCACATTTAATTGTATAAGCTACAACCTTAATTTATATGGTTTGATAGTTATCATTTAGAATATATATGGATATTTGTTTATGAGTTGATTTTTTATAAATGATCAAGTTTTTTTTTATTTAAAACAGTTTTGCTGGTTGTAAACAGCCATTTGTGATTATATTATTGCAAAATTTATATATTAAGATATTAATATATATGTATATAAATATAAATATATATGGTTTTATAAAAATGTGTAGGTTTACTTATTAAATAAAAAATTGAAGTTGTGATGTTAATTGTATTTATTCATATACACGTATATTTATACATGTATACAAATAAATATATCTCACAATTTTGGAGGATATATTTATATGCACATGTATACAATCATATATGTGTATGTATAATTAATCATATTAATTGAAATTGAAAATTATATTGAAGGAAGGAAGAATATTAAATTATTTACATAAGGAAATTATTAGTTCTTTTAAAACAATGTCTATCTTACATTTGCATGCTCAATGTTTGCTTTTAATTTTAATGTTGAGATTATTGTAGCATTGCGAAATTGAATTGTATTATGAAAGTAAAAGTTGTGAGTTAGATTATTGATTTAAATGGGAATCTTAATGTAAGTGTTGAGGTTGCTTCCAGAGGTTTAGGAGTTCATTGATTGTTTTGGATTTATGTTTGTCCCTTGAGATTATTGGTATTCCACTTGAGATGATCTTGTAAGGGTTTAGCCATGCACTATTTGTTCATTCTATGGTTGGTTATTTTGTGTGAGAGATGGGTCATGCCTCACCTTATGTGAATGTTTATGTGGTTTTGTGAATTGTGCATGTTGGATTTTTCTCATATGTGTGTCGGGTCTTCCAGTTGCCTTAGGGGAGAGTGGCTCTCAATGGGGGCCGATGCACAAAGTGGCATCAGGATAACCCATGTGAGAGTTTTCCTTAACTCAGTGAAAACCTAGCTAATATACTAGGGAGTTGGGTAGTAGTTCACTTTAAATAAGATAATTTAGATGCCTCACCCATTCTTGTAGTGATCGTTTAGGCTAAGGATAGGTTGAGAAGGCTTGGTTGACAAACCAACTTCCTTGTCTTCATGAAAGAAAAGTTGGTACCACATGAGTCACCCGATTGGGTCGACGTCTAGTGATGGACTATTAGGATAACCATAGATGAGGGTCAATGTATATTGAGTGAATGTTAGGATAAACCATGATTGGACCACGCGATGACACTCATTCCCCCATTGAAACCTAGTATACCCTTGTCTTGTGACTCCCTTTGGTTATTTGCATACCTCTGAAAGTGGAGTCATTATCATATGATGTTAGGTGTACCTTGTATGTTGGTTTCATGTTAGCCCTTTGTATCATTCTTATATGTTCATTTGTTTACTTTGGTGGTGGGACCTTATTGTAATCTCTTGGCATGAGGGGTGGACCTTAGGGTTCCACATGGTTGGGTGGAGCATGCTATGCACCCCATTAGGTTCCTAATTGATCTTCGTGAGCATGGATGCGAGATCGTATGTAGAGTTTCCAGATCTTGTACCAGAATTGAAGACAACACTGTTGTTATGTAATGTAACCATTCTAGTTGTATCTTATCTTGTAAAATTGTAGTGTCCTTCCCATTGTTATAAGGGAATCTTGATGTAAAATTGTAAACAGTGTAATGAACTACCCCATGCATGGGAAGTTGTAACTGTATTCATTAGTTTGTATTCTATGCTCTTGAATAGTGTTGTATCTGTGGAAATATATAAATATAATTCTTTTAATGCGATGGATGTAAATATATTCTTGTTATTATTCGTTTTATGATGCATGCTTAGATTGGATAATTGATTGTTTACATAACACAATCATGATACCCTAAAATACATGGTTAGTGAATATGTATGTGAGTAGTTTACATTTAATGTAATTGACAGTGTAATCTATATGTTGAATTACTTAAAAAAAAATTATGTCATAATTGTTAGATAGATGTGTTGTCCTTTGGGGTTTTGTGGTGGGGCATTACACAATAATAGCCAACCCTCATTATCTTTAAAGCTATAGTTCTTAGAGCGAAATTCCCATTTTTTGATCCATCATGAAATTCTTGCAAAACTTTTTCAATATGATTTGTCTTAACGTGTCTTAAAAGAACGCCATTTATATCCTTTCTAAACAAGATGCCATCAAAAAGAGCATAAGGAATAAATTTAAATCTAAAATACATCCTTTAAGCTTTGTCTAAGCCTTGAGGACACTCACCTATTTGAAGGAAATGGGTCATATCTTGACTCCAACTTGTATGTGATGAATATGCAATTGATTGTTGATAATTTTGAAACACTAGGAAAACATCCTTATCATCATGCATATCTAAAGTTAGTTTCTCACACAAAACCTTGTCTCTAATCATCTATGACCTTGATGTCCACATCATACTTCATCACCTTTGTAATCCAACCTGCTCTTTTTTTCATTAAAGTCTTTGCTCAAGAGAAATTATTTAACATTTGTATGTGAGACCATTAAATGAGTTTTATTGTCAAGACACTAAATTCCTAAAATTCTTGAGACTCCTTATTATAGAAAGTATTTTTTTTTTCCATCAAATAATATCTTTACTCATATTCTTCCAAACCTTGATTGAAGAAGGCTATTGGTTGTTCCATACCTTCATCATTTTGTTGTACAAACATTTCTAAGATAATGTTTATACTCCCAAAGGCATATAAAATAAGAGTAAGAGCTTGTGCTATGTGTAGTTCATGTTTGTTATCTTTAGTATATATTTTGGATTTAATTGTATGCTTATACCAGCATATTTGATTCAGGATTATTCGTAGCAACATTATTTTGTATTAACATCATTTTTGGATGCACCTTTTGATACAGTTATAATTATGCACATGTATGTGTGTATGAGTATTTTATGATTATGCTATATACCCTGTTTGAGATTTGTATGTGATTCAATTATTATGTATATGCATAGGTACACTTGATGGGAATTTAGTGGATACTAGTATAGGGAATTTTTCCACCTAGTTTCACAAGTCTGAGTTATTCCCCCATGATGGTTATATGGGAGACGTGTTGGTTTGTGGAGCTTGATCAGATTTGGTGTTGAAATTTTGGCCACTTTTCCCAAGGAATTTCCCCCCAAATTAATTAACATAGGATTATGGGGGGGGCGGGGAGAGCCCCCCCTGCCAAAGAAAAAATTCCATAAAGGCAACTCGTAACTACCTAAAATTATGAGTTTTCTTGCTACAGATTGGAATTACAAAAAATGGTTGTGTAAACTAGAAATGAACAATCACGACATAAAGTGTTTGAAGCTCACATCAAGGTGTATGTGGATGTGAGAATGAACAATGCACAAATGAAGGTGAATAGTCATGGTTTGGTGATGATAACATGCAACAACACATGAAGCATTGAGAACGTATAATTTTGGGTGTATTCATGGTTATGCTAATGAATAGATATGAAACTTATTGTTGCAAGTAAATGTAATTGTATTTTGTTAGAATTTTAATAAATAATGGATTGCTATTTGTGAACGTAGCCCAGGAAAGGGTGAACCACATTAATTTCTTGTTGTCTCACTTGTCTATGAATTTCATTCCTCTATTCGTGTATTTAAATCTACATTTAATTGGTAATTTGATCTCTTTGTTCTTACCTGCAATTCTTAACAAGATGCCACATTTGCCAAAATTGTTAGCCTTACCCATTGTACTCAATGTGAGTGTGACTTCCTATTATCTTACCCATGTTGATTGGATTCAATATAATTCTTGATATTATACATTTATTGTGGAAGCCTAGTGGAAGTGTGTGTGTTGATTTATTTAAATTTAAATTTCTATAATTTAATTCAGTTTTTATTCTTATATGGATTTAATGGTTAAATTATATGTTGAATTACGTTTGGAAATGAATTTAATTGATCAATTGATTTTGGGGAAATTTGAGGGAGTTTCAAATTAATAAATGGAAAATATGAGTTTTATTAGTTTATATTGGGTTTCAGAAGAGGGTAAATAGGGGGAAATTTTTTTTATTTCATTTTTATGTTTATTTTGTGAGATAAATTAGAGATAAAAACCCTCTTTTGATCATTTTAGATATTTGTGGATTGGGAGTATATTCAATGACATAATTAAATGAGGTTGGATTCATTGGAATAGGAATCGGTACAAGAGTGTGCATGATGGTTTGCATGAGCTCATATTTGGTGTTTTGACATGTTCGACATTTCAAAATTTGGAGGAAATCGAGGTATTTTAATTCATTTGAGAGATTTATTTCAAATTGGTTTGTAGGAATAGGTTAGGAGAGTGTAGAATCCTCCCAACCCATGTAATTTTATAATTTACTTGATTGAATTTATTGTTTTGTTTAAAATTTGAGAATTTTCTAAAATACAGGGTTATAATGCCCATTTTTTCAATAATTGTGTAAAATACATGTTTTATAGCTTAAAAAGGGTGTTGGGAACATTTGCCACCAAGGATATTTTTAGATTTTTTATTTTCAAATTTTCAAATTTTGGTGAAATTTCAAAGGTGGATTTGGGAAATTCTTGGTTTTTGCCATGTGAAAATATTGTTAATATTTAAAAAAATTTCATGAAAATTAATACTTTTGAATGTTTTAAAAAAGTGGTACTTCATGAAATGTGAAATAATATGTGGGAAAACATCATTGAATTTGGAAAATTTAGAATTCCTGTATTGGTTTTTGTGAGACACTCGTTGGAGGGTGTGATGAAATTAGGGTCTAAGTGTTAGAGTGATGGGAGTGGCTCCCAACTTGAACCCGAACCAAAGTGACGCATAAGCAATTACGACATGGGGATTTCCTTAATAAGTGATAATTAATGAAAATTGGGTAATAAACTAATCAAGATAATGGATATCCCTCTCATGCCTTGAGTGCTTGTATAGGTTAAGGATGATCAAGGAAGATAAGCCACTTAGGGAGAATAAGACTTGTAAGGTCAATTATCCTCATCTATATGAGAGGTTACTCTATTTTTTAACTAAGTCCCATGTGAGTGTTTGCAATGACACTCCCTCTCTTGCTCTCTAATATTTAACCCTGAAGTAGTTTTGAGTAGCACCTAAAGAGAAATTGTGATTTCCTTTCATGCCAGTGTTAATTGTATCATTGTATTCAATGTATTCTCTATGATTTATGTGAGTGTATACCCTTCTACCCATGTGTATTATGTGTGTGAGTGATTGGGCCTTGTGACTATCTCCTAGTATGGTGTGGTGAGCCTATGGGTATCATGTGGTTGGATGGTGTAGAACCACCATTGGAGATAAGAGGTTCATAGATTGAGGAATCACGACACCAAGTTCTTCTAGTTCATTTAATTTATTTAGA
Source organism: Sequoiadendron giganteum (assembly GCA_007115665.2). Lineage (NCBI taxonomy): Eukaryota > Viridiplantae > Streptophyta > Pinopsida > Cupressales > Cupressaceae > Sequoiadendron > Sequoiadendron giganteum. Next base: position 187,199,601 of record CM021107.1, on the reverse strand, counting down.
TGCTTTCCCTTCATATAAATTTTAAAATTGATGATTAAGAACCTCTCCTTGAGATGAAAGTAAATTTTATAGTAAAAAGAGTATTGGCCTATTTGTGTGTCTTAATGTTGGTATCAAGCATAATTTATTTATTGTTTTTAATATCATGATGTGAAAAGGCTAAAAATAACTTAAGAATATTTTATTGTTTTTGCTTAAAATGAATTTAAGGGTCACAATTCATAGTTGGGCAGCTTGGTACTGCATCTAGGCGGTCCTGTCTTATCCAAAATTAACCCAACCTATTCAAAAAAGAGGATAAGTCTAGTTGGGTGGCCTGGTAAGTTTTGGTAACCCTATAGTATGCTTGGGAAGCCTAGTCATCGGTGGGGTGCCTTGGTTTGGCAGGCCAAAAACTCTAAATTTTGACTAACTTTATTTGGGAGGCCTCATCTTGTGTTTGGGAAACCTCATACCCATACAAAAAAAGTGTAAACCCTCTTAACCATGAATAGCTAGTAGTTTTCTAAGCCTAATTCCACTATTGAATAACTTTTCCACCTTTTAATTTTTCCATTCTTGTTGTTTTGGTTGTCAAGAACTTTCAAAACCTAGTCAATTTTTTTCTACCTTTGAACTTGATCTTTCCTTTAGGTTTCTAGTGAAAAAAATTTGTTCACCATGGTTTCAAGGCCCTATTAGTATCTTTACCTATTTCTCAAGTGCCATAATTGAGTACTTATGTTATTTCCTGCATCATTTTGCATGCAACCTTCTGAAATGACCCAGTTGTAAAACCTAAGGTAAGGGAGATTGTTCTTCCTATCTTGTGAGGGCTAGGGAAGTTTGGAATCCTTAATGGTTAGTATTTTAAGTGTTCCAAACATTTCTAATAATTCAAGGATGTGTGGGGTGTTATTCTTCCACTCATGAGATGTCACATTGCAACGAGATGTTAGGTGTAGACCTAATGTGCCTAGTTGCACTATTATTTCTTAAGTGTTTATATCTTGTATTTCAAAACAATAATTATCCCATGTATTTTATCTAATGTCCCATGTGTTTGGTGAGTTCTTGTTAAATATATATAATATAATTATGATGTTCAACCTTATGGTATTCTACCTTAGAATGGATTTAGAGATATACTTATATATGTACTAACTCATGTAACTCTTTTCATCTGAAGGATGGCTCCTAGGCTTCGTGTTCCACATCAAAGTGAGATAGAGGAGGAAGTTGAGAATATTCTGGTAGATCCACCGATTAATCCTCTTAGTCATCCTCAGGTTATTGATCTCATTTTAGAGATAATAATGAGATTTGTTACTTATTAGGAGGCTTCCCATTCAATGCATTCTCATCCTTCTCAAGAGGAGCAAACTTAGTTTGCTGAGAGACAACACTCTAGGATCCCTCGTCATTCTAGAGTAGAGATAGAGGTTGATCAAGATACACCCCGTGGAGGGGATAGGCTATAGTGGATGTGGGTGGTATACTAGTAGGGCACATGAGAGATCTTCTTTGAGCCCATCCACTTACTTTTGAGGGATCACTTGGGGGTACTAAGGTAGATAATTAGTTATTTCCCTTGGACTATTATTTTGTGATGCATCCCTATGGTAGCAATATCAAGGCTCGGTGTGCCATCATGAACTTGAGAGAATTTGATTCCATTTGGTGGTGCGAAGAGGAGTAAAAGCATCATTTGATTGCAATTATCTCTTGGGAGACTTTCTTGGAGAGGTTTCTTTCATGTTATCTCTCAGATCACTATGGGTAGAGACGTGCTGGTGAGTTTCATGAGCTTCACCAATTGGGTATGATGATTGATAAATATGAGAACCATTTGTTTGAGATTAAGCAGTATGTGAGAATAACTGAGGATGAAGTCATGTTAGTGTAGTGCTTTGTGTGTGGCCTAAATTTAGGTATTTGAGCCCAAGATCTTAGAGGTCATCATGGAGAAGGTGGGATTGATAAAGGAGAACATTACTAGAGGGTTTGGAGTATATATTGGAGGTCAAATTGGAGGTGTTGCTTCATCAATATTAGGTGTACAAGGCTCTCAATCTCAACCTATAGGGTATTTTAGGCTTTATTGGCATAGTTTAGGCCAGTTTAGCAACATCAATAGCAACATCATCAGTGATAGAGACCTTCCAAAGTCCCTTAGAGTGGGAAAGGTTCAAATGGTCATTAGTCTAGGCACCACAATGGGAATTAGAGCCACCCTATTCATGGATAACCAGTGTAGAGTATCCAACCCAATTGAACTAGAACAAGGAGTTATCACTAGTCTCGAGCATCATCAGTAGGTCAAGGACAAGGTAGAGGACCGTGTTACTCTTTTGGCCAACTGGGTCATTATGTCAAGTATTGTCCTTAGAGGTTAGAAACAAGGAGTAGTCAAAGGTAGGCAGTTTAAGAGCCTATAGTAGGGGATGTTGGGAGGTCCCATAAAGTGTTTGTGGTAGTGGATAATCATTAGGTTGAGCATCAAGGCATCGTTGTCGAGTCATTAGGTGTGCTATATGTAATTCATGTATCTTTACATTTGATTATGGTGCTTCAGATTCCTTTATTTCCCCATTCCTTATGGATTTATTTAGGCTTGTGGCGGTGAGTAATGTAGAGGGGATTTTCTGCTCTCAAATCTCTCTCTAAAATCCTCACAACAATAGCTTAAACAGAATAAAGAAATTGCAAATTAAACTCAACAATTTATTTGCACATGAAACCATTAAAATGTTCAGCTCAATAAATTTGATTACACATGAGTTTCAGTCATCAATGGACTGATATACATCAAATAATCTTCTTACAAACATCTTATATGAAAATTAAATACATTCAAAGACAAACTATGCTCAACTATGTGAGCTCTTGCAAACAAAATTATCTTCCAACACCTAAATTCCAACTTCTATAACTTCAATTATATTATTTTGAAACCTTCATGGAATATTTTAAATCAGTCCAAACCTGCAACCAACAACCAAGAGAAATATCTTAGAGAATACCACCCTCCCCTTGGTCTGCCTTCCCAATTCTTCTTCAAAAAATCTTCCATGAAAAGTGGTTTTCCAGATTCTTCTCACACCCTATCATGAAATTAATTTCTCATGATTTATTTGTGCCTCTTCAATATGGCATGACCCTTTCTGTTTTTTCACATCAAAATCCTAAAAAAAAAAACTATTAAAAACTATTAAAAGCCATTTCCAGTAGCCCACTAAAGATAGGAGTCTTTTTCAGTTTTTTTTCTCCTTTTGACTCCTGAAGAAGAAAAACAAAAAAAAGAAGACCTAGGTGCCCAATTTCACAGTCCCTATTATTTAAGAATCATCATTGGGTGTTTTAAAGATCCATAAATCAAATCCCAATGCCTCATATTTCCTCTCAAATATTTTCTAATCAAATATTTTAAAACTATTTTTGTATGCTTTTTCACCCTAATCAACTTGTCAAAGATGCAAAGGAATCTAATTGACAAGTTTAAATATTTGAAGATAAATATTTAGCCATCCTCAAAATTTAATCCAAGCCAAATATTAATCCACTTAAAAAATCCTAAATTACATAATTCAAAAATTCAACCTTTTGTTGACACAGTATTGCAAGTCACCATGGATGCTACTGCATCAGCGAGAGAGAGTGTTAGTTGGAAAGTTGAGTTAGCCACTGATGCTAAGGTGGAAATTGAATCTCTTGTGTGTGGTTGTGTGTTGGATTTAGGCACCTTCACTACCATAATAGACCTATGTATACTATCTTTAGGGTCTTACATGATCATCTTGGGTATGGATTGGTTAGAGGCTCATCAAGCATGTATTGATTTTTGACGTAAGTTGATCAAGTGTATGGATGATCTTGGTGAGAGAGTAGAGCTTCTTAGGGTATAGATACCAATTTATCTTCACATGGTTTCATCTAGGCAATTGAAATGGAGTGTGTAATAGGTATGTTAGATGTTTTCCATCTCGATGAGTGATCTTGTTGAGGGTGAGTGTCGGAAGGTGACTCTTGATAATCATCACCTTCTTAGAGATTTTGTAGATGTGTTTCTAAGTGACATTTCAAGTATGTCACTTGAGTGGGATATAGATTTTTATATGGATCTCATACTTGGGGTAAAAATTATATCTCAAACACCTTATTGCATGATCACTCAAGAGATCAATGAGCTTCAATTATAGTTGGAGGAGTTGTTGGAGAAGGGACACATTCATCCTGGTGTTTCCCCTTGGGGAGCACTAATTATCTTCGTGAAGAAGGACACGTATCTTCCTTTGTGTATTTATTATTGGCAGTTGAATAAAGCGATAGTGAGGAACCAATATTCATTGCTAAGGATTGATGATTTGTTTAATCGGATGAGGGGAGACAAGGTTCTCTCTAAGATTGATCTTAAGTCAAGATACCATCATCTTTGTATCCATGAGGTTGAAATTCATCAGATGAAATTTTGTACTCATTATGGACACTATGAGTTCATAGTGGTTCCATTTAGGCTGTCAAATGCACCTTATATATTCATGAGTTTGATGAATGGGGTGTTTTGCACTTATCTGGAACAGTTTATCCTTGTTTTCCTTCATGATATTATTATTTATTTGAGTATAATGGAGGAACATGAGGTCCACTTGCATAAGTTTTTGTAGTGTTTACATGATCCTAAGATTTATGGCAACTTGGTGAAGTGTGAGTTCTTCTAGAGTGAGGTGAGATACTTGGGCTATGTTATCTCAAGTGAGGTATATTAGTGAATCCATCAAAGATTCAAGCCATTATGGATTGGCCAACACCCTCGAGTGTCTCATAAGTTTTTAGCTTCATGGGTTTCATTAGTAATTATTGTCATTTTGAGAGAAATTTCTCTAGAGAGACTCATCTTATTACTTATCTTCAAAGGAAAGGGAAGAAGTTTGTGCGGTCAAAGAAGTGTGAGGTATCTTTTGAGGCTCTTAAGGAGCTATTGAATAGTGCACCTATCTTGGTTGTACCAGATCCAACATCAATTTTTTTTGTTTGTATCGATGCATCATTGGATGGTGTGGGGAAAATTCTCATGCAAGAGGATCGAGCGATTTCTTATGAGTCACAAAAGCTCAAGGATCACGAGATGAACTACCCCACTCATGATTTAGAGTTGGTGATATTAGTCCATATGCTTGTTCGTTGGAGGAATTTTATTTTGGTTCATCGGTTTGAGATTCATACTAACCATCATAGTCTACAATATATCTTTACTCAACCAAAATTTAATGCCCAACATCACCATTGGATGGAGTTTTTGTGCGATTATGACTTTGGTTTTCATTACATCAATGGGAAGGAAAATGTTTTCATGGATACCTTGAGTAGGAGGAGACATGAGATCACAATATTGACCTTTGGTAATGATTTGTGGAGTCGTATTCTTGAGGCACTTCCTAGTGATACATTGTATCAAGAGGTGAGAGTGGAGATAGATTCAAAGAGAGACCTTATGGGCATGCTTGTTGATTATTCCTTGGAGTCTAATGGACTATTACAACATCTTTGTCATATTTATGTTCTAGTTTTTGGTGATCTTTGTTCGGTGATTTTACCTGAGGCACATCGTGCTCCATATTTGACACATCCTAGCGTCAATAAGATACATTTGAAACTTAGAAAATTGTATCATTAGGTGGGGATGAGGCATGATTTTTTTTATTTTGTGGCTAGATGAGTTTCAATAGGTTAAGGCCAAGTATCAACATCTCGTAGGTCTTTTGTAGTTACATGCCATTCTTGAGTTGAAATGGGATACAATTTCTCTTAATTTCATTGTTGGGTTGCTTATGTCTTCTCATCACCATCATTCCATCATGGTGACCACAAAAAATTTATGAAAAGTTGCCCATTTTTACCCATGAGGTATTTGTATTCACTTGCATTAGTCACACATGTGTTTATGGCAGATATTGGATGCTTGCACAAAGTTCCTCTCAAGATCATTTTCGATTGAGACCCAATGATCACATTTGAGTTATGGACCTCCTTACAACATGCATTGGGGACCCAAATTAATTTTAGTTCTACCTATCATACTGAGATAGATGATCAGATAGAGAGAGTGAACTAGGTTCTTGTAGACATGCTCCACATGTACTTGATAGACCAAAAAATGATGTGGGAAGACTTTGTATCTTGTAGAGTTTGCCTATAATAATGGGTACCATAGTTCTCTTGGCATGGAACCTTTTCAGGCCTTGTATGATCAACCTTGTCATACTCCCTTTAGTTGGGATTGTTTGGAGGATCATGTTGTCTTAGTTCTCAAGATGCTTTAAGATATGGAGCAGTAGGTTGTTCAGATTAGGGAGCACTTGGTGACAACCCAAGATTTTCAAATGAAGTATGTTGATTCTTGTAGATTGGATCGACACTTCTCAATAGGTAATCATGTTTTTTTTCAAGAGTATGACCATGAAAGATCCCTATTTGTTATGGGAACGGATCTAAGCTTACATCATGGTTTGTGGGAACTTTTGAGATCCTTTAGAGGATTGGTCTCGTTTCCTACCATCTTGCTTTGCCACCCAATCTATTACGTATTCCATGTTTCAATTCTTAGGCAATATATTCAGGATGTGATATGTGTTATGGATTGAGGTACTTTGTATAAAATGATTTATTCTAATATTTTAATTAAATAATTATTTAGTTGTGATACAACTTGATGGTGTGGTTAATCACACTAGGTAATTATTTGGGGGACCACTTGATGTCGTATTGTAACGTTGTATTATTATTTAATGTGTGAGAGACATGTGATAATAATTTAATATTAGGGAAATAATAAATAAAGTGAAGTCTTAGTACCCAATATTAAATAAGGGTTAGTGGTTTTGTATTCACATGGTTTTATGGTATGTTATCTTACAACTAGTTGCATTTTGTGTGAGCTTGTGTCCATAAAAGCAAACACATGTGTACTGGTTTAGGTTGGGATGAGTAGTTTGGTTGTCATTATTGAGTCTTTCTAATGAGTGCATATGTGAAGAATGGCATGGGATGTGTGGATTCATGCTTGGACACATGGAGATGCATTAGAGGACTTGATGCTTCAAAGGTGTTCATTGTAACTCTTGTATGGATTTATTGTTGATTAATATGATGGAGTATGGATTCTTTTGGAGGCTATGTTTTTCCCTCATGAGAGTTTTCCTAGGGTATATATTGTGTCATTTTTGATGGGTATGTTGTATATTCTCTTGCATATGAATTCTAAGTACTTTTCTACATAAATTTTTGTTTTGGGTTATGTGAAATTTGTCATTAGATGGTTGCAAGTTTCCTTACAAGTGGTATCAAAGCTTTCGTGGTTGAAGATTTTTTGTTATAACCCTAGGTTGAGAAAATATTGGTTGAAGTTTCAATCTATGCAATTCATGAGAGAATAAAAGACATGGCAAGATATGAGGGTTTTGCAGGTTGTTTATTGCAAATCTAAGGGTTTTGGGTTTGCTGTTATAATGGGTAGTTTGTAGATTTGGGGTGTGGTTGGCCGAGGGGGGGGGGGTGGGGTGGAGGGGTTGAACCCACCCATACCCCTGGTGGTAGTGACAATGCCGACAAGGGGTGCTAGCCCCTACTGGCAGCTATCAGTCGCTAGTTTGGCAAGGCTTGACAGTAAGGTCTTTGACCATATATAAAATGTTTTCAAATTTTTTAAAATCATTTTTATTTAATATATTTGCCTATATTAATAAAAGTTCACCAATATAAATTTAAGGCCAGCCCATTTTTGGGTGTTTGGAAATTTAAATGAATTGCATAAAAAATTTAGATCTGCCACTAGGGGGCGGTGCCGCCCAACTACTAGAGAGCCACTAGGGTGGCCAATTTTTTGCTTGTGTATAATGAAATTGTGCTTTTTCTTTTGAGGGGCATAACTTTCACCCAAATGGTCCATTTTTCTCTTCTTGGAATTATTGGAAAGCTGAATTAGTTCTCTACACTATGGTGCTAGAAATTTTTGCAGATTTTTCTATTTTGACAGTGTTTTGCTTGTTGGAAGTCAAGTGTTTCTGTTGAGCTTTAAGAGGCCATATCTTGTGCATACAAAGTCAATTTTTGGACTTCGAATAGTCAACGAAAAGCTTTTTTAGAGAACTAAAAAGTGGATCAGGTTTGGAGTTCTTTTGACATGATTTATTTGCTAATATTCTATCATGAGTTGTTTATGGGTTATTTTGACTATGGTGATACTATGAGTTTATGGATTGTCGAATCTTGGAGATTTGATGTTGGATTCATTGTATACTTAGTTGTACATCTTTTATTACTATCATTTGACATGGTTATTAGTATTTGGTTATATTTGTATGCTTCATTATTGTATCTATAATTTGTGTAATATTGTAAGCGGTCTATACTTACTTTTTACACCTATGACTTGGACATGGGGTTGTCTATGCCCATAGATATTTCAGTGTTGATGCATTTTTAGTTTGGTGGCTTCATTTAGTCACTTGGTTTTCTAGTTTCATTGTCATGTTGAGGAGGTGAGATGGTATTACCAAGTACAGTCATGGTGTCAGACCTATGTAGTTGTCTATGTTATGTAGATATGTGGGACACGGTTGAATTGTATTGTTGGTACTTTTGGTGGTGATCATGGTGTCATGGATGTTTCTTGTGCTTTAGGGACTTTGGCATGTAATGATGGTTTATGCGGGCGCATTGTTGGTGGTGTTGGATTGGTTCTTGATTCAGGTTGTGGCGGTGTATCTTCTTGGTATGAGGATTGTGGTTTACTTTGTCTTATTTTTGGGGAGCTCATGTTGCAATTGCGTTCTTATATTATGTGAGGTATTTTGGTTGATCTTTATTGAGGATATTTATATCACGATGATATGATAGCTTGTTAAATTCATTAGTTATACTTTTCAATGGGAGATTTTGATAGTGATGGATTAGTGATGATGGATATGTTTATGATGGTTTGGAAGTTGCATGTATCTTCTTGGCTTGGAGATCTTGGTTTCACTTGTATGTTATTAATATTGCAGTTGAGTGTGTGCAAACCTGGATAATATTCATGGAGAGGGTGGTAGTCATGATGCCATGTGTAGCTCGTATCACAGTTCAGTGGGAGTTATTGGCAGTGATTTGGATGCTTCATGTGATTGGGGATTAATATTCTTTGTTTAGAGTGTTTTCTATTATGTCATGGTTTACTCTTAATACTATTTTAGAGTTTGGCACGGTACTTGTTCTCTTGAGACCAGGATGCATGTTTTGGTGCATGTGATCTCCTATGAGGAAATGGTTAGATCATGTTGTCATGTTTATGTTCTTGATTCATGATTGGAGCTTTGACATTGATCGTCTGTGGTTCTCTTTGTATTGAGTATATTGATCATTTTCTTGATTACTTCATGATGGTACTATGTTGCATTTGGATTTTGGCATGTATTGATCAATTGCAGGTACTTATGGATACTTGGAGATGTAGGTGATGGTTGGATTTCTCTTGTTATTAGAGACATTTGCTTGAGACATTTACTCTTTGGAGGTTTCAGCAGGAAGACCGAGGAGCTTTCACCTGGATATGGACGTGAGTTCATTATGGACCGATAGAGGAGATTGTTCTTGGAGTGAGTCATGATGGATTGGTTATCTTGGAGGAGAATTCTCATTCCCCATTCTTGGTCTACTCGAAAATTTATGATTTGAGAGGTATTTCCCATTATATCTTTCAGATATGTTATGGTTTCGTGCTTTGATTTCTCATGGCATCGATTTGATTCATGGTGATTGATTATGGATACTCATTTGAGGATTGGTTAGCATGAGTTTATATGCTTTATCTTTCATAGATATGGATAGCTAGTTCTAGAGGATTCATTTTGAGGGATGTTATGCCATGGTTATCTCCTCATGCATTTGATTTTATGATATCATTCTTTGATGATGATTTTTAACAAATGGTTTATGGGTTGATTTCCAATTTTAGGGATGGTTACTTTGATTTTTATCTTCTTGGTTAGAGAGGCTTTCATCCATGTTGGTGTTGTTACATTGATTCATATATTGTACTTGGTCTATGAGATTGAGTGTTATGGATGTTGTTGAGGCTTTTTATTTGGGGTTGTTAGGAGATCATACTTGACACAAAATTACACTTTTGAGGTGTTGGTAGGAGGAAATTATGGTTCACAAGTTTCTCTCTTCATGGTTCTTTCCTTGGATGTTCATATTTTTAGGGAGGATGGTGGCAACATATTGTGAGAGATTATGCAACTCTTTGGGTTGCATGTGTGAATCATTGTTATTGTTCTTGGTACTTAATGCTTTGATTTAATTATCACACCTTGATATATAGTGTTGATTGGTAGACTCAATATGCTTTGACATTACCTACGCAGTGGGAGTTCTTGGATATATATGTTCTTCATTGACATTTTTGATATAGGGAGCTCGTGGCTACAATTTATGGGTTGCATATGTTATTGGCATGAGTTTATTGATGTATTTATACCTTGGAGGTATGGATGGTTGTATTTATTAGCATGTGTTGTGGATTCTATTTCCAATCATGTGGGATTTTTACTTGACAACATCTTGGTTATAGCCTTTTTTATCACTTGGATTTGATGCTTGTGCTCATGGATTGATGCATCTTCACCTTGGCATGTTCCTTTTCTTCCATAGGTGGCACATTGGAGGATGAGAGGAGTTATTGCTTGATATAGTGGTCACTTTATTCTTATTGCAGGTATCTTGATGGAGCACAAGAGCATGTTGGAGATTCATGTGGTTTCATGTCTGGCTATGATGATGCATTTCATGTATTGATCCCTTATGCAAAGGTATACAACAAGTGGGAGAATGTTGGGATATGGTGTTGTAGACCATTCCATAAAATAATTTATTATAATGTTGTAATTAAATAATTATTTAGTTGTGATGCACCTTGGTGGTGTGCTTAATTAAACTAGGTAATTATTTGGGGGACCACTTGATGTTGTATTGTAACATTGTATTATTATTTAATGTGTGGGAGACGTGATAATAATTTAATATTGGGGAAAATATTAAATAAAGTGAAATATACCCAATATTAAATAATGGGTTAATAGTTTTGTATTCACATGGTTTTGTGGTACATGCTTTTACGTTACCACTAATTGTATTTTGTGTGAGCTTGTGTTTATAAAAGCAAACATATTTATAGTGGTTTAGGTTGGGCTAAGTGGTTTGGCTATCATTATTGAGTCTTTTTGAGGAGTTCATATGTGAACAATGGCATGGGATGTGTGGATTCATTCTTGGACACATGGATATACAATGGAGGACTTGATGCTTTAGAGATGTTCATTGTAACTCTTGTATGGCTTTATTGTTGATTAAAATGATGCAGTATGGATGATTTTGGAGGCTGGGTTTTACCCTCGTGAGGCTTTTCCTAGGGTATATCTTGTGTCATATTTGATGGGTATGTTGTCTATTATTTTGCACATGGATTCTGAGTACTTATTTGCATAAATTTCTATTATGGGTTAGATGGAAATTATCATTAGATGGATGCAAGTTTCCTTACATGAGAAACTTTCTTTAGAGCCTGTTCATATTCTCCAATAATGAAGATTGGTCTTTAGAGGTTAGGAAATAGAGAAGGTAAGAGTCCAATGGGATCCGAATGATGAGTCTTCAACAACTTGGGAGGATGTGATGCAATTGAGAATCCTTTATCCTCATCTTTTTACAAGCTTCTAGGAGTAAGCCTATTTCTAGTAGGGGAGGATGTAGTGCCTCCCACATTTGCGATCTTTAGTATATATTTTGAATTTAATTGTATTCTTATATCTATATATCTAATTCAAAATTATTTTTAGCACCATTATTTTGTATTGGCATCATTTTTGGATACACCTTTCAAAACAATTATACTATGATCATGTTACGATGGATTATGTTATTTTATTTGGATGATTATGCACATGTATGTGTGGATGAGTATTCTATGATTATGTTGTATACCTCATTCAATAATTGTATGTGTTTTGGCTATTATGTATATGTACAGGTACACTTGATGTGCATTGAGTGGATACAAGTAGAAGGAATTTTCTACCTGGCTTCATAGGTTTGACTTATTCCCCAATGATGTTTATATGAGAGATATCACATTGGTCAACATTTTTATCCTTACCCATCATACTCGATTCTAGTGTGACTTCCTATTATCTTACCCATGTTGATCAAAATCAATATTATTTCAAATATTGTACCCTTATTGTGGAAGCCCAGTGGAAGTGTGTGTGTTGATTTTGAAGGGAACATAGTTTGTAGAGAGAGGGGTGAATCAGTAGATCTAATATATTCAAAACTCTTTACTTTAACATACATATCTAGACATGAAACTTAAATAAAAAAAAGGACGAATTATCAAGCAACCACATAAACACACATTCACACATGAGAATACTAGATATACGTTGAAACCTAAGATGGGAAACCATGGTGAGAATAGTTTCTTGGATCTAATGTCCAAATCCAACATGACAAAGCAGGAATATAATAAGGGAATTTACAATATGAAGTAGACACAAACCTACTAGAGACACTAATCTCCAATTGGATTTGTAGGAACCACCCTAATATAAATGCCAATCCCCAATAAAAATATTTGAGCATCAACTCAATAAGTAGAACACTAGTCCTACTACATTACAAAGATACAACTTGTGGATCTCCAGTGCTAGTTATGTAGCTTACACAAGATCTAAACTTGCTTTAGACACTCTCCTACACTCCTTATGATCTTCTGATAATTATGCACAAAGTTTGATATGCAACTCACATTGAATAGCATTAGCTCACATAATTTCTCTCACACTTGCATAGACTTGTATATTCACTTACCACATTCTCTTTTTTTCATACATGAAGTGAGATCTAAATTATATACAAGACATTACATTAATATCAATTCATGTTAGTTAGGGATCCACAATTAACCAAGATGACATAAGGTGGACCTAAATTCAAATTACATGAAACATGTAATAGGTCAGTCCTAAAAAAAATTGTTGTTGCCAAAAGAACATGATGTCGTGGAGTTCCATATGAACCTTAACTAGAACCTATCTTATTATTCCATGTTATCTCCAAATGACGCATGCTACTAGCCATTTCCACATAGTTCCTATGAGATCGAGGATATTAGTGTGGGTCGATTACGCTTGATCCATGATGAATCGAAGCATAATGTAGCCGCTAAAACTCAATCTTCTAAACAAGATCATTCAAATTAAAGATAAACTAAACATTTATTGAAATGAAGCATTCTAAATATAAAACATTCAAATGTCTATTCTACCCCATTTGAAACTTATCCCATTTTGCGATTGGTATCTTGTTGATTTGGAACAACGACCCTTTTCCAATCCCGTGATTTGTGATCTTGTTTCAATCGATTCTATAGAAGAGAATCGATGAAACCATTGTGATAAAGTGATGGAAACCTAATTTATGCTAAATTAGACATGATGCAAGCTATATTAACATGATTTTACGCTAAAATTGATCTAAGTATGCAATTGTTGAGATAATCTAAGCTAATTATAAGCTAAAAGATTCAAACCCTAATTTATAAACAAGCTAAGATGGATGCATGAAAGCCATTAATGGAAGCTTAAAGCTAATATGCAACTAAAAATGGACTAAAATATAGTAAATGCGAGTAAATTATGAGTGTGAGTGCAATTCAACATCATAAGTTTGTAATTGAAAAATGGATCCATTTGTCTCCAAATAGTGTTCTATTTATAGGAGAGCAAATGAGAAATGAAGGGTTGAGATCAAAAATATTAATCAAAGCTAAAAGATAGAGGAAATAGGAGGCATGGATGATGGATTCTCATCAATGGGTGAGAATGCAAGATCAGATTTAATCAAGGGTTCCCATTTGTTCCAAACAAACACACTTTTGACTTGCACACACAGGTCACAAGGTAACTTGCTCAAGAGGTTACAAGTTTAGCTTGCTCAAGAAGATAAGTGAGAATATTCCTTTTTAAAATTATTGGATCTCATGGCTGAGGAAAAAGGTTAATTTGCAATTTAAAACAAATTTTTAATTGTGCAAAAAAGGGGGTAAACAATAATCCCCTTTTGGAGGAAAACTAGATTAATTGTTAATTAAACAAGGTTTAATCATGCAATTAGGGGTTTTTAGAGGAATAAAGTGATATTCATTAAATTAAATGATTTAATGAATGGGAAAAGGATGAAATGACATTTAATTAAATAACTTAGGGTTATTTAATTAAATAAGATGACTTGGGGAATTAAATTAAATAGTTTGATTTATTTAATTTAATGAGATGAAATATTAGCGTGAAAGGGGGTGAACTAATCCGATTTGATGTGTTAGGTTAATAGACAAAAATGATGCAATTAATTAATTATCTAGGATAATTCAATTAATTGAGAGAAAGAGGATGAGTTCTAGGATGAAATGATGTTAGTATACCCAATTCAAGTGTATGATATAATTCAAGCCATTTTTAGTGTCTACATTTTGCCCCTCTTTGAAGCGAGGTACTTGCTGCTTCAGGTCAAAGACTGATAATATTTGAATTAAAAACTGCTGCTCAAATAAAAAAATAAAAAAATTCTGATTTTTTAGATGCCCCAATGGAAGGATTAAGCCTATTCCTTGCCCCCTCGAGAAATTGGGTAGAAATTTTGAATTGTGGGTTGATTTCACGACAAAGGTGAAAAGTTGCCCCAAGGGGTCCAAAAAAGCTCTAGGATGAATTACCATCGTGATGTTCCAACACCACTTAGATAGCTCGACTATTCATAGAGGAGCGATGCATGACCCAAAGCTGAGGAGCAGTCAGAGAGGTAGGCTGTGATGGCACTCTCAAATTTATCAAATTTGAGATGCCCATTTCAAAATTTTGCTTCTACACTTTCAGAAGTGCACCTTCAAATGTTTTTAATCCAAGCAATTTTAATTCTTGCTTCTGATTGGCTGAAAAGCGGTAGTGGCGGCACTCACAACTTCATGGGAATTCATGGTGCAGAGCACGAGAGCTTCCAAAAAATGAATTTAGGGCCGATCTCGCAGCCTCGCAACCTCGTGGACCTCACAACCTCACAACCTTACGGACCTCGCGGACCTCACTGACCTCGCGGGATTATTGGTAATGTTATAAAAAAGGTGTGAGGTTGGCGAGAATGCAACCTCGCTAACCTCGCAACCTCGTGGAATTATTTTTTGTGATTAAAATGGGGTGGGCCCAGTGCCAAAAATTTAAATGGTAAAGCATGCCCAGGGGTAAATTTTTGATTTTTTGCCCAAGTAAATGGAGAGTGAATTAAATATTCACTGGTGGTATTTTATAAAGTGAATTTATTCATTTTATAAACAAGTATATGTGCTGGGTTTTTATATGCAGCAGTATTAAAGAGCAGAAATATTAAAGTTTATATTAAAGAGCAGATTTATTAAAGTTTATATTAAAGAGCATAAATATTAAAGTTATTAAACTTTAATATATGAAAGAAGAATAAAGCTACAACATTATAAAGTGGGGAAATATTTCAAAGTATTGCTATAGCAAATGAAGAGTAAAAAATAGAAATAGTTTGTGCATGGGAAGGGAGATATTTTGTAGCTGGATGAAATAAAAAGAATCTCCACATGGGCATGTTTTCTGTTGCTTGGCAATGATGAGCAAATGTTGTTTTTAAGGGAATAAGTTTGTTGCTGCAGAGGAAGAGGAAGAGATATTCTTTTCAATTTGATCAACGGGAATGGAGTTGCCATGTGTCTGCAACAGATTGAATTTAGGGTTGCTCCTGCTTGCCTCTCTTCTCCTATATCTTTTATTATTCTCTCATTGTAAAGGTTTCGAGTTTTGGTACTGGGTTGGGTAGATAGAGATTGGCAGTTTTTGAGTCATTGTTTGAGTCTGTAAGCTGTAATTTTATGAATTCAAGAGTAAATACAACCAGTTTATGCATTTAATATCATGAAGTGCATTCACATTCATGAATGTTATTAAATTGTATCCACATTTGTACACTTTTAGTCATGTAAATTCAATAATACAAAGTGTCTTTGAATTTATCATATAAAGTTTCATGAGATTGTTTTGTTTGTTCACTGTTTTATTTCAAAGAAATGGTTGAAATGCTTTGAGCAGGTGATTGTGATTTCAGGTGTGCAGATGGGATTTAATAAGAAGAATTTGATTAATATCAAGAGAAGGATTGTTGGTGCAAGGCACTAATAGTTAATGCAAAGCATTAGAAATTTGAATCCACTAGTTGAAGATTTTTTGTTGGAGATTCATTTTATGTGTTTGACTCCATGGCCCAAAATTGGTATTGATCTATTTTTCAGTTTGTGCATCTTAGAAACAATTTAAAATGCAAAATCATTTTAATCTTACTGTGTTATTGTGTGTCCTACTTTCCAATGGCTGAGAGAAGGTTGAGTTACTGAGAATTTAGCCAAGTTTGAGGTTGTCAATGCTTCCCTTAGTGTGTTTTCATCGGGAATTATCTGCTTTGTAAAACAATGTCAGTGTATGAGTGAATTAAGTTTTGAGCATTGTTTAGGTTTACCCACCTTGGTCCTGCAGAGCCAAAAGTGTAGGAGATGTCAGTCTTTGATTGAATCTTGTCAATTGGCCACTGGTCTTTATTGTTCTTCAATATAGAGGTTGGCTACCTCTTAGAGAGTTTCAAAGTCTAGTTGGCTTGTTATTTTAAACACCAACAAGCTAGAGAGGGGAGCGACCATTAGGGCTAGCTCGACAAACACTTTTTGATTTTGTTGCTCGATTCTTTGATACAAATATAAATTCATGGACTCATTTTTGATAGCCTCGTGGATTTTGTATTTATGATCGATATACATACACTGATCCAGATTTTGTACCATGACATTCATTTTTGATATATATATATATGATATGGATATGAATTCAATATGATGTGTTCATTTTATTTCATGTGTATGATGTATGGATGCATTTTATTTATGCTTATGTGATATGCGATGATATGCTATGGATGGATGCAATGTTATATTATTTTTTAGTATCTTTTTGATAATATGGTATGGGATAAATGATATGATATGCAAATTTTATGCTATGATTATGTATGCATTTATTTTGTGCATTTTTATGCAATTTTATAAGATGATCATGTATGCATATGGATTAATGGATGGTTAATGCATATGTTTATGCTTATGATATGTGATGTAATGTATGATATGAAATGATTTAAGATGCTTAGAATAACAAATCTATATTATTCCTCACAAGTTAAATGATAATGATGATGCAGAATGTATGATGTTACATGCTATGATTATGAGATGTGTGTATGTTGATGATTTGTGGATGCAAGATGGATGCGTTGATGATTTTTTTTTACTATCATGATACTAGGTTAGCGCGAAAAGAAAATAGAAGAAACAAGATGCTTTGACCATTGATTTTGATGATTGCCTTAAAAGATCCAATGAGTCTATGATCCACCAAAACTTTATTAGAGATGGTGATGAGAAATGCAAAATGAGGATGAATGCATGATGATGATTTTATCAAACCTTGGGATTGGGATTTTTCATCATTCCTTATTTTTTATATAACACATAGACACAATGCATCAAGGTATTGATAACTAGGATGACGTTGTATCTAGTGTGATAGACTTTGAATTTGCCAACATATATGATAGTTATTGTTCTCATCTTGACATATGGAAACATCATTAAAATGTAAGTTAGAAACTTAGAATATATTGGACCAAAGCATACACAATAGTCAACAACTTCCCTACACACAACTAAGCAAGTATACACCGAGATTATTTTACAAGAGTATCCACAAGAACATTAGACGAAAAATAATGATTGATGCCCCATTCCTTTCTCTCTAAATCATTTTGATAGACATCATTGAGAGGTCCTCAGAATGGGTCATTAAGCTAAATCATAAGAAAAGATCAAAGACAAACAATCAATGTTATCTATATCTCTTGCCAATTTATGATAGCTAAGGTGATGTCTGATTACTAATGTCCATCACAGGAAGGATACATCCTAGGAAATGTTCATCAGAGGGTTTTTTGATGTTAGGATGATGATGAGATTTATGATAAGCCATTGATATAAACTTCTTTGACGCATTTACGTATGATTTAGACTTTAGATTTTGAGAATTAGGTTCTCACTTTATGACTTGCTATACTTGCTTTCTATTTGCTTTGCTAAAGGGTGAAGGTGACACTTGATTTATTATGAGTGAAGATTTATTGTGGGTAAAAGTGAAATGGGAGGGATGGTTTTGGGTATTTTGAAAATGTTTTGAGGCTATTTTTGGTCTTTTTGAAAGTTTATATGAATTTTTTTGGGCTTTTCGATTATTTGAGGCTATTTAGGGTTTTCTCTAAGGTATTTGAGGATTTTTAGGTCTTTTGAATATTTTCTAAATGTTTTTGGTATTTTCAATTTTTGAATGTTTTGATTTTCTAAGGTATTTGAATGTTTTAGGGTTTTTGAGAGTTTCAACCAAGAACCTAACCTAAAAGACCTATCTTAGGGGCCTCGGGGGCTAATCAAAGATAATCCTTGCCTAATTTATACATGTAAAGACCACGTATTTTGACCAACGTGACTTATTAACAAAGATATATGAATAGTTGAGAGATGCGAGTTTATTATGACAGACTCCTAAAGGACTGACCTAGGGTGTCTTAGGGGCACATCAATGATGGCCTTGCTTACGTTCAAGCTTAGAGACTTATAGTTCGACAAGGGTATTGTTATTGGATTTTTGATGTTTTGAAATTTTTAGGGTTTTTGATATTTTTTGGATGTTTTAGATTTTTCCTTTACAACTTTTTGAATGTTTTTGGATTTTAGCTATACAGGATTTTGCAAATGTTTTTAGATTTTCTAATGAAAATTTTATAAATGTTTTGGGATTTTCTGATAAGAGTTTTGATGACCTCAAGATATACAAGAACCCAATGTGATCCATAACAAAGTGCCCCTAGCATGACACAGTAGACTACCTTGATATAGGTAAGACAGGCTAACCTTAGGAATATGCCAAGTAGTACCAAAGGGGATACGATACTTCAAAACATCAAGCTATAATAGGGATGCAAATGAGTGGTGGAATGAATATAAAGAATGATGAGGTGACGAATGGATGGTGATGCAAATAATGGTAGGACAAAGAGCCAAAGAATAGATGGAGGTGCTTTATTTACGCGAGGTGCCTATTTGCCAGGTTTTTACCAAGGTACTTGCCTAAAGTGCCACTGAAGTGGTTTTCACGAGAGGATGATTTTTTTATTTTCTTTTTCAATCCTTTTTCTTATTTTTTTAGATTTTGATCATTTTGTATTTTTTTGTATTTTTCATATTTTACACCCTTCAAGCCTATGCATAAAGTTTTTTGAGATGTAAGCTGTTAGTTGGCTCCTACAAGGGTTCACCTTCAGGTTTTGATAGCTGATATACCCATGATTTGTAGCTAGTTGTGACAACAAAGGGACCCAACCAGCTAGGCTTAAAATTTCCTTTACTGTCTTGATCTGGAAGATTCTTTTGATTCTACTTTAAGACAAGATCTCCTACCTAGAAAGACTGAAATTTGATCTTCTTGTTATAACTCTATTTCAGTTTGTTTTGATATACTTGCAAATGATTGAGGGTGTCAGGATGAGGCTTGTCTAGAAGTTCTAGCTCATTCAGCTGAGAGACTCTGTATTCTTCATTGGTGATCAGATTTTGTAGTGACACTCTAGTGATGGGAGCTCAACTTCAATAGGAAAAATGGCTTATGATCCATAGACCAAAGAGAAAGGGGTTACACTTGTGGGTGTATGAATATTGGTTCGATAGGCCCAAAGAGGGATTTAACTGTAGATGCTAGTCACAACCAACTTCATTGACTATTTTATTTAGGATCTTCAAAATAGTTTTATTTGTAGCCTCAACTTGGCCATTGCCCTAGGGATAATACGAGGTAGAGAATTGGTGTTGGATGTTGAATATTTTACATAGCTCTTTCACATCCTCATTTTTGAAGGGTATTTTGTTATTAGAGATAAGGGTTTGTGGAACATTGTAACGGTAGATTATTTAGTTCAGGATAAACTTAGCAATTTGCTTCCCCATTACATAGGTCATAGGAATGGCTTCAACCCACTTGGTAAAATACTCAGTGGTTGTTTATGATAATCTTGTGGTCATTGGATGAGTTTGGAGTGATTTTACCTATGAGGTCAAGTCCCCACTATGAAAAAGGCCAAGGTGTGATCATTGGTTGTAATTCTTGAGTTGGAGCATGAATCAGATCTCCATGTTGTTGACATTGGACACATTTTTGTACATATTGATGAGCTTATCTTTCCATGGTTGGCTAGTAGTACCCCATCCTCAATAGTTTCTTAGCTAAATTCGTACCACTAGAATGGGAATTACATATGCCATCGTGTACTTTTGTTAAAGTGTTTAAGGATTCCTCTTAGTTAAGACATTGTAGTAATGTTCCTTCGATGCTTCAATGGTAAAGGGTATCACCTAGGATCACGAATCAAGATACCTTTTTGACAAAGGTATTTTTAAATTTGGAGGTGATATCAGATGGAAGGGTTCCTCTACTTAGGTAGATGAATATGTCATGATACCATGGGGATCCAGGACCAATAATGACACACATGAATTCAGATTTAGGGATTTCAAAAGTTGCTGCAAGAAGTTGTTCTACCAAGAATTCGCATTGGAGGACATCTTTCAACATGTCTAATAGTGATTCGATCATTGCCATGGCATTTGTTGCTCTGTTATTTATCCAAGGAATGTGCTCAAAAGTTATGTCTATGAAAAATTCCTTGAGATTCTCTACCATCTTCTTATGAGGAGTGAGCTTGTCATCCTTAGTTTGATAGTCGTCATTGAATTGGTTGATAACCAGCTATGAGCCTCCATAGACTTTCATATCTTGTATTTGCCATTGAACTACTATCCTTAGGCCTGTGATTAGGGCTTCTTACTAAAAAATAGTGTTAGTACATGGGAATGATAGCTTGTATGACTTTGGAATCTAATCACCTTAAGGGGTGATAAAAATAATGCATGCTCTAGATCCATGTTGGGTGAACAATCTATCAAAGCACATCTTCCACTAAGCTGTGAGATTGATAAGGAACACTGATTCATCAGGGAACTCAGATATCAAGGGATTCTTAACATAGATGGGTGTGTCTTCTAGTTGGTCTACGATCACTTGTCCTTTGATTTCCTTGTGCTCCACATACTTTAAAGTAAAATTCAGTTAGGATCATTACCCATTTGGTCATTCGGCCAGTAAGAGTTGCTTTGGATAATAGGTATTTGAGTGGTTCGATCTTTGCAATGAGCTTGATTTGATCTGACATGTAATTTCTGAACTTTTGTGAAGCCAAAATGACTACTAGGCATGCCTTCTCAATGGGTGAATAGTTCATTCCATAGCCCACCAATGTTTTGTTGATGTAATAAATAGCCCTTTCCTTTCTGTTTTCATCATGTTGTGCTAGAAGAGATCCTAGTGTTCTTGAGATATATAGGACCAATGGTTTGTTTGGAATCAATGGCATGAGAACTGGAGGTTTCAGTAGATAATATTTGATCTTCTAGAAATTGTTATCACATTTCTCATCCCATTTGTAAGTTATTCCTTTATGGAGAAGATACAAAAATGGGTGTATCTTGTCTGATAGTTGTGTTATGAACCTTCTGATGGAGTGCAATATTCCTTATAATCCTCTCATTTGCTTTAGTGTTTGTGGTGGTTCCATGTCAAGGATAGATTTTACCTTTGTTGGATCAATTTCTATCCCTCTTTGTGAGATGATAAAGTCAAGAAGTTTCCTTGATGTAACCCTAAAGACACACTTTTTTGGATTTAGTCATACCTTGTACTCTTCAATTCTGTCAAAGATGGGTCCTAATACTTGTATGTGCTCACTTATTTTCTTTGATTTTTCCAAAATATCATCAAAATAATCTTCAACTATTTAATGGATCATGTCATGAAAGATGAGGGTCATTTATCTTTGATATGTCGCTCCTGCATTCTTTAACCCAAATGGCATTACGTTCCAACAATAGGTTCCCCATGGACAAGTGAATGTAGTTTTGTGTTGATCCTCCTTGGCAATCATGATCTAATTATAGAATGAGAAACCATCCATGAGTGATAACATTTCATGCCCAACTATTAGGTCTACAATGAGGTCGATGTTGGGAAGAGGGAAATCATCCTTTGGGCATGCTTTGTTTAAGTCTGAAATTTGTATGGATTATGATGCCCCAAGTGGGTTTTGAGACTGGTACTAGGTTTGAAACCCACTCAAGATAATCAATTGGTTAGGTGAATCCAACGTTAAGAAGCTTTTTTAACTCTAGTTTCACCAAGAGTGCTATCTGAGGATGCATCTTCCATAATTTATGCTTGACTGGCTTGGCTTGAGGATAGATGACTAAGTGATGCACGACTACTTTAGGATCAAGGCCTGACATATCTGTGTACTACCATGCAAATTTATCTCTCTGCTCTTTCAGGAATGCTGCTAGGTTATTTTATTCTTCATCCAACAAGGATTCAACATAGAAGGTGATCTTAGGTGCTTTTGTTCCCACATTGATTGGAGTCGCATTTTTTGCTAGCACTGCTGACTTTTTTGGATGCATCGCACTAAGTGGGAGATTGAATCCGTCATCCTTTGGTGCCTCAAAGAGGTTTCCACCCTTAATTTCATCCTTTCTTTTTACTATTTTATGATCATAGAGTGCCACAGTGTGGTTTTCACTCAAAGATATGCATGTTAGTTGCATTTCATCAATTTTATGACTACAAGATTCAATCGTCTCCCCATAGTATGCCCTTGTGTCGAACTCTATGTCAAAGCTTGATTATGGTCTATGCATGGTAATTTGGCATAGAGTCCCATGAATTATGATATTTCTTCATCATTTTTAAATAAATCTTGAATCGTTGGTCCTTGTTGGTCCATGTCAATGAATTGTGGGTATACTAGGGGTAATTTAGTTGGTTTATTGCTTGGAGAAAAGGATGTTATGGATATCATGAAGAGGGATTTATTCTCAAATAGGTCAGAAAAATCAAGGGGAAAGTCATCTAAGGTTGTATCACATGATGTAGGTAACCAAGAGGAAGCCTCAACCCATTTAGAAAAAGTACCTTTACCAATAAGGGTGACCTTGCTAGTAGTACAACCTAGGCCAAGATTCTTTAATCATTTCTCTGGAACAATAGGTTCTAGCAAACCATTATCATTTTGTCCTAGCTTATCATTCTTGTTATATCCCATTCCCTTCATTAGCTACAAGCCTTTATTGTTATCTTCCATGGGAAGAACAAGGATAGGTCATTCATCCTGATAGAGGAGTTTAGAGACATCCTTCTCATTGATGTTTTCTTGATTTAGATCCCCCCACTTGGTGAAGGTAGTAGCTGCCATTTTAATTGTTTCGGGCTCTTTATTTCTAGATGTGGATTTCCCATGGGATTGAGGAGAAAGAGGTAGCTCTCCTAAGAAAAAGGTATCCTTTACGAGCTTGTAGTTCCCACAACCATCACCTTGAATTATAGCTTTGATGTCAGAAATGTTTTGCATAATGGGTAATTTTATTGCAGAGCTAGATGCGAGGGATGATGGGTCAACAAATGAGGTAGGTGTTGGTGTAGGCCCTTCATCATTCTTAGGCACTTGGGGTATCTTATAGAACTTGGCCTCAAGATTCTTGCAATAGTAAAAAGGTTGAAGATCTTCATGTATGGTAATTTATCTACCTTCAAAAGGAAACTTTACACATTGATGATAGGTTGAGGCTACAAATTTGAAGGCATGGATCTATGGTCGATCAAGTAGGATGTTGTAGAGAAGATCAAGATCTAGCACTTGGCATGCAGTTTCTATAATGAGAGGCCCCACTTAGATGGGCAGTGCAATGATACCTTGTGATACCCATTCTTGGTCGTCATATGATCTGATAGTGGTACTCTTTTCTTTTTCAATGGTATCCTTTGACTAGCCTAGGTGCTTGATTAAATTCAAGGTACAACTGTTTAGACCAACACCTCCATCTACTAATACTCTTTTGACCTTGTTTTTATGAATGATAACCTCAAGGTGTAAAGCATAGCTATGAGATGGCTGCAAAGGGAGGTCTTGTTTAGAGAAGGTGAGAAGATGATTAGTGATATGCCCCACCATAGCTTGTGTCAATATCCTCGAGGACAGATGACTCAGAAAAAGCTTTCTCTAATATTTCCCTATGGGTGGGTGATAACCTTAATCACTCCAAGATTTATATCTATGTGGGGGTATTCTTAAGTTGATCTAGGAGATTGTACTTGCTAGGATTGGATGTTGGAAAAGTAGGTTGTGCCCTAGATTGAGGTGGGACTAATTGGATGGTAATTTTTCCACATCGTGTGGTGACTCCACACTCCACACTAGATCCTTTGATGGTGACGACAGTGATGATGCTATTGCAAGAAGTGACAACAATAGAATAGGTATGTTGTACATTCATGTAATCCTTAGCTTTATCGTTGTTTTTGGCTTTGTTATGATCTAACATAGGGTTCTTGTATATCTTCAGATCCCAATTCCCAATAGGTACTTCAACATATATGGTGTCATTCTCTATGATATATTGGATGATATTTTGGAGTCTCGTGTAGTTTGTCATTTTATGTCCTTTGATTTTGTGAAATTCACAGAGATCGTGCTCATTGTACTAGGATGGTTTCTCTTGTGGTTCCTGGTAGCTTTCAAATTTGGGAAGTGTTATCAGATTTGATTCTACCAACTTTTTCAGGATGGTTTTGATTGGTTTAGATAACTATGTGTACTTGCATTTGGGATAGTTGTTCTCATTGGCAGTTCGCCCTTGTTGCATGTCACTGTTATTGATCTGATTGTTCTGAGAAGGTGTAGTTTGCTGCATAGTTGGTTGAAAGTTATAAAATTAATTTTTGTTGGGTCTAGGATCACTTAGGACCACCTTAGCATCTACCACACCATCATTTTCACATTTTTGTTTTTGGTCCAAACATGAGGCTTGTCATTTGAATTGGTTGATGGGTGGTTGTAAGCTTGAGTATTCCCTTGTGAGATTAGAGCTCATTCAATGTTAAGGGCTCTAGGGACAAGCTCGTCATAGGATGTAATGCATTGCATTTTCAAGTGGAAAGATAGATCTAGATCCAAATTTTCTATGATGATTCCCACTTGTTGTTCGTCGAGAAGGGTCCACTTGCTCTTACTAGCTTTTTGTCTCCATCATTGCAAGAAATTGGTGAAAGATTCTCCTTTGTTTTGTTTGAGTGTGTACAAATATTCTAAGCTCACATCCATGTCAAGATTGAAGGAGAAGTGATCTATGAATCTATTGATGATTTCTTGGAATGTTTTGATGCTTGGAGGTAACTGTGAAAACCAATCCAAGGAAAGACCTATTAAACTTCAAGGGAAGAGACACATCAAATAAGAATCATTGTAAGTAACCTCCATACACATGACATTGAATTCCTTGACACGGTCCATGGGAATTCCTCTCCCCTTGTATTTATTGAATTTGGAGATTTCAAATCCGGGAGGGAATGGTACCATTGTGATATTTTGGTCAAATGGATAAGGACATAGATTTTGTGTATGGGGATTCTTTATCTTTCCCATTCGAAGATCCTATATTTCTAGGGATAGCGCCTTGAATTGTGATGCTAGATCATCTTACGGGTTTGGTGGAGGAACATATGTTGGGATGATGGATGAGTTGTATGTGGTATTTTTATATGATTATGTGTTGTATGGGGTGTATGGTGGCATGAGGTTATTTGAAGGTGATTGAGGTGTTAATGTATATGTTCCTAACACGTTTGGGTTGATGATGTTTTGTTGAGGATTATAGTAGGAACTTTTTTATTGTTGTTGTTGTTGTTGTTGTTGGGCATACTATTGAGTTAGTAAGGTTGGTTGTTGTTGTTGCGTCGCAAGGGCTTTTTGTTGGGCCTATTGTTGTTGTTGCACCACTAGGAATTGTTGTTGGGCTTGATGTTGTTGTTGTGATACTAAGGATGCTTGATAGGATTTTTATTGTTGTTGTGTTGCTAAGGATGCTTGATAGGCTTACTATTGTTGTTGTGCAACTAAGGTTTTTTGTTCTTGTTGTTGTTGTTTCTATTGCTATTGTTTTTGTGCAGATAAGGTTGCTTGTTGTTTCTACTATTGTTGTTGTTTTTGTGTGACTAAGGCTGCTCGCTATTATTTTTGTTGTTGGATGGCTTGTTGATAAGATTGGTGTGCCTATTGTAAGGATAAGGTATGAGTTTGCAATGTAGTACCCATTGGTTTTTGGGTTACTTGCGATGGATTGTGGGCATTGATGTTTTGGATGGGTTGTGAGTTGGTGATGAGAGGTTGGGAGTTCCCTCGGTTTAACATTCCTTGTAAGATGGTGGATTGAGGTGGAGGAATGTCAGTTTGAGGTCTTGTTTGATTTTGCATAGTGAAGGGGACCGTGGGGAAAGATGAGGATGGTGTCATTAGATTTTGCAATGGTAATGACATATTATTACCTTGATTCCATTGATTAAAAAGGTTCCCTTGTCCAATGCCATGAGGATTTCCTTGTGCTAGAGATGTAGACAAAGGATTACTTGTGTTTATGGGATTTGTTACCAAAGGATATCTTTGAGATGGGTTGATGATGGATGTGTTTTGTGACACCAATGGTATAGATGAGCCTATGGGAGGACTGGGAAAATATGTCCCTACTTGGTCTATACTGCTTTGTGTGATAATGGGCACACTTGTGGTACTCATGGGTATGGATGAAGGGGATGTCCTTGATATGTTGAAGTGGTTGTGGAGTAATGAAGTTCAAGGGGTTTATGTGGTTGTTTAGGATTTTCAGGGATGAGAGGAGCACCAAAGGTAGGTGCCCAAGTGGTTGTTGGAGGTAGAGGATTGGTATCTAGGGTACCCACAAGTGTACTACTTTCAAATGGAAGAGTTATACCAAAGTCCTTGGCAAGACCAGTTGCAAGACTAGGAGTGGATGTTTGATTTGTCCCTGATGGTGGAGTTGTGAAGCCTTGTACCAAATTTTGTGCAACAAATGATGGGGAAATTGGAGCTATGTTTTCAAAAGCTTGATGTTCCATGATTTCCTCCCTAGTAAGTTCAAAGGGATTGTTGGTGATGTATTATATCTCATATGGTCTTATTGGAGATGATGGTTTTTGTGATGGGATGACTTGACTTCTCAAATCAAATTCTAGAGGGTTTTAATCACTTGCGGTGAATGCGACTTTGGTTTTCTCCATGATTCTCTTGTATTGTGATCTTATCTTTACCATAAATTTTGGGTCACTTATGGGAGAGTTATGCTGAGATTTGTAATGTTTGAACTCTCTAGTTGACTCAAATATAGGTAAAAGGGACTCTCTAAGTATTTTTGGAGTAATAATGATAATGGGGGATGAAAATTTGGATGATATGGAAAGTGATTGTTGTAAACATTTTGGAAAAATAGTTTTGACTTGAGTTTGATGTTTTGATGTTAGGATAAAAGATGTTGATGAACTTGGGAATCTTTAGGGTAGACTCGTGACCTTCAAGATAAACTAGTCCAACGATGATAACTAACTTAGCTAGGTGCATGGAAAAGGATAAATTTCACATACAAAGTAGCCAAGTTAGGGGTTTGGGTTTGATAGATGTTGAAGTAAAAAAGTGTTGGTGTATTCTAGAGTTTTACAAAGTTTGGTGAAATGAAGGATGAAATTTGATGAAGGGGTGGATGCAATGTTTGAACCAATGTTGACTTAGAATGAACCTTTATTTTCCAATACCAAGGTAGTGAGAAGGATGCTAGACCTCTAAAGATTTCAAACCCTAAAGACCCAATGTTGACTTAGATGAGAGGATAGATGAAGATGTGTAAACCTGTTCGATTCCTCCTAGCTTGAGAATAAAAGTTCCTTAACAAGAGATAACAATTGCGATAAAGTATTGCAGCCCACTTCTTGCGAAACTTTGAATTATGATGCCTATGTCTATAATGGAGGAATGTAGATCTTCCCCTATGGATTTTTATTGTGTGATAGATCATTCAGAGAATTTTAAGACTATAAAAAGGACCGATGTTGTTAGATAGGTTGATTATAATGTAAAGACCTGGATTTTGACCCATAAAGAATGCATACATGTCTAGATGTCTTCTTAGTGCACGTTCATAAAAGCTCACCAACCATTTGTTTATGTTTTGATATAATGTTGAAGTGCAACTTTTTATTGCTTTTGAACTAAGATGCCTAAGTTCCCAATGACAATAGATAGACCTTATTTTAGGGATTTTGATTTTGCATGAGATCATTAGAGAATAAGGTATTTATTTCCACGTGGGAAGTGGTAATATAGGCCTTTTGGCCAAAATATCAACTCTTCATTCTTCTTTATATAAGATGGTTCCAACAATTCTCCATTGATTGGACGTTTCCTTGGTTTCTAAAGTTAAGCTTCTAAAATTGATAATGATATATGTTTTTTCTCCCTCAATGAACTCAAAATTCAGTTGAATGATAACACCTATAAGGTCGGGTTGTTGAATGGGAGCGATCGGTCTCCAAATGGTCATGTGGGGTTTAATTGTGTCAAGTTTATCTTGCTTAAGTGAATTTATTTTACCAAAAATACTTATCTTGATTATGTTTTCAAACTAAATGTTTATGTCAAAAAACATCGTAACTTTCACAATGTCCATTTTGTGAAAATCTTGAGGCTGAAGCCATAAATACCTATGTTGTCTTTGGAAAATATGGATTGAGATATAATTCAAAATATCTAGAAATCTCTAAGGATAGAAATCCTTAGGACAAGCAATAATATCAAGGCTAATTCAAGAGGTATCCATATTTAAGCCTAAGTGTTTGAAATTTTGAGGAAGATAGTGAATGTTTTCTTTTGTAATGTTTTGGAACCAAGAAACGTATTCAACTGGCTCACAATCATTTAAAATCCTAGGTTTGAAACGGCCATACTTGTTGAGTTCCCACTCGGATTTCTCCAAACACTAAACAATGCAAACATTTAGAGATTTGGTGGCACTAGCTCCCCTCTAGAACACACACTTCTTGAGACCACCAAATCTCAAAATCCTTAAAATCCAAAAATCAAAAGGAATTTTTTGTTTCTACAACTGAATAGTAAGAATGTGGGGCAGCTTTAGAATGATAATTCTTGCACCAACAAGTATTAAGGATTTTGGATTCTAAACAATGGTTTGTAATAAGGGCTTCTGGTTTAGGGGTACTATGATAATCTCCATCAAGAGGTTTCCCAACCCTTAGAACAAGGGATTTATGCATCATAAAGATACTAGGGGAGAGCTATTATGTACCACATCCCATTGATCGTGATTTTCATTGCAACCACATATTTATATAACGGTTTAGAAGAACTTGGCTTTAGCTTGTTATTGCTTGGGTTGTTCCCTCCTTTTGAAGTAGGGAGGTAGGCCCTTCTAAAGCTAAATAATAGCAAGGAAGCACATTTTAGCTCGATCATCCTAGTTTGCGTGAAACAAGGAGAGAACACACACCACACCCTTTCTGTACACTCGCAAGGGGTTCATTTTTAATCTGAAATGAAAGATGTAGGTGATTTTACAAAGTGTTAAGGAATGTTTTTGTTTCTCAAGATCATTGAGTGGTACGAGAGAATTGCATATGCATCCAATAAAAATGTTGTAAATCAAGACACAACAAACACTTGTAAATTTTAACCCCTAAAGCTAAAATGTCTTCATTTTATTGCACCAAACGAAATGTGAAGTTTTCCTTGTTCAATTTTAAACCCAAAAAACAATGATGAGATGAGGGTTCAATTTTAATCCTGTTTGAGTGTTCATTTTAAACCCAATTGAAGTCTAGTGAATGTTCTAGAGCATAAAGTAGAAAGCATACAAAAATTTAGGTTATAATTGCCCCAAAGCGTCAAACACTTGTTACAATCATAGAATTTCGAGATAAGAAGGCTTTCTTCACTTTAGCTCCATGTCATCCAACCTACAAAATCCTGCTAGTCTAACAACCAAAACAATGTTAAATTTGCATTAGTGATTTGAAGAATCGATAAAATTAAAGCAACATGTCAAAAAAATAATCATTAAAATTCTTACTAGAATTGGGCATTGCTGCACACGATAGGGTTGTAATTTGTCATTTGGGTGTCGCTCTGGTGAATTTGGGCATCACTCTGTAGATAAAATAGAGACCACGATAGCGTTTCTATTTGGTCGGGCATCACTCTGGTAAATTTTCCCGTTGCCATTTAAAATATTTGATACCTCAATATTAAATTAGTGTCACTATTTGTTTAATTGATGTCACGGTTTGAAATAGCAATAATATCACTGATAGGAAGTCGTTAGGTCCTACTACTTTAGAATATAGAATGCCAATTAGTTGATCAGGCAGTGTCCAAGGTAGTTTGCAAAAGAAGATGATTTGGATAACTCATTTTATATTTTTTCTTTTTTTTCTTTAAACTATTGAAATCAAGCTTAATCTAAGGCCATTTAACTTCTTAGCTGGAAAATAGTTTGTTCTAAGAAAGCTGGAAATACTAAGTTAGAAATCATAAGATAACTAATTTAGAAAGCATCACGACTAAATTAGAAAGCATGGAAACAAGCAAACTGAACAACTGATATACTGCAGAAGTAGAGAAATAAGTGAACAAACTATGTAACATCTTTTTAAACAGTAAAAGATTCTAACAACTACGAAAAGTAACTCACACTACTAAAACAATGGTGCTCCGGAACTTTAGACTCAACTCTCAACAAACTTAATTACCTCCTACTGAACAATTATCTATTTTAACAAAGAAAATAACATAATAGTAAAATACTCATCTATTTAAGCTAACTTCCCTCGAGTGGCCAGCTCGCTGGTTAACACTTCGTTCTCAAATCACATAAACTACAGATTTTGGAGTCTTTCCATTACAAACAATTATCATCATTCATAGTTCAACAACATAGTAAGTAACAGAAGAAATTTCTTTCATTCATCAGTATTCAAAAACCATAGAAGCAACATAACGTTATCATTCAGTCTCCCTGTATCTCTTTTGAAGTTACATTTTTATAGATGAATTATAAATAGATCATAGATTCTCGATGGCATGGATAGCCATTGAAAAAGTCTTCAACAACTTAAAACTAACTTTCATGTCTCTAGAGCTCATAAGTATATAGAAGGCTCAAGATGAGCCATGAAGTTTTTTATAACAAAAATTAAAGAAACAAAAACTAAATCTTCGATTCATCCTCCTGATATTTAGGAGTAGGTTCGCAGCATCTATCCTTTACCATGCTTAAGGCACGTGTTGGCTCAACATTTGTAACAACTGCTAGATGACCGATTATTTCCTACAAAAACACTCAAGTCAACCCATTAAACCTGCATTGGAAAATTTCCTCAATTGATCATAAGAAAGAAAGTTTGCATAATTTTCCTTTAAAATAAGCAATTATTTCTTCTGAAGTTTAATAAATTGGCACAGACTTAGGATTGAGCTTGTAAGAATAAGCTTTTCAGATTTTATTATGATGAGGTAAAAATTACCTCATCATTTCCTCCCCCACTTAATTCCTGGCAGGTCCTCCTGCTCCATAGTTATAACCTTGAGTTTTATTCCACTCCTCATATAGAGCACTGAAATCATGTACCTCTCTTGTTGTTGCATCAAAACCTTCAAGGTCATAGATGAACCCTCTGTGAAATATCACTCTCTCTCTCCATTCATTAAAAAGTCTTTCATTTTGATCAGTTGAGACATTGAAAGCAAGAGGTGGATTAAGTAGCAAAGGAGTCCTATATTTCATTCCCATCTAGTTTTTTTTAAGGGTTCTCAGGATTTTAACTAAAGCATCAGCTCTTCTAAAAGACCACCTAAGATTAATAGGGCAAATGACCTCTCTTTTCTTGAGGGAAGCAGGTAATGGAGTGAACCTCTCTTCACAAGCGTGCCATGCTTTCCCAATCAATTTTTTCCCATGATTCATAAAATTATTGCAACACTGCCTAAGGTTGTCATCATACTTTTCTTTCATCTTTTCATTTACAAGGAGAGACAAAAATGTGTCCTTGAAACCAACAGGCCTAGAATTTGGGAACCTTATTTGAAGACCCACTGTCTTTTCTGCCTATGCAAAATCTTTTGTACGTTCCTGCCAATGAATCTGGTTTCTCATGGTAGACAACAAGGCTCTTAACTCTACTTCTCCAACAAATAGGTTGATAAAGAAATCGGTATGATTTTTTAATAATAAATCATGTAGAAATAATTCACAAATCAGATCTTGATCCTCAGGGGTTGACTCTGCAAATATCTTAACAAATTCTTTATCATTAGGCTCATAAGGCTGATCATTGTAGATTCTAAATAATTTCCATCTTATCCATTATTCGTTTAAAAACATGGAGTACAATCGAGATGGCCTTTTACAATTTAATAAATAGTCAACAAGTTGACATGCATCTTGTTTTCCTTTGTATGCCCTGTGAAATGACTCCTTAAGGAGTACCAGTTCCTTCTTCAACCTGTAATTCTCAGTTTGAACATTTCTTAAGAAATAACATTATTCCATCCATTTCCTTAGCAGTGGGGGAATGTAAACCTGGAACCAATTGGTTATAACCAACTCATTTTGGATTTCTTTGGATTCCATCTTTGGTTTCCCAGTGCATTCCACCAAGTCTTGTTCGAGCTCTACAACTCTGTTGATGGAAGCATTCAATTCTTTAGTTTTTGTTTTCCTGTCTTTTTCAAAGGCTGAGAGCATTAACACAAATTTTTGCTTAATCCTTTCAATTTTTGTATTCTTTCATGCGATGTCAACTTTATAAGTTGTATGCTCTTGACTCAACTCTTGCATTTGTTCTTTCAACTTATAAATTATTGTGTCTTTTTCCTATAATTGTAGTTTCAAACCCTATATTTCTCAATCCCTTTTATTTATTACAGTTGTATGCACCATCAACTCTTCTTTCTGCAATTCAACCTGTTCATTACTTTTGTACAATAGTTTCTTTATATTATCAATCTCTATTTTGCATTTCTCTATTTCTGCAATGTCATCCTTTGTTTCAACTATCTCAATAATTCTATTAACAATAGGGTACAAATTACTTGGAATACCATCATATTCTTCCTATTCTCTTCCTTGAATTTCTTCAGTGAAAACCTCCTCCACATATGCAGAGTGGGAAGGAATATCTTCAACTGAATCTTCTTTTTCTAGAGGTATTTCCTCTACATTGGTAGGCTCTGAAATCTCAACAAGCTCAAATGACTGCTTGGGATTTTTCTTTTTGGAGCTTCCCTCCATACCCTGCATTGGGGTTTCAAAGAATTCTTAGGCTAGGCGTTTACTTATTCTTAATGGAGGAATACCTTGGAAGGTAACAAGTGTCCTATTTTTCCCTTTTCTCTTTCTTCTGGGGTTACTCAAATCAGAATAAACAAGCTCAACTTGCTCTAGAAAATCAGGGGTTTAGAATACATTACATACAAAGTTTGGCACTTCCTCACCAGGGGTGGTGGGATTAGGAACTTCCAGAGCTGGAGAGCCCTTAGGGGAAATTGCTCTGGATGGTGAAGCAATTCGGTGAGACGATTTCCCTGGTTTAAGCGTTTTTCTGAATGAAAGTTTCTCAATTTTATTTAAAAATTTTTCCCATTTGCCCTTTAAATTCTTGCGAAAATGGTATTTACAAATTAACTGAATTAAACCATGGTGTTTCAGTGGCCCTGTTCCTATTTTATATCTTTCTATGGATGTGTTTAGAGAGTCATATAAAAATTCAGGCAAATTTACCCTAAGAGCGGGGTTCTCTTTCCCATGACACAAATGGATCAACATTCGGAAAGCAGGTTCTACTACAACAACTAGTTGACTTTCACAAGTAAAATATTTAATGATCCAAGCAACACCAGTACCCCAAGGGTCTAGTATGGAGGTCCTCTGGAACCCTTTCTTCTGCCCTCTAGTGCTAATTACTACCATGGGGTGAGGGTCTCCCTCTCAAACAAATAATTCAGATAATTTTTGGTACGTTATCTGAGAGGTTTCTTTTATCTTAATACCTGAATTTTCTAACCCAAGCAAATGGGAAATAATTTTTGGACTTACCTTGAAATGCTTTCCATGAAGTATCACGTCACCATTAGAGTATTTTTCAGCAAACGAGCTCACCAGCTTTTCATCATATCCTTCGAATTTTCTAATAAAATCCAACCATCCTGCCTCTTTGAACAGTCTGGAGATATTGATTAATCCCAACAATTTTTCAATTGAATTTGGCTTTGAATTCTTTTTACCACTCCCCATTTTCATATTTTCCCTCTCTGTAAAGGATTTCAATCACAACCCAAAGCTTTCACACTGCACTTTTGAAAATATTGCCTCTGAAATAACTTATTTGTCCTTTTTGCAGCTTACTAAGCAATAATTTTTTAAAAACTGCATGAAGGCATGCGAAATGTAGAAGTTGAGAAATCCAACTTCAGACTCCAAGAACACCTGCATGCAAATGTATACTTGTCACAAGGAAGAGAATGGATGGAAAAAACAAACAAGGGTTTGAAGCTCTTAAAAATGGATAAATTATCTTATCAGAACCAAAAAGGATTATGAATATACAATGGATCAATCCTTAAGAAGGAGATCATGCAAAACCCTAATAGGAAAAAATTTAATAATTAATATAATTATTAAATATCACTTTATGCAGACTAACGTGAAATCTTAAGAAGGGAATAAAGGTAACTTAATTAACATAATAAAGTTAAAACTTTTACTCTAAGGGGCCATAAAATGAGCAATAGTGTAGCTACAAACAAGTGCAAGAAAGCAAAGGTAACTACAATGCAGGAAAGTAAACATGGGTCCCGACAACAAGGCCAGATCAGGTACCCAAATACAACCAAATCTCTGTAAAGTGGAGAAATAAAGAAAACCTCATGGGAAAAACTCTACTCCAAAAAGAGATGCAGAAAGCCATGAAGAACATCACTGAAGTAGAAGAAGCTACAAACAACTGTCAAAAGATGATTGTTATGGTGCTGAAGAAACTCCTCTAAAGATAGGATGATCAGGATCAAGAAGACAACAATCTGCATGAGTGCCCCAAATGACACTACTCGAATTAGATGACAAACAAAGGCAAACACCTAGAATGAAGATACAGATGGCACAAGTACCAATAGTCTAAAAAACATTGATCAACTGAGAATGGAAGATTCCTTCCAAGGCGAAACCAAGGAAGCATTAACACGAACAGTATAGTACCCCCCCATAATGCTAAACTAGGAGAACCTGACAAATCCACTGAAATGTTGTGTAACACCCTGTAGTGCATGAAGGAGAAGAAACAACATCTGAAAGTGCGCAAGAAAACACTTGCAACTGAAAAAGTGGTGTGCAAAACAAAGCACACATGCATGAGGCTGGAATCATATGGATCCACTTTTGTCGTGGAGGGACACTCACCAGACAAAGGTGTGATGGAAAAATAAAGGCACTACACAACCCCCCATGGCACTTTATAATACAGTGCAAGTACAAAATATGACACAACCTTATGTGCAAAATCCCCAAAATACATGTACAATAGTGTGGCAATTTATCTCAGTGCATTTACATAAAAGATTGCTTACAATGGTGCTCAAAATGTCCTCAAAGGACA
This sequence comes from Sequoiadendron giganteum, assembly GCA_007115665.2. Taxonomy (NCBI): domain Eukaryota; kingdom Viridiplantae; phylum Streptophyta; class Pinopsida; order Cupressales; family Cupressaceae; genus Sequoiadendron; species Sequoiadendron giganteum. The sequence continues at coordinate 187,163,761 of CM021107.1, read as the reverse complement.
AAAAACTAGAAATAAATGAAGAACAACCAAAAAATGAAGCAACCCATGTAATCGAGAAGCTCCCAAGAGCAAATATGTCAAGGTAATTCACTAGAGTGTGAAAACACAAAAAACTGAATAAGATATACTTGGAGGAAAATCTAGAAATATTACATGGATGGAACTGAAGAGCTCTGAAATATGGTTCCAACGCCGCTGAGATCGTGAAAAATGAAGAAACAGGTCAAAAGTTATGAGCTCGAGACTGAAAATAACTCCTTTGACTTCAACTGGTTGTAGAATGCACCAACAGAAAAATGAAGTGATAAGACCCACACCACTAGAAATTTGACATAACTAGCTTTCCAACAATATCTTGTTTGCCAAAAAACAATATCATATGCCCAAGTTATGACCTCTGGAAGAAAACAACTCCAAAGGGGAAAAATACAGTGCGGGATTGAATTTGACGGTCATACGACTGTCACAGAAAAAATCCGAGCCTAAATCTAAAGGCCAAACGACCGTCACCACATTTCTTCAATTTGGCTTATTACAATAAAAAATGTTTTTTAAATAAAAAAAATAATAAAAATACTTTGATTTTTTTTAAAAAAAATCATTAAAAAAAGTGGATTGGGGCAATTCTGCCGTTGGCAGTTAGACCGCTGTCAACGGTACTGTCAGATCACCGGTCGGTAGTAAAGCCACCGCTGGTTAGCAGTACGCCGCCCGACGTACTGACGCAGTGGCAGGCCGAACGAGGCCCGCAGGCTTGTGTACACAGGTACCTACATGTACCTTGTACCAAGTCCTAAGCAAGCCTTTAAAAGGATTTTTTTTTTGAAAAATTCTGACAAAACAAATGCAAAAAAAAAATTTTACTAGGGTTGCAAACAAATGGCCCTACAGCCAAAATTTTTTTGCCTCTCAAATCAACTTTGTCCAAAATGGACGAATGAACAGTCAATTTTAAGGTTTTGGACCGCTGCGGATCCAATGGTGAGGTCCGTTTGGACTCAAAATGCTTTGAAATTGCAGGTGATTCCTTGGATAAAAAAAACAAACCCCAAAACTGTGAATGCCTGATCCAACCCTTGTAGCTCCAAATTCTTCAAACAAGAACAAGCATGCAACAGGAAAGCTCTAATACCATGTAGAAGTTAAGAAATCCAACTTCAGACTCCAAGAACACCTGCATGAAAATGGATACCTGTCACAAGGAAGATAATGGATGGAAAAAACAAACAAGGGTTTGAAGCTCTGAAAAATGGAGAAATTATCTTATTAGAACAAAAAAGGATTATGAATATACAATGGATCAATCCTTAAGAAGGAGATCATGCAAAACCCTAAAAGACACCCTAATAGGAAAATATTTAATAATTAATATAATTATTAAATGTCACTTTATGCAGACTAACGTGAAATCTTAAGAAGGGAATAAAGGTAATTTAATTAACACAATTAAGTTAAAACCTTTACTCTAACACGAAAGTCTTGCCGTAAAAGTAGGTGATCGCTGAGTGGCACAATTTGTTAAATTGGGAGTGAAGTCTATGCCAATTAATTATTATTTATTTGAAAATAACTACCTACTTAAAGTGAAAATTAGTACTTACTTGCATTATGTGATCGTTCGAAGATCTTGTACCTTACATATTTGACAGGATGACGTGAAGGTATTGGCTGAAGTGACGACGGATTTATTATGGCGTGAATGCAAAATTTTATGGATGACAAAGCTATTAATGAGGACTGCGAGACTCGGTGGCTTTATTTATGATAAAAATAGGAAGACAGGTGTACAAGATATAATGATGGAAGTATCACGAAATTTTGAATTTATGAAAAAGGTGGCAAAATACAAATGAACAAGTTTTGGAGTACACAATTGACGTCGCGCTCAAAACTAGTGCATAAGTTATGGAGCATGCAAGAGCTTTGTATTCACGACAAAAAAGGCATAAAATTTCTAGAGCATCCGTGAAAGACACAACTAAGATGGTGATGAAATGAATGTTCCAGAGCATCGTTGAAAGATGCACCCGAAGAAGGAATGAAATGAAGGTTCCAGAGCATCACTGAAAGATGCAACTGAAGCAGCAACAAAATGAAGATTCTGGAGCATTACCGAAAGATGCAACCAGAGTAGCAATGAAATGAAGGTTCCAGAGCATCACCGAAAGATGCAGCCAGAGAAGCAACGAAATGAAGGTTCTGGAGCATCGTCGAAAGATGCAATCGAAGCAACAACAAAATGAAGGTTCTGGAGCATCGCTGAAAGATGCAGTTGGAGCAACATTAAGATGAAGGTGGAGTGATAAGACTTAAGAATTTTGAATTTCGAGAGCTTTGAACCTTAGTGCAGGAACACCTTTTTGTCATAACAAGTTTTGTACAAGTTCTGGAGCATCGGACATCAGGATCATAATGTTCCAGAGCATCTTTGGAGGGTGCTCCGGAAGTTATTTTCCTCCTTTTTAAGAAGTCCTACAAAATGAAACAAAAATTAGCTAAGTCCAAAAGAAGAAAAAATAATGAAAATGTCTTGGCATACATGTCTTTTCATTACACATTTTTGAAATTATATATATATATATATATTTTATTTTTAATTTTTAAAGTGCACATTTTTACCAAATAGACTTTGCCTTGGCAGAGTCAATACATTGGACTTCGCCCTGCATTTCCACCATTCTTGAGAATTCTTCCCTATTGAACGACTTATGGTATACACGCAAGCGATGACCATTAACTAAGAGGGTTCATGTGTCACCATCAATTGGTTTCAATTGAACAATTCCATTTGAAAAGACTTCAGAAATCTCATAAGGTCCCAACCAATGAGTCATGAGCTTTCCTCTATGATCTTTGTACCTCGAATTGAATAGCAGGGCCCAGTCTCCATTATGAAACTTCCTCTACTTAATATGTTTGTCATGCCACACTTTTCGTTGATGTTGAATTAGTTTAGTTTGATGGACATCATCTAGGCGAAGCTCATCCAATTCACTTAGTTGCAGATTTCGTTCAACTTGGGCTCGTTTTAAATCTAGACCTAGTTCCATAGCTATTCTTAGAGTTTGTGGTTCAAACTCAATGGGAAGAAGAGGTTTCTTTCCAAAAATGAGATCATAAGGGCTGAATTTAGTCGTGGATTTCTAGGTTGTGTTTTATGCCCATACAACTTCAGGGAGTTTCTTGGTCCAATCTTTTTTCCCTGAAGAAACTATTTTTGTTAAAAAAAAATCAAGTTCTTTATTAGTTACCTCCACCTGGCCATTTTCTTGAGGGTGGTAAGGTGATGACTTTCTATGGCTTACCTGAATATGGTTTGTGAATGCTAAGAGAACTTTGGACATAAATTGGGGTCCCCAGTTAGTAACGATAGTTCGAGGGGCTCCAAATCTAAGAAATATTTTATTATAGAGGAATTTGACGACTTGCTCTTCCCTATCTAATTGTAAGGCTTGAAATTTTTCCCATTTTGTTAGGTAATCGATGCAAACCAATATGTATTATTTCCCTTGAGAGGAGGGATCTATGGGTCCGATAAACTCTAAACCCCATTTCTCGAATGGTTCTAGCACTACTTGTGGCAGTAAAGGCATTTTCGAAGAAGCAGTTGGTCTTCCTACTCTCTGACATTCATCACATTGATGAACATAGTTCTTAATATCTTTATGCATTGAAGTCCAATAGTATCTGATGCCTAATATTTTATGGGAATTTCTCTTCACAGAGTAGTGCCCTCCCGAAGGATCATCATGACAGGCCCTTAGAAAGTTGTAGGTTTTGTCCGCTCTCACGCATCTTCTTAAGACCATATCAGGTTCACAACGAAATAACATTCCATTAATCTATTTGAATGGGGCACTTTCCTTGATAAGTTGCTTTTTTTGCTTAGTCGTGAACCCCGAGGGTATCTCAAAAGCAGCTAAATAGTTAGAGATATCTACGAACCAGGGTGATTTTATAGAAACTGCAAACAAATTTTTATCTAGTAACTCGTCTTGTACAAGAGTGTTGTCACCCTCTTCATGTTTGATTCGTGAAAAAAAATCTGCTACTATGCTATATTTTCTTGGTTTGTCAAGAATTGTAGCATTAAACTCCTGAAGGAGTAATAACTATCTCATAATTTGACCAGTAACTACAAGTTTTTTCATCAGGTATTTTACAGCTGAATGGTCCCTATAAATTGTAACCTTATATCCCATAATATAGTGGCATAAATTTTTCATGGCGTGAACAACAACTAGAAATTATTTTTTTTGTTGTTGTATAGTTCCTTTCTACAAAAGTAAGATTTTTACTGATAAAATATATGGCATATTTACCCCCGTTCTCATCTTCTTGTTCCAGAACTCCACCAATAGCATCGCCATAAGCATTTTCATAAATATGGAAGGGAATACTCCAATTTGGTCCTCACTGAACGGGAGCAGAGACAAATTTTTCCTTAATGGTTTCGAATGATAGCTGACACTCAGGCATCCAAACAAACTCTACTTCTTTCTATAAAAGAAAGAACATAGGAGCTGCTATTTTACTGAAGCCTTTCTATGAACCTTTTGTAGTAACCAGCATGTCCAAGAAAACTTCGAACATCTGTTTGTGTTTGAGGGATATTCAACTGCTGGATGACTTCAATTTTCTTGGGGTCGACCTTTATTCCCTCAGAGGAAATATGATGACCCAAGACTATTCCTTGTTCTACCATTATTAAAAAAAATTCATGGCTAAGGGATAGTCTATTTTCCTCACAAACTTGTAAAACTCGGTCTAGGTTCTGAAGAGCTTCGTCATATGTTGACCCATAGACTGTAAATTCATCCATGTAGACCTCTACACAGTCATTAACGAGAGCAACAAATATAGCAAGAATATCTCTTTGAAAATTCGCTGGAGCATCACAAAGTCCAAAGGGAAGCACTCTGTACACAAATGTGCCCGAAGGGAAAGTAAACATGGTCTTGTCTTGGTCTTCTGGGTAACCTATATCTGATTGTAACCACTAAATCCATCTATAAAGGAGAAATATTTCCTTCCAGCCAAGTTTACCAGAACCTGGTCAACAAATGCTAGGGGAAAATAATCTCGATAAGTGGCTTTATTGATTTCTCTATAGTCTACACATATTCTCCACTTCCCATTTTTCTTTGGCATGACCAACATAGGTGATACCCACTTACTATCAGAGATAGGATAAATAAATCCTGCACGGAGGAGTTTCTCAATTTCAATTTTGACCAGATACTTTAATGCAGGATTGAGTCTCCTCTGAGGCTGGCGAATAGGCCTTATACTGGTGTTAGTATAGATGTGATGAGTACAAACACTTGGGTGAATTCACCTCATTTCCGTGTAATCCCAAGCAAAGGCTTTATACTTTTTTACCAACACATTGAATAACTTATCCTCTTGTGTTTCTGTCAGCCAACTATTGATGTTCAAAGTTTTTCCTGGTAATAAAATGATTGATTTTGTTCCAGGATGGACCGAAGCGATAGTATAAACTAGTCATAACAGGGTATTGAGAGGATAGCTATGAGGTATAAGTCGGTGAAACCTTGTGATATCTTCAAAAATATGACTTGTTCTGGGAATCATGTTTTCTAAGGGACAAGGCATTCCCATTGTAGCATAGCTTTGCTCCATCTCGCCTATATCAATTGGTTGCCCAAAAATTCTTGGAGCATCCATCATTTCTTCCTCATTCGGGATTATAGCAAGGTGTGCTACATCGCTTACTAAATCTTCCTCCAGTTCTTCTTCGTGCTTTTTAATTACTACCATAGCTAGAGAGGCCAAATTGTCAGGACCATTGGATTCCTTTGGTTCATCAACCCAAACCTTTTTATTCTTAGTAGGCTTAGCAGGGGGATATAAAAACAAACGTTTACTGTTTTGACCATGCGAAATGGTCATTCCCCCTTCCCTGCAATCAATCTTAGTGGCAACCATGGCCAATCAAGGCCTCACATGAATTATTGGATAACTATCTTTGGGTGTAAGCAACTAAATTACCTGGAAATCAATTGGATATTCCCATCCATCAACTTTGACAAGGATGTTTTTAATGATGCCCTTTAGGATGGCTATAGACTGATTTTCCATTTATAAGACTGTGGTTGTAGGACGTAAATCAGTTAGTCCTAACTTTTCCATTACATCCACAATCATCACGTTGATAGTTGCCCCAAGATCCACTAGTGCGTTTGGTATTGCTACATCGTTGATTGTAATAGTTATAAGTGGGCTCCCAGGATCATCGTATTTTGGAGCAATAGACTTCCCAGATAGTAAATCAGCTAAATAACCATCAATATGAACGGTATTTATCTTTTTTGGCTTCCTACCTGGCGTTTTAATACATAGTTGTTTGATTAACTGGTTTAACTCAGGATTTCCTTTATTGCATGCAATAAAGGAGCTTCAATTTGCAGTTGCTTAATCTCCTGAATTAACACAGTTTCTGAAGCCATGGATACTTCCAGAGTATCTTCCGAAGTTACTGAATTTAAACATTCTGGATATGGTGCCATCATTTTCTCCTTTGGAACGAGATCCTTCCTATGTTGAATCAAGGACTAACCTTCCTCCCCCTGAGATAGGTTAGCAGATCATGTCGCTGAAAAAGGCTCTTTGTCTTTGGTAGTGATATCTTGATTAGACGACGTGACTTTGATTGGACTTTTAGGATCAGGTTCCTCCACTATTTCTTCAATAGTTGGAGGTTGAAGAGTTTGACCAGAGCGCAACTGCACATTTCCGAAGTGTATCGCATTAAGCCCTATAACATTTTCATGTTCGATAGAATAGACTGGCATATTTTGGTGATTATTCTTAGGGTTGGAAAGCGGTTGCACTGGAAGCTGAGGTCAGTTCACCTGGTCATTCAGAGGAGGGTTTTGAGCTAAAGGTAATAGATTTTGTTGTTGATTCCTCCTGAGTTCAGTATAAAATTGATTATGTGCCCGATTCTATTGAGGGGCTGCATGTTGTTGGTACCATTGTTGTTGTGGTTGATTTAACCACTGCTGATTTCCCCGTGTTTGGTTTGCCCATTCGGGGGATCCCCAATAAGGATTTCCCCAGTTAGGTTGCGGTGGAGGTAGAGGTGACTGATTACAAGAGTCCATTGATTATGAACCCAGTTATTTTGTGGTCTCCATGCAGGATTGGAATTTTGTCCATAAAGAGAAATTACCACCTTGATGTTGGTTTAAGGTGTTTATCTCTTCTTCAACCTGAATGGTTTTTTTCTTAGTATTCTTAATATCAGATAGAAGCTCACACTGATTTGTAGGATGGTTTTGCTCATAAAGTTGACAAACATTGCCTTATCTAACAAAAACTCACGCAATAGGTGTTTATTTTGACACTTGGGATAATAGATTGACAAGGTCTTTGGGTTGCGAGTTTTGCTTGTATACCATCTAATGTGGTATTCAATTGAACGAGAATGTTTTTTTCAGATTTTCTATTTCTTCATGGAGCTTACCTATCTCATTAGACCCTTTAAAAAAAATAGTTTTGCAAATTCCTCCCCGAGTACGGGAGAAATTCTGACATAACTCACATATTTCCTCAAGGGTTAGTTGAGATACATCACCTTTCCCCATCAAATCAATATTTATTCTAGCGTCATCATCAAGACCTTTAAGAAAAATTATTTGAAGAATCTCAACACTAATGGCTGCTTCTCCACATCTTTTAGAGAGGAAGAGGAACCTATCGAGATAATCATCTAAACTCTCATCCTCATTTTGTCTCAGTTTAAATAGCTCTTCCTTCCGGTCACTCACCCTACAGTAGCTTTGGTATTTTTGCAAGAAAACATTCTCCATTTCTCCCCAGGATGTTATACTACCAGAACCCAATCCCATAAACCAGTGCATTGTTGAATCCTTTAGAGTAGAAGGAAAAATCTTCAGCTTTTGGTTATCATTTTATAGTCATATGTTTGACATAAGACCTTAAATTTAAAGATAAATTGGTCTGGTTCTTCTGAGGACAAGCCACAAAAGTTTGGAAGGAAAGCTGGATAAATGTTCCTCATCGCAGTATCATCATCTACATCCAAGGTAATAGGATAAGTAAATGTTCTAGGAGGGCATTGAGGTTGATTGTGGTTAGGTTCAACTTTGCGATCTCCCATGATGTTCAAAGAAGTCTGTTCCTCAAAGATAATTTCCTCTATGACTGGTTGTTCTACTAGTTGCTCGTCAGGTATATAGTGGAAATCCTTAGATGGGATAGGCTCAAATAATTCTTTAGAAGTGTGGCCGTCTGAGCCTTGGGCTTCTCTAGGTATGATTGGTACGTATTTTGGGGGGGCTCTTTGGTATAAATTGTTTGTGAGGGCCTCTTTTCCTGACCATGTAGAAGAGGAAGCCGACCGAATAATTTCTAGCATAAAATGAGATATCAAAACCGTCTCCTAGTAACACTTAAGCATAAAGGATATTTTAGTCCCTGAAAATGGTGCCAAAAAGTGATAGGTAGTCATTAGGTTCTACTACTTTAGAATATAGAATGTCAATTAGTCGATCAGGCAGTGTCCAAGGCAGTTTGCAAAAGAAGATGATTTGGATAACTCATTTGATATTTTCTTTTTTTTTCTTTAAACTATTGAAATCAAGCTTAATCTAAGGCCATTTAACTTCTTAGCTAGAAAATAATATGTTCTAAGAAAACTGGAAATACTAAGCTAGAAAGCATAAGATAACTAATTTAGAAAGCATCGCGACTAAATTAGAAAGCATGGAAACAAGCAAACCGAACAACTGATATACTACAAAAGTAGAGAAAAAAGTGAACAAACTATGAAACATCTTTTTAAACAGTAAAAGATTCTAAGAACTACGAAAAGTAACTCACACTACTAAAACAATGGTGCTCCAGAACTTCAGACTTGACTCTCAACAAACTTAGTTACTACCTACTGAACAATTATCTATTTTAACAAAGAAAATAACATAATAGTAAAATACTTATCTATTTAAGCTAACTTCCCTCGAGTGGCCAGCTCGCGGGTTAACACTTTGTTTTCAAATCACATAAACTATAGATTCTGGAGTCTTTCCATTACAAACAGTTATCATCATTCATAGTTCAATAGCTTAGTAAGTAATAGAAGAAAGTTATTTCATTCATCAGTATTCAAAAATCATATAAGCAACATAACATTATCATTCAATCTCCGTTTATCTCTTTTGAAGTTAAATTTTTATAGATGACTTATAACTAAATCCTAGATTCTCGATGGCGTGGATAGCCATTGAAAAAGTCTTCAACAACTTAAAACTAAATTTCATGTCTTTAGAGCTCATAAATATATAGAAGGCTCGAGATGAGCCATGAATTTTTTGATAACAAAAATTAAAGAAACATAAACTAAATCTTCGGTTCATCCTCCTGATATTTAGGAGTAGGTTTGCAACATCTATCCTTTACCATGCTTAAGGAATGTGCTGGTTCAACATTTGTAACAACTGCTAGATGACCGATTATTCCCTACAAAAACACTCAAGTCAACCCATTAAACCTGCATTGGAAAATTTCCTCAATTGATCATAAGAAATAAAGTTTGCATAATTTTCCTTTAAAATAAGCAATTATTTCTCCTAGAGTTTAATAAATTGGCACAAACTTAGGATTGAGCTTTTAAGAATAAGATTTTCATATTTTATTATGATGAGGTTATTTTTACCTCATCAGTCGCTATATGGTGACAAAATTCAAATGCGTCACTATATGGCAACACACTTCAAATGCATCACTATATGGCGACACACTTCAAAGGCGTCGCTATATTTGATTTGGGTGTCAATGTATCCTGCAAAAAAGTAAACGAACATAATTTGATCTAGAAATTAATTGATTAAATTATCGATTTTCCCTCCTTCTAGAGCCATAATGTGAGAGCGAGGATATTAGTATGGGCCGATTATGCTTGATCCATGATGAATTGAAGTATAACGTAGCCACTAATACTCAATCTTCCAAACAAGATCATTCAAATTAAAGATAAACTAAACATTTATTGAAATGAAGCATTCTAAATATAAAACATTGAAATGTCTATTCTACCCCATTTGAAACTTATTCCATTTTTGAATTGGTGTCGCGTTGATGTGGAACAACGACTCTTTCCCAATCATGTGATTTGTGAGCTTGTTTCAATTGATTCTATGGAAGAGGATCGATGAAACCGTTGTGATAAAGTGATGAAAACTTGATTTATGCTAAATTAGACATGATGCAAGCTATATTAACATGATTTTATGCTAAAATTGATTGAAATATGCAATTGATAAGCTAATCTAAGCTAATTCTAAGCTAAACGATTCAAACCCTAATTTATAAACAAGCTAAGATGGATGCATGGAAGCCATTAATGAAAGCTTAAACTAAAAATAGACTAAAATATGCTAATGTGAGTAAAGTATGAGTGTGAGTGCAAGTGAATTCAACAACGTAAGTTTTCAATTGAAATATGGATCCATTTGTCTCCAAATAGTGTTCTATTTATAGGAGAGCAAATGAGAAACGAAGGGTTGAGATCAAAAAGATTAATCAACAGTCAAGGATGGAGGAAATAGGAGACATGGATCATGGATTCTCATCAATGGGTGAGAATGCAAGATGAGATTTAATAAAGGGTTCCCATTTGTTCCAAACAAACACACTTTTGACCTGCACACATAGGTCACAAGTTAACTTGCTCAAGAGGTCGTAAGTTTAGCTTGCTCAAGAAGACAAGTGAGAATATTCCTTTTTTAAATGATTGGAGGAGAGAGAATATTCCTTTTGGAATGTTCTCATGGGTGAGGAAAAAGGTTAATTTGCAAATTTAAAAAAAAAATTAACTGTGCAAAAAAGGGGGGTAAGGAATATTCCATGGGAATATTCGCCTTTTGGAGGAAATTAGATTAATTGTTAATTAAACAAGGTTTAATCATACAATTAGGGGTTTTTAGAGGAATAAAGTGATATTCATTAAATTAAAGGATTCAATGAATGGGAAAATGATGAAATGACATTTAATTAAATAACCTAGGGCTATTTAATTAACTAAGATGACTTAGGGAGTTAAATTAAATAGTTTGATTTATTTAATTTAATGAGATGAAATGTTAGCGTGAAAGGGGGTGAATTAACCTGATTTGATGTGTTAGGTTAATAGATGAAAATGATGCAATTAATTAATTAGCTAGGCTAATTCAATTAATTAAGTGAAAAGAGGATGAGTTCCAGGATGAAATGATGTTAGTATACTTGATTCAAGTGTATGATATCATTCAGGACATTTTCAGTGTCTACAGTTTCAAAACCTTCACTGGCTGATTTACAAGCACAATGAACCTTTTGTTACTTCCAAATTTTTACATGTTGAACATAACTTTCAAAAAATATAGAATATGATAGAACATGTGTAGACATACTCTCCATTCAAACCATAGAGCCAAACCCACCTTCAAGAAGAAATACTAAGCATAAATGTATTGCTAGAGAAATTTCTCTGCCTTGAGTAACTGACCTCAAACATTTCGGATCAGACTTTTGGATCAATTTTTTCATCATGAATAGATGTATGCATGATATTACAAACATGTTGTAAGTAATAGGCAGTAAGATTATTTGTTCTCAAAATTCACTAATAATGACAATTCAAGTACTACTTCATTCACTATTTAGCTAGCAATACTCCTTCTTAGGTCTTACACCTTTGACATCAATGAATTCCTTTTGACATCAATGACAACCTATGTTCAAGAGATTTATTTAAATTTGAATTTTGTAATTTAATTCATTTTTTATGCTTATATGGATTTAATGGTTAAATTGTATGATGAATGATGTTGACAATGAATTTAAATGATCAAATTGATTTTTGGGGAAATTTGAGGGAGTTTTAAATTAATAAGTGGAAAATATGAGTTATATTAGTTTTATATTGGGTTTTGGAAAAGTTTATAGGGGAAAATCTTTTCATTTCATATTTGTGAGAGAAATTAGAGAGAGAAACCCTCTTTTGAGAATTTTACAGATTTGTGGGTTGGGAGTCCATTCGGTGGTGGAATTTGACGAGGTTAGATTCCTTGGGATAGGAATCAATAGGAAAGTGTGCATGTTGGTTCACATGAGCTCATATTTGGTGTGTTTGACATGTTCATCATTTCAAAATTTGGAGGAAATTAAGGTATTCTGATTGAGCAATTTATTTCAATTTTGTTTGTAAGAATAGGTTTAGGGGAGTGTAGAATCCTCCCAACCTATGTAATTGTATAATTTAGTTGATTGAATTTATTGTTTTGTTTGAAATTTGACAATTTTCCAAAATACAAGGTTATAATGCCCAATTTCTCGAGAATGGTGTAAAATGCATGTTTTATAGCTTAAAGAGGGTGTTGAGAACTTTTTCCACCGAAGGATATTTTTAGATTTTAAATTTTCAAAATTTTAATAGTGGATTTGGGAAATTATTGGTTTTTGCCTTGTGAAAATATTGTTAAAATTTAAAAGTTTTTCATGAAAAATGAACGTTTTTGAATTACTGGACAAAGTAGTACTTGGTGAAATGTGAAAATGGATGTAATGAAAAAACACCATTGAATTTAAATTTTTGAAATTTTTGCATTGGTTTTTGTGCCACACTAGTTGGAGGGTGTGATGAACTTAGGGTGTAAGTGTTAGAGAGAGTGATAGGAGTGGCTCCCAACATGAACCCAACCTAAAGTGGTGCGTAGGAAATCACGACATGGGGATTTACTTAATAAGTGACAATTAATATAAATTTCATAATAAACTAATCAATATAATGGATATCCCTCTTGTTATCATGGTATTTAACTACTCCATATTGATAATCCCTCCATTCTTAAAAGTTTTAATTTTGGTTGTTGGCCCTTGAAGTAGTTTTTGAAATCCTTTTAGGTTCTAATGTGGTTGTCACAACCTTATGTTTCCTCGTAAATTTTAAGTCAAAATTCCATTTTAATCTAAGTATCATCAAATTTGTCGATGTTTCTGATAGTACTCAAAACTTTTTTAGCACCCGATTGAGTTCTCACAATCCAACCAAAGGCCAATGATAAGTAAAAGAATTTATGTCCTTAATTACAAGTTTAAAAAGGAAAAGTATTGTTGGAACTTTCCTAGGGTTTCAAAACTAGTAGTACTTGATGAGTGTTTGACAACCTCATTATTTTTTTATTTATTCATATGTAAAATTTTGTATGGTCAAAGAATTTTATTGTTGAATAGGGATTCTAAAATACTTTATAGAATTTAAAGTCATTGGCAGCTCATTTTTGAGTTTCATGCAAGGTTTCAAAACCTTTGCTGGAACTCAACAAGGTTTTGGAAACCTCAAATGAGAATGAAGAGGTCATATTCTTCAAGAGGTGGTCCTAAAGAAGTTTTCAAATGATTTGGAAGGTTTCAAAACTATTGTCAAAGTCTGGCGAGGTTCTTGAAACCTATCATACTCTTGACATGCCTTTATAATTGTTCCCCTTTGAATTTTTAAAATTAACTAAAATGATAAGAAAGCTTACACGCAAAAAATTGGGCATGATAATAATGCTATATCAGAGAATTTAATGTCATCTATTAAAACCATGTCCCAAGGCATTGTCAAAGATTATTCTTACTGGAATTTGACAAGGAATTGGTGACGAGCTAAGAAAATAAGGTGAAGACCTCACAACACAAACTTCCATTACTACAAATGAAGGTTTTATCAAAGCTTCCTCTTGAATTGCATGGTATATTGAGATTAAATTTGAATTAGAACTATCTACTAAGGAGATATAAGGTATCAAACCTTGCAAGTAATTTAGAATCCTGATAAAGCCCTAATTATTTTTGGAATTTTTATAATCTCAAACAATATGAAGTTCAAGTACTTGGGTTATGAGAATTTATCAAGTCTCTAGTGGGGAGGACTAATATAGGTGGATACTTGTCATCAAAAATTGAAATTTTTCACATTATCCAAATTTCATCACCATGTTGAAGACCTTGCCAAGATATTTTCAATGCAATTTGAATGGACCAAATCTGACTCTGTACGTGAAAGTTATGGTCGGTCAAAGTTGAGGGTTGACCATGATGATATGGGAGGAATGATGACATGACTATTTAAAATAGAATTTAAAAGCTGAATTCCCTTATATGAAAATTATTAAAACTTTTAAGTTTTAAAAGCCCATACTACAAGATTTTTAAGGGGATTTATAAAGATTTATAAAGATTCTTAAATATTTTTAAGGATCTTAAAAGATTTTAATGAATTTAAACGAGATTTTTAAGGGCTTAAAATATAAAAAAATATTTTCATAAAAGATTAAAGTTAACCTCAAAACTTAAAAAAAAATTAATCCCTTATGATTTTTATAGCCCGAAATTACGAGGGTCATGAATATACGGGAAACAATTTGGTTTTATTAGTTGTTAAAACTAATCAACCTCTAAATGGATTTCCTACGAGAAAAGACAAAAACAAATAAACAATATGGAACTCGAATGGAAGGTAATAAGGGATTAAAGACAAATTTTTTTTTTTCAAGGGGGTAATGGTTGATATTATTGTTTTGTTTGTAAAAATAAGAGAAATTTGTTGTAAGGGGGTTATTTTATTAAATATGGTGGTTTAACCCCATATGGGAAAATTATGTATAAAAGGGGGATTATAGGATTTGATTTTTTAGTTAGGTGATGTGAATGATTTGAGCCTTATTTGCACATAACACTCACACACTTTTCACTTTCACACTTCCAAATGAAGAAAAAATCACTTATACATATTTGCAACAAGGAATTACATCGCTTCATGTCGGCTTCAAGAAAATAATAAAATGAATACAAACTATCGACCAAAAAAAATAAAGATTGTCAATGGAACCCACCAAGGTTGGCCACAACATATTAGAGACCCAGAACAATATCCTTGAACACAAAACACTTTCAAAAGTAATTTCTCGAAGATCCACAACACGCTACAATCACCCTGTCGGCCATGAACATTAAAAACATGAACACGCAAGAATTGTTTTTGGATCACGAGTGCAACGATCAGTGTGGACATGCAAATAATATAGAAAATGATCTAGAAACATCCGAAAACACCACAAGAGCATACACAACAACTCAAATTACTAGAATCACATTATCTTCTTCCAAAAACACTAGCTATAGTAACAAAATAACTGTCGGAACACAAAAACTCATAACTTGTTCAAATCTTCATGTGAACCTCTAAAAATTTTTGAGGATAAACTAAATACACCTAAAAAAAACCTTTAATAAGAAACTTCTCACCACTAACATGTTGAAATTTCCATCACACTAATCTTCACTACTTCATAGACAACCTGTAACATATTTTATTACAATTTTCTCAATATCCTCGACATATACAGTCTTAAAGACATTAATGCTAATATTATTGACATCAATGACAACCACATATCAAAAAAATAACCACAAAATCCAAAAATCTCCCCCTTTGGCATTGATGGAAACACATGATGTCACCATCAGCACAACTAACTCTTCTCCCAACAATCTCCTTTCACATTGCTCTTCTCTCCCTTAATTCTTCAAGATTTTTTCACATTACTCTTCTCCCCCTTTGATATTAATGAAAAAGATACACATAATATTTGAGCCACATATGTGAATCATATGAATACTCCCCCTAAGTAGCAGCCACCACAACATCAATCTGAAACAAAAGATATGACTATGAAATGCATGGATTGATGCAAAGTCTTGCACCTTAGTTTTGATTAGGATGGGTAATTACCCCTAAATTCCCTTTGAGATACTCAAAAGTATCCTTAGGCAATGAATTGGTGAATATGTTTGCAATCTATTCCTTAGTAGGCACATACTCTAGTTTGACTTCCCTATCACTCACCTTGTCTCTTAAAAAGTGATATTTGATAGATATATGCTTGGTCTTTGAATGCAGCACCATATTCTTAGAAGTTTTAATTGCACTTGAATTGTCATAGAATATGACAATAGGTTCATCATACACAACTCTGATATTTCTCAACATTTGTTTCATCCACAATACTTGAGTACAATTTTTAGCAGTAGCAACGTATTTTGCCTCTATAGTACACAAAGAAATGATATTCTACTTCTTACTTATCCATGAAATTAGATTCTTTCCCAATAAAAATGCACCACCCGAGTAATTTTCCTATCATTCACATCTCCTACCCAATAAAAATTAGTAAAGGAACTCAAAGTAAGATCATCATCTTTAGGATAACATAGGCCAAAATCAACTGTTCCCTTAAAGTATCTAAAAAATTTCTTCACAAGTGTCATATGAGATTCCTTAGGATCTGCTTGAAATTGTGCAACAATACATACAAAATTCATGATAGTAGGTCTAATTTGAGTCAAATGAATCAATCCACTAATCATTGATCTATATCTAGTTTGATTTTCCTTTAGAGAATCATCATCTATTGTCAACTTACATCTGGTCACCATGGGTGTACCGATTGGATTTGAATCTTCCATACCAAACTTCTTTAATAATTCTCTCACATAATTGGACTGAGATATAAAGATCCCTTTATCTAATTGAGTAATTTACAATCCCAAGAAGAATTTCAAATCTCCAATCATAGACATTTCAAACTTATTCTGCATCTCATTAGAAAACTTCATGCACAAACCATCATCTCCTCCAAAAATGATATCATCAACAAAGACTTCCACAAAAGAATATTTATCATCATCAATCTTAAAATACAAATTACTATCAGCAGTACCTTTGTTAAATCCAAGCTTCAGCAAATAATTCTCCAAAGACACGAAGTTGGGACATGTTAACTTACAAGAATTTTGGAAAAGGATTAGTAAGAGAGATTGACCTCCCATCACACAAAGACTTATAGACAGTGGTTTATTACAAGCAATTGCATTCCAGGTGTAGCAATACAGTATCCAAATTTAGTTTTCGGGTGCATAAAACACTACAACCCACAAAATTGGGAAGTAAGAACTAATGATAATAGGTTGGTGGTAAAACTAGATGATGAGACCTTCAATAATTGTTTGCATTTACCCCAAAGAAATGTCATTTCTACATTTGACTTCACGGTGGCTTATCAATATTATATTGAGAAAAAGGGGCAATGTAGAAACATAAATGCTCGGTAGTGGTTCAAGGTTCCCAAGAAAGTTAAGTCACAACTACCTAATAAAATGCATCGATCTCATTTTGCAGAGGAAATTTTAGATATTATAATACTTCTCCATAGGCTTAAAGGAAATGAAAATACACATGATTTTGAGTGGATGTATATGTTCATAGTAGTGATGATCCATGGACAACAATTATTTGACTGGGGCACCTTAATTTGTAATAAAATTCATGTTGAGATTACTCACTTTCCATTAAATAAATATTTTTATATGTCATCATACCTATTCTATGCCATTGCTTGCACAAGGCCTTAGAGGAGTCTTCACTCAAAAGGTGTGCTTGACAATACTATTCAAATTTATGATTACTATACTCAAGTGAAATTGCATAAAAGCTATAGGAGTATTAGAAGGGTAACTAATGCTTTAATGATGTAGCACAACAATTGAGAACCCTATGGGATTATCAATTGTTGTAGCACACACATTCAACCAGGAAATCAATTTCACAAAAAATACTTGCAACCATAGAGAGATCAATATTAAATATTTTTAAGCAACTAAGATGAATGAGATTTAGGAACAAATATAATTTTGTTAGCAGATTTACATTGTCTACAACAATAACTTCAAAATGAAATAAAACATGCCAAAATATTGCTACAAGCAAACTTCTTCAATCAAGAACTTCAAATATGATTACAATGTCTTCAAATCGGCACCTACAATAGAAAAAGAAGCCACCATACTTTGCTATAACCCTCATGGACGTCCCACCTTGGAATCATAGGTGTTTTCCTTCCCAAGCTCTTGATTTTTCTTATATTTTACTTCCTTCCCTTCTCTTCTTCAACCTAGGCATGGATCTCTTCCTATCATTATTGATGCCTTTCTATCCTTTTTCCCTATTGGGCATTGGAATCTCTTGCATCCAATTCCTCACCAACAATTTGAATCATTTTCTAAATTAATCCATTCCACTACCCCCTCCACTAGGCGCCCAAATTCCTCCACTTCTATTTTATATAGATTTTTAAATTCAATGAGTTATAGATGCTAAAAATGCCTCCTCATGCTTGGGCATGGGGTTTTGTGCTGCCATTAGTTCCCAAAAATTATTAATTCCTAGCACTCTTGATCTAAATTGAATTTTAAAAAGAAAATTTGCAAATTCAATTCAATTTTATGGAGTTGGAGAAGAAAATAGAATAAAATCAAAACATGCTTGCAAGATAAAACATAACAAAAAATAAAATTTTAAGGAAAAACATTTTTTTTTGTGCAAGATTGCTTGTACATCTGGATGCTCCTGCATCAAACAACCTAGGTAAGAAAGAATATTTCATGAGTGAGAGCTCATGAAAATTCTTGTGGATTTGGAATTCAAATCCTTTGAAGCTCTAAGGTTGCAACCCATGTTGCCTCCTCCATATTCTTTCTTTTCCATTTGATTAAATATTCCTTGTACGCTTTGCCCCATGCCTTCCTGATTGTTCTAGAATCCATCACTTTATCAATTTTCTCTTCCTTATTCTTTGGTATTTGTTATACCCATTACTTTGAGTCTTGAAAATTGGAAAAAAAATCTTCCTTTCCACTAGTATCTCCTTCATGAAAATGGTTTAAATCACCCACATTAAAAATTGGTAAAATATCAAATTCTTGCTTTATCCCTTTTAAATCAACGTGCCCTTGGTACCTCTTGGTGCTTATGTCTAACTTCTCTTTCATAAAACTAGATTTATTGAGGTTAAACAAAAACTTATCTTCCTTTAAATTTTATAAAATATCTCTCACATGTTTCAAATGGTCCAAAATTTCATCTAAAATAATTGCAAACTTACCAAGGAATGGTTTATGTGCTTCATTCTTCAACATATCTTTGATCTCCATGGGTGTTTCTTGCTCCTCTTTTGTTGTCTCAACTTCCCTTGGACTAGGAATAAATGCATCACATAGTTCTTCCTTTTGTATTTATTTCAAGAATTATTTTCTAGAGATTACACATACCTGTGTATCATTGTCCTCTTCCTCTTCCTTTTTCTTATCCTTCAGTGGATTCATAACATACCTTTTCTTATCCTTGACTATAGTGTAAGTGTTTGCTTCACCATCATGCATATATTTCCAATCATATTTCCATGACCTACCCAAGAGTATTTGTAAAGCATCCATGAGCATCACATCATACATTACTTCATCTCAATATTTACCTATCTGAAAACTCACTAAGCATTGCTCACTTACCAAATGTTGATGTCCCTTTTGCAACCATGTAACCTTGTATGGATTTGGGTGCTTTGTTTTCTCCAATTTTATCTTCTCAACCATTTCCTATGATACCAAATTATCTAAGCTACCACTATCCACATTTATTGTACAACACATCCCCTTTGATTTGCAAATAGTTTTGAATAGACTTCTCCTTTGTGTAGGCTCTTGTTGTTCTTTATTTGGTTTCAAAAGAGCTCTTTTTAACATGATATTCTCTCCATGCTTTGGTTCCAACTGTTCTTCCTCTTCTTTAGCCTATATATTATAGGTCCTTCAAACACTTTCTTTTTCGCCTTCTTGTTATATTTGTGGGCATTCAAAGGCCCTATTACCTTTCTCTCCACAATTGAAGCACTTCCCTAAAAAATACCCTTCCTCTTCCATATTATCCTCTTCCCCTTGAAGTTTTACCTCCTCCCCTTACATTTGAGCTATAATTTGTTTGAGACCAACTTGCTTCTTCTTCCTTTAATGGCTATCCTCTTCTATTATTTGTTTGTTCTCTACCTCTTAAATTTTCTGCTCCACCTTTAAAATTTCCTTGTGACTTCCTTGCTAACTTCTCTTTTGCCTTAAGAGCATATTGGTTGGATTATTCCATTGTTCTTATCATGACCATACTAAGTTCATCCTAGATAGTAATCTACAACCCATCCACATACCTTGCAACTTGTTCTTCATCATCTTCAACATGTCCAACAAGAATGTCCAATTTATAGAATTCCTTTGTGTACTCCATGACACTCAAATCCTTATGTTTCAAATTTTGTAATCGCTTAAACAAATTGATGTGATAGCCTATAGGCAAAAAAAATTCCTTTAACTTTGTAACCATCTTATCCCATGATCTAATAGTCTCCTTTCCTTTTCCTTGTCATTCAATCTACAATCAATCCCACCAGAGAGATGCATGTCCCTTCAATATTGTGCAAGCATATTTCACCTTATTTTTATCCTCAATGGAACCTAAATCAAAATAATTATCCATCTTTGAAATCCAATCAATGATTCATTTGGATTCAAAATTCCACTATATCTTGGTGGATCCATCATTGGATTACTTCCTAGCTTTGATAAAACTTGTAGGAATATGTCCTCTTGTGCATCTCATCCTCCTACCTTTGTAAATTTTTGTGCTTCTTCTTCCTCCTCACTAACATCTCCAACATGAATTCCCCTTCATTGGAATGTTTCTATGGCTTCTAACCTTGCAAAAATTCCTCTTAGCATCTCCATAACTACTGGATTTTCTTCTCCTTGTGGGGTTCTTCCTCTATCTCATCCTTTATATGTCATATTTTCTTCAATCTACTTGCTCTAATACCAATTGATGCAGCACAAAAATTGATAATCCTATGGGATTGTCAATTGTTGCAATGCACACACATTCAACCAAGAAACCGATTTCACAAAAAATACTTGCAACCATAGAGAGATCGATATTAAATATTTTCCAGAAACTAAGATGGATGAGATTTAGGAATAAATATGACTTTTTTAGCAGATTTACAATGTCTACAACAACTTCAAAATGAAATAAAACATGACAAAATATTACTACAAGAAAAATTCATCAATCAAGAACTTTAAATTTATTTACAATATCTTCAAATCAGCACCTACAACAACAAAAGAAACCACCATACTATGTTACAACCCTCATGGACATCCCGGTCTGGCCTCACAAGTGTTTTCCTTCCCAAGTTCTTGATTTTTCTTGCATTTCAATGAACCTTCCCTTCTCTTCTTCAACTTGGGCATGGATCTCTTCTTGTCATTATTGTTGCCTTTCTATCCTTTTTTCCTCTTGGGCATTGGCATCTCCTACATTCAATTCCTCACCAACAATTTGAATCATTTTCTAAATTAATCCATTCCACTACCCCGTCCACTAGGTGCCCAAATTCCTCCACTTCTATTTTATTCAAGTTTTTAAATTCAATGAGTTATAGATGCCAAAAATGACCTCCTTATACCTAGGTGTGGGGTTTTGTGTAGCCATTAATTCCCAAAAATCATTAATTTTGAGCACTCTTAATCTAAATTCAATTTTAAAAATCAAATTTGCAAATTGAATTCAAATTTAGGGAACTAGAAAAGAAAATAGAATAAAATTAAAATATGCATGCAAGACAAAACACAATAAAAAATAAAATTAAGGAAAAACATTTTTTTTTGGTATGTAGGGTTGCTTTTGCACTCAAATGCTCCTGCATCATTTCACCATGAGAATAGTGAGAGAAATTCAAGGAGATATGGGCCTAAGAATATCCCCTAGAGCTACTCTAGTGGTTAAGAATTATGGTAAGTACTTCATTCAGTTTTAGAGATTCACCTACATAAGAGTAGGGGAATTTGATGGAGTCCCCTACATATTTCCAAAGACTGCTAATGATAAATTTGAACTGATTGAAATTTTTAGACAAGTAGCCAAAGTGAATAAACAATGCTAGGAAAGGAAAAAGGTAGGAATTCCTTTTCCTATTGGTTTGTCTCACTATCAATGTAATTCAATGCCTGATGCTCTAAATATTGAAAAATAGCTAGTCAAATTTAACATGCATTTCTATGAGAGAAGATTCCTATTTGATAGCCAAAAATTCATGAACGATAATTAGCAATTGGGACCAAGTTCTTACTATGTTCCAAATTTAGAAGATTACTGGGAAAATTGTCTAGATGAATATGAGTGAAGAAGACGTGGACGAATGAGATTATCTTTAAGGCAGATTGTAACCTTTAAATTAAATTGGGATATCCAAGGCATTGAGGATTATGAAGCTGATTTGGTGGATCCTATTTTTATAAATCATATTAAAAATCAACCTATCTTGCTCATGGACTGGAGTATTAAAGAAGTTGAAACTATTGAAGCATAGACTATTGTTGTGATCAAGAGGAAAGGGGAATGGGTAATGAAGAAGTAAGATGAAAAGTAAAACCCTAAAGGGACTACTGAGCAGTTTGAAAGTAGTCACATGAGGGCTTCACCACTTCATCAGATGTCTTCCACTGTGTAGAAGGCTACTTCTAATGGTGATGGAGGAGATGGTGATGATCCTCATGGAAAGAGGGTCATATAAAATATGACTAATCAAGGGGAACAAGATGAAGAAATATCGAGTCTTGGATTGGATGATATTATAGAGGAAACGTTCGAGGTGCTTTCTTCACCATCTCAAATAGACAATTCTTCCTCTTCCCCTTCCCCTTCTCATAGTTTTACATTTCCTAGTGTTCCTAGAAAAACATCCACACAGGGTGAAAAGGATCCATCTTCTTCACCTACAATGAGGAATACTGATACTTCTTCATTGAGAATATCACTCCAGTTCTCTGCTCCAAGAACTAGTGATGCTCTTACAACCCTAATAGCTTCATGGTTAGAATAATATTTTTATAAAAAAAGAAAAATTATCAAGATGAGTATAGCTGACAAAGATGTTGTGTCTAATTTACTTTGGATAACTCCTCAAGACAAAAATCTTAAAACCATTTCCCATTTATTAAATGATCCGTCTTCTAAAGTATGTATGTGGAAATTTCTCATCCCGAAGTGCAAAAATATGCTATTCAAATGATTGTGAATGATGTTAATATCACCAGGGTTAATTTGGGACCCCCTACTAGGGATGGAGATATTCAAAATTTCAAAATGTTAGCTGCTATATTGGTGGAAAGGATAGAGAGAGATAATAATAATAAGGATATACTTAAACAATAGGTCAGTGGTTTGACTAATTTCTTGAAATATCTTAATGATTTTTTTGCTCAACCCACCAACCAAATTTGAATCAACTTTTGATCCTTATTCTGCTACTGGGAAGGAGATGATTGAAAAAATACATGTTTATAAATACTATGAGAAAGTTACAGAGGATTGGATTAGGGATATTCTAGCAAGGGAATGAAATTTATTTATGATATGAAGACAACTTGTGGAAGTATTGAAGTGTTAAAGAAAGAAATTAACAATGATATTGCTATCACCAAACATGAAGAGCCAATATGGTGACTTTAAATAAATGCTTGAGATCGTGGTGGTGGAGAATTTAGTGGTAGAAAAAATTATACCAAACACTGATGATAACAAACATTTTATGCGAAAGAGGAGCATTAAGTGGAAACTATTATTATTAAAACAAAATGTGTTGGAGTAGAGCAATTTTATCAGGGAGTGTAATTAGATGAGAGTTGATATTCAAAGGGATCTCTCTAGCATAGGTGTCTACCTCTAAAGAGATAGAGATGCTCAAGAAGAAGAATTAGAAATTATGAAAGATAAATTCAAAGATTCAATTGCAAAACTCTCCGATAAGAAATCTCTCGATATGGAGAATATAAGAAAATTGAGTGGTATTGACTTCACTCTATCTCAGTTTATCGGACGTGTAAAAAATTTCTCTAGCAAGGTAGATTTTGTATGAGAAAAAAATCCCTTTCAAAGTTAAGGACTAAGAATACGATAATTCCAGAACACAACAAAATTCCTCCAATTGTCAAAGCATTCCTCACGTACAAATCCAAGACTACCATGTTAGCTTCTGCTCAAACTTCTTGAGAGAAAGCGCCATGAATATGCCACCTCAGCTATGATATCCCCATTTTTATCAGATATATTTTGTAAATGAATGTAAAATCCTTGAGAAGTTGAAGAGACTCTTTATTTTTTTCTTTTCAATTATGCTCAATAAATCGTTACACTTTTGTCTTCTATATGACATGATGTCAATCAAAAGACCTCTTAGAAAAATTTAGGAGAAATACAATTGAAACTAAAATAATGTACATTTTTTAGTGTATCATATGCGTCATTAAATGAATGAAATTTATCATAATATATGTGTTTTTATTAATTTCTTAGATTATTTCATTTATGTGTGAATGCAACAATCTTCCTTATTTACTAGATCCATTTTGGTTTCAATGTTATCTTCAGTCATAATTTTTTTTAGTTTATATTTGTGAAATGCAAATTAGTTTGTGTCCTAAGTGATTTTCATGATTAAGATCTATTCATTAAGTTCAAAATTTAAAGTTATAAGCATTGGAATTTAGTCTCTCACCTTTCCTACTTTTTGGTTAAAATCATACCCTATTTTAGATTATTTTAGAAAACTATATATTACTTATCAGAAGAGAGAGTTGCAACTCATAAAGTTTAGAGAGGAACTATTTCACATAGAAGTAGTTTACTCAACTATTGGTAATTAATTTGTACTCATGTTGGGAAATAGAGTGAAGAAAATCAATTTTTAGAAAGTGCAAAATCTGTTAACTGACATATTTTTGGTGACTATACTAGGGATAATGAATAAGAAGTTTAGGACAATTTCCTTACATATTATCAATTTCATTTCATGATCAATGATGGTTTTTCCTCACAGTAATGATATCTTTATGTCGCAACTAAATTTGAATTGGATACAAGTCGAGAAAAAGACATAGTATCCCACTTAAATAATTTGGCATGGAGGTGTAGAAGAAGTGGCGAAGAATATTACCAAGTTAATCAGGCATTGGAAGAAGAAGAAGAGTTGGAAAAAGAAATCAAAAGACTTCGGCCTGGACAATAGTTACAGATTATTGAAATAATTGTTGCTATCCCTAGGAATCATATCAAGAGAAATCAATGCAAACACCATCAAGGTAATTGATTCATAAGAATATTCTATGCACTCGGTTAATAATCAAATTGGATTCTAGAAGGTACATAAGAGGTGAATGCGGGAAGGGTGTTGTGGATTCAATTTTTAAAGTGTTACAAGAAGAAATTTTTTATGGCTCTTCACTTTTAACTATAAGAGTTAGGTCCCATAGTATACTTGCTTCTCCACCTAGGAATATAAGTTATTCTCCCACTTGTCTTGAGAACTCATATTGCACGGTACTATGGTCCCTTTGACTATAATTTTTCCCATAATATGGCTCAACAATTTCCAATACCATGGGGAGCGACTATAGGACCTTTGGCTCTTGCAAATCAGTTACATGAGTTGCCTAATGGTTCTAGAAATAATATCCCTAAATTCAAAGGAGATGGCAAGACTTCTACAAATGACCATATAAATAATTTATTTTCTATGCGTGGAGTGTTTGGTGTCCAAAATGAGGACGTGGCTATCAAATTATTTATGGAGTCACTTATAGACATTGTTGCTGAATAGTTTTACCATCTTCCAAATGCTTCTATCAATTCATAGGAAACTTTGAGAAGTATATTTAAAAATATGTTTCAAAATCAATGAAAATGGGGGATATGATGATAGACGGAGATGATGTTTGATTCAGTTCTATCACGCCTACTTTCAAGGCCTCCACTCAAGGATAACCCTAGAGATTTCGATGCAAAAGAGAAAGAGATCTTGCAATAGGGTTATCCTAGGAGCTGAATATGATCTAATGAGGGGTTCACCACCAAGTTTAGACTTGGAAAAGATAATGAAATGCTAGATGAAATTAAAAACCCTAGTTGAATGCAAACTAAGACTAAAAGACCTAGAAAAGTGAATGAAACAACACAAAAAATTGCAAAACAAAATGTGTGCACCTGGAAATATGAGAAGGTTGGATGGAGATTTGAAACACTGAAAAATCTACTAATATTGTTGATTGGGACTCATTCGCCAAGTTGGGTGAATGAATTCAATTTTTAGAAAACTGTGCAGGAACAAGTTTCAGACAAAAGGGTATCTGAATCTACAAAATCCTAAAACTAACTAGAACTGGGACTCATTCGCCAGAAGTGGAAAATCAATCTAGTCGATATTTTCTAGAACTTTTAAAGTTGATCTTGTTCTTCTCTACCTGTTGTGTCCTTCCTAATTGGTTTCCAAATCTGAAACCACAATTTGTGACCTGTAGGTGATCTCCAAGTCTCCCCAAGGCTTGTTGACAACTTTGAATGATTTGCAACTTTTCTCCAATCTTGCTCCCCCTGAAATTTGCAACCTAGACCTACAAATCACACATAAATTAGATGGGAAAATGTTGTTGGGTTAGTGGATAGGGGTTTACCTTGGTCAAACCCCTTGTTGGTAATTAAACCTTGAAATTAAAGAAAATAAGAATGGAAAATGATGAATGAACAAATAATGATGTTGCAACTCACCAAACTCTTCAATGAAGTGTTGTAAATATGCTTGAAATGGCTACAATGGATGTAGACCTTGATCCTTGCTTGAATGATGTTGACCTTGAATGAAACACTTGCTTGAATCATAAAATCCTACATCACAATTGTTAGCAAAATAAAAAAAAACACAATGCATGAAATCTTTGACATGATGATTGATTCTTGAAGAATGCTCTAAAATGCTTGATAATCTACCCTTGAATGTTCTTGTGAACTTAATTTGCTAGTATGAATGCTCTCACAAAATTCTTAGGTGAAAATGAGTGAAAGAACCTTGTATTTATACTCAATTATGCTAGAATTCCCAAAATTACAACACTACAAGCCGACATCAGATCTAGGAGAATAAAATCTCGCCAAAAATTTGAATTAAATTTAATTTTGGGCCACATGGGACTCATTTTCCCAGGATGGTGAATGAGTCTTATTTGGCATAATGTATGCGACCAAAAACCAAAAGTGCTTAGAAATGTGTGAAAACCGGTTCGAGGCCAAAAGATCTAGGTAGAACCCATTCACCCAAGGTGGCGAATGAGTCCCAAATCCTTAAATCCGGGCCACACAAGCCATAAACAACTGAATTATGATTGGTGTCGAGATTATCCTTGAAAAAATGCAATAAATGAGGCTTGTGGATGTAAAATAGGGATAATTAAAGTATAAGAAATCCCAATTATTAATGACAAGCCTAGAGAAGTGTGAAAGTGTGTTAAAACACTTTACAATACCCAAAATAAGGCAAGATCAAGATTAATTTTGATTAAAAAGAGGTTTATTAGGTTGATAAGACCTTATAAAAGTGTGAAAGTATGTTACAACACTTCACAACACTTTGGAAAGGTACCATTAGATCCATTAGTTTACAAGGGCCCAAGACCTAATGTAAATGTATAAATCACATTACAACACTAAATCAAGAAAAAATTAAGCCTAACTCACAAGGAGGGCCCAAACAAGACATAAAAAGTACAAGGGTTAATTTTTTGGTGACTCCAGGTTCAAAAGTGCAGATGATGAACATTCCTTGCCAACATAATTAACACAATTGAAGAAGTTAGTTCATGAACCAATGCAAGAATTTGTGGCTAAATTTAACAAAGATTGTAAATAAAATAGATGTTTCAAAGAGGCCCACTCGCGAGAATCAAAAATATTTCTTTATTAATGCACAACCACCTGATATTGATTAAATTTAAGAAGAGCACAGGTTGTTGATCTAGATGTAGTACACAGTATGGAAATAA
The DNA here is from genome assembly GCA_007115665.2 of Sequoiadendron giganteum. Lineage (NCBI taxonomy): Eukaryota > Viridiplantae > Streptophyta > Pinopsida > Cupressales > Cupressaceae > Sequoiadendron > Sequoiadendron giganteum. The sequence goes on along the minus strand of CM021107.1, from coordinate 187,135,942 downwards.
AATTAGAAGATGACCTCATTACTATAGAAAAATGGAAAAAGGATCTTCACATAAATAAAACTTGGACAATCTCTGCCTCCTCTAATCCAATGATTTAAAGATTAGAAAATGATATTATTGCTCTGAAAAGAAAATTGCCAAAGAATTCATAACAATTAAAAAAACCATATCAATACATACCTAGGAAAGGAAGTGTATAGTCAAATAATATAACATCACCTTTGTTGAAAGAATGAAGAAGGTTGTCATTAATGAGTTTTCATTGATGTCAACACTACATGATGGATGTCAATCAATATGTTGAATGTTTACAAAAAAAATTATTTTGGTAAGTGTCTACACTAGCAGTTTCAACACATAGTGCTCTCTAGTATTTTGGTTCGCATTTGTTCACCTTGTCAGATCTACTCATGTGGTTCTAGTATGTTGTTCATGGATGTACTAGAATATTATTTCAGAATTTTAGTTTTTTTGATAAGTGGTTCAAAATTTGCAAGTAACAGAAGTTTGGTAAACATGGTTTACACAGTTTTCTATGTACTATCTATTACCTAACTAGTCCGTGCATTCCTCCATGGATTTGAGTTAGTCTTTGTGGTTTTGAGAGAATTTTTTTCAGGTGTTAGTACGTTGTATTTTCTAGTTGGCATGGAATTTTTTGGTCAACATATCCTATGGTGATGATCAATTGGAGTATTTTACTTTTTGGTTTTATGCTTGGATGACTTAAGGTGTGCAAAGAGTTACGAAGATTAAATATGTGTTGCAAATGGAAGAGTGAGTTGTTAAAGGTTCATGTCGACCTATATTGCTTGTGTTTTTGGAAAGAAGGTAATTTTGGTTTGAATTAGGTGTTGACAAGGCACATTTTTGTATAATTTGAGGCTACATCTAATTTGGCCAACCTAATTGATGTTTGTGATGGATTTTAGTACATATACAAGGTTTATTTGAGTTGATGAAGATTAGAACCTAATGAATACATGATATGAATGCAAGTAGTGATACAAAGTTTTGCAAAATTGTGTGAATAAGTTGTGAGTATTAAGAAAAAGTGTGTGAATACAGAGAAGAGCAGAGACTTGTAATTTGATGATTAGAGTGTGTTATGAGCTTCAAAGGAACTGAATCCAACATATGTTATATGTACTTTTCTTAGTTCAAATTCTAGATGTGAAGCCACCTCTTTCTCTCATTCTTTCTCTGTGAATAATGAGTTCACTTGGATAGTGAGTCCACCTGGCAATGAGCCTTTATGTAATATCTTATAATCGGTTATAACATATTGCGAGTTAATCCTCACTGTGGTTTTTTCATCTTGGGTTTTCTATGTAAAAATCTTGGTGTTCATGTGTTGTGTGTGTTATGGGTTGTTTATGCTTTCATTCCTTATAATTGTTAAGTATGCTTTGGAAATTGGATGGATAATAATTGGATGGATTAATAAAATACTGATTCACCCCCCCCCCTCTCAGTATTTTATGTGTTCAACAACCTTTACCTCCTTCAGAGAAAAGACTGGCTATAGAGGTGCCACCTAGAGGGAATGAAGGTAACTGGTGCAATTTTCATTTGACCACAGATCATGATAGAGCAAGTTGTTTAGAAAGAATTTATTGAAGAGATGACTGATGAAGAAGGTACTTCTAATCAATATGGAAACTTTTCAATCAATTTAGTTTAATATGAGTCAAACTCTAAAAGAGGAGGTGACATTTATACTACCTTGGATGACTCATCTTGTGTTGTGCTAGCTCAAAATAAATTAAATAAAATAAAAAAGGTCTACAAAATACTCCCAAGTTCTTATTAACTAAATCTTAATCTACACCCAAGAATATTTTTTTGCGTCATGGGACTCAAAAGTCTTCAGACGGTATGCATAAAATTTCTAATAATTCATTTGTTAAAAATCTGTTAATTCTTTTGATATAATAGATTTTTGTAAAAACTCAAAGATACAAATTTCACAACAAGAGTATTTACAAATGAATCCTAAAGAATTGGGTTGATTGGTTAAGTATGTTAAGTCTAAAAATTCCAAAATCAACTTAATCTTGGATAATCAAATGGCTAATGTTGAAGAATCCTCCTCTAGTTTATCTTCTAGAAGTAAAAGTTTGATCTCAACCAACCCTGAAGAAAAACCAAATCTATTTCATGTATCTCTTTTAATTAATGGATATAAGTTGACTAATCGTATCATAGATTTAGGAGCCCTAGACAATGTTATGCTCGTTAAAGTTGTTCAAGCTCTAGGGTTATCCCTAACCAAAATTTTTAGGAAGTGTTATTCTATGGAATCTAAGAAAATACCTTTAGTTGGGAAAATCAAATATGCTCAAGTCTCTTTAGCAACTCACCCTAATAAGAGACTTAAATTGATAATCTTGATAGTAGATATTCCTGCTAGTTATGATATGTTATTGAGCAAAATCTTCTTCAAAGACATGGGAGGAGAAATTCAAATGGATTAGTCTCATGCATCAATTCTAATAGGACATAAAAAGGTATGTCTAGATCCTAAACTTATAGTCAAGTTTACAATTCTAAAATAAGAGGATCTTAGGTCCCAATTTTTTTTTGAAGAGTCAAAATTCAAAAATTATATGCTTCTATCAGAATTAGATAAAGATAATGATTCGCCTAGCCCAGATATTCCTTCTGAACTATGGACTTTAGAATTTGATGGAATTTATTCTAGTTTAGGATCTGGTGTAGGGGTAGTTTTGATTTCTCATTCTAGAGACATGTTCTCTTTTTCATATAAGTTGGAATTCAGAAATACTAATAATATTGAAGAGTATGAAGAGTTGTTGTTGGGACTATCAATGGAAAAGAAAAAGGGATTAAGAAATTAAGAGTCCTCGGAGATGTTGAATTGATTGTCAAATAGGTACGCAATGTTTTCACTGTCAAGAATGAAAGGTTGAAGCATTACAAGAATAAGGTTTAGGATAACATTGAATATTTCGATGCTTACTCTATTGAAGCAATGCCTAGGGAATATAATTCAAAAGCTGATTTGTTAGTAGTCTGTGCTTCTCTATTGCTACCTCGCCCAAATTTTAAGAAGGATTCATATGGAATTGAAATAGCATATAGGCCTAGCATACCAAATAATGTAGATTACTAGTGGATTTTTAATAATGATTAATAAATTAAAGCTTTCTTATAAAATATTGAGATGTTTTCTCATTTTTATTTTGAAGGTAGTATAGATGAATACAAAAACAAATTCCTAGATGATGCACAATGCATAGAAGAAGGTGTTATTCAGCTAAAAGACAATCAAATTCCCAAAGTTATGATTTCTCTAGAAGACCTATTTGGTATACATTATAGGGCTATTAAGAAGAAAACCAATGAATTTATTAATAGTTCGAGGGAATATCGGGTGATTAACATCAAAAAACCTGATTTCCAAAGTTGGTTTATATAAGTAAATGTTGTACACCTGAAGAAAGGGATAGATTAATCACCCTTTTAATCAAGTATAAAGAAGAATGGAAGGCTTAAACATCACATTCCCCTTAAGCAAGGTACATCTCCTTTTGAACAAAAGCAACAAACGTATAACCCTAAAGTAGCTTATGCAATTTTTAGAGAAGTGGATAAGATGTTGAAAGAAATAATTATATATCCCATACACCACTCAAAATGGGTAGATAACATAGTTATTTTTCATAAAAATAATTGAAAAATTAGGATATGTGTTGATTTCAAGAATTTAAATCAGTCATCTTTGAAAGATAATTATCCCTACCAATGATGGATCATGTGCTTCAAACTATTGCAGGATGTGAGATGATGTCTATGTTAGATGGTTTCTCGGGATATAACTACATGTGTAGTAGAAGAATACTAGCACAAGACAACATTCACCACCCCATTAGGAACATTTTCCTAAAATCATATTCCCTTTGGCTTCATCAATGTAGGTACAACTTCATAGAGAGCCATGAATACTTCATTTGGTGATCTTAAGAATAAAATCATAATTATTTATTTGGATGACCTAATTGTATTATCTAAGAAAATAGAGAATCCTTTTAATTACTTAGAAAAATTCTATAAAGATGCATGGAGCATATCATATCCTTGAAACCTAAAAAATTAATTGGAGTTACAAAGGAAAAGCTCCTCAGTCACATTGTTTCAATGGAAGGCATTAAAATTTATCCCAAGAGAGTTAAGGATATCCTACAGTTGAGCTTGCCTTCAAATAGGACATGAGTCAAATCCTTCCTTTGATAGGTAAATTTCTTGAGGAAATTTGTGTGACTTTTTTGAGATAGCATATAACATATATGATGAAGGAGAAACAAGGCTTTAAATGGAATGAATCTAGTAAAAAAGCATTCAAGAATATTAGATAAGCCATTTCACAAGCCACTGTTCTGGTTCATCCTGATTTTGAAAATGATTTATCATCTATTTATAAGCTTCCGAACATACTATGTCAGTAATTTTGCAATGAACAGGAAGTACAAGAACCCGTAGCCTTTATGAGTGTTCCCCTCAAGAAACATGAATTGAATTATTCTCAAGTTGAAAAACATGATTTTTTTGTAGTGAAAGTTGTTAAACAATTTTGATTTTATATCTTGCACTCACATTCTATTATATATGTTCTTGATCCTGCAATCAATTTAGTATTCTCACACAACAAAATATTGACTACAAAAAAAGGGGATCTTGGGTAGCCAAAGTGCAAGAATATGATCTAGACATAAAGCCTACTAAACTAGTTTAATAGCAAGGTCTGTGCAAATTGATAGAAGAGAATCAAACAAAGATAGAGGGTGACATACCTATGGTATTATTGGTTAGTCTCCTAAATGAATGGTTTATAAATGTTACTATTATCTTACTTATGGAGAATGCCCTACTCACTTGTCTCCAAAGGAAAATAGGAGTATCAAGCTTAAGGTAGTTAAATATGTAATTTAGGGGGATATATTAGATAAGAGATAACTAGATGGTATATTTCTAAGGTGTGTTGATAAAGATCCACAAAAGAAATTGTTGGAGTTATTCCATAATGAAGCATGTGGTGGACACTTATCCTCATTAATGTCCACCTTTAAAATATTAAGGCAAAAGAGTTGTGGGTGTAGATATAATAAATTTAAAATATTATATGTTATTTAAGAAATAAAATGAGGCAGTTAAGGGTATTGAGCTCTATTGGGATATGTGTGGCATACTCGCAATTATGAAATTTTATTTATTAATTATTTGTGAATCCTTTGGAAAAGGGTAATCATTATAATCATAGTTTTTTATCATGTGAAATGCAATATGTGACACGTGTAAGAAGTTGTAAGGGTGTATAATATCATAGAGGTGTGCAAGAGCATCTTATGATATTATAATATTGGTAAGGTATCTTATGATGATTCTATGACACATGTAAGAGCATGTAAGAGGGGAGTTACTATGAATTGAATTATTGACCAAATTGTGACATTTCATATAACATTTTATGAATATAAGATAGTATAACTAAAATGTAGTACCCAAATTGGGGAGTGTGTTATGATGAAGTCGTGACAAATCATGTGATAGATGTAAGATCTACTAAAAATAGCCAATTGATTCCTTCATAATAGGGCATTAGAATTTGAGACTTGACTTAGGTGTCATTTTTAGGTCATGCTATTAGCCCATGGTTTGTGGTTTAGTAGTCTTGGTTTCATGGATTACTTATCTTACTTATTTTGTGCTTGAAATGAAGGTTTCGTAGAGTATTTCACATAAAGCATTATGTTGTTAAAAACTCTCTAGACATAGTTGGTGATGCATAAGGGTGTATGTTCGAATATTTTATTGTAATAAAATTATTACTAATAATATAAAATATATCAATATTTTCCCTAAAAGTGTTTTCCTAGGATATATTTTATGTGTTATGGGATTATACTTCATTTATTTATTTACTCTAAATAAATTTAGACTATATTTTCTATACATCTCCTCTCATATATCAGTGTAAAAATAATTTCCATTAGCTTAACTTGTTTTCAAGCTCAATGATTAATGTGAAAGAATAAAATAATGTAAATACTAAAATTTGTATGTCTTAAGACTAGAAATAGATGAACTCTAGGTAATTATTCAATTTGGGATCAAGATAATTGGTAAACTCTATGAAAGATCAATTTTTTAGAATTGGAATACTTCACCAAGCGTGGATCTAATCTTTGGGTAGATATTTTATCTAATATAATACACACTCTTGTTTCATGTTTCATTTAGTTTATTATTATTTAATTATCTATAAGGATTGACAACATTTAAGAATACATTTAGGATGTTGTCAGATTTCTATGTAAAACACACTAGTTGGGTAAACCCATAATAGTGGTGTACAATTTTGATGAGGAAGGAAATTTGTAAAAAATGCTCACACATTCAAAATTTCATGTTTTTAAGGGTTCATTCGAACTAGGGGATTCGCACAAACCCAAAAGAGGGGTTCGGTCGAACCCCTAGTTCGAGCAAACGCCCTTTTGCATGGTGGGTTCACTCGAACCCTATGATGTCATGTTTCTTCATAGAAACAAATGAAAAATTCTAAAAAAAGGGGAGTTCGAGTGAACCCCCCTTCACCCTTTCAAGTGAAGGGGGGCTCGCTCGAAACCCCCTTTTTTGCCCTTCTCCCCCTCTTCCACCAAATTTTAGCAGATATTTGCCCTTCGAAGCTCAGGTTGAGGATGAAAATGGAGGAGGCTTCACAGAATCAACTGGAAGATGGTAGTCCTTAGAATGAGCTATCCAACGAATTAAATTTTAATATGTTTTGGTTTTATTATGTATGTGTTTTTTTAGTTTTATTAAACATAGGTTTTCACCGAAAATCAATCTCTTTGTTTTGTACATGTGGAAAAATAGCAGATTATCAAAATAAAAAAATTATAAATACGTTGAGGCTGGGTATTGATGTCCTTGATCCATTAAAAAAAAAAAAAGAATTTCGATTCATATAAAAAAAGCTATGTTGTATACAGTCCGCCTATGTCTGAATTGCAATTGATTTGACTTTGAAACTTGATTAAGAAAAAAAATTCAATTAAAAAACTATGAGACCAAATGAAAGTTATAGATATCATAGTTACAAATCTAAATTCGAAAAAAATAGAATTTTATCCTTCATACAAAAAAAGTTATGTTGTATACGATGAGCGTCACTTTTTTAAAATGTTGTTTTCTGAAAAAAACTAGTTTTCGTGGGAGATGGAAAAAAAAGTGCAATCTGATTCCAAAAATTTTTAAAAAAATATTTTTAGAATCTAGAGACAAAATTTGATGAGACTCTAGTTTGCATCATCTTCAAATTCCTCACGGTTTAGCTGTTATAGGTTCCCGAATATGAAGATTTAGTTAAAAATAATAATTGCAATGTCCAGTTTGGCCAAAAATTGTAAACCACTATTGTGGGATCACCCAACCTTATAGTTGTACAAATATTCAAGGACAAGAGACTTCAAATGTGTATATGATTCTAAGATGTCTATGCAAATTTTGATTCTTTTTAGGTGTCTCGTATTGAATTATTCATACTTTGCTTCCTTATTAGATGTGTGATATTTAATTCTCTCTCACGATGATGATATGATAAAATGAGTACACCTACATACCTTTAAATAGGACATAATGATAAAGTGTGATAACTTATGTGGAGTTGGTTCACAATGGCTAATGAAATGGGCAAGAGTCGATCAAATTTTAGTTTGAATTTTAAAATTTCAAGGTTTAAATCCATAGATATGGGATTGATCTTGCACCTATGGGAATGGCTCATGATAATGGAGTAGTAGTATCTATGTAAGAGGGATATCTAGACATGAGGAAATGATATACATGTCATATGGCAGAATGTATGGGTGAGTGTACAAATATGGATAAGATAAGGTAAAATACATGAGAGCGTGTGTAAAGGAGGGTATACAAAGGTTAAAGTAGTGAGGCTAAATTTACACAATATTGCACCATTTGCTATTATGTAATTGCATCAAGACATTCTCTCAATATAGGCATAAAACTTAATTGAAAATATTTATAATGGTGAAATTTGCATATCCATGCTATTTCCCATTTAGTTTTTTCCTCATTTTGAGGACTTGTCTTGATAGATGTATATTGATAAATGACAAAATCTAGTGTAAATTTGGGTTCATTCCCTAAACTTCTATGTATTCTAATATACAAACCTTCCCAAATATTTAGTCCCCACCTTATCCTTATATGCATATCCTTTGATACATTCACCTAATCCTTGCATTTATCATACTTATTCATGCCACATACCTAAATATATGTATTAGTTATTGAGATTTGACCATTTATCCACCTAGGGTTATTTCTATAGTTTTGGGACCAACCTTAAGGTTGTAGACTCGACCCTTTCCTTTTCAATATTCAAAACTGGTTGTCTAGCTCCTTTTATGTTCCTACCATGAACCAACTAATTACATGTTTTGTGAAACTTGATTCTATGTGCTAGTATTTAAAGATCCAATTACATTCATTCTACACATTTAGAATCTATGATTCCTCTCTTAGTCTAGAGCATTAAAGGAACAATCAATAATAACACGTTTAGAATTGGTGTACTAAAAGGAGTAACAAATATGAATACAAAATTTTAGGGCCCTTGTTGTCTATGATTTCTTACACAATTTTTGACGGTTGACCTAGGAGAACACTTCTCCTTGTGACACAATGTCAACCCTTTCTAAGCATTTTTAAATGTCACCAACCCTTAGATATTAGAGAAGGGCAATACCAATTGAAGACTAACCAAATGAATAGAAGAGTAGAATTCAACATCATGTTATGTTGAGTTTGTATATAAATGATGAATACATAAACTTGATCTCAAATAGATAAAAATTTAATATATTAATTAATAGAAAAAACACATTGTCTAAATAAATTACTGCTAAATTTAATAATCTTCATAAAAATCCAATTTCTTTAATGAATAAATTATTTAACTTTTAATTTAAAAAATAATAATACAATATCTACATTTTCTAATTAATAAACTAAATACCCCTTTTTATTACATATACTTACTTAAAATAACTATTACAATAAGAAAGATGGATGATGAGGAGAAGAGTGTTGAGGAAAAGAAAGTTGAGGAGAAGAACAGTAATGAGGAGGGATTGAGTGATTTGAATTTGAATTCGCTCCTTGGTGATCATGGCACATTCTAGTTTGGCTAGCCTACAAATTTGGTGTTTTTTGTTGATGTTGCTAGGGAAGACGGTTCATGTGGCATGGGTACAGTCAAAGCAGCGATCTCTGGGGGTAGTGTGCAATTGATGCTTTCAAGGAGGCGTGTGTTGGTTTTCCGATGGTGGAGGCATTGGTTCGAGCTCCAAAGGCCCTTGCAGGTCTTGTGGTATCAGTTGTTGCTACTGTGCGAGCCCCTTCTGGTGAATCTTTTGTGGCTCACCCGAAAGATTCTCAAGTTGAGCATGTTACGGTGGAAAAGTCCCAATCGATGAGGCAGTCTTCTTTGCTTGGATAGAGATAGGCTGACCTTTTTTCTTTGAAGGTTAAAGGTAAGGGGGTTGCCTCTGAATTTGTTTCTTCTTCAAATGTGGAAGGCGGTTTTTCTCTGTCCATTCCAAACTCTATTGTGGATAAAATTTTTGCTATAATGGAGTTCTTTCTGGTGGGCAAGTTGTTGGGTCCTAGACCCAATATTGAGGAGGTTCTCTCTTGGGTTCATAAGAAATGGGCTCTGAAGGGGTAGGTGGAGGTTGTGGCTATGGCCAAAGGATTTTTTTCTTTTTCCTTTTCCTGTGATGAAGATTTGAGGTTGGTTTTCTTGAAAGGGCCATGGATCTTTGGTCGTTTGAATTTGGTGCTATGCTCTTGGGAGCCTAGTATGGACCTGTTGAAGTGCCTTTTTCACTCTACTCCTATTTGGGTTAAATTGCCTAATCTGTCATTGGAATACTAGGATGAAGAGGTATTTAAGCCTATTGCCAACTCTTTTGGGCATTTAGTTTCCATTCATGAGGCTACTCTTTCTAGAAGACATCTTTTTGTAGCCAAGCTCTGTGTTATGATTGATCAAGATGTTGTGTCGCTTGACTTCTTTCACCTAAGCTCAAAGGTGGGTTGTTGGAAATAACAAGTTGTCTTTGAGTCTTTTTCATTTGCGTTCTTCAAGTGCAATTGGGCTAAGGACTGCCCTGTCAAGGCAGTTCCTCCTAAGGTGGTGACTCATTCTAATATTTGGAAGGTCAAGGAGGCTAAGGGGTCATCTACTCCTCTTGAGTAGGGTGATTCTAGTGTTGGTAATGTTCTAGAGTTTGAAGCCAATAATGTGGATCGAAGTGTTCCTCATGATCCCCTAGGGGGTGAGGAGACCAAGAAGTATAAGGATGAGGTTACTTTTGAATCTGAGGATATTGATGTGGATCATGTTTTAGATACTTTATGCTCCCCTAAATGTGTTATGCTTCATCATATCCCACAGATCGTGCATTTGGTCTAGTGGGCGGTGAGGGAGCATTAATGGCTGCAGATACAGTGAATAAGGAATATGATGGCTATATCCTGATGAGGGGTAGAAATAATAATAAGTCTTCCCCTCCCCCTTATCCCCACAAAGGGGTTACCATGAGAAGGCAAAAAGCGGATTGTGGTTCTGAACAATGAAGTTAGGGGAGGTCCTCTTTATAGAAAAGCAGGGAGTGGGATTGCAAATGTGATATTGTGGAGGGTGTTTAAAAGTCCCTCTTTGATTTGTTCCCTAAGAGCATCCCCTCTTTGTGCAAATGAAGATCATTTCCAGGAATATCATGGGGTTAAATAATGTGCATAAACATGACCTCCTGAAGAACCTGATCTAGGACCATAAGTCATATATTTTGTTGATTCATGAAACTAAAATGCAAATGGATAAGTTGGAGGCTTTAAAAACCTTCTTTTTCAAGGATTATGGATTTCATGGAGTGAGCTTTGATGGTGCCTCGGGTGGCCTAGCTATCTTTTGGAACTCTAGGTTGGTTAAAGGGTTTTTGATTTCAAATGGTTTCAATCATATGGACACTAGATTTGTTCATCTTTGGGATAACTCATCCTGGGTTATTTCTAACATCTATGCTCCCAACTTGAAGAGGGCTAGGAAGGAGATTTGGGATCAGCTTGGATCTCTTTGGGCTATTTTTTTCTCTCCCTTGGATGGTCATAGGAGACTTCAATACTCCCATGTTTGATAATGAAAAATTGGGTGGCTCTCAGGCCCATCCTAACAGTCGCCTAGAGTTGAGAATGTTTATTCATGATAATGCTCTCGTCGATGTGGATTTGATGGGTTCTAGGTTCACCTGGTCTAACAAGAGAGTTTGTGTTGAGAACAGATAGGTTAGATTGGATCGGGCTCTTATTTCATCCTCGTGGTTTGTGGACTTTTCTTGTTCCCTCTCTTTGATTACAAGGTGTGGTTCAGATCATTTCCCCATCTCGTTTATGGCTGACAAGGTTGGGGGTAGAAAACGTTTTCCTTTCCATTTTGAAGCTATGTGGTTGAGGGATTCCAGGTTCTTGGATTGTATCAATAGTTGGTGGCAAGTGCATATATATGGGAGTGAGATATTCAAAGTGGCTAAGAAAATGGCTTTTGTGAAGAGAAATCTCAAGAAGTGGAACAAAGAGTCTTTTGGTCACATATTTGACTCTAAGAAGTCTCTTATTTGACGATTGGATCTTGTTCAAGAGGAGATCCAATCTAAGGGCCTATCGGTGGAGCTTCACTTGTAGGAGGACTCTCTTTTGGCTCAGCTTCATGATATTGTTACTAAGGAGGAATATTTCTAGAGGCAAAGATCTTGTGCTATTTGGCTCAAGTCTAGGGACCAAAATTCTAAGTTCTTTCATCTTACTACCCTCAAGCACAAATTATCGAATAGGATCTCCTCCATCATGGCTGATGGTTTGCTATTGACTGACAGGGAAGCTATTAGGAGCGCTACTGCAAAAAAAATTGAGCATCTTCTCATAAATGACTTAGATTGGGACCAACGTTGTGTGGAGGCTTCTCTAGATGTCATCCCTCATCTTGTCTTGAAGCATCTTAATAGGGATCTGACTGCTATTCCTTTTTCACTGGAGATTAAGAAGGCAGTGTTCTCCTTTGAGGGGAATAAGGCCCCTAGGACCGATGGCTTCCCTTTTCTATTTTTTCAATCTTGTTGGGATATTATGTTAGAGGATGTGATTAGTGATACCAAGGAATTTTTTGGCTCCATAAGATTGCTTAGAGATTTGAATGCGACTTTCATTGTTTTGATTGCCAAGACTGTTGATACCAATGGCTTTGGAGATTTCCATCCAATCAGCCTCTGTAATTCTATTTATAAGATCTTCTCTAAGGTGTTGGCCACTAGGCTCCAGAGGATTCTTCCTAAGCTAATTTATAAGCACCAAAGTGGTTTTGTTAGGGGTCAAAAAATCTTGGATTTTATCATTATAGTCTATGAACTTGCCCACTCTCTTAATTTTAACAAGAAGTCGGTTTTTTTTTTTGAAGTTGGACCTTCTCAAGGCTTACGATATGGTCAGTTGGAAGTTCTTATTGGCTATTTTGGCTCATTTTGGTTTTTTCTAGAATTTTTTCAACTCATCGAACAACTTATTTCGACTCCTTTTGTTGTTATTGTGAATGGTTCTCATTCTCCTTTTTTTTGGAGCTCATGTGGTTTGAGGCAGGGAGACCCTATCTCTCTATTGCTTTTCATTTTGATGGCATAATTTCTTGGTCAAAACATTTTGAAGGCATTATCTACAAGCTCCTTGAGGGGTCTCTCCCCTTCTTCCAGATATGAACCTGTTACTCATCAACAATTTGTTGATGGTACTATCTTGATGGGTGAATCTTTTTGTTTGTGAAGTTAGGGTTGTTAAGATGTTGATTGAGGCTTATGAGAAGGATTTTGGGAAGCATATTAATCTTCCCAAGAGTCATATTTTCTTCCTTAATACCCTTGAGTTTCTCCAACTGAAGTTGGCTAGGATTCTTTCCTACAATCGAGGTGATTTTCCTTCGACCTATTTGGGGCTTCCCTTGTGTATTTTAAAGACTCTGAAATCCTTCTGGCTTGGAATCCTGGATAAATTCAGTAGGAAGTTGTTTGGTTGGAAGGGTGCACTTCTCAGCCAGGTAGGGAAAGTGCAACTCATTTCATATACTCTTTAGAATATCCCCTTGTATGCCATGAGTTTATTTAGAATTCCTGCTATATTTGAGGAAAAAATGGAGTAGATCATGAGAAGATTTTTGTGGTCGAGGGTTGAAGCTACAGATAGAATTCCTCTTGTAGCATGGGACCCGATGTACAGGCCAAAAAAGTGGGGTGGTCTAGGCATTAGAAATATAAGAGATTTTAACAAGGCTTTACGTTCAAAAAACATTTGGAGGCTTCTTAGTGGGGAGGCGAGTTGGGCCTCTCTGGTCAGAAATAAATGTTTGTCTAGTATGGGGAGACCTTGGAACATGTTGGTTTCTAATGATATCCCTGAGGGATCTTATTTTTGGAGAAATATTACCCCCCGGAAGGACTTGATTTCTAATGGTGTTAGGTGGGTATTGGGTGATGGTTCCAAAATTCTATTTTGGGAAGATGCCTAGTGTGATTGTGAGTCATTGATCAATTGTCTATGGGCCCCTCCTATTGTTTTGGTGTGCAAATTCCTTTCTAATAACTTGGTGGAAGACTATATCCAGAATGGGTCATGGAAGGATTTTTAGGATTGGGACCCTTCATTGCTTGTCCTTCAAGAGTTCTTGTGTAATGTTGATTCCTCTTTTTCCGAGACCGGATCGTGTGATTTGAGCCCCTTGTACAAATGGTAAGTTTTATGTGGCCTCAACCTTTGTCAATTCATTGGAGAAGCCTGACTCTTTTCCATTCTAGGGGAAATTATGGAATAAGTTGTTGATCCCTAAGGTGATTTTTTTTTTCTCGTTGCTTATGCAAAGTAAAGTGTTAACTCAAGACAATCTTTGCAAAAGCGGATTTGTAATTCCTAATAGATGTGTGCTTTGTGAATTTGATGCAGAGAGTGCCTTTCACCTTCTCCTTGGTTGTAGTTTTTCTTCTCTCATTTGGAGTAAATTTCTTTCCCTTTGAAATTTGGATTGGGTTTTCCCGAGCTCTCTTTGTAGCTTTGTAGAATAGTGGAAGTGCCCCTTGTCTTCCCCCATTCTTCAAAGGGTGTGGGATCTCATGGCCCTGCATATTTCTTGGGGTATTTGGAAAGAACGTAATAACAAAAAAATTATTAATTCTAAAATCAAGTTAAATAGTGTCTTCATCAAGACTCATCAGGAAATTCTAGAAAATTTTGCTCTTGTTGGTTCTGAAGCTCCACATTGTGCTCCTTCCTCTTGTCTGGCTAGGTATGAATTATTAGTGATTGCTAATTGGAAGATTCCCCTCATATCATCTAAGGTTTTTAAGTCCATTATAAATTCTATATTGAGTACTAAGTGGAAGCCCCCACCTTCAAGGTGGGTTAAGATTAATTTTGATGGGGCAGCCAAGGGTAACCCTAGGCTTGTAGGTTGTGGGGGTGTTAAGGAATGATATTGGTAGGTTCTTGGGAACGGTGGCACTCTGGTGGGAAATCCGACCAATCACTATGCGAAAGCCGAGGGTGCATTCATAAGTATTAAATTTTCCTTGGAAAAGAGCTACTCTAAACTTTGGGTGGAGGGAGACTCTTTAAACATCATCAAATACCTACGTTGAATCCAAAATCCTAGTTGGACCATCGATCAATTGATTAAGGATACTATTATGATGTTGAGAAATTGTGAGGAAACTCATGTTTCTCACATCTATTGAGAGGGCAACTCATTGGCATATTTTTTCGCTAATGAGGTTGTTAGAATTAATGAGTATAAGGCATGGGAGGAGTACTTCCTCATTCCCGAGGGTGCTAAGATTTTAATGCGAAATGATGGATATGGCTGAGCTTATTTTCTAGATTTATTTTACCATTAGTACTTGCATTATATTCACACATTTTTTGGGTATCACTTTGCTTGTTGGCTCTCAGTCAAACGTTTCTATCTGAGGGTTTTTGTTGCTAGTCATTGTGAATATGGGAGGCAACCGAAGTAGAATTGAGCCCCATTTCTATGCTACTTTGAGAAAGAAGAAGAAAATTTGGAGTATCCTCGAGAATGGTAACTTTATGCCTTTCCTAGAAAGGCTACATGGCCATGATCCCAAGGCTTCGATGAAATTTGTTTCATATTGGCATAATCGTAAGCTTTAGGTTAAGGGAATGGTTTTCGAGATCAATGAGGAGTTTATAGTTGTTGTTACTAGGCTGCCTGTGGTTGGTCATAAATTCTTCAAAGATAAGAAGAGTAATGAGGAGGCTATGGCTCAATTCTTTAAGGATGATGAATAAAAAAATATTAACAAGATGTCATCTTGGCGCTATGAGAAGACGTCTCTCAAGAAAATCTGGGCAGATAATGTGGATATTATCATGTGGTATGTGACCCTTAAAGGCAGTTTTGCTGCAATCTTAGGCCACCATTTCACTCTATTCAATAATTTTAGACATGGTCTATTTATTTTGTTTTCTTTCTTTCTCTTGTCCTCATTGGAGGTCTTTGTGTATGTGCATTTAAAATATAGGAGGGCACTGATTCTACAAGAGGGCCTCAACTTGCTTATAATGGATCATGTGAAAGCCCTCATTCTTGATAAATCAATTAAGGGAAAGGAAAAGGCTTTAAGTGACGGTTCCTGCTCAACTGGTTTGGATACCAACACTGCTAGGGAGGAGTTGAATGAGGAGGGAGAGGATGGGTCTTATTCCCCTGTAGTCGCCCCTTCTAAGAAAATAAAGAAGGGAAACCCTAAAGGAAAATGGGTTGCCAAGAGGATTATTCTTATAGAGTCAGAGTCCTAGTCTGGAAACAATATAGAGGTTGGTTCTGGGGATTCTAGGTCTAAGGATAATGTTGTGGTTATTGGGTAGGTTGATGTTGAGGTGGGTGGTAAAGAGGAGGGTTTGTAGGAGAATGTGGTGGTAGAGGAGGCCAAGGAAAAGCCTAGAAGGGCTTCCAAATGTATTTCCAAGTTGAAGAATTAGGTGGTGAAAGATGTTTTAAAGGATACCATGAAACAATGCAAGGAGAAGGGTTTAGAGGAGAAGACGGTTGAAATTGATGATTCCTTGGCTTGAAACACACCAAGTGTGGAACCCTCTGGTGAGAAATTTATGCAAGAGAGAATTAATCCAAGGCATGACAAGCCAAAACCTCTTAAAGTAAACCCGATGTTAGAGGATTTCACGTACCTAAACGATGATGCCACCTCAATGTTTGAACTCCTTGACATGGTGCATGTGAGGGCCACTAGCACTTTCAAGTTGATGAAGTGGATTCTTTAGGAATTCAACAAGGTGAATATCAAGATCAGGGGCTTGAAAGAAAATGTGCAAAATATTTCAAAGGGCTTTGCCTCAAATATTTTGATTGATAGAACTGTGGATCTTGAGTGTTCCTTTTCCGAATTCAAGTCTATATGTGAGAAATGTATAGCTAAGTTGGAGGCCAAGGTTTTGGATACCAACACAGACATCAAGAGACTATTGCAATCCTACCACATTTTTGTTAAGAATAGTGTTGGTTCCTTGGAGGTCCTATTCTGGAAGATTAGTGAGCTAAGAGAAGACCAACTCTACTTTATTGAGCTGATGGAGAAGGACTCGGTGACTAAAGGAAAAGGGAAAAAGGTTGGAAAATATGATGGAAAAGGCCTTGGTACTAGAGGGAATGGTAACCTAAGGAAGTCCTTTGAGGATGAGAAAAAATAACTGTTGGACATGATTTGCCTTCATAGGAACTAGGAGCTTGAGGTGGCCAACACCTTAAGGAGCATGAAATAGTGTCCAGTTATGTGTTTTTATTTGTTGTTTTCCTTGATCATGGGTCTCTATTTGTTTCCTATTGTTTTGTTGTTTTTTTGCTAATGGTTGTTATTGATGGTTTAATGTTTTATCTTTAAGCAACATTTTGTTTGTTCAGTTGTAAAGGGTTTTGGGTCCCTTCAAAACCTATTTTTCCCATATAATCAAAACTATTACAATAATCTAATTTATTAATTACAACTATCATTACTTCATTTAAACTAATTTACACATACATATTTAATTAAATTAATAACAATTACACACAAGAAAAATTATTTTCACACAATTATGCTCTAGCCATAAATAGATGTATTGATATGAAATTAATAGACTTAGAAACTTAAATATTTAATGGGTATATCTTACACAAAGGAATAGTTTGTCACATTGAATTCATCCTCATCTCTAAAGGATAAATTAAACTTCAGGGACCTTGTATTACTCATGGTGTGACATTTAGGACTAAATAGAAGTAATATCTCCTTTGGTTCTCCTCCTCACAACTCCACACTTGTTCAATTTGAAAAATAAAATTATATTAAGGAAATTGGCTATAATTTTTCATTATTTTTACTTAATTAAAGAGTAATATTCCAATGAATTTCTTTGTGGCTGAACATTGGATGGCGAGGTGTCTATCTTGTGACGACGTGGGGAAGAGGGGAAATGTGTGCTAGGGTTCGTAGACCCTAGTCGCAACCTCTTTTGGACAGTTTTTATTTTTGTTGCAATCTTCTCATGGTGGCGTGGAGTTAGGTAGGTGAGGGAGTATTATTGGATTATTCAGGAACAAATCAAAATATTTTTCATTTCTTTTATAGGCATTGTTAATTTTTTGGGTTCTTTGGCCTGATCTGAGCTTAGAAGGCCCTAGCTGGGAGCTTTTGGGTTGATTTTTCTTATTAGAGGGATGAACTTTGTTGGAGGGTATGATTTAAATAAAAAATTATCCATTAGGGATATTTTTTCTGGGAGTGATCCCTCTCTTTCATTGCATGTAAGTGGGGTTAACATGTTGAACAAGCCCTCGAGTGGTGAGGGCCCATGTTTCAACAAGGGTCCTCATATCCCAAAATTTAATGGTTGCTTGGAGAAGACCCATGATAGGCTAGTTTTGGTGATCCAAATAGATTTAGTTGAGGAGGATGTCAACTACCTGGTAAACCATGCCTTGATTTACAAGTTCATGGGGGTCGGGGTTTCCCTCTCCTTTCTAAAATCTTGGACCCATCAAATGTGGCTCCCTAAGGGTGAGATGGAGATCATGCTAGCAATTGATAATTACTTTATGGTGGTTTTTAATTGCTTGGTTGACCATAATAAGGCCATTTAGGGAGGCCCTTATTTTTATAATCAATTTGGCCTATTTCTAAAGCCTTGGCATGCTGGTTCAATCCTATGGAGGAACTTATAACTCGAGTCTCGGTCTGGGTGTGACTACCTTGGTTCTCATTAGAATTTTAGAGGAATGATATTCTTCATATTATCAAATTATTGTTAGGAAATCTAGTGAGCCCTTCGCAAAAAATGTTGGATAAAAGGTAATTTCCTATGCTCACATTTGTATTAAAATTGATTTAAAGAAGCCTTTACCAGACTCTTTGGAAATTTTTCTCGGTTCCTCTTCACGGGTCTAGAAATGAGATTATGAAGCACTACCTTATCGATGTCGGATGAGTATGGTCACTTGCATAGGAGATCTCCTAGGGTAAAATCTACAAGGGCCCCTTCAAACATGCCTCCTTGTCAACCTACTATGAAGGATAAAGACAAATCACCGATGCCTAGGGGGAAGTAGATAAAGATGGATTTATTCCAGTCAAGCCTCAAAATAAGGGTAGAGGTAAGAAAATAACTCTCAAAGATGGAAAAGAGGAGGGATTATTTAATTTATTTGATGTGCTAGATGACTTAGATCAACAAGAAGTGTACCTAGGTGGTGTGCATCTTGGAGATAATATTCTAGAAGAGGAACATGTGGTCACTAGAGGGGTTTAAAACCAAGTTATTCAAGAGGAAAGTTTGATAGAAGCTCAAATGGAAATGGATCTAGCTTTGTTGTCTTCTAAAGCCCCGATAATGACTGAAACTATTGGGAGGACAAATTAAAATGCCTTGGTTGGGTTGTAAAATTCTCCAAAGACGTTGGATTTGGAATAAGGGAAAGGAAGCATAGCCATTTTAGAAATACAACAAAGGAATAGAAACGAGGGAGCTCCAAAGAAACCTCTTAAGGTGGGGAGGAAGAAAGACTTGGATAAGTTAAAATTAATGGGTGAGACATTGGTGGAGTCAAGGTCAATTAAAACCATTGATTCAGACTTCTCTAACTCTTAGAGATCATTGTTCTTTCATGGGATGTGAGGGGCTTGAAAATTTGCCCTAAACAAAAAAGTTTTTTAGGATTTGTTTAGAAAACATTCATCAAATATTCTCTTCATTTAGGAGACTAAGATATTAGTGGAAAGTATTAGAAAAATGGCTTCCAAACCTTGTTGGTAAAGCTAATGTCAATGTATTAGTGCTTTGGGTACTGCTGGGGGTACCCTTTTTATGGAACCTAATGAGGATTACTCCTCTTTGGTGGATTTATAGTAGATGTTTTGTGTTAGTGGTTGCTTCTAGTTTGGAAGTTGGAGAGATTGTTCTTTTTTCCAATATCTATGTGTCAACATATATTCCAAAAAAATCTTCTCTGATCCCATATTAGATATGTTTGATCTCTAGCTCCTCTATACCCTTGGATCTTGGCGGGGGACTTAAATTCAATTATCAGTCTAGAGGAAAAAGAGGAGGATTGGATGGGTTGGAGCCTCTCCTTTTCTTCTTAAAGATAATATTTCCCTTTTAAATTTGGTTGACATTAAGCCCAACAATCATTTTTTTACCTGGAGTAACAAAAAATGTGGAAAGGATTCTATCTCAGAGAGACTTGATAGGTTTCTAGTGTCCTTCTTTTGATAAGAAGTAAACGGGAAACCAACTCAGTGATTTTGGAGTGGAGGGGTTTTGATAATTGGCCTATAAAACTATTTGTTTATTTGGTGGGGGTCACCAAGAATTCGACCTTTAAGTTTTAGCTTATGTGGCTAAGAGATCCTCAATTGCAGGATTTGACGATAGACTGGTGGAGTCGAGGTAGACCCACCTATGGAATTGCGATGTATTTTTTTGTCAGGAAACTATAATTTGTAAAGAAAAACTCAAGAAGTGGAATAGGTAGTGTTTTTATCATTTTATTTTAGCTAAAGTGGCTACTCAAGCTCACTTGGATGAGATCACCAAGTAGATTAGAGACTTTGGTCTCACTAAATAATATCTAATGGAAGAATCGAGGGCCATGAAGGTTCCAAAAGAATGGGAATTACATGAGGATATTTATTGAAAATAGAAGGTGCAGGTGGATTAGCTTCAAGAGGGTGATAAAAACACAACCTTTTTCTTTAGCTCAGTCAAGGAAATAAGACATGGGAATATGATTTATTCTCTTGTGTGTTCTCAAGGAGATCAGTTATTGTATTTAAAGGATATCTCTAAGGAATATTATCATTATTTGTATTCCTTGTTCTTGGATGATTAACCTTCTTCTCTTGAGGAAGAAAACCTTATATTAGTCTGTATTCCTCCTGTTGTGTTTATAGAAATGAATGAACTCATTTTCCCTATTTATATAGATGAATTGGAATGAATTGTTTTTTAGATGAAGAAAGGTAAGGCACCAGGTCCAAATAGTTTTCCAATTGAATTCTTTCAGTAACTTTAGGAAGTTATAAAAATTATTAGAGGTAGTGCAAGAATCACAAAGGAACAAGTAGATTTTGAGGGTTATGAATTCAACATTCCTGGTTCTTATCCCTAAAAGAGAGGGAGCTAATTTGTTGTACTTGTTTAGGCCCATAGCTCTATGCAATGTGGTTTATAGAATTCTTTCTAAGCTCATTGCAAAAAGGCTTAAGAAATGGCTCAATAAGCTTATTAATGAGGAAATAAGAGGATTTGTAGGAGATCGACAAATTCTAGATGGAGTGGTCATTGTTGTTGATACTATTCACTCCATGGTGACCTCAAAGGAGAAGGAAAAGTTTATTAAACTAGATATGGCCAAAGCATATGATAGGGTCAAGTGGTCTTTCCTCCAAAAAGTGTTTTTGGCTTTTGGTTTTGGTAGGGAATGGGTCAATTGGGTGATGATTTCTCTTTCATCTACCTCTTTCTCGGTGCTTGTTAATGGAGATCCTTCTAATTTTTTTGGTGCCTCATGAGCTCTTTGACGAGGAGACCATCTATCACCCTATTTGTTTATTTTATTGGTAGAGGGCTTGGAAGATTTATTAAATCCTAGGTTAATCAAATATTTATTCAAGGCTAGAGTTGGGGCAATAGCTTTCCTTCATAGTCTCATCTATAGTTTGATGAAACTGCATTGCTAGGTGTGACCAAGATTAGAGAAGCTACTAATTTAAGGAGGTTATTGGATATATATCTTGCGGCTTCATGTCAACAGATCAATAAAGTTAAATCATCTATTTTTTTCTTTAATACCCATCCTCTTATCTAGAATTAGATTTCCTGCATTCTCATATTCCAGATTGGAACCCTTCCTATGATGTATCTTGGCATTTCTCTCTCTATTGGTTCTTCGCGTAGAGGGACTTGTAAAAATGTGTTGGAAAGGTTTCAGGCAAGAGTTAGTCATTGGAATCATAAATGGTTATCTTTTGTGGGAAGAGTTTTTCTACTAAAATCTATGGTCCAAGTTATTCTTGATTACAAGTGCTTGCTTTAGGTTGCTGCTATGAGTTTCATTAAGGATTTGGATGCTCTTGCACGATATTTTTTATGGGTTGGGAGTCTAACTTCTTCAAAGTGGAGTTTGGTTAAGTGAGGGACTATCTACAAGCTTAAGCAGGAGGGTGGCTTGGGTTTGGGGCAAGCTACTCTCATAGGTCAGGCTTTGGATGCTAAGCTCTATTGGAGGTGGTGCAATAATCAAGATTAGGTTTGGGAAAAATATTCTTTCCTCTAAATATCTAAGGGGTTTGGAGAAGAAATATGTGCCTCGAGCTTGCCTGTCTAGAAAGGGCTCTATGATTTTGGATACTCTAAAACATGGTGCCAATATAATTAAGTGGGGCTTGTTTTGGATATGTAAAAGGGGTTTTGAGGTGCTTTTTTAGCACAATTCTTGGGATGGATATCCTTCAATCCTTTTTAAGTATCCTCATTTATAGGATCTTTATCAACGCTTCATGGAAGTTGGGTGGTCTAGGGTGAAGAAATTAAAATCTACCTAAAGACTTTGACATGTGGAGGTGTCTAGATGGAAGGCCCCATCAAAATGACCTATTGGGGGCTTGGTTGAGGATCAAGAAGAATTAAGAAGAATTTTAGCTAGTCATATTTGGAACTCTCTAAGGGGGAAGGATACCTTATCTTGGAGTCCAAATCCAAGGGGTGTATATACGGTAGTCTCAAGATATAAGAATTGCCACGTATAGATTTCATTTGATTTATTAAATGCAGTTATTAATCTTTATGTCGCTATTTAAATTGAAGTTAAATGATATTTATAACGAAAGTTAAATTGAAAGTCAAATCAAAATTAAATTGAAATTGAAATGCAACTACATGATTTGAAATGCATCTATGTTTAATTTTGGGGTTTGTCATTACCGATGTAAAATCGAGTGTAAGTGAACGCAGGTACATGTGAACGTGATGGAAGGCGATAAAAACGATTAGGTAGAGTTGTTTAGCCGATTGATGTTTATGAATAGATGGGATCTCACACACTCCCATAAAAAATATTTTAATGCGTTATGCGTTTATCATGTTTGCAAATTTTAAATCTAGTTTTAACGTAATTTCTCAAAAATTGTGAAAAATGCATGTGATTTAAATGATGATTTGGTTAAATTTGATGAAATTGATTTAAAATTATATGATTAGATTGATTGTTTAAATATTGTATTATTGTTTGGAAATAATATGTTTGAAATTTTGAAATTTAAATGCAATTGATTTTTATTTCAAAATTAGATTAAAATTTAAATAAATAAAGTGTTTTATAAATGAAATGCGTTTTTATATTGAAATTATGAAAAGAGGAGATTTTTAAATTCAAAAATTGAATTAAATCTTAAATTTGCTAAATGGAGAAATTGGAAACAATTTGAAAACAAAATTGAAAAGAAATAAAAAAATCAAACATCCGTTCAAATTGGAATTTGCATTCAAAATTAAAACTTCAGTTAACATGTGGAAGAAAATATCTTCAAAAAAAGAGGAAGCAGTCAATAAATTAGAATTGAGAGATCAGAGAATTGATCTGGAGATCAATGAATAATCAGTGGACCTCATTTTCCTTGTTTAGATCAATGCATGAAAGAAAAGAAAGAAGATATATACAGGAAAAATCCGAAATTAGGAAGGACACAGGAAAATTCATCTGAGAGTTGTTGTCTATTTTATTGTTATTTTATGGATTTTACCCAGACGCAACAGGAAGAGAGAGTATTTTGTTTGAACAGATATCAGTCAACACTCATCCCACACACAAATAAAGGAGGAGTCTATAGAGAATTTTACCACGGTGTTATTTTTGAGAGGTGCGCATGAATTGGAAGGCTGCAGCCAGAGTCTCCACACTCCCCCACACCCACATACCAGCAGAGTAAAGACCCATGCATAGCCTTCCCTCTTACTCTTCCACTCCTCATGGTCAAGGAGGGGACTTTCCTTTCCCCTACACCCCACACACCTACAAGGAGGCGGCCTGTTTGGAAGGCACGCATGTGGCTTAGTAAAGGAGTGGCCAAACTCACCTTCAATGTAGCCAAGAAGAACTCCCAACCTGCGTGGCTTTAGGGACTGGTTCCCTACATACACATCCTTCACCCATGCACATGAGGAGATAGGAAGAGGGTGTGGCCAGGACAAAGGCATACGCAGCCCATGATTTATATAGTCCTCCTCACTCACCCAGAAAGATAGGCGCAGGGACTAGCAAAGAAGATAAAGGCATAAAACATAGGAGTCGGGGAGGAATTATTAGGAAGACTCCAGGAGCAACAAAATATAGTCAGAGAGAATAAGGAGAAAGGAAGACAGTAGATTAGGCAGATAGGAAAAATACAGAGGAGGCACACAAACAAAACAATCACTTCCAGAATCTGAAGATTTTACCAAGTAGGATTTGCAAATTTGTTTGTTAAATTTACAATAAATCTTACAATTCTTCTCTCATTTCTGGTATTTAGATTAAAATATAAAAGAGAAACTCTGTGTAATCAAATTAGAAAAGAAAGATCTACACAAGTGATTGCAAAAATTTATTCCTTTATATTTTATTGAAAACTTTCAACAAATCAGATTGTATTTATTTTCCAAAAATTTAGACAAATTTAGGAACAGAAGAATTTAGGAAAAATCTTGATTGAAATCATAAAATAAACAGTGAAATGAATCTAGGAAAATTTATAAACCAGAAAATGATTTTTATTATTTTAGATCCAAAAACGATCTTGAACAGAAAATGGATTACTTTGGCTGACATAAAATTTCTTAATTGAATTCAATGTCACAAATAAACTCTAGTAGAAAATCTTTGATATAAATAACATCAAATTTAAACACGATTTCGAAACAGAGGTTATTCAAACATGGAATTTTCACCTTACAAGCGAAACTGTCAAACAAAAATAGGTAAATGAGTTATTTTAAATCTGATGAACGATTATTATTTATTTTCTGAGAATATGTTAAACTGAAAATAAAACGATTAAACTTGAAATATGATTTATTTAAAAACATTAAGAACGAATTTGAAACAACATTAATTAGATGAGTATAAATGAATGAATGTGTAATCTTTTAATTATGTTTTTATATGTATTTAACTTGCATATTGGAGTTACACCTTCATTTAACTTTTTCGATTATTTAATTACTCAATTAAAAATATTAACTTTATGTCTTTTATGAATTTAAACAAGGAAAAGAAATGACTTTTTAATCGGTTTTTGCTTCAAACATGTTTTCAGTTTGTTGTCTTTAAAAGATTGTGTTTGACTATTTAGACCATGCATGATTGATAGATGAATTTTCATGTTATGTTTTGGGGAAAGTTACCTTCCGGGACGGGTGTCGAATATGGGTAAATAGAGAGTGTAGTTTTGCTTTTCCAAAACTGCTTTATTTGTCGTGCATGACATTTTACTTGGCCAAGTAATTTAAGGAACCATTGGAACAGATGGATTTATTGAACTCTCTACCATATCCTAGTATCGAACTTGCTTATTTCTTAAAAGATTTAGAAAAATGAAAATTCTTGTGGTTTTACTAGTTACACTAGGCACGCACTAGATTCCATCTTGCTCGTAGACTGCTTCTTGCTAAGATATTTGTGCAAGCTTGGGTATTTCTTGATTGACTAAGGAATTTTGGGGAAGCGTAAGCTTCGAGGTTGGGCGAAAAAAGTGCCCGATCCTTGTTCTCGTCTTCTTATTTGAAGATTTTCTTTTGGATGGAAGATCAACGGATGGCATCCTCTTTTATGATTTATATATTCTTTATATGTAATGACGAGCTTATGGCAACTAAATGCCTAAGTCTCGAATTGTAACTGATATTATTATCAACCATTGTATTTGTAACTAAAATTGTGTACTATGACACATGTATGTTTTATACTGGAATTGTATATGAAATTATCTTATTGACTTTATGTCGTTGTTTGAAATCGACTAGTTTCTTTGATGTCTAAATGAATGAAATGACGACTATATTTTGAATATAATTGATGTTATTTAAAGTATTTGTCGATGTTGTTTTAAAGAGTTCCGCTCTTTACATTTGGTATTAGAGCCCTAGGTTTGAACACTAAGGTCCTTTGTCCATTACGCTAAATGAACATTCCTTGATGCAGGAATTGTGATTCATAATGGGTACAAGAGGTAAAGGAGCTGTTGTAAGAAATGAGAATGACAGGTTTGACCAAATTCTCGATCTCTTGAATCAACAGGGTTCCAGAATGGATAACCTGGAATAGGAAGTTCGAGGTGTCAGAGAGGGACAAAACCCTCGAGTTGAAATTCCCCAAAATCAGCAGCAACCTAATAATGATAATCTAAGGGTTGAAGTACCAAATCCTTAAGCAAGGATTGAAGGGGAGTTGGCTAAATATTTGAAAAGGGTAGCACTGCCCAAGTTTGATGGTAAGAAAATAGGTGATGGAGCTGAAGCCTGGGTAATTGAGATGGAGAAATACTTCGAACTCAGGAATATGTCCAATGAAACCAAGGCAGTTTGGACTGCATACCAGCTTATTGGAGAAGCTCCTACTTGGTGGGATAACGAAAAGACTGAGAAGAAGTTAGTACTAGGTGGAACTACATGGGAAGTATTCTTGAACCTTTTCAGGAAGAGGTGGCTTCCACAGCTGTTCTTTGATAAGAAGATGACAGAGTTCTAGAATCTGACACAGGGTGGTCTGACAGTTACCAAGTACTGGGAGAGGTTCACCAATCTCCTGAAGTACGTACTGCAATATCAGATGGATGAATGGTTTCGTATTTGGAAATTCATCCTAGGATTGAGGCCATAGATTGGAGCTGATCTGGACATTCATAATCCATTAACGATGGATGAGGTCTTTGAGAAGGCCATAAAACAAGAACAGAAGTTGCAACAGGTGGCTAACTACAAGAAGAGTGTTAATGCAAAATTTGGTTTTGGAAATAGGAAGTTCTAAAACAATAACAACAATAATCAGAAGGGTAAAAATAATAATCAACAGATCAGGAATCTTAATTAGGGAACAAACACCCAGGATAAAGGAGAAGGTAGCTATGGCAGAAACAAGAAGGTGAACAATAATAACACCAACTTCTCTAATATCAAGAATAGGACAGGTGGTCATCTAGGGCCACAAGGTGGATGCTATAATTATGGAGGAGATCACTATGCCTCCAATTGCACTCAGCGTACATGAGGTCAGCGAGGTGGTAATGATTGGCGAGCACTGCAATATCAGATACATACAATGGTTGACAACTGTCAAGCAGACTTTCAGGCTTCACCTATCCAGATGTCGAGTAAGCTTTTTTGTCAATCTGTTTCTATTTTGATAGATACAAGAGCTATTGAATGCTTTAGTGATCCTAAAGTAGTTTCTAGATTACTTGTTAGACCTGGTTTTATGTCACATTCATGGATGGTTCAGTATGGAAATCGAGCAGAGAAGAGGGTAGATTCATGTTTATCATGCAACTATTTAGAGTTACCTAACTTCCAAACCCAAGTTAACCTTTATGTAGCACCATTGGGTTCCTATGATGTGATCTTAGGGATCAATTGGTTAACTGAGCATAAATCCATAGTGAAATGTGAGGACAAGGTTGTGAGTTGTTTGGATGATTTTGGACATCCACTTGAGATTTTAGGATCTCGAGAACCTCTAGAGTTGAGACATATCTCAGCTATGCAGCTAAAGAAAGCACATCGGAAAGGATGTTCCTTAATTGTTATATTGGTGAGTGACTTGGATAATGCCCAACAGAGTCCAGAGGGATATCCAGTTCTCAGAGAGTTCTTGGATATCTTTCCAAAAGAACTTACGAAATTACCACCGAAGAGAGAATTTGACTTCTCGATTGAACTGTTACCTAGAACAGAGCCTCAATCCAAAGCTCCTTGCAGAACGAATACTACTGAGTTGTATGAACTAAAGGTTCAATTCCAAGAGTTGCTGAAATGGGGATTTATTAGACCGCGTATATCACCATGGGGTGCATCGATAATCTTCGTTAAGAAGAAGGATGGAACCTTGCGACTGTGTATTGATTATAGGATGCTTAACGAGGTTACTATCAAGAACAGGTATCCAATACCCAAGTTAGATGAGTTGTTTGATCAAATGAAAGGGGCCATAGTATTTTCTAAGATTGATCTTAGATCGGGTTACCACCAGCTGAGGATTAAGGATGAGGACATTCTGAAGTCAACTTTCAAAACATGGTATGGACACTACGAGTTCACTGTGGTACCGTTTGGCCTAACGAATGCTCTAGCGACATTCATGAACCTTATGAACAATATCTTCAGAGATTGTTTAGATGACTTCGTGCTTATATTCATTGATGACATTCTGATTTACTCTAAAGCAGAAGAGGAACATGAGAAGCACTTGAGAATAGTCTTGCAACGACTTAGAGATCGAAAGCTTTTTGGTAAGTTTTCGAAGTGTACTTTCTTTCAGAAGAAGGTTCACTATTTGGGGCATGCCATATCTGCTGAAGGAATCTCAACCGATCTTGCAAAGATAGAGGCAATTGTTGATTGGCCAACACCGCAAAGTGTCACTGAAGTTCATAGTTTCATGGGACTTGCAAGATACTACAAGAAATATGTAGAAGGGTTTTCTAGAATTGTAGCACCTATTACTTCTCTTCAGAAGAAGGGAAAGAAATATGAGTGGACAGAGAAGTGCGAGGAAGAATTTCAGATTCTTAAACAAAAGTTGACATCAGCACCAGTGTTGACTATACCAGATCCTAATGGGCACTTCATAGTGATTACAGATGCATCAGGTGAAGGTGTAGGAGTTGTGCTAATGAAGGAAGGGAAAGTGGTTGCATATGAGTCCAAGAAACTAAAACAGTATGAGTTGAATTATGCACCACATGATCTTGAGCTTACAGTGATTGTGCATGCTTTGTAGATGTAGAGACATTATCTCCTAGGGAAGCCGTTTGAGCTTAAGATAAATCATTTGGGACTTAAGTACATCTTCACACAACTGAACCTCAATGCGAGACAAAGGAGGTGGCTTGAGTTCCTGAGTGAGTATGATTTTGGTATTGATTATATCAAGGGTAAGGAGAACATAGTTGCAGATGCACTTAGCAGGAGAATACATCTCTCTGCTATGTTGACCACAAGGTCAAATTTGAGGCAACAAGTGTTGTAGTATCTTCTAGGAGATGAGCATTATGACAGGGTTAGACAAGCCTTAGAGGCGGATCCTTCAGATCATAGATTTGATGGATATGTGATGGAGTTGGATGGTATTGTTAGATATCAGGGAAGGATGTATATCCCCGAGGGTGAATATTTGAGGAATTTGATTCTTGAGGAATTTCATGATGCACCTTATTCAGGGCATCTAGGAGTTATGAAGATGGTAGTTGAGTTGAAGGATTTGTATTTTTGGCCTAAGCTTAAGAAAGATGTCATGGAGTGCATGGCTAGATGTGTGGAATGCCAACGAGTCAAGACTAAGCATGTGCATCCAGCAGGACTTTTGAATCCCCATGATATACCTAAGTATAAGTGGCAAGTAATCAGTATGGATTTCATCCAAGGATTACCATTGAGAAGAAATAGGCATGATACCATCTTAGTAGTTGTTGATAAGTTGACAAAGGTTTCACATTTCATATTGGAAATCTGAAGGATGGATCATTGACTCTTGCAAGGAAATTTGTGCAAGAGATATTCATATTGCATGGTGTACCAGAGACCATTATTTCTGACAGAGATACCAAGATGACATCTAGGTTCTGGACTACACTAAATGCAACTTTGGGAACTAAATTGAATTTTAGTTCTGCCTATCACCCACAAACCAATGGCCAAACTGAAAGGGTCAATCAGGTTGTTGAGGATTTGATAAGGATGTACTGCATGGATCAAGAGTACAAGTGGGAGGAATATTTACCATTGGTTGAGTTTTCCTACAACAACTCATTTCGTGCATCATTGGGTATGGCACCTTTTGAGGCACAGTATGGACGTAAATGTCATACACCCATCAGTTGGGTCGGGATGGAAGAAAGGATCATCATTGGTCCAGATATGCTCAAGGAAATGGATGAGCAAATGAAGTTGATCAAGGGTATGTTGAAGGAAGTAGCCGATAGACAAAAGAGCTATGCTGATAGGAACAAGAATTTCAAACAGTTTGTTGTAGGAGATAAAGTCTTCTTGAGGGTTAAGCCTCATAAGAGCTCTATCTCATTTGGGAAATTATCAAAGTTGGCACCGAGATTTGTGGGACCATTTGATGTATTGGAAGTTATTAATCCAGTTGCATATAGACTAGCGTTACCACCTGCTCTAGCTCGACTCCATAATGTTTTCCATGTTTCCTTGTTGAAACCATATCATCGTGATGCATCTCATATTCTTGATTGGCTTTCATTACAGGTATAGGATCCAAGAGTGGTGCTAGTGGAGCCCATTTGAATCCTAGACAGGCGTAGTATTAAGCTACGTAATAGAGATAGTACTCAGTACAAGGTCCAGTGGGACCAGTATACTGAGGATAGTGCTACATGGGAGGATTCTGAGATGATAGATCGTCATTTTCCTCATTTTCTTTCATAGATTAGCATTTGTTTTGTGCGGATATACTTGATACTCTGGTTTTTGATTCACATGTTGTGAACTTGATAGCATGGATGCTACTGTTATTGTGTATGCTTATGTTTGAGAACTACGCCGTTAGTTACTATTTCATTATGCTTGATTGAGATACTATGCTTTACTTACTGAGATACTATGTTTTCTGATTGAGATAGTGTTTTTTTATAATGACGATGATGATGATGTTATGCTTATTGAATGACAAATAAGACATCGAGACGATGTCTCTTGCAAGTGAACACAGGAACAGGTGAACGTGATGGAAGGCGAGAACAACGATCAGGTAGAGTTCTTTAGCCGATTGACATTTATGAATAGATGGGATCTCACACACTCACATAGAAAATATTTTAATGCGTTTTGCGTTTATCATGTTTGCAAATTTTAAATCTAGTTTTAACGTAATTTCTCAAAAATTGTGAAAAATGCATGTGATTTAAATGATGATTTGGTTAAATTTGATGAAATTGATTTAAAATTATATGATTAGATTGATTGTTTAAATATTGTATTATTGTTTGGAAATAATATGTTTGAAATTTTGAAATTTAAATGCAATTGATTTTTATTTCGAAATTAGATTAAAATTTAAATAAATAAAGTATTTTATAAATTAAATGCTTTTTTATATTGAAATTATGAAAAGGGGAGATTTTTAAATTCAGAAATTGAATTAAATCTTAAATTGGCTAAATGGAGAAATTGGAAACAATTTGAAAACAAAATTGAAAAGAAATAAAAAAATCAAACATTTGTTCAAATTGGAATTTGCATTCAAAATTAAAACTTCAGTTAACATGTGGAAGAAAATATCTTCAAAAAAGAGGAAGCAATCAATAAATTAGAACTGAGAGATCAGCGAATTGATTTGGAGATCAATGAACAAACAGTGGATCTCATTTTCCTTGTTTAGATCAATGCATGAAAGAAAAGAAAGAAGATATATACAAGAAAAATCCAAAATTATGAAGGACACAGGAAAATTCATTTGAGAGTTGTTGTCTATTTTATTTTTATTTTATGGCTTTTACCCAAACGCAGCAGGAAGAGAGAGTATTTTGTTTGAACAGATATCAGTCACCACTCATCCCACACATAGATAATTTTACAAGGGTGCTATTTTTGAGAGGTGCGCATGAATTGGAAGGGTGCAGCTAGGGTCTCCACACTCCCCCGCACCCACATACCAGCAAGGTAAAGACCCACGCACAACCTTCCCTCTTACTCTTCCACTCCTCGCGGTCAAGGAGGGGAATTTCCTTTCCCCTACACCCCACACACCTATAGGGAGGTCGCCTCTTTGGAAGGCACACGTGTGGCTTAGTAAAGGAGCGACCAACCTCACCTTCAACACAGCCAGGAAGAACTCCCAACTTGCGTGGCTTAAGGGACTGGTTCCCTACATACACTTCCTTCATCCACGCGCATGAGGAGATAGGAAGAGGGTGCGGCCAGGACAAAGGCATACGCAACCCATGATTTATACAATCCTCCTCATTCACCCAGAAAGATAGGCGCAGGGACAGGCAGAGAAGATAAAGGCATAAAATATAGGAGTCAGGGAGGAATTGTTAGGAAGACTCCAGGAGCAACAAAATGTAGTCAGAGAGAAGAAGGAGAAAGGAAGACAGTAGATCAGGCAGATAGGAAAAATACAGAGGAGGCACACAGACAAAACAATCACTTCCAGAATCTGAAGATTTTACCAAGTAGGATTTGCAAATTTGTTTGTTAGATTTACAATAAATCTTGCAATTCTTCTCTCATTTCTAGTATTTAGATTAAAATTTAAAAGAGAAACTCTATGTAATCAAATTAGAAAAGAAAGATCTACACAAGTGATTGCAAAAATTTATTCCTTTATATTTTATTGAAAATTTTCAACAAATTAGACTGTATTTATTTTCCAGAATATTAGACAAATTTAGGAACAAAAGAATTTAGGAAAAATCTTGATTGAAATCATAAAATAAACAGTGAAATGAATATAGGAAAATTTATAAACCAGAAAATGATTTTTATTATTTTAGATCCAAAAACGATCTTGAACAGAAAATGGATTACTTTGGTTGACATAAAATTTCTTAATTGAATTTAATTTGACAAATAAACTCTAATAGAAAGTCTTTGATATAAATAACATCAAATTTAAACACGATTTTGAAATGGAGGTTATTCAAACATGGAATTTTCACCTTACAAGCAAAATTATCAAACAAAAATAGGTAAATGAGTTATTTTAAATCTGATGAACGATTATTATTTATTTTCTGAGAATATGTTAAACTGAAATTAAAACGATTAAACTTGAAATATGATTTATTTAAAAACATCAAGAACGAATTTGAAACAACATTAATTAGATGAGTATAAATGAATGAATGTGTACTCTTTTAATTATGTTTTTATATGTATTTAACTTGCATATTGGAGTTACACCTTCATTTAACTTTTTCGATTATTTAATTACTCAATTTAAAATATTAACTTTATGTCTTTTATGAATTTAAACAAGGAAAAAAAATGACTTTTTAATTAGTTTTCACTTCAAACAAGTTTTTAGTTTGTTGTTTTCAAAAGATTGTGTTTGACTGTTTAGACCATGCATGATTGATAAATGACTCTGCATGTTATGTTTTGGGGAAAGTTACCTTCCGGGACGGGTGCTGAATATGGGTAAATAGAAAGTGTAGTTTTGCTTTTCCAAAACTGCTTTATTTGTCGTGCATGACATTTTACTTGGCCAAGTAATTTAAGTACCATTGAAATAGATGGATTTATTGAACTCTCTACCATATCCTAGTATCGAACTTGCTTATTTCTTAAAATATTTAGAAAAATGAAAATTCTTGTGGTTTTATTAGTTATACTAGGCACACACTAGATTCCATCTTGCTCGTAGACTACTTCTTGCTAAGCGATTTGTGCAGGTTGAGTATTTCTTGATTGAATAAGGAATTCCGGGGAAGCGTAAGCTTCGAGGTTGGGCGGAAAAAGCGCCTGATCCTTGTTCTCGTCTTCTTATTTGAAGATTTTCTTTTGGATGGAAGATCAACGGATGGCATCTTCTTTTATGATTTATATATTCTTTATATGTAATGATGAGCTTATGGCGACTGAATGCCTAAGTCTCGAATTGTAACTGATATTATTATCAACCATTGTATTTATAACTGAAATTGTGTATTATGACACATGTATGTTTTATACTGGAATTGTATATGAAATTATCTTATCAACTTTATGTCATTGTTTGAAATTGACTAGTTTCTTTGATGTCTAAATGAATGAAATGACGACTATATTTTGAATATAATTGATGTTATTTATAGTATTTTTCGATGTTGTTTTAAAGAGTTCTGCTCTTTACAAGAACTAAATCTTTAAAAATATGGGGGAATGGAAGTCATGTGATGGAAGAATATGTGGAATAAGTTCTCTTGGTCCAAATGTAATTTCTTCATGTGGATTGTGGCATGGAATAGGTGTCTCACCTAGGATAATTTATGAAAATGGGGCTTTTAGGGACCATCTATATGTGTCTTATGTCAAAATAGTGAAGAAAGTTGATCTCACATTTTTCAATGTATCACTTTTAGGGGTATTTGGCACTTATGGTGGGGAACCTAAAAGCAACCCTATGTTCATGCCTCTTCTTTGGTGGAGTTTTGGAGAAGTTTGCGGAAGCCTCTAATAAATGAGTTTTTTCTTTAGGTCGCATGGTGCATAGGCCCTTCCTTTACTATTTAGTAGATATGGCTTGAAAAGAATCATCTAATTTTTCAAGAAAATAAGTTGGCAGTGTAGAAAATTTGGTAGGGAATTGTTGGAATGGTTTAAGATACATTGAATGCTAAATGTGAAAGTTCTATCCCCTCACAAAGAGGAGCAGGAGATGGTGCAAAAGTTTTGAATTTAAGGCAGGGATCCTTTGCTTTCAAGAAGAAGGAGTTGCAATGTCAGACAAAAGATGCATAGGGAGGGAAGGTGGTTCTCTCCCACATTAGGTGTTCTAAAGATTAATATTGATGGTTCTTCCAAGGGAAATCCTAGACATGTTGGGATTGGTGGATTTGGGAGAGACAGTTTGGGGGAAGCTATTTTTCTTGTCCATAAATAAGGGGCAACAAATAAATAATCTTATGGAAGGATTGGCTATTCATGTGGCATTGGGAAGAGCTTGTTCTCTTGGCTGACACAAGATTATTTGTGAATCTTATTCCCAGATTTTGATAAATATGTTGAATGATCGAATGTTGGATGGAGTCAACTGGTAATTGGCGTATGTGGTTCATCAGATTCTTCAATTGATTTTGGTGTTTGATTACATTTCCTTTGTTCATATTCCTAGAGAATGGAACAAGGTTGTTAATAGTCTAGCAAAATGGGCTTCAAGGGAACTGAAAGGTGGAAGAGTGGGAGCATTTATCTCAAGATCAATCTCATAGTTTACAAAAGACAATTATCAAGGACATGGCTGGTTGATGGGCATTTGTTAGAGACTGTCCACCTGGGGGGATAGTGGTTGCTTGTGATGGTTGGCTTTTTAGGCTTAGTGGGGCTTGTATTGGGGCTTGGTTGTTCTTGTTTGTAATAATCTTGTTGATTTAATAAATTTTTACCCCTTTTTCCAAAAAGAGTAATATTTCAATATTATTGTAGATACCTAAAATTGTCTTTGCCTAAGAACTAGAATTTTAACACTAATATTTATCTTTCCCTAATGATTAAATAATGTTGAATTATTTAATTATTCTCTAAAATCATATTTCCGCTATTAATTAAATAGCTTTATGTTATTTAATTAATTCATTTCAATTATTTTTCTTGATTAATTAAATAAATCCTATTTATTATTAAATAAATAAATCTTATTTATTTAATTGTATCTTTAATTATTTATTCTTCTTGATTAATTAATTAAATCATATTTATTTAATTATATCTTTAATTCTTTATTCTTCTTGATTAATTAAATAAATCTTATTTATTTAATTATATCTTTAATTGTTTATTCTTCCTAACTAATTAAATAAATCATATTTATTTAATTATATCTTTAATTTTGTATTCTTTTAGATTAATTAAATAAATATTATTTAGTTAATTACATCTTTAATTATCTTATTTTTCTAAATAATTAAATGATTATTATTAATTATTTAATTAACATTCACACACTTCCTAAATTAAGTAATTACTTTAATTATTTAATTATCCTTATTATCTCAATATTATCCATTCATTGTGAATAAATAAATAAATTTATTTATAATGGCAATATTAGAAATGAGCGAAAAATGCGCGGACATAGAGGGGAGGTTAGGGCATGGCCACGTGGAGGTTGGGCACCTATAGGGACTGTGAGAGGTGTGAAAGCAATCTCCCTTCGTCGGAAAACATGGAAAAGGTTACAACTAGGTCATCAGGCTAGAAATGGAAAGAGAGCTAGATACCAAACAACATATAGTCTCGATGCTAGGGCATCAAAATTGATACCATGGTCTACCAAAAAACCTTTCAAACAACCAAAGAACAGATGAAGAAAAAATACAGTCAGTCATACTAAAAAATGGATGTCAAAGAAATCATTAGCAAGTGGATGTCATTCTCTCCTCCGGTGAGCAGAAGTAGAATTGTGGCGATCCTGACGAGCTACCTAAAATCGCGTTGGGATCATCTGAAGGCGTGTGCACTGTCTGTCAAATGGACGAGAGTGGAGGTTCAAATGAAGTGGATCATGGAGTTGTTTGTAGAATCTTTCGAAGGTCGGGTATGTTTTTCTTCTACTTGATTGTTGTGATCAAAATTTAAAAAAGAAAATTCTATTTGGTGAACCCTTGTTCTTTGAGGGTTTTTGTTTTAAAAAAATGGATTGGGAACCAAAATTTTATTTGATCAAACATGTAACTCAAAAATACCCTCATTGGATTAAAATGGAGAATCTTCCATCTAAATATTGGAGTGAGGAAATCTTAGGAAAAATTAGTGAGTCTCTGGGGATGCTCATTGGTTTTGAAGAGGAATTTTTTCTTCGGAGATCAAAGGAAGTCAATTTTTTGGTAAATTTGAACACAAATCTTAGAATTTTTGAAAATTTGTAGATTATCAAGGAAAAAGGGAATTGGTTGCAAAAGCTTGAGGTAGATAGGAAAGGTGGTAAGTGTATCATAAGCAAAGGATACATTGTGATTTGCTCTTACATTTTGGGTAAAGTAGTCGATCTCCCCCTAGGTGGATCCATTCTTAATTGAAGTGTGGCTGATGAGGCTGGGGATTTGAACCCTATCTAATTGTAGGGGAAATCATTAAGGATCAATGAAAAGTTTTTAGAAAGGAGACAAACACATTTGTAAGGAGAATGATGAAAATATTGGATCCCTTTCCCCCATGTCTCCTGGTGAGGATGGTGGGATTCATCTAGATATGATCCTTGATAGGATGCCAACACTAGATAGGCTAGAGGCGATGGAGGACTTTAGTTTGGGGGGTGTGGTTACAGTATCTCAGGAAGTCAGTGAGATTGGTGAGAAATATAAAAAGATTTTTGTTGCAGGTTGTAATAAGGGATGCATAGAGGTTGAGAATGTGGTAGAGGATAACACCCTTGTGGAGGGGTCAAAATGTTAGGTAGAAAAGGAGGAATTAATCAGGAAAATTATGGAATTGGAAGCTTTACAGTTAACTAAAAACAATCTTATTTTTAGGGAAGAATAAAGTGAGGAGGGGACTTAGGATGCCTTGGAATTAGGAATCTTTCAAAATCTCCCCAATAAAAGTAAACCAAACAGTGGGAAGTCCCCGAGAAACAGGAGAGGCAAAAAATCATTGGTTGAGCTTAGGATCTTGGCAGGACAGGAAAAAATTGTTGGTATTTTAAAATTTGGGAAGGGATACCCCCTTCCCCAAGCACCATGATGCTCCTAAGTTGGAATGTTAGGGGCCTTGGGGACCCTAAAAAATAGCGCTTGATTAAGCGCAAGATTGAGTTAGCAAGAGTAGACATAATGCTTTTACAAGAAACAAAGCTGAGTATGGAGGAATTGTATGTGTTCACTAGGAAGTTGGGGTCATGGGGTTGTATAGGTATACAAACGTTTGGTGCTTCAGGTGGTATAGCCATCCTATGGAATTAGAAAAAAGTCTTTCTTGAAGCTAGAGTTGGAGGTAAACAATGGATTGATGGGTTGGTGAAGTCCTATAGTCAAAAATCACAATTTCAAATAGTTAATGTATATTGTAAAGAGCGGAACTCTTTAAAACAACATCGAAAAATACTTTAAATAAGATCAATTATATTCAAAATATAGTCGTCATTCCATTCATTTAGACATCAAAGAAACTAGTCGATTACAAAAATACGACATAAAGTTGATAAGGTAATTTCATAACAATTCGAGGATAAAACATACATGTGTCATAATACACAATTTCAGTTATAAA
The DNA here is from genome assembly GCA_007115665.2 of Sequoiadendron giganteum. Classification (NCBI taxonomy): domain Eukaryota; kingdom Viridiplantae; phylum Streptophyta; class Pinopsida; order Cupressales; family Cupressaceae; genus Sequoiadendron; species Sequoiadendron giganteum. The sequence goes on along the minus strand of CM021107.1, from coordinate 187,098,109 downwards.
TACAATGGATGATAATAATATCAGTTACAATTCAAGACTTAGGCATTCAGTCGCCATAAGCTCATCATTACATATATCAAGAATAATTAAAGCATAAAAGAAGATGCCATTCATTGATCTTCCATCCAAAAGAAAATCTTCATATAGAAAACGAGAACAAGGATTAGGTGCTTTTTTCGCCCAATCTCGAAGCTTATGCTTCCCCAAAATTCCTTAGTCAATCAAGAAATACCCGACATGCACGAATCACTTAGCAAGAAGTAGTCTACGAGCAAGATGGAATCTAGTGCGTGTCTAGTATAACTAGTAAAACCACAAGCATTTTCATTTTTCTAAATCATTTAAGAAATAAGCAAGTTCGATCTAGGATATGGTAGAGAGTTCAATAAATCCATCTATTTCAATGGTCCTTAAATTACTTGGCCAAGTAAAATGTCATGCACGACAAATAAAACAGTTTTGGAAAAGCAAAACTACACTCTCTATTTACCCATATTCGACACCCGTCCTGGAAGGTAACTTTCCCAAAAACATAACATGTAGATTCATCTATCAATCATGCATGATCTAAACAGTCAAACACAATCTTTTGAAAACAACAAACTGAAAACTTGTTTGAAGCGAAAACAATTTAAAAAGTCGTTTCTTTTCATTGTTTAAATTCATAAAAGACATAAAATTAACATTTAAATTGAGTAAATTAAATAATCAAAATTATTGAAGGTGTAACTCCAGTATGCAAGTTAAATACATATCAAAACAGTCATAAAAGAGTACACATTCATTCGTTTATACTCATCTATTTAATGTTGTTTCAAGTTCATTCTTGTTGTTTTTAAATAAATCATATTTTAAATTTAACCGTTTTATTTTCTGTTTAACATATTTTCACATAATAAATAATAATTACTCAAACATATTTAAATAAACTTGTTTTTATTTCTATTTTAAGTGTTTGTTTGAAAGGCAAAAATTCCATGTTTAAATGTCTCTATTTCGAAGACGTGTTGAATTTTCTTGAACTTATTTCTATCATTTATTTTCAGTGAAAATTTTCGTCAATTTAATTGAAATAAATAATTTTCTATCAGCAAAAGCAAAACAATTTTATGTTCAAGATCGTTTTTGGATCTAAAATGATAAATATTGTTATCTGGTTTAATATATTTTCCTAAATTCATTTCACTGTTTAATTCATGATCTCAATAGAATTTTCCTAAAATCTTTTGTTTCTCAATGTTTTCAAATCAAGTATTTCCTAAATTTGTCTGTTTCTAAATCCAATACTATTCTGGAGAATTTAGAGTTTAACATTTAAAGGTTGAAACAAAATTCGTAATAATAAAAAAATTTCTTCAATAATTTTCACAATCGAAATAATAAAATAGTTTCTCATTCAATTTTAATCTATTAGAAATTTTGTTTATCTTTTTCAAGATCCCATCTGGTAGTTCTTAGATTTGGAATTGTTGATTGTGCTTCCTTTGTATTCTATGATTATTTGTCCTTTGTAATCTATCTTGTCTCTCTGTTTTTGTTTAAAATTTTGGAAGATAGAAACTTCTTGTTGCTGCGCAATCTTCTCACCCCTGGCCGTGCCTATTCTCCCTACCTCCTGCGCATATTTTCTAGTTGCTCTCACTGCCTCACCAGTGTATAGGTGAATGGAGTAAGTGAAGGAAGCCAATCCCTTAAGCCACGTGGGTTGGGGGAATTCTTCCCTAGTTGTGTAGAAGGAAGGGTTGGCCGCACCTTATCCAAGTCTTTCCTGTGCTAAGAGGGAAGGTCTCTTGGCCGCATGGAGTGTGAGGTGTGTGTGTTGGCCACACCTCATAAGCAAACCCTATGCACCTCCCTTAACCTTTGCCAAATGTGTGCCTTCTTCCCTACAGGTGTGTGGGGTGTGTGGGGAGTGTGGAGATTTTGGCCGCACTTTTCCTGTGTGCCCAAACACATAAACCAAACTAATGCCTTCCCAAAAATTTTATGATTCCTCTGCTAAAATTCAATAATACCCAGTGCGATTTTTTTGATCAAGATTTAAAACGGATTTTCTTTTTTGTCTCCCCCTAATTTCGAGTTTTTATCTGTATATATTCCTTTTTTTATTCTCATGCATTGTTTTTCAACAAGAGAATGAGATCCACAAATTATTCAAGGATCTCCAGTTCAGAATTCGAACTCCAGTCTCTAATTTTGATTGCTTCTTGATAATATTAAAGATATTTTCTTCCACATGTTAACTGAAGTTTTAATTTTGAATGCATAATCAATGTGTACATAAGTTTGTTTTCAATTTCTCCATTTAGCCAACTTAAGATTTAATTCAATTTTTGAATTTAAAAATCTCCTCTTTTCATAATTTCAATATAAAAACGCATTTAATTTATAAAACACTTTATTTATTTAAATTTTAATTTAATTTCGAAATAAAAATCAATTGCATTTAAATTTTGAAATTTCAAACATATTATTTCCAAACAATAATACAATATTTAAACAACCAATCTAATCATAATATTTTAAATCAATTTCATCAAATTTAACCAAATCATCATTTAAATCACATGCATTTTTCACAATTTTGAGAAATTACATTAAAACTAGATTTAAAATTTGCAAACATGATAAACGAAAAACGCATTAAAATATTATCTATGTGAGTGTGTGAGATTTCATCAACTCATAAACATCAATCAGCTAAACAACTCTACCTGATTGTTGTTCTCGCCTTCAATCATGTTCACCTATTCCTGCATTCACTTGCACTCGATTTTACATTAGCAATGACAAACCTTGAAATTAATATAAATGCATTTCAAATCATAATAATTGCATTTCAATTTCAATTTCATTTCAATCTAAATTTTAATTTAACTATCATTAAAATAATCGTTTAATTTCAATTTAAATAGCGACATAATAGTTGATATTTGCATTTAATAATTCAAATGAAATCTATACGTGACATCCTTCCCCTCTTGGAAGAGACATCGTCTCGATGTCTTATTAGTCATTCAATAAGAATAACATGATCATCATCAATAAAACATACTATCTCAATCAGAAAACATAGTATCTCAATAGGTAAAGCATAGTATCTCAATCATAATGAAATAGTAACTAACAACATAGTTCTCCAACATAAGCATAAGCAAATATAGTAGCATCCACGCTATCAAAGTTCACAACATGTGAATCAAAAACCAGAGTATCAAGTATCTTTGCACAAAACAAATGCTAATCTATGAAAGAAAATGAGGAAAATGACGATCTATCATCTCAGAATCCTCCCATGTAGCACTATCCTCAGTATACTGGCCCCATTGGACCTTGTACTAAGTACTATCTCTATTATACAGGTTAATGCTATGCCTGTCTAGGATTCAGATGGGCTCCACTAGCACCACCCCTGGATCCTGTACCAATAATGAACGCCAATCAAGAATATGAGATGCATCACGATGATATGGTTTCAACAAAGAAACATGGAAAACATTATGGAGTCGAGCTAGAGCAGGTGGTAACGCTAGTCTATATGCAACTGGATTAATAACTTCCAGTACATCAAATGGTCCCACAAATCTCGGTGCCAAATTTGATGATTTCCCAAATCAGATAGAGCTCTTATGAGGCTTAACCCTCAAGAAGACTTTATCTCTTGCAACAAACTGTCTGGAAGTCTTGTTCCTATCAGCATAGCTCTTCTATCTATTGGCTACTTCCTTCAACCTACCCTTGATCAACTTCATTTTCTCATCCATTTGTTTGAGCATATCTGGACCAATAATGATCCTTTCTTCCATCCTGTCCCAACTGATGGGTGTACGAAATTTCCGTCCATACAGTGCCTCAATTGGTGCCATACCCAATGATGCATGAAATGAGTTGTTGTAGGAAAACTCAACCAATGGAAAATATTCCTCCCACTTGTACTGCTAATCCATGCAATACATCCTCAATAAGTCCTCCACAACCTGATTGACCCTTTTAATTTGGCCATTGATTTGTGGGTGATATGCAGAACTAAAATTCAATTTAGTTCCAAGGCTGCATTCAGTGTATCCAAAACCTAGATGTCATCCTAGTATCCCTATCAGAAATAATGGTTTCTGCTACACCATGCAATCTGAATATCTCTTGCACAAATTTCCTTGCAAGAGTCAATGATCCATCCTTAAAATTTCTAGGTATGAAATGTGAAAACTTCGTCAGCTTATCAACAACTACTAAGATGGTATCATGTCTATTCCTGCTCAAAGGTAATCCTTGGATGAAATCCATATTGATTACTTGCCACTTATACTCAGGTATATCATGGGGATACAAAATTCCTGTTGGATGCACATGCTCAGCCTTGACTTCCTGGCATTCCAAACATCTAGCCACATACTCCATGACATATTTCTCAAGCTTAGGCCAAAAATACAAAGCCTTCAACTCAACTACTATCTTCGTAACTCCTGGATGCCATGAATAAGGTGTATCATGAACTTCCTTAAGAATCAACTTCCTCAAATATCCACCCTTAAAGATATACATCCTTCCCTAATATCTAACAATACCATCCAACTCCATCACATATCCATCAAATCTATGATATGAAGGATCCGCCTCTAAGGCGTGTCTAACCCAGTCATAATGCTTATCTCTTGGAAGATACTGCAACACTTATTGCCTCAAATTTGACCTTGTGGTCAACTTAGCAAATAGATGTCTTCTCCTTCTAAGTGCATCTGCAACTTTGTTTTCCTTACCCTTGATATACTCGAAACCAAAATCATACTCACTCAGGAACTCAAGCCACCTCCTTTGACTCGCATTGAGGTTCGACTATGTGAAGATGTACTTAAGTCCTAAATGATTTGTCTTAAGCTCAAACGGCTTCACTAGGAGATAATGTCTCCACATCTACAATGCATGAACAATAGCTATAAGCTCAAGATCATGTGGCAAAAAATTAAACTCATACTGTTTCAGTTTCCTGGACTTATATGCAACCACTTTTCCTTCCTGCATTAGCATAGCTCCTACACCTTCACCTGATGCATCTGTAATCACTATAAAGTGTCTATTAGGATCCGATATAGTACACACTAGTGCTGATGTCAACTTTTGTTTAAGAATCTAAAATTCTTCCTCACACTTCTCTATCCACTCATATTTATTTCCCTTCTTCTCAAGAGAAGTAATAGGTGCTGCAATTCTGGAAAACCCTTCTACATATTTCCTGTAGTATCCTGCAAGTCCCATGAAACTACGAACTTCAATGACACTTTGCGGTGTTGGCCAATCTACAATTGCCTCAATCTTCACAGGATCAATTGAGATTCCCTCAGCAGATATGACATGCCCCAAATAGTGAACCTTCTTCTGAAAGAAAGTACACTTCGAAAACTTACCAAAAAGCTTTCGATCTCTAAGTCGTTGCAAGACTATTCTCAAGTGCTTCTCATGTTCCTCTTCTAGAGTAAATCAGAATGTCATCAATGAATATAAGCATGAAATCATTTAAACAGTCTCTGAAGATACTGTTCATAAGGTTCATGAATGCCGCTGGAGCATTCGTTAGGCGAAACGGTACCACGGTGAACTCGTAGTGTCCATATTGAGTTCTGAAAGTTGTCTTCAAAATGTCCTCATCCTTAATCCTCAACTGGTGGTAACCTGATCTAAGATCAATCTTAGAAAAAATTGTGGCACCTTTCATCTGATCAAACAACTCATCTATCCTAAGTAGAGGATACATGTTCTTAATGGTAACCTTTTTAAGCATCCTATAATCATTACGTGGCCGCAAGGTTCCATCCTTCTTCTTAACAAAGATTACCGGTGCACCCCATGGTGATACACTCGGTCTAATAAATCCTTGTTTTAGCAACTCCTACAATTGAACCTTTAATTCATACAAATTTGTGGTAGTCATTATGTAAGGAGCTTTGGATTGAGGCTCTATTCCAGGTAATAGTTCAATCGAGAAGTCAAATTCTCTCTTCGGCGGTAATTTCGTAAGTTCTTTTGGAAAGATATCCAAGAAATCTTTGAGAATTGGATAGCCTTCTGGACTATGCTGGGCATTAACCATGTCACTCACCCATATAGCAATTAAGGAACATCCTTTCCGATGTGCTTTCTTTAGCTGCATAGCTGAGATATGTCTCAACTCTAGAGGCTCTCGAGATCTTAAAATCTCAACTAGATGTCCAAAATCATCCAAACAACTCACAAACTTGTCCTCACAGTTCACTATCACTTTATGCTCAGTTAACCAATTGATCCCTAAGATCACATCATAGGAACCCAACGATGCTACATAAAGGTTAACTTGGGTTTGGAAGTTAGGTAACTCTAAATCGTTGCATGATAAACATGAATCTACCCTCTTCTTTGCTCAATTTCCATACTGAACCATCCATGAATGTGACATAAAACCAGGTCTAATTGGTAATTTAACAATTACTTTAGGATCAATAAAGCATTCAGTAGCTCTTGTATCTATCAAAATAGAAACAGATTGACCAAAAAGCTTACCCGACATCTGGATAGGTGTAGACTGAAAATCTGCTTGACAATTGTCAACCGCTGCATGTATCTGGTGTTGCGGTGCTCGCCGATCATTACCACCTCGCTGACCTCCTATACGCTGAGTGTAATTGGAGGCATAGTGATCTCCTCCACAATTATAGCATCCAAATTGTGGCCCTAGATGACTACCTATTTTGTTCCTAATATTGGAGAAGTTGGTGTTATTATTGTTCACCTTCTTGTTTCCGCCATAGCTACCTTCTCCTTTATCATGGGTGTTTGTTCCCCTCTTTAGATTTCTGATCTGTTGATTATTATTGTTACCCTTCTGATTATTGTTGTTATTGTTTTGAAACTTCTGTTTCCAAAACCAGATTTTGCAATCACACTCTTCCTGTAGTTAGCCACCTGTTGTAGCTTTTGTTCCTATTTTGTGGCCTTCTCAAAGACCTCATCCATCGTCAATGGATTATGAATGTCCACATCAGCTCAAATCTGTGGCCTCAACCCTAGGATGAATTTTTGAATATGGAATCGTTCATCCATCTGATACTACAGTACGTACTTCAAGAGATTGGTGAACCTCTCCCAGTACTGGGTAACTATCAGACCACCCTATGCCAGATTCTGGAACTCTGTCATCTTCCTGTCAAATAACAGTTGTGGAAACCACCTCTTCCTAAAAAGGTTCAAGAATGCTTCCCATGTAGTTCCACCTGGTAGTAATTTCTTCTCAGTCTTTTCGTTATCCCACCAAGTAGCAGCTTCTCCGGTAAGCTAGTATGTAGCCCAAACTGCCTTGGTCTCATTAGACATATTCCTGAGCTCGAAGTATTTCTCCATCTCAATGTTTTCAAATCAAGTTCTTCCTAAATTTGTCTATTTCTAAATCCAATACTATTTTGGAAAATTTAGAGTTTAACATTTAAAAGTTGAAACAAAATTCGTAATAACAGAAAATTTCTTCAATAATTTTCACAATCTAAATAATAAAATAGTTTCTCATTCAATTTTAATCTATTAGCAATTTTGTTTATCTATTTTAAGATCCTACCTGGTAGTTCTCAGATCTGGAATTGTTGATTGTGCTTCCTCTGTATTCTCTGATTATTTGTCCTCTATAATCTATCTTGTCTCTTTGTTTTTGTTCAAAATTTTGGAAGATAGAAACTTCTTGTTTTTGCGCAATCTCCTCACCCCTGGCCGCGCCTATTCTCCCTACCTCCTACGCATATTTTTTGGCTGCTCTCACTGCCTTGCCAGTGTATAGGTGATAGGAGTAAGTGAAGGGAGCCATTCCCTTAAGCCACGTGGGTTGGGGAAATTCTTCCCTAGCTGTGTAGAAGGAAGGGTTGGCCATGCCTTATCCATGTCTTCCTTGCGCTTAGAGGGAAGGTCTCCTGGCCGCGTGGAGTGTGAGGTGTGTGTGTTGGCCACACCTCATAAGCAAACCCTATGCACCTCCCTTAACCTTTGCCAAATGTGTGCCTTCTTCCCTATAGGTGTGTGGGGTGTGTGGAGATTTTGACCGCACTTTTCCTGTGTGCCCAAACACATAAACCAAACTAATGCCTTCCCAAAAATTTTATGATTCCTCTGCTAAAATTCAATAATACCTAGTGCGATTTTTTTGATCAAGATTTAAAACGGATTTTCTTTTTTGTCTCCCCCTAATTTCGAGTTTTTATCTGTATATATTCCTTTTTTTTATTCTCATGCATTGTTCTTCAACAAGAGAATGAGATCCACAAATTATTCAATGATCTCCAGTTCAAAATTCGAACTCCAATCTCTAATTTTGATTGCTTCTTGATAATATTAAAGATATTTTCTTCCACATGTTAACTGAAGTTTTAATTTTGAATGCATAATCAATGTGTACGTAAGTTTGTTTTCAATTTCTCCATTTAGCCAACTTAAGATTTAATTCAATTTTTGAATTTAAAAATCTCCTCTTTTCATAATTTCAATATAAAAATGCATTTAATTTATAAAATACTTTATTTATTTAAATTTTAATCTAATTTCAAAATAAAAATCAATTGCATTTAAATTTCAAAATTTCAAACATATTATTTCCAAACAATAATACAATATTTAAACAATCAATCTAATCATAAAATTTTAAATCAATTTCATCAAATTTAACCAAATCATCATTTAAATCACATGCATTTTTCACAATTTTGAGAAATTACATCAAAACTAGATTTAAAATTTGCAAACATGATAAATGCAAAACGCATTAAAATATTATCTATGTGAGTGTGTGAGATTCCATCAACTCATAAACGTCAATCGGCTAAACAACTCTACTTGATCGTTGTTCTCGCCTTCAATCACATTCACCTATTCCTGCGTTCACTTGCACTCGATTTTACATTAGCAATGACAAACCCCTAAATTAATATAAATGCATTTCAAATCACAATAATTGCATTTCAATTTCAATTTCATTTCAATCTGAATTTCAATTTAACTATCATTAAAATAATTATTTAATTTCAATTTAAATAATGACATAATAGTTGATATCTGCATTTAATAATTCAAATGAAATCTATACGTGACATATATGGACTTGTTCCTACATTGGATAAGTGAAAAATATGGGAAGATATTGATGCTTTTCTCTCTATATCCTTCCCACTCCATACAATCATTGGAGGGGATTTCAATGTAATTATTCACTCTTAAGACGAGAGGGGGGGCAACTCAGAGCTTTGCGGCCACAAAAGGACTTTATAGATTGGGTTATCCGAAGTAATTTTTTGGAATTTGAAACTGGTGAGGATGTGTACACTTGGAACAATCGAAGAAAAGTTTTTTCTCATATTGCCAAGAAATTGGAGAGATTCTTTATTCATGGGGATATCTATTCTTTGCGTTTGGAGATTAAGGCCTCGATTATCCCATGTTTTATTTCAGACCACTTTCCAGTTCTATTGACTCTGGAGGTAGAATCTAAACCGATGGGTGTCCATTTAAATTTGAGAATATATGGATGAGGGATGATAATTTCTTTGATCTTATTGATAAATGGTAGAATGAAGAGTGTTTTACAAGGTCTAAGATGTTTTTCTTCATTTCTAAGATGAAAGTCATAAAAAGGAAGTTGTTAGAATGGAATAAGACCCACTTCAAAAATATTTTTGAAGAAAGATATAGGATTGAAGTTGATCTTCAGGTTCTGAATGAGAAGGTCATTTTGGTTAGTATGGATCAAGGGAGTTTCATGAAGGAAAAGGAGCTGCAAACAGAGTATGAAGATATTTTGGAAAAGATTGAATCTCATTGGAGACAAAAATCAAGAGAGACTTGGTTGGATGCAGGAGATAGAAACTCCAAAAAATTTCATGGCATAGTTAAGTACAAAAGAAATGTCAATAGGATCAATAAGATTAGAGTGGAAAATGAATCCTTTTTGGAGGATCCTAAGGAGATAGTTGTCAATGGAGATTCATATTTTAAGAGTGTTTTGAATGATTTGGAAGGCTCTAATCTTAAGACCCAACAAGAATTGTTGAAATTCATTCTAAAACTTGTCACTGAGGAGCAAAATAAAAGGTTGAATGAAAAATTCACTTAGGAAGAGATAGAGAAAACAATTAGACATCTTTCCCTAGATAAGGCCTCAAGCCCGGATGGATTTCCAATAGGGTTCTTTCAGAAATGTTGGCACATAATCGGGGAAGATCTTTTTCAAGCAGTTGAGGTTTCTAAGAGCTTTGGGGTAATGTTAAAAGAAGTCAATAACACATTCATTGCTTTGATACCAAAAAAGGATAATGTTGCTCATTGGGAGAAATTTTGGCCTATTTCATTATGTAATATAGTGTATAAGATTATGGTGAAGGCAATGGACAATAGGATCAAACCCCTGTTGGAAGGTATCATTTTTGAGGAGCAAACAGGTTTTTCTCCAGGTAGATCTATTTTGGATGGGATTATTATAGCACAAGAAGCAATAAATTCGATCCAAGTTAGCAGGAATTCATGCATGTTGGTAAAGTTGGATATTAAAAAGGCATATGATAAGGTGAATTGGTGTTTTCTATGTAAGTGTTTGGAGGCCTTTGGCTTTCCAAAGTAATGGATTAATTGGATTTTTCAGTGTATTTCTACATCGTGCTTCTCTATTTTGATTAATGGTACCCTGACTAGCTTCTTTGGAGCATCTAGAGGATTGAGGCAGAGGATTCAATGTCTCCCTTCCTATTTTTTATTATGGCAGAGAAATCAAGCAGGCTATGTTGGATCAATCCATTAGAGGGGTTAGAATTACTTATGGGGTGGAGGTGGTTACACACCAACAATTTTTGGATGATACATTGCTATAGGGGAAAGTAAGAGGAAGGAGGCGGTTGGTTTCAAGAATATTTTGGAAGTATATGAGAAGTCTTTAGGGCAAGTGGTCAATAAGGAAAAGTCTAAAATATTTTTCCTTAACTTTAATCTAGTTAAGGAATTGGAAATCCTTGGGATCTTAGGCTTTAGGAAGGGGAATTTTCCCTTCACATATTTAGGGATACCTCTTGACAAAGGTCTTTGAACTTCTAGATTATAAGATCCCCTCAAGGAAAGGATGGAGAAGAGATTATCCTCAGGGAAGGGTAAATTACTATCTTGGGCGGGCAGGGTTATGCTTCTTAAGTTTGTTATTTCTTCCTTGCCCATTTTTCTTATGTCATGTGTCTCATTAGCTACAGGGGTTAGCAAGAATCTTGTTCAGATTATGAGGAAATTCTATTGGTAAGGTGTGGAAGATAAGAACCGAGTTTCTCTAATCTCATGGGATCAGTTATGTCATCCGGAAGAGAATGGTGGTGTGGGTATTAAGAATAAATTATGGTAGAATAGGGCACTAGGTGCTAAGCTGATTTGGAGAATGTATGAGGATCATGGCTTGAAGTGGGTAAGAATTCTCCAAAATAAATATTTGAAATCCTTTGATCCTGTTGGCATATTTAGAACTCTTGATCCTCCCAAGGGTTCAAGGGTTTGGAATTTTATGCTTAGTTGTGAATCGATCATCTCCAAACATACTTCTTGGGATGTTGCTAATGGTAGAAGTGCACTCCTCTGGGAAGATTCTTGGAATGGTCTTCCTCCAATTGAGAAATTTATGGATGTTGAGGGTTTTAAGGATCAGTTTTTTATGGCATGGGGTGATAAGGTAAGAGACTATATTGTTATTGAGGGTGATAACCCAATTATGGGATGGCATTGGAAGCGATTCGAGGTGGTATCACAACATGTAGATAAAATTGCTCAGCTTAAGGCCATTCTTTTGAAGTGAAGGCCAATCTTCAAAAATTATAAGGAAAAAATTATTTGGATTAAATATTCTAATAAAATGTATAATGCTAGGGATGGATATAAGGCTATTATTGACAGTAAAGAGTTTCGAAAAATAGAGATTCCATTAGATCTATGTTGTGGTAAGTAATGCTTACCTAAGGTAGGTTTGTTTGCATGGTTAGCTTTGAGGGGTAGAATTCTTACTGCTAAATGGTTTAAGAAGTGGGGCCTTTAGGGTCCATCTAGGTGTTCTCTTTGTGAAAAAAATGAGGAGAGTGTTGACCATTTACTTCTTGGATGTTCTTTTTCATAGGAATGTTGGCAATGGCTCTGTGCAAAGATTAGATTTAAAATTGCCCCGTCGAATGATATTCTTTCTCTTTTTAAAGCCCGACCTAGGATCTATAAATCAACATTATTTTGTGGCCTATGGGTTGCTAGTCCCTCCATCCCAATTTGGGAGATCTAGAAGGAATGAAATAGGAGAAATTTTTAGAATAAAGCCATGAAGTTGGAATCTTTGTTGCTTAAGGTGGAGGTAGCTATTGTGGAAGTAGCTAACAGTAGGATCTTGATGTAGCCTAGGAAAGATTCTAAGTTTACAAAATGGGATAGTCTGATAAGAATGAAATGTTCGAGGCTTAAAGTGCCTCCTTTCTTTGGGCTTGGTGAGGAGGTTGGGAAGAAGCAAATGATAATTGGATCATGGGCACCTTTGTCCTATGGATGGTTCAAACTATATTTCGATGGGGCCTCTAGGGGGGATCCTAAAGTTATTGGAGTAGGATGTATCGTTCACCAATGGGAGGGTGGCGTAATGGCTAAGATGGCTTTCCCACTAAGGATAAAAATGAATAATTTGGCTGAACTGTCTGCCTTGGTGGAAGGCCTTTTGATCTACAGATCTTTAAAGATTGCTAAGTTAGCAATTTAAGGTGGCTCAAATATTATTATTAATGCTTTGAGATGTGGTTATACACCTAACTGGCGATTAAACTCTCTTCTAGGAAGGGCTTTGGAGTTACTTAAATATTTTGAGGTTGTCACAATCAACCATGTGTACAAAGAATTGAATCAGAAGGTGGATGAACTAGAAAATTTGGTAGTTGATGGGGAATTAATAAAAGTGGTCTGCCTTGGAAAGACTTTAGGGAGATGAGTTGGTGGAGGTGGTATGACTTGAGGCACGTACCTTGAGTAATCAATAAGGATTTATTCAAGGTACTTCAATCTTTTCCTTGAAATCAATGTGAGGTAATCTAAGTTAGCTCAAGGACTGGGATATTCTAGAATAATGGTTGGGTATGTAAGTTGCTATTGGGGATGAATGGTGGTAGGGTTGTCTGGTCATGGAAGGGTATGAACTCTTTTCTATAAAAGATATTGAGGATGATGTGCAACAGGTGGAGGTGGAACAAACGACAAAGAGATGGGGTAGGCCAAAAAATTTGATGCCAAATACTGCCGTTGGTCCCAATATAGATCCTATTGAAGTTGGGCCTTCCTCTATCCTTGGGTTTGTGCTGCCACCGCATGGTGAATACCAATACGTCGACTAGAGCCTGTTGGGTAAAAGGGGGAATCAAGGATGGCGAGACGTGTCTGAGCTCTATGGGTGTCAGAGGAAATGATAGATAAGTTTGTGTTCTATTTGCCTGGCTATGGCTTTGAGGCTTTAGATAGAAAGTTTAGAATAGTGTAATTATGTCATGATGTTTGGGCCTATTTTGGGCTAAATGCCATTTTGTTAGTCCCAATTTTAAATTAGCTACGAATATCAGATAATTGTAGTAGAGAGTAGACATATTTTACCAATTTAAGACCTTAGCTGGTTTGGAGCTATGCTCAACTTGCTAATTTTGAAAAATGTAAATTTCTTTATAATGCAATAGAACTTTGGCTTCGGCCTTTTAATAATAAAAATAAATTATTTATGTAATTTCCACTTGCACATTCCTCAAATAATTAATTCATTTAATTAATTATATCCTCTCATGTAAATCTAAACCTATCTTCTAACTAACACTTTCTTCCACTTCATCTTTCATGCAATCGGTTAACTCCATATTTATCCCACTTAACTTTCATGTAATGAGTTAACTAATTGATCTATTCTTATTAATCAATCTTCACCATTGATAATATTTCATCACCTTTAATCCTCGTTGTTCATCAAATCTGAATTTCTATAAAAGAAAGCATTCAACCTCATTCTAATTCTACCACATTCATTGATATTTTTCTATCTTACATATACATTGAGCTTATTGATGATTGTGCACACTTAATATCTGAGAGAAAACAAACAAAATTGAGAAAAATAATGGAGAATCAACTTTGGCTTTGAAATTGAGGTATTATTGCTTTATGATGTGATTTCCATTGGCATCTTGTGCTTCATTGTTAGATTAGGGTCTTTTATGGCTTGAATTAGATAATTTTCTAGTTATTATAGATAATTCATGCCTTCCTTCTGATTTTTTGTATCAAAAAATTGGTGAGTTCGACGTGAATATTCTAATCTTCTAAGTGTTTTTAAGAAATTTTGCAGGTTACATTATAAAAACTCACTTAAAATCTATGTTTTCTTTCAACTATAACAAATTTCACACATAGAATTTTGAAAAATGTTTCTAGGTCTTTATAATCTTAGTCTTAGATTTCCAAATCATTTTACAGTTTTAAATTTCATTAAGAATTGAGAAAGTTATCATGATTTTAATTTTGCTATTTTTTAAAATTTTGTTATCGATCTCTTATAATCCATGTTGTTATTTCATCTACAACAAATTTTACATGCAGAGTTTTAGAAAATGGTTTAAGGGTCTTTTAGATATTAGTCTTATCTTTTTAGATCATTTTATGGTTTTAAATTTCATTAAGATTTGAGAAATTTATCATTATTCTAATTGTTTTTGTAATTATTCAATCGAAGGTCATACAAACATTGGATGTTTATGTTGAAATCAATAAACTTGATCTATGTTTTTTTGCCACTAATGAAATTGGTGCAGCTTTTCCTTTTGTTGTAGAAGACTCAAAATTTGAAATCACAGACATATCTTTGCAAGTTATTGATTTTTTGGGAGAAGACTTTGAGAAAACTACTGATCTAATTTCATGTAGGTTTAATCTTGTGTGTTTGCAATTTTTAATTAGGAACATTTTGAACTGGTGCTTAAAAGAACAACTTGTTACTATGTCTTGTGCACTTGCATGTGTATGAGTTAGTCTTGTCACCGAAGGTGTGTTGTCTACGTATCCTCTCCCCTCGTACTATGTGTGATTCCTGGGTGATAAGAAATAATAACACTTAAGCCTTCCCTTTTTATAGGAGGCTTGCTTAGGAGTACACCCTAGATTTTGACCTCAAGCACATTTTTTTCCAATAGGCTATATCAAACGGGCAATAAACGAAAGTTGAGCTCAATCCACTTTTACCATGCAGGACGTACCTTAGTGGTCTCGGGCGATTCCACACATGGGGTTTGAGATTTCAATCTTGCACTAGTGTATGTCATGGTGTTCATGAAGTTCTACCCACTAAAAACTATTTTGTTTAGGAGCCTAAAGTCCTTTTTGGTCATGATTTGAAGTGGTGCAAGGTACAAGTATCAATGTATGAAGCTACTTACCATGTCCTCCCTTGAGTCAAGATAGAATCTTTTTGGGTTTCTAGTAATAGCTTCTCAAGGAGAGAAAGAAGGTGTGTCTATGCCATTGAGCTTGTGTCACCATGACTTCTAGCTATCGACTCTTGTATAAAAAGGTATTGAATAAATTATTTATAATTATTTAACTATCTAATCTTTTTGAGTATTTATCACCTTATTGTAAGGTGGGCCTACGATAAATTTACACACCTTAATTAGATAAGTTATGCTTGCTTCAATTTTATTGAGTATGTTCTTACCAACAAAACCATTGGGGATTTGGCCCTTAATAATTTTACCCAAGTTTCAAAGATTCAATAGCCAAACCTGTATTTAAAGTGCTTGTTGTGTTTTCTATATTGAAATTGAAACTATCCAAAATGAAAATTCACTTAGAAACATTAGATTTTAGGTCAAAACTAGTACACCACATTTGTCCAAACCTGCATCACATATGTGCGTAAAGACATAGGAAAAACTAGAAACATGATCTGTCTAAAATTTTACCGCATGTTTGTGTGTCGCAATTGTTTAGTCATGCACCATATTTGTCACTTTATGAGCTACAACTGTGAAAAAACCAAAACATCATATTTTTTCCATTCAACACCACATCTATCAAAATTATCTAATGCATCTGTCTAAAATAAAAATTTTGAGTCAATTCCTGAGCATTCAAACTACTGTCCTAATCC
The DNA here is from genome assembly GCA_007115665.2 of Sequoiadendron giganteum. Classification (NCBI taxonomy): domain Eukaryota; kingdom Viridiplantae; phylum Streptophyta; class Pinopsida; order Cupressales; family Cupressaceae; genus Sequoiadendron; species Sequoiadendron giganteum. The sequence continues at coordinate 187,081,935 of CM021107.1, read as the reverse complement.
AAATAGTGATCTTATATACAAACCAAAGACTTGTTTAGTTAGTCCCTTGCTTTCAACACCTTTACCATTTTCCTAGCTTAGGTTGCATCCTTTAGCTTAGCGTCTACCATCTAGCATCTTAGATAGTCACCTTTATCTTTTGAATCTAGAAAGCTTACCAGACCTTGATTAGACTAGATTCATCTATTGGAGTGTCTTGACCTTGAAATATTTTATCTATCTTATCCATAAGTTGGATCTTAAACTCATAAGTCTAGTTTAGGGTCACTTTTTATCCGATCAACATCCTAGTTTTTGTCCTTCCAAAGGTCTTGATATTCTAGTCTATTACCTTGGTCCATCATCATTTGTCTAGTATCCTTTTTAGAATCCAAAGTATGAAATCAAAAAAACCCAAAAACATAGTCTAATATTACTGTCATTTTTCATCCTTATATCCTGAAAAACCAAAAAATCATAGTGTAATTTTCTTTTAGTCTTAGTTTGCATACATCCCTGAATCAACGAAAATCCAAAAAAATCTAAAATCATAAAAACCCAAAAATAGAGTCTCAAGTCTTATATGGTGCTCACTTGGTCACAAAAGAAAAGGAAAGTCATGGGTCACTCAATTGGCCCTAAATTCAATCCCACTAGCACCATGTTCTTTGGGTCATCCTCAAGTGAACCACCATGGTCGGAACCTCAAATTGTGTCATCTTTTGACAATTATACATTAGATGAGGTAGAACAAGGTATCACCCAAGAGGAAATTGGCAATGCCTCACAAGATCCTAATATATTGTGAATCATAGATGAGCTAGTAGCTACAAACCCTAATAGTTAATTTTTGTCACAAAAATGAACAAAACATCCCTCTGGTTTTGAAATCACTGCACTATTTGAGCATCCACCAAATGTTACACAACCAGGATAAGGTGTCTTTAATGCAACAAACCCACCTCAAAATTCTAGCTCATCACAACTACACACAAGTATGCCCTTTGTAGGAACCTCACATACATTGATATTTGGTACAAAAATCAAGAATCCACTTTTTAACATGTCACCAACATCTCAGACCCTAGGTCTACAATTTAAAAATCCATTTGCATAGACATCACAAACTATGCATCCACAATCAACCAATCTATTTGGTGGCACCTTCCAAAGTGCACCGCCACAAACCAACACCGCCTTTGTAAGTCAAAACACAATGAGTCAAAATCTACCGACAAAGGCAGGAAGGACATTTAGTTCCTTCTCAAGACCACAAACAACAACCAATACTGTACCAAACATGAACATGACTTTGAATCAATCGAGAACCTTTTCCATATTAGGTTAAAACTTGAAATTTCAACATCCTCCACAACAAAAGACTAATTCAAACCCCACATTCATACTGAATTTCCAACAACCACCTCAACAACAAACCAATTCAAACCCCACATTCGTACTGAATTTCCAACAACCAATTCAACAACAAACCAATTCAAACCCCACATTCACATTACACTTTTAACAATCAAATCAACCACCATTACACTATCACTTCAATACATTCAATACCCACACACATGCTACCCCATTTATGGGAAATTATCATAACCCTAATCCATTTGTGAACACTACTCAAATGAACATACTTCCCGTTGTTGAAAATTGAGTTGTTTTCTTAGCTTAATACCTTGTAAAACTTTAACATTTCTGATCTAAATATGCTTTTCCTTTGTTACAAATTCTTTGTGGGTGATTATCTGATTAATCCATTTTATTGTTTGTAGAATGTAGACATAAGTTGATAGAAGTAGGCAGGATATTAGAAAGATTACACAAGCATATAACATGGATATTACTCTTTCAAGTAAAAACCTCCACCAAGAATTAATCTATTATTCAATCTCTAAAGTAGATTACAATAGCTCCAATTCTTGCTTGAGAATGCCTCTTTTGCCTTCACCAAAACTTCTTCACAACCTGCAATAAAACTGATAATAACTCTCTTCAACTTGCTTGAGATAAATAGGCTTTAATCAATATTGTAAACTCCAAATGAGTTACAATTACAATGCTCAAGCCCTATCCCTAAAAGGTACGCCTATCTCTTGCAATTAGAGTTATGTCGTGAAGAACAATGTCAAGTCCTCTCCTTCATCCATTTGGGCGTCCCAAACTGAAGTCGTAACTCAACCTTTATTTTGAAGATATCTTCAAAGCTTATCCTCAAAGTTGGCACCCAAAAGAGGGCCCACTTAACTCAGCCTTCTGAAATATCTCAACGTGCAAAGGAGTTAATTCCAAGAAGCCAACTTGGGCGCCCAAGATGGGTCCAAGTCAATACTTGTTAACTGAAACATTTCTCAACACCATTCATGCAATAATGGTTATCCCCTGTTAACTGAAGGCAGTCCATGTTATTTTTCATGCAACTCAAGTCATTAGCCATGCATTCCAAGTTAACTAAAGTCAACTAGCATTCAAATAAAAATAATTGAAGATAATTGAGCCATAAATGAACTGAACTGAACTGAACCAAACCGAACTGAACTAAACTGAATTGAACTAAACTATACTAAACTGAACTGAACTGAACTGTACTAAACTAAACTGAATTGTACTAAACTGAACTTCAAACCCTATTTTATAGGTACTCAACATGCATAAATCAAAATCCCTATTTTGTAGGAACCTAGGATGCATTTATGAAGTGTACTCAATTCACCAACTAGTTAACTGAACCAAGGTGGATCCCACCTCCCATGTGTGTGCTCATGTGCTCCTATTTTGTAGGAGCTAACTCGAAGGCATCCCCACATGCTTTTAACATTTAGAATTAATTACAAATTTCAATTAACATGATCATTTCATCAAATATCATACTCTTCCTAATCCTAGTGTTGTTGAACACATTCCAAGGACTTAGGAGATACATGAAATAAATAATGTTTAGGATTGCAATTAAATGGCATCCTATTTCCAACACCCGCAACACCATCACCTATGGATACCTTAGCACAATAGATTCATATATTGCAACAACAAATCTCCAACATACAAGTAACAGGAAAAAGGAAGACCTACTCCATTGACGCCTTGTGTCCTTATCCTTTTGATCAAAGTATATACATGCCTCCCTTCTCCTGACACTTTAACTTACTATATTTCAAAAAATACAAAGGAAAGGGAGATCATGTTGAACATGTATGAGAGTTTCATAATTCTTGCATGGATGTTGCATTCAAACACACATACTTGATGAGACTTTTTCCATGAAGTCTCGCAAGACAAGACCTTAATTATTTTGAACATCTACCTTCTGGTATAAGGACATGGAACAAATTGGCTGACAAGTTTTTCACACACTTCTCCTACAATATTGAAAGCGATATGACCATATCTAAATTGTGCCAAACAAAACAAAAAGGAGAATATTTTTCCTCTTTCCTCCAAAAATAGAGAAGTATGACTAGTAAATGCACATGTGACATACCTGAGAAACAATTGGTACACATTTTTGTAGATAATATCAATTCAGAGTTAATGTAACAAATTTAAATTCATTGTTGCAATACCTTTGAGGAGGTTGTCGAGAAAGGTGTTTCCATTGAGAAGGCACTTGTTGCAAAAGGATTAGTCAATTTTTTTTGAGAAAATCAAAACAACCCAAACACTTCTAATGACAAAAGAAAATTTTGGTCTAGAAATAAGAATGTCATGAATGATGCAGTAGTAGATGCAAAAGTGATAAGAAAGGTTTTCCCCACCATGATCCTTAAGGGACCCTCTACATCGAACAATGTTCTTTAATCACAAAACCATGAACAATCAACAAACATAGTCCAAAATAATCCACAAAGATGAGTTCCTCAAAGGAATTATCCTGAAAGACGAACATACACACCCTTAGGGGAATCCATTGAATCAGTTTTGAAGAAATTGTTATAATCAAATGTCATCCAACTGCTAGAAGTCAAACACTACGAACTAGGACCTTTCAAACTAGCTTGGTGGAATGATAATGACTTTTGTGAGTATCACAGAACCAAAGGACACAAGACTAATGCTACAAACTGAAAAACATCATTTAGGATTTTATTAACCAAGGTGATATATCCATAGATAATGCACAAGGGTCCTCAAACACTGATCATACCATTTTGAAAAATCCCCTACAAAATCATGGGTTAGGAAAAGCTACCAATTCAAGAACTAATGCAAAGGGCCAAGCTAATTATACGATTGTTGCACATGACATACCATGAACAATACTCAATCATTTGATAATAATATATCTGGAATAACCATCAAGATGAAGAATCAAGAATGTATTGTTACAACTCAAAGATCCATGGTGACCCTACAAGAGGCCACTTCTAATCCACAGTCGAAGATTCAATATAACCTCTTGGATCATCTAAGGAAAACCCCTACACAAATATATATTCTTGAGTTACTTCACATGTCTCCCACACACAAAGCTATCCTTGATAAAGCCTTACAGGATTCTTCGATCCCCACAAACCTTGATGTTGATCAATTCTAGGCCATGATAAGGTATTTAGCTACCACACATCACGCCACATTTATTGAGCATGATCTTCCCTCACAGAGACACCATCATAATGATCCATTACACCTTGAAGTATTCATTAACAAACATAAGGTCAGATGAGTCTTGATAGATGGTGGAGTGGGTCTGAACATTTTTACTTTGAAAGTAGTTACAACATTGGAATTATTTGAGGCTTATATAAACATATCTAAGAGAATTATTATTAAGGCTTATGATGATACAGAATGCTCTTCCAAGGGGTAATCACACTTCTTATAAGAGCTAGTCCGACTGTGCAAGACACCATGTTCCAAATTCTAGATTTGGACTTACCATATAACATTCTCCTCGACCATCCATGGATTCATGCCATAAAGGCCATTCCCTCCACTTACCATCAATACCTGAAATTCCATTATAACGATACTAAAATCACAATAGTAGGCGATCCCAATCCCTTCCAATAATATAGTAGTCTGAAGGGAACTCCAAACATCAAGTACTTATCAATCGAGAAGCCTCACCATCTGCCTCATCACATTACATCAATATCGCTTCATTATCCACATCTTCCACTCTATCCAATCCCCATTTCAAAGGTAAGGTCCAAACCCACAACCAAGGGTGTGGAGAGTATAACATTGAGAGCTCCTTTTTTTATTGGGAAACTACCTGCATCATCGAAGTCTTATAGAAAATCGCATCCTCTACAAAAAAGATTGCAAAGTCATCATTCACTTACCTCTCACTACCTTCACCAAGTGGGGTGAGATAAGCAAAGAGTCTATAGGTGAGGATATCTCTACTTGGATCTATAAGGATGAAGAAGACACTGAACCTACACATATATCAGCTGACCGATTTGGGAAAGGTTTTGAGATTATGAAATAAAACCTGGCTATGATGGATAGAGTGGACTTGGCACACATAAACATGGAATGATAGAGACTATACTTATTAGCAAGTTACCAAAGAATAAAGGCTTAGGGTACAAACCATTAAAAGTGTATGTTCCTCGTACTAAGTTACTATCGGGTGAAAATGTCAATGTTCCTAATGATGTCAAGACTTCTAAGAAAAACACTGAGACCAACCCTCCCAAAGACCAAGAGACTGATGGCTAAGCTTGGATTGAAACCTTTTGGGAGCCTAATGATACCTCATTCTTTACAATATCTACCTTGTCCTTGAGTTATGCTAATACCAATGATGAATTACCTCTAGTCTACCCACAATTAATCAATTGGGACCAATAAGGACCCTTGAGCTTGGATATATTCAAAAATAATGAAGCAATAGATGAGTTCATGAGAATTCAAGAAGGTATAACTAATGGGCATCATAAAACTAGATTCACCATAGATCTCAATATTACAACTTACTTTAGAGAGTCCATCCCATCCTCTATTTGCAAAATGACAAAATAAAAAAGATTTGCTCTCTAGGTGAAAATTGAAAGGCACCTCTAAACCATGAAAAAGTAAAAACAAAGGATGTATCTGAGGGTGAAAACCTATTTGAGGTGCCCAAGGATAGAAGATTGGATGTGCTAACCATAAGTTAATAGAGATCACCATTGTTAGCAAAGAAATCAAAGGAAGTTAACATTAGTACGAATGACAATCCTAGAATCATACACTTTGCAGCATCATTGACTGAGACTAAAAAGTTAGAGTTCATGAGATTCTTTTCTGCAAGATATATCAACTTCACTTGGTCTTATGTTGACATGCCTAGGTTGGATCTTCAACTAGTTTTACATCATTTTCCCTTGTTTCCTAATGCAAAACCCTTTAAGTAGAAGATAAGGAAAATGCATCCACAGATTGCCTTACTAGTCAAAGTTGAATTGAAGAAACTATTAGATGCTAGTTTACAAGGCCAATATAATGTTGTTTCCTAATGCATAATGGATTTCAAACCTGGTACTAGTCACCAAAATAACTAGGGGCATACACATCTGTACAAACTTTAGGGATCTGAATAAGGCTTGTTTGAAAGATGATTTTCCTTAATCAAACATATACATGATTGCAGATCTCATAGTAGGATACAAGATGCTATAACTCATGGATGGCTTCTCTGGTTATAATCAAATCAGGATTGCTATCGAGGACCAACAAAAGTTGCTTTTATTTGTCCTTGGGGTACTTATTCTTGGAATGTTATGCCCTTCAACCTTAAAAATGTTGGAGCAACATATCAAAGGGCTATGACTATAATTTTTCATATCATGATACATACACTCATGGAAGACTATGTGGATGAATTACTAGCTAAATCCATCACAAGAGACAATCATCTAAATGTGCTAGACAAGATATTCATGAGATTAGAAGAATATAAAGTTAGAATAGATCCAAAAAAGTGTCTTTGGAGTAACTTTCGAGAAGCTCCTTAGGTACACTGTTTCTTATAGAGGTATTGAGGTTGATCTTGCAAAGGTGAAATCTATCATCGACATGCCTCCACCTTCTAATCTGACACAATTAAGAAGCCTACAAGGTAAATTATAGTTAATCTATAGATTCATTGCACAATTAGCCAACAAATTCAATCCCTTTCAAAATACTCTTTAGAAGGATGTACCATTCAAATGGACTGACAACTATTAGTAGGCCTTTCAATGAATCAAGGATTACTTGTTGTCACCATCAGTATTGATGCCTCCTATTGATAGGAAACTGCTTATCCAATATGTATCAAAAACATCATCAACCTTGAGAGCCTTGTTGGCACAAACTGATGAAGATGGGAAGGAAAGAGCAATATACTATATCATTCATACACTTGTAGGGTACGAGCTTAATTATTCTCTTATTGAGCATGTCTATCTAGGAGTTGTCTTTGCAACACAAAAGCTCTGAAACTATATGTTGAATCTCTAGACTAATTTGATAGAAAAGATATATCCTCTAAAGTACATACTCAGTAAGGCAACACAGTGACATAAACAATATCCCCTTTTCCTTAGTTTTGGAATAATTATTAATAAAATGAACTTAATTATGCCTTGATTTAGTGTTGTAATGTGTTTTACACTTCCACATTAAGTTTAGGAACCCTCTTTATAAAATGGACTTAATGGTGCCTTATTAGAGTGTTGTAAAGTGTATCTTTACACTTTCACACTAATATAGGGCTTTATTAATTAATTGAGGTTAATTTGAGGTTGATTGGCCCCTTTAATTAAAATCCAAGCCTAATTAATTGTAGATTTTGAGAGATAAAACCCGACACTCTTAAATAATATTACACAACACTTAATTTTACAAGGTATGTGTCCTAGGTTAGTGACCTAGGACCCATTTTCCACTTGGTAAATGGGTTCTCACTAGGTCCTAGGACCCCCTTTTTGCATAAAATTTCATATTTCCTGAAGTGTGTTCTAGCTAAGTATGGTAGGACCCATTCGCTACATGGCGAATGGGTCCTAAATTATCCCTAGGACCCCCCTTGGGATATGTTTTTGGTGGTATTTTAATGATTTCAAATCCTAGATCTGATTTCAGCTTATGTTATTTGAATTTCAGGATTTAATGATAAGATATGTATAAATATAAGGTTAGTTCACTATGTTTCATCCTAAGAAATCCAAGCTTTCAAGTGTTCAAGTACTAATATAAAATTAATGAGATCAAGAGTTCACAAGAGCGTTGAGGAAGGAATTCAAAGGTAGATTATTAAAGTTTATTGAAACAATCAAGATATCAATCATCATGTCAAAGGCATAGTGCATCATGCATGTTGTTGAGCTAATGTGTTGATGTAGCATTGAAGATCCAATTCAAGCATATTCAAGGTGTCATTTCTAATCAAGTGTTGTGGTCAAGATCTACATTCTTTGATGCCACTTCATGCAAGATTTTTGATTTGTACTCCAAGGTTCAATTAAGGATTAGCGAGTTGTAGCATTACAGTGTTCATTCATCTTTCCTTTTATGCATTGTTTCATTTCAAGGTTTAATTACCAAAACGGGGTTTGAACAAAGAAAACCCCTATTCCCTAACAATCAACATTTTTCTTCTTCTTTGATGTGTGATTGTAGGTTTAAGGTTGAAGATCAAGTGGAGAGAAAAAGTTGTCAAAGTTGTCATCTTTCTTGCAAGATCACGAAAAGTCTTCTATAGAATTCATTTTTGACTTTGGGGAGTTGAAAACCTAGGATCTAGGAGTGCAAACATTGAAGAATAGAACCAAAAAATTGATTTTCCAGAACCCTAGCTGGGACCCATTCGCCATTGGGCGAATGAGTCCTCGGTGAGGCCCAAAAAATCACTTTTTGCAACAGGTACACAACATTTGACCATCTTAAAACCTACCTTTTTATTATTGTATTGGTTAGGTTTGATTTTTTATTCTTATTTGTGCATTATACCCCTCATGATTGATTGAAACATATGATAATAGTACATTCATCATCTTGTTAATTCATTTTGGTGAACCCTATTTTTATATGGTTTAGGCAACACTACCAGGTAGATTGGCTAAATGGGTAATGCTCCTTAGTGAGTTTGATATAAAGTATGTGGAAAGAAAAGTTATAAAGGATAGTTAATAGTAGATTAGCTAGTTGATGCTCCTACTCCTACATTTCAACCTCTAGTATCAAAATTTCTCGATGAAGCCATTTTTACACTAGAAACATCACAACATGGAAGCTATACTATGGGTCTCATACACACCATGGTTTTGGGATTGGAATCCTTTTTATCATGCCATAGGGGGATACAATCCCTAAATATTATAGGATAAAATTTCCTTGCATCAATAACATGGCTGAATATGAAGCATTGCTTACAAGAATCTGAATGGCTATTAAATGGAAAATCAAGAACCTACGTGTCTATGGTGATTCTCAATTGGTTGTGCGATATGTTAATAGTGAGTATGACACAAAAAATGAAAATATTATGTGATACAAAAGAATGGTTGAAAGTTTCAAGCAATAGTTTGATGCCATTGTCTTCGAGAAGATTCCTAGAATTCAAAAGAAAGTAGCAGACATAATGGCTACCATAGAATCTCTCTTGGACATACCTATTAATGTGTCTCAATAAGAGTTCTTGGTGAAAAAAAATTTGATTCATGCATTTGATATCCTTGAATCCATGCTCATGTGCAAAATTGTTGGTCCTGATTCCCCATGGTACAAGGATATTTATAATTACTTACATGACATAACCCTTTCCTGTGACATCTCATCCAACCAACGTAAAACCTTTATTTGAAAAGCTTCTAAACACATCTATTAGTAGATGGTCAATGCTCCCCTCGGGATTTGTGACATGGCTTAACCACCTCCCACAATTTTTTTTAACTCTAGTGGTTGTATTGGGAATTATTAGGTTGACCTTTTGGAACAACAATAATCATTGGGCTAACAATGTCATCATCGAAGATACCCTGTATCGTCGTAGCTTGGAAATTACACTCCTTAGATGTCTCAACTCTGACGAATCACAAATAGATTTACACGAGGTACATGATGGTATATGTGGATTTCACTCTACTAGTCCTACCTTAGCTAAGAATCTCATGCGAACTGGATACTACTGCCCTATCATGGAAAGTGACACATATCACTTTGTTAAGAAATGTCGATAGTGTCAGATACATGAAGATCTTGTTCATTGAACAACACAAGAACTTCATCCATTTACATCACCTTAGCCTTTCTCTCAATGGAGACTCAATGTTGTGGGAAATATTCACCCTACATCCACCAATGGCCATAAATTCATTATTGTTGCAATTGAATACTTTACAAAATGGATCAAAGCCATACCAATGACCTACATCACCGGTACAACAAATATCCAAGTTCATCCTTGATTAAATCATATATTGATATGGTGTTGCCCAATCCATCATTACAAATAATGGTTGGCCTTTCAAAAATTAGGATATCTAAGAACTGTGCGAGAAATTCCATATCCAACATCACTTCACCACTCCTTATTACCCCCATGACAATGGTCATGCAAAGGTATCGAACAAAACCATTATCAAAATCCTAAAGAAGATTGTTAATGATGTTGGTCGTGACTGACACATCCAACTCAATCTAGCCTTATGGGCTTATCGAACTAACATCCACACTCCCACTAGTGTCACTCTATATTCCCTCATTTTTGGGTCTAAAGCCATTCTTCCCATTGAGGTTGAACTACCATCCTTAAGAGTCTCCATACATCAATTCATTGATGATGAAGATTATTGAATATCTAGATTGCATGGGATAAATTTATAAGAAGAGAGACGACATACTACATTAGTCCATTTACAAGCTTATAAAAATTGTCTTTGTCGTACTTATATAACAAGAGAGTTTGAGTTTGACATTTTGACATTGGTGACTTGGTCTTAAAATAGAATCAGAAGAATTAGTTGGATAGAGAAAATCTTGGAAATTTTGAACCTAATTCATTGGTTCCTTACATTATCATTACAACATATGGATTGGTGCATACCAACTTGCTACTCCCAAAGGTGAATCGCTACCAAAGCCTATGAATAGCATGCACCTTCCCAAGTAATATACCTAGTCTTTAGAGAGTCCAATTTTTATTTTTATTTTAAAAATATTTGTTACCCTGATGAAAACCTAGCAAACAGGCATCTTGTTGTGACATTAAAACAATAGAAAAATTAAAATAATAAAGAGAAATTATATGTCCAATAGTGAAAATTACTTCGGTGGCGCTTTGGATAAGTACCACGGTGAAACCTAGCAAACAAGTTCCATGTGTAGTCAATCCTTTCTCTGCTATCTATCATCATTTTATTTGATCTCTTCACCCATAATAAAGCTTTTTCACCCCTCTCATGGCCTGAGAATAGTTGACATTTGTTGGAAAAATATGCCTCAACTTGCTGGCTTGAACCTCTCATAAAGACTTGGCATTATTTTCCCTTTGGTTGGCTTTCATTGTCAGACTATCGCCAAAATTCAGAACCTTGAAACCTAACTCGTGAAGTTCCAAAAATTTCTAACATGAGGACACTGAGCTTCCTTTTGTTGTCGCCATGTTGTGGGTTTTGGAAATTTCCTAACCTCTAATGAAGGTTCTAAATTTTGGGTTCCTGACTTGGCGACATCGTGGGCATGTCGCGGGTTTTAGGATTTTCCTAACCTTCGATGGAGGTTGTGAAGTTTGGTTTTCTCCCAACTTGGTGACATAGATTTGGACATGTCGCGGGTTTTAAGAACTTCATAACCTCCGATATTGAGGTTGTGAAGTTTGGATTTTCAACGACATAGCCACATAATCAACGGATGGTGGGACCGGTATGTGTGGATGGTGATGTCAGTTATATGGTGGTAATATGGACGTCGCATGGATGGTGGGGACCACATGGTGATGATTGATTAGATGTTGATCAACGATCACAATTGGATCTAATCCAACAGTGCACATTTATTATGGGCTCCTTTATGGTGAAGACTGATGAAATTTTGTGAGGTACATGAAATTGTTGAGTGGTTGACATTTGTCAATATGATCAACGGTCGATGATGGTTGAGTTAGTAAACTTGAATGGTACAATAGTCAAAGCGGTGGACAAGTGATGTGTCAAAATGTGGCACAAATTCATTTTATTTGATTCTACATCACTATTGTGAATCAACAATCATTGGACCGAAAGTTGTATTCCCTGATAGCAATATATTTGCATTTAATGCATGATCTAACTCGGGGATTAACAAAGAGAAAATATGGTAATATTCTCTAAAACTGTATTAATTGTTAGGCAGCTTGATGCGTGTTGGATGGTGGTGTGTGTGGCTTGAGATGAAGGAAGCTTGTTAGTGAAATTAATGAAAACCTAATGGTGGTTGAGCGGCTCTATTATTGTATGCTATTACGAGCATTGTAACAGTGAGTGTGAGTATGAAGAACTGTAATTGGCATGTGAGGTCGACCAAGGGATTGTATTGCTACTGTGAGTTAACATTTGAGAGTGAAGTCTGTAACTTTGTATGTAATATATTTACTGTAATACAAAGTGACTTTACTTGGTGTGTGGGTTTTTCTCCCATAAGGGTTTTCCCATGTAAATTTGGTGTTATCTCTGTGTGTGATAATTTGTCTATTATTTTATCCTGTGAATGTGTATCTCAAATGGATGTAACTTGTTAAACGAATGTTTTTTTTGCACTCCTCTCCTAAGGATTTTGCATTAGGAAGGTGTTTCCACACTGCTGCCTTCCCTTACAAGTGGTATCAGATCTTGGCTAGTTGTGTTATCCTTGTGAGTAGGGATAGTTTTTTGTGATAATTTGGTTCAGTGGGAGTCTTGTAGTGAAAAAATTGATTGTCTTGTTTACGGTTTGAGATGGAAAACACATCAGGTAGAGTAGAAATTGAAAAGTTTAATGGTGGAAATTTTGAGTTGTGGAAGTTCAAAGTGGAAGACTTGTTGGTGGATAGAGACCTTTGGATTTCTATGTCTGGAACTATGCCACAAGGTATGAAGCAATAATATTGGGACCTCGTAGATAGAAAAGCTAGAGGGTTGATAAGACTTTGTTTGATCGATTTTGTACTCCTGAACATCCATGAGGAGAAGACTGCATCTTCGTTATGGAAGAAAATTGGTGAAATTTATCAGGGGAAGTCTCTGATGAATAAGTTATTCTTGAGGAAGAACTTATACTCCTTGAAGATGGAAGAAGGTGCATCTATAACAAACCATCTGAATTCATTTAATATGATTGTTGCTCAGTTGGCGTATGTGGGTGTAAAGATAGAGGAGGAGGATCATTGTATGCTTTTTTAAGTCTCCTTACCTGACACATGGGATCATTTGGTAATGGCTATTGGAAGTACAAAAACCACCTTTAAGATGTAATATGTGGTTGCTTCATTGTTGTTATAAGAGATGTAGAGGAAGTCTTCTAAGATGGCCAAGGAGGCCCTTGCTGTTTGGGGTAGATCTAAGGAGAGAGGCAAGAAGAAAGAGAAGAAGTCTAAATCTTAATTTGGAGGGAGATCAAAGCCTCCTAGAGAATTCCAAGGTGAAATGTTGAAACTGTGGGTAGGCTAGTCATATCTGAAAGGATTGCAAGGAGAAGAAAAAGATGAAGAAGAACAACACTTCAGACAATGACTCTTCTCAAAGTGATGCAAATGCCTTCATTGCTGCCTTGGCGATTAAGGCATTAGATGATGTCTAGCTGATTGACTTAGGCACATCTTTTCACATGATATCTCATTGAGATTGGTTCACTAAGTATGAAAAGTATGCTGGTGGAAAGGTGTACCTGGCAAGTGACTCAACTCTAGAAATTGTTGGCTATGGAAGAGTCAAAATCCAATTCCTTGACGGAATAATTAAAGGAATTGATGGCGTACTACACATACCAGGTTTGGCTCGTAACTTGATTTTTGTTAGTAAGCTGAATGATGTTTGCATGGAAGTTTCCTTCTCGAGTGGAGGTTGTAAAATGACTAGAGGCTCAATGGTGTTGGCTAAGGGTGCATGCATTGGCACTTTGTACAAGTTGGTTGCACGTCCTGTTCAATGTAACAACGTCTTTGTAAAGTCAAGCAAAGTTGCTCGTGTAGAGAAGGAGAATGAAGTTTCTCTGGGTGCAAACTCTTTGGAGGTGAAACTCCCAGTAGATAAAACCATGCTATGGCATCACAGACTTGGCCACATAGGAGAAAAGGTCTTAAAAGCCTTGAAAAATAAAAATCTTGTTGATTGTAACCTTGAGTTTGATTTTTGTGAACATTGCATTTATGTAAAGGAACGTCGTGTTTCATTTTATTCGAGTCCTCATTAATCTTCTACATACTAGATTATTTTCATTCTGATGTATTTGGTCCAGTGAATATTCCTTCATTATCAAAGTCTAGATATTTTGTTTATTTTATTGATGACTATTTGAGAAGCGCATTTCTGTATTTTCTAAAGAGTAAATAAATAGTGTTTAGTCAGTTTAAAGAGTTTAAAAACTTGGTAGAAAATCAGACTGGAAGAAAAATTAAATGTTTGAGGATGGATAATGGCGATGAGTTTTGTTTTGCAGATTTGAAAAGTTACTGTAAAGACCATGGGATTAAAAGGTATAAAACTACGCCTTATACTCCACAACAGAATGGAGTTGTTTAAAGGTTGAATAGGATGCTAATGGAAAGAGCAAGAAGTATGTTGAGCGGTGCTAGTCTAGAGTAGAAGTTTTGGGTTGAGGCTATGGCTACAACATGTTACTTGATAAATCGTTCACCTTGTTTGGCTCTTGATGAAAAAACACCTTTTTAAGCATGGTTTGGTAAAAATCCCTCTCTAAGACATATTCGTGTTTTTGGCTGCAATGCATATGTTTATGTGTTGAATGAGAAAAGATCAAAGTTGGAGAACAAGGTTGAAAAATGTTTCTTCATTGGCTATGGCGTTGGCGTGAAAGGATACAAGATTTGGAATCCTATTACTGAGAAGGTTTTTTACAACAAAATTGTAATCTTTTGTGAGTTGAAGCCTTCAGTAATTGATCTATAGTCTGAGATAGAAGAAAGAGAAAAGAAGGATGATGTAGTTGAAATTCCTTAAACCCTAGCTAAAGAGGAACTACGAAGTGTACCTAAAACTGAGGAGAGCTCTAGCAACTCTAAGAGTTCTGAAGAAGAAGAACCACAACCTCGGCCTTAGCTTGTGAGGAGGTCTACATGTGAGAAGTGTCAACCTGAAAGGTATGGATTTTCCATGTTTGATTCAAACTATGCCTATGCTTTGATTACTAGCATTGATGAGCCTAGAACTGTGAAAGAGGCTATTAGTATGTTTGATTAAAAGTCCTAGTGGAAGCCATGAATGAAGAAATGGCATATTTGAAGAAGAATGATACTTGGGATTTGGTACCTTTGCTTGAAGGGCGAAATCCTGTTGGCTATAAATGGGTATTTAAGAAGAAGACTAGTCTGGATGGCAGTGTTGAAAATTATAAAGTTCGGTTGGTCGCGAAAAGTTATTCCTAGGTGGAGGGAATTGATTATGGAGAATTTTTTTTCTCCTATTTCTTATGTCACTTGTAGCAGCATATGACTTAGAGATCGAGCAGATGGATGTGAAGACATTGTTTCTTCATGGAGAGCTAGAAGAATAAATTTATATGTCCCAGCCTAAGCACTTCATTGAAAAAGGTAAAGAAAGCCTGGTTTGCAAGTTAAACAAATCTCTATATGGTTTGAAGCAATCTCCCAGAATGTGGTACCTAAAGTTTGACACATTTTTTTTTGTCATTGGGATTCATGAGATCAAAATCAGATTATTGTCTCTTATAAAATTGAAAATGACTGAGTTCTTATTATTTCCCTATATGTTGATGACATGTTGTTCATAGGAAATAGTAAAACTATGATTTTTGATCTAAAATCTCAGTTGTCTGCAAAGTTTGAAATGAAATATTTAGGTGCAACAAGGTATATTCTGTGGATGGAAATAAAAAGGGAAAGAGGAAGTAGAAAGATTTGGCTCAACCAGAGTAAGTATATCAATAGTGTCTTGGAGAGATTTGGTATGACTGATTGCAAGCAACTAGTTGTTCCAGTGTTGCAGGGAACAAAGCTATCTGTTGAAGATTGTCCAAAATCTACTACCGAGATGGATGATATGACCAGGGTGCCTTATGCAAGTGTATTTGGCATTTTAATGTATGAAATGGTCTACATAAATCCAAACATTGCCCAAGTAGTGGGAGTACTTAGTCAGTTTATGGCTAATCTAGGAAGACCGCATTGGGATGCTGTGAAGAGAATTTTTCAGATATATGAAAGGTACCTCAGAGTATTCTTTGTGTTATCATGGAAACTCAGTTGGATTACAGAGGTCTCTTAGCATTTGTGGGTATGTGGATTCTGATAGGGTAGGGAACATTGACAACAAAAGATCCACCAATGGGTACATCTTCATGTTATTTGGTGGTGTAGTGAGTTGGATGAGCAAGCGACAGGCTGAAGTCGCTTTATCTACTACTAAGGTAGAGTATATGGCAACAACACATGCCTGTAAAGAAGTCATTTGGCTTATACATTTGTGTTCAAATATTGGGTTTAATGTAGGCAAAATTATGATTTTTTATGACAGTCAGAGTGTTATTTGTTTAGTGAAAAATCCCACTTTCCATGCCAAGACAAAGCATATTGATGTTTAGTATCATTTTATTCGTGTTACAGTGGAAGATGGAAATGTTAATCTTGAAAAAGTGGATACTCTGGAGAATGTCGTTGATACATTGACAAATCCTATGAGCATAAACAAGTATAGGTGGTGTGCTAGTTTGATGGGCCTTGGGGCCTATGACCTTCAATAAATTTGAGTGTAGAAGAAGCTAGTAAGTCTTCGTCAAGTGGGAGCTTGTTGGAAAAATATGCCTCAACTTGCTGGCTTGAACCTCTCGTAAATACTCGGCGTTCTTTTCCCTTTGGTTGGATTTCATCATCGGACTATCGCCAAAATTCAGAATATTGAAACTTAAGTCGCAGAGTTCCAAAAGTTTATAACTTGGCGACATTGAGCTTCCTTGTGTTGTCACCATGTCGCGGGTTTTGGAAATTTCCTAACCTTCGATGAAGGTTCTAAAATTTGGATTTTTCCTGACTTGGCAACATTGTTGGCATGTTGCGGGTTTTGAGAACTTCATAACCTTCGATATTGAGGTTGTGAAGTTTGGTTGTTTAGTGACATAGTGACATAACTGATGGATGGTGGGACTGGTCTATGTGGATGGCGACATCAGATGTATGGTGTTGATATGGATGCCACATGGTGACGATCAATTAGATGTTGATCAATGGTCATGATTGGATCTAATCCAACGGTGCACATTTATTTCAGGCTCCTTTATGGTGAAGACCGATGGACTTTTGTGAAGTGTCCAAAATTATTGAGTGGTTGATATTTGTCGGTATGATCAACGGTTGACGATGGTTGAGTTGGTGAACCCGAATGGTATGATAGTCAAAGCGATGGATGAGTGATGTGTCAACACGTGGCAAAATTTCATTCATTGATTCTACATCGTTGTTGTGAATCAACGATCATTGGATTGAAATTTGTATTTCCTAATAGCGATATATTTGCATTTAATGGATGATCTGACTCGGGGGTTGACAAAGATAAAATATGGTAATATTCTCTGAAATTGAACTAATTGTTGGGTGGCTTGATGTGTGCTAGATGGTGGTGTGTGTGGCCTGAGACAAAGGAAGCTTGTCAGTGAAATTAATGAAAACCTAATGGTGGTTGAGTGGCTCTATTATTGTATGCTTTTACGAGCATTGTAATAGTGAGTGTGAGCGTGAAGAACTATAATCGGCATGTGAGGTCGACCAAGGGATGGTATTGCTGCTATGAGTTAACATCTGAGAGTAAAGTTTGTAACTTTGTATGTAATCTATTTACTGTAATACAAAGTGACTTTACTTGGTGTGTGGGTTTTCTCCTATAAGGATTTTCCCATGTAAATCTGGTGTTATCTTTGTGTGTGACAATTCGCCTATTCTTTTATCCTATGAATGTGTATCTCAAATGGATGTAACTTGTTAAATGAATGTTTTTTCTGCACTTCTCTCTTGAGGATTTTGCATTAGGAAGGTGTTTCCACACCACTATCTTCCCTTACAACATTTGGCATCTATCACTTTCTATACCTATCAATAATAATTGGTCTTGTACCTGACTAGCAGAAAAACCCTTGACCTATATTTTCACACGAGATCTTAGACATAGTATTAGAGGAAATTAGCACAAGAAAATACAAAACATCTAAATATTCTCAAAAATCCAAAAACATTCAAATATTCCTAAAAATTAGAAAAACAATTAGATATTCCAAAAATAGTCATAAAAGGTTGAAAAAAGTCAAAAACAACATTATCCATCCAACATGTGCTAATGTTAGTCCAAATAATTGAGCTATGTTGCCTTTGTGCATGTACATAGGTAAGGCCATCGTTGTTGAGCCCCTAAGACCTAGGTCTGTCCAAATAAATTGTCCATTCATGACAACCTACATTCCATAATAAACTGTCCTTTTTTAAAGTCAGTTGAACTACATTACCTCTACATGTCTACGTAGGCAAGGCCATAATTGATGAGCCCCTGATGCCTAGGTTTATCCTGTAGGGTTTGTCACAAAAAATTATTTGTATATCACAATCCACATCTCATAATAAATTTCCCTTGCTAAGGTTGACACTTTGATCAAACACCAACATGATATCCTATGGGGAACTGAGCTTAACAAGTCATGAAAAAAAAATGAACTATCGAATTAGTCTTTAATCCTAATCAATCAATTACCTAATCACAAGTACCTATCAACATTAGTTACCCTTATCAATCCTATCAATTGTCTTATACGAAACTAGACCATATGTCTTATATGAGGTGTTTCATTCTTGAAACCAGATGTTATCTAATCAAGAATGTCATTCCCAAGAAATTAGAAGGGTAAGAGGTGGTAAACTTGGGCAGTGATATCTCTAAAACTGAAATAAGGAAGGCAATTGAATCATTACAGAATGGCAAGTCTTCGAGAGCGGATGGACTCCCTGCAAAATATTATAAAACCTTTAAAGAATGGATTGTTGATGAATTGTTCCTAGTATACAAGGAGGCATTGGAAAAAGGGTCATTGGGCAGTATCATTAACAAGGGAATCATAAAGCTGCTCCCCAAAGAGGGAGACAAGACTCAACTGAAAAATTGGAGACCCATAACCTTGCTGAATATCTCTTACAAAATTCTAGAAAAGTCTTGGCAATAAGACTGGTTAAAGTGCTGCCCAAACTCATCAGCTCAACCCAAAAGGCTTTATTAAGGGAAAATATATCTTGGATAACCTCATCACCAGCTGGGAAGACCTAGAGTGGGAAAAAAAATCTAACCAGGAGGATGTTATGCTATTGTTAGGCTTTGAGAAAGTGTACAACAAGGTTGAGTGGTCTTTTATCAGACTTACCTTGGAAGCCTTAGGATTCCCTCAAGCCTTTTGCAATATGGTAGTCACCTTGTTAAAGGATGTTGTAGCCCAAGTGGTAGAAAGGTTAATCAAACAAGGATTTCCATTAACCCCTACATTATTTGTGATTGCTTTTGATGCCCTCTACTATGTGCTTAGAGCCAATGTGCACTCACCAAAGGTTAGAGAATTACCCTCCCAAACAATGAAGAACTATTGAATGTCCAATTTGGTGATGATACAATATTGTCCCCCTTACTAGAGGAAGAAAATGTCTATAATCTAATGAGGAAGCTTAATATATTTTGTGAAGCATCAGGTGCAAAAATCTCCCTCTCTGAGTCAATTCTTCTGGGATGGCAGGATAGGCCTCCAAAGTGGGAAAATAATTTGGTTATCTAATGGGGAGGACCATACAAGCAGGTGAGGTATCTAGGGATTCCTTTTGCAGTATGTCAAAACTTAAAGGAAATGTGGAATTGTATCAAAAGTAGGATAGAGGGAAAGCTAGGGAAATGGAATAGGCAGTATCTCTCACTAGCTGGGATAATTCAAATATGCCAAAAGATCCCTTCATCTTACAACCTATATTTTGCCCCAGTATAGTTGTTTTGCAGTTATTAAGTGGAAGAGATCCAAAAAAAGATTCATTTTTTTCTTTGGTTTGATGGAAAAGGCAAGAAGAAAAGGCACGCGGTCAAGTGGAGTTGGTGCTGTGTAAGCAAAGTAGAAGGGGGTCTAGGTCTAAGGAATCTGAAATTCCAAGGTATAACATTAGCAACTAAGTGGATTTTCAAAGCCCTGGATGGTAATGAGCCTTGAAAAATATTAATTAGAAATAATATTACAAGGGAAACTCCTAAAAATGGTAGATCTTGGAAGGACCTCCTCCTCAGTGACCTTCTTAGCTGTCCCTACCCTATTCTCTCAGAAGGCTTAGTGGTGTTTAGAAGCATTTGGAAGGCATGAGAATAGGTCAAAAGGTCTATATGAAATTCTTAGTTGTCCCAAGGCAGTGTCTTGTTTTCTCAAAGGTCCGTCTGGTGGAACCTCAAACACAAAGGTAAACCCTTGGCTCTCCTACAGGGTTTCTCAGCCAAGAATGAGAACAAAAAAGGCATTAAAATCTTCTCAGACATTCTGAATAATGGAATGCTAAAAGATTGGGCCCATTTGAAAAATGAGTTTCACATTTCGAATACCCATTGGAGGACTTACTCCATTACAAGGGAGGCTTGTAGTGAAATAAATTATCCAGTAAGTTACAATCCTAATGCACAACAATATACAAAGTTTCAATGGTCAAGCAGGATTAACATCAACAAGCTTAAGGCAAAAACCATATATAACACACTCACTAAACAATAAGAAACCTTTGACTACTTGAACAACAAGTGGAATAGTAATCTAAACAACAATGATTGGACTAAAATTCTATCAAATAATTGGGTTAAGACAATAGAGCCAAGGAAGGCCTGCTTTAGATGGTTGCTGCTCTTTCATAGATTTCCCTTCAAAACATGTTCTTATGACATTGAAATCTGCAGATTGTGTAGGGTTCCAAAAACAATATACCATATAGTTTTTGATTGTTTGTATGCAAAAGAAGTTTGGAATTTTTTTTGCAATAAATTAGGTGTATGGAGCTCCAATGGAAAAATAAGACTATATAGAGTTATTTTATTCAAAAATAATAAAATTGGTAGAGAACATTCTTTGTTTTGGTCTTGTGTATCTACATAAATTTTGTGGCACATATGGAAAGTTCAAAATGAGGAAAGATTTAATGGGAAACTAAGGGCACTTACTGAGTCTTCAAAAAGACTCACCCTACATAACATTGCTTCGAAAGTAACCATGACAGTGAAAGTCTCCAAGTTCAAGTTCCTCAAGTTGTTAGAAGATGGCATTTTGCAAACAAGACTACAAGAAATTAGGATGGGGCACATGTGGCAGATTGGACAACCAAGCACAAAGATTTTCTTATAAGCACTAAAAATCTTTCAAAATGAATTCAATAAGAAAATGGCCAAGGAAGCACATATGGAGGACCCTCCTCCCCTTCTTAGGCCTGAGGATTTCACCAAGGAGGAGGTTGAGGCAACAAAGAATCTACTTGGTTTGAAGCACCTAACAGGTAGTGATGGATCAACCGTCTGATAAGGAATATGAGACTATATGGTTTTTTTGGGACAATGGTTCTTTTTTGCTGAATGTTATGGGGTTGATAATGCACTATGGACAGTATCGTTGCTTCCACAGATGGTGGATAGGTTGGTGTCTCCCATGGTAAAATAGAACTAGCTTGACATAGAAGCTCTTCCTTTAGCATAGTGACCCTTTTTGGTAGCCAAGTGGACCTTTTTTGCAACAGTCTAATAGGTTATACTATATAGTTATATTGAAAATTGCTAAGTAAAGTACATGTTTTGTTAAGCTACATTGGTAACAACTATAGGTTGTATATGTAATGGGAGGGGCTTCATGTTACTGTTATCTGTGGGTGGGGTTGCTTCCTTGTTGAAAATTTATCAATGACCTCTTTGTATATCTTGTTGTTCCAACTATTATCAATTCAAAAGAACCAAATGTTATCCTATTATTAGTCTTATATAGTATGTTGCATCCACAAAACCAAACTTGACATCTTATATGAGATGCTTCATTTCCTGAAACTAGACTTTATCCTTACAATCCTATCAACAAACACTCATTGATTGACAAGAAGATCTAAATGGTTGTTGACACATTTGGCCTAGTTAGTCTTAACTTTTAATTTGATTTATCTTTGGTTATGTTACTGTGCACCTCAAGGAAGTCCATAAGTGATGAGAGGAGCGATGATGGATCATGACCTTTTTCTCTTTGATTTATGTTTGTAGTTTGTCTTAGTAATACGACTCAGGCAACTAAGTTCCTTGTGTGTGATTGGGATTCCATCTAGCATAATCAAAACATCCTATGCAAGTTAAAGGTTAGCCAACTCTTTCTTGGATTAGGACTAACATACTTTATGGTTACTTCTTCATATATTCTGACAGGGTTCTATTGTTACTAGTATGCGTCATGACATTCTTTGTATGAAATGTGTTTGTTTATGCAAAGGGATAACATTTTTCACCTTGTTCTATGTCATACCTTGGTGTCCGTTATTCATTGTCAAATAAAGACTCTATGATCATGATAATCATGCACTAAAATTAAAGCTCATAATCTATCAAAAAAATCTTACGTCAATTTTAATCCATTTCATTAACATTTCTTTCGTCACTTCTTACTAACATTTTCTTCTAGCTAACATTTCTTTCATCGATTGTCACACCTAAATGTATCAAATCGACTTATTGATAAATTTGGTTCATTATCCAAAATTTTCACCAAATTTCTCGAGGGGGACCATGTTATCTTGTCATTATTGGGGCATGTTGGGGCATACTAGGGTAGGTCCTGAACTAATTTTTTATTATTTTTCTTTGACACAATGCTAAAAAATGTATTGTATCAAAGAGGGGCAAAATATAGATACCTATAATTGTTCTAACAAATGAACTAGTATTTTAACACTAATACTCGTCTTTCCCTAATTATTAAATAATGTTTAATTATTTAATGATTGTCTAAAATCATATTTCCACATGTTATTTAATTAATTCATTTCAATTAATCTTCTCAATTAATTAAATAAATCTTATTTATTTAATTATATTTTTAATTCTTTATTCTTCTTAATTAATTATATCTTTAATTCTTTATTCTTTGTGATTAATTAAATAAATTCTATTTATTCAATATATCTTTAATTCTTTATTCTTCATGATTAATTTTATCTTTAATTCTTTATTTCTTCTTGACTAATTATATCTTTAATTCTTCATTCATATTAATTAAATGAATTATTTATTTATTTACATATTTAATTATCTTATTCTTCTAAATTAATTAAATGATTATTATTAATTGTTTAATGAACATTCACATACTTCTTAAATTAAGTAATTACTTTGATTATTTAATTATCCTTATTCTGTGAACATTATCCATTCATTATGAATAAATAAAATATTTTATTTATTTATCTAATTTCCACTTGCACATTCCTCAAATAATTAATTAATCTAATTAATTATTATCCTTTCATGCAAATCTAAATTTATCTTCTAACTAACACTTTCTTCCACTTTATTTTTCATGCAATCAATTAACTCTAAATTTAGTTCACTTAGCTTTCATGCAAAGAGTTAACTAATTAGTCTATTCTTATCAATTAATCTTCACCATTGATAATATTTTATCATCTCTTAATCCTCACCGTTCATCAAATATGAATTATTGCTTTATTATGTGATTCCTATTGTCATCTTGTGCTTCATTGTTAGATCAGAGTCTCTTATGGCTTGGCTTTGGATTTCAGATATTATTGCTTTATTATGTGATTTTCATTGTCATCTTGTGCTTCATTGTTAGATTAAGGTCTCCTATGACTTGAATTAGATAGTTTTGTGGTTACTATCGATGATTCATGCCTTCCTCTTGATTTTCCTTATTGATAATTATTAATTTTTATTTATTTTGATAAATTGTTTTATGAAGAAATGCCAAAAAAATATTTGTTATAAAAATATTAGAATATATTTTTTTAAATATTATTTTTATGAAATTTAAAATCAATTTAAATAATAAAAAGATGAAAAAATTCATAAAAGAAATATACTATAGTGAGAGGTTATAATTTAGTAGATGCGCAAAATCTAATTTCACATTCTTTAAATTTTAATAAGTCAATTTAATGTTTTTTAGCACATTTTTTAGGTAATTTAAGAGTAAATTTATTTTTCGTGGTTTTGGACATACATACCACTAGAATTAAAACATGTACATCAAGTACAATTATTGAACATTTTATGTATCACCACATTATTAGTTGTTTCTTTGATGTAACTTGTGAAAATTGGTATTCTTTTCCTCTTTTAAGTACAAACATAATAGATACTAGGTAGTACTAAACTTTATAAATAATGATAAAAACACTAAAAAACAAAGTTTAGAAACAATACAATAACAACTATGGACACCTAAATCGTATTGGATCCTTTCTCTTAAGATACAAGCATAACAAGTACACATACTTAATGACAAAAGTACATAAACAAATTCTTACTAACAACACCACAACAACTACTCTCACACGTAATTTGCTAGTAAAACCTCTCCCTTACTAATTATCTAAATTACACATCCTATAAAATATGTATCACCACATAATTAGTTGTTTCTTTGATGTAACTTGTGAAAATTGGTATTCTTTTTCTTTTTAAGTACAAACATAATAGGTACTAAGTAGTACTAAACTTTATAAGTAATGATAAAAACACAAAAAAACTAAGTTTAGAAACAATACAATAACAACTATTGATATCTAAATCATATTGAGTCCTCTCTCTTAAGATTAAAGCATAACAAGTACACATACTTAATGACAAAAGTACATAAACAAATTCTTGCTAACAACACCATAACAATTATGACACGTAAATCGCTAGTAAAACCTCTCTCTTACTAATTATCTAAATTACACATAATGACAAAAGAACATAAACAACTTCTCGACTAACAATACTATAACAACTAGTGACACTAAATCGCTAATGAAACCTCTCCCTCTGTAAAATAAAATGAAAAATTGAATTGACATATATGAATTTAAGTCCCCATCTTGGGAATCATTTGCTTCTTCCCTAATCTTGTGCTGAATTTCTTTTTTAAGCAAACCAACATTACCAAACGTCAAACAATAATCCAAAAAGAGATAAGGCAAAACAAAACAAGGCAAGCCAAAAATATGTACAAAATGTGGGGAATACCTATATTACTAGTCTACTCTCACCTAAACTACACATGCATGTGGTTCTATGTCCATCGCCATTTTATTTATTTATTTATTTATTCATTACTCGTACACGCAACGTATTCTTCCATTCAAACCCTCTGTAACTCGGGCATTTTTCTCTTCCCTTCTGCTCCAAGGTTTCGCTGACACGTTTGTAATCTTCTTTCAGCAAGCTATCAGAAGAAGAAAGAACAAATGCCTTTGTTTATACGGGTAATGGGTAAGCCGAGTTTGGCATGCAGTGATCGCGTCAAGGTAAGAGATTTCGATTCCCTTTTACCTTATGATTTGCCTCGTAAAATCCGGCAGCAAAGGGGAAATTAAGGCAATGGATTTTGTTTTTAATTTTTTTTCGATTTGGCAAGGAGTTCGATTAATTGAACAGAATTTTTAAGGTTTATATTGGCTTGAGTTTGCTGGAATCGAATCCTGACCTCCGGCAAAACGTTGGATTTTAAAATCCAATTGTGTTTTTTTGCCCTTGGGGAAGGAAATTGCTCTGGCATGAAGTTAATGCGCTCTGAAATTATTTTGTGCATGGAGATTTTGTTTGGAGTATTGGAATTTTAAGAGAGTTTTGAATCGCCAAGGATTATGCTATTTGTCTGTGAGAACCAAGAGTTGGGGTTTCAACAAATTATTTTTTGTAAAATTTGACGCCCTTGTCTTCTCCAGGACTTATGCACCTGGGAGTGCTTGAATTTTTTACCAATACAGTCGCTGGAATTTTTTACCAGTACAGTAACTGGATTTTTTTTTGAGGGGGGAATATAAAGGTTTAGGACTGTTTAATTGTACAGAGAAGGTCTTGTCTACTGTTTAGTTGTACAGGAAAGGTTTTGTCTACTTTTTTCTTGGGACGGTGCCCCCTTACATGGGCTGCATCATGATTGCATCCTTGGTGTTGGATGAGAAGCGAAGCAAATCAGAGGGTTTTGTAGCTATATTGTGCATTCAATCTTTTACGTGCATGCTTGAGCAACACTTTGTAGATACCCTGTGGAAAATCTTAGCGATGCGCCTGCCTATTGAGCGATTACAGTTGGTGCGTGAAGTGAGTGGCTAAAATTTACATGCGAGGATGGTGTGTGAATGATGATGTATGTTGATGCCTTGTAAAGTGTAATACAACACGGACTCTAGACCATTGTCATTGCCAGCTTAGGATCGCTTCTGCTGTAGTGGCTTCGCCTACCTGATCTAAAACTGTGGATAATTTGATCTGAGCTGAAACTGTGCATGATTTGATCTGAACAGAAACTGTACATGATTTGTGGTTGACGCCACGTAGGCAATGGCGTTGTTTGGCAATCTCCAACCTGAAGTGTCCAAAATTGAGCAGATACTATCTGAGTTTTTTGCTAAGAGCCTGCACATTATAGTGGAGTCAAGGATTCCATCGGCATGTTCTACTGGGGAATATTCTGGGGCATCATCCTTTTCTTCATCTTCGTCTTCCTGTCCCAAGGACAAATGGTTCAATTTAGCTCTTGGAGAACGCCCTGTTGTTCTCGAGAAGATGGAGCTAGGGAGGCTAAGCTTGCTGGAGCCTATGATAGTTGATGTGATTCTTGTACGGAACTCCGACTACAGAATTGACGTTCCTTTGGTCGTTACTTCAGGGAAACAAGGTTCTACCAGAGATGCATCAGAAGTTTTTGGTGGTCAAATAATACTGGAACGATGGACTGTGAAATATGAGAATAGAAAGTCCAGTACAAGAGATATTCATTCCGGTCGGATACCTTCTGGGAGTGGAACACCAAGATGGGAAGATGGAAAGAAGGTTGGCGGCAAGATTGGTCCTGGCAAAGGAAGAGGTTTGTCAGGCACAGGAGACATTCACCAAGGGGCTGGGCTTTCACAATCTTCATCTCCTGCTGCGGAAGTGCCTGTTGCCTATAAGAAAACATATAAGAGAACTTTAATTTTGCTACGTTCTCTTTATTGCACCGCCAGGCTTTTGCCAGCATATCGGCTTTTCCGTCTTGCAAATTCTTCTTGCCATGATTGCAACTTTAGTCTTTTTCACAGGGTTTCATCTTCGCTCGAGCCTCTATCTCATGCTGATGAGGCTGAAATGCATTCATATAACTTTACACCAGTTGAGACTCCATGTGGCAGAATCTGTTTGTCGGTGTCATATCGCTCAACAACAGCAGTTACTGCACTAGAAGATGCTGCTCCTCTTTTACCTGAAATAATCACAGATTATGTGGGAAGCCCTGCTGCAGAACTGCCAAAGAGGTTTACCAGTGATTTGACTTTCGCTCCAGGGAAGAAGAAAGTGCACATGACTACCCCCCCTTTGTCAGTGCCAGAATCCTCTGCTTGTACCGGATTTGTAAGACGCCACAGTTGGAGTGGCAATATCCATAGAATGCTACCTTCATCCCAATTATCCTTTTCCCCCTCACATCGCCTCAGCTTATCTCCTTCTCCCTCTCCATCCTATTCAGACATTCATGGTTCTCCTAATGTCCCCAATTCTTGTCCTGTTGCTCCACATCAGTATCTTAGAGTGGATCATTCCCCCTCACCCAGGAGTTCACCTCAGCATCCTTTATCATCCCGGACCTTTTCCTCTCAAGGCCCTTCTGATCAACGGACTGCTAGTTTTGATGAATATTGGCTATCGCCTCCATTTTCACCATCACCTTCACCCTCACCACCGGCACATTTTGCAGAGGGTAATCTTTCAGACCCAATTCGATATTCTGGAAGTGCTCCTGTAAGCATCCCTGTGAATTCTGCTGGTAGGACTCCAAGGTCTTGGGCAACTGACTGCTACTATCAAAACAAGACCTTACTGCCTCCTCCATCCCCTAAAAGTCAAAAGTCTGATGCTTTACGCAAGACGGCCTCAGCTAATTCCAGGATTAGTTCTGCTCAATCCCCAGTCTATGATAGATATCCAACTGAGTGGCAGTGTTCTAACAAACCCACTTTATCAAGACCTATGGAATCACAAACTGGGAGAACGGCTTTGCTTGCATATGGAGGCCAAAAGGTAACGTGGATGGGAACATAAATGAAGCTCAAAAGAGAAGTATTTTGTCTCAATCTAATTTGTTTGGGCAAAGCTTTGTCTGTTTCTCATCTCAAATTCCTTATTCCTTTCCATTTAGTAATGCTCATTGATTATAATGTAGATTTTACTTCATTCAGGTGTATAAAGATGGAAAGGATGGCAATGCAGAGGTGACAGCAGTCAAATTCTCATCCAGTGGCTCACCAAAGATTCCATTTTCTAGAAGTTTGAGCAAAGCTTCCTATCAGGATGAAATTGAAGATGAAGAGTTTTCATGCCCCTTTGCAGTAGATGATGATGAGGTTGCTGATTGTAGAAGCAGGTATTATCTGAATTTCATATCTACATGGTCCCCGATTGTGGTATTTTATATTTGCAAAATCAGTCATTTAAACAATAAAAGCTTTTGGCCTTATAATTATTAATTTTCGATTCTTCTAAAGGTTTCATTTGCATAATTTTAGAGTTTTAATATAAATTATTACAATGTTTCCACTTTCCTGGTACAAGATTAATATTTCATTATTCTGTGATTCCATATTATTCTACCGAACAAACTTTCATAAACTTGATTGAGATAGATTGTAATTTACAGTAATTTGTAGGTGATTGCAAATGGCTATCTATAGCCATTGTTTCTAAACATTGAGGGTCCTGTATTGTAAGCACAGGAGTATGTAATGGTATCTTAGACATTTATGATTTTATCATATGAAGCTGAAATATAAGTAAGGATACCAGAAACGTGTGTCTTGTTATCAGAACATTTTTAAGCATGATTACCATGAAATTCCAGTATATGAATGAAGACCATGTTCCTGTCCCTGCACTTGCAATATTTTGTGATTATATTTATATATAATAATAATATAGCTGTATCCTTACTCATTTAATCACATATCTTAATCTTAATGATATCCTAATACACGTGGTTAGAGCTCTCAAGGACTCAAGCTCCTAGGAGCACCTGCAAAACCAAAATATCCTTCCACAAGAGAGAAAAGCAAGAGCATAAATTTGCCAATAATGGATGCAAATATATTAGATCAAATGTAATCAATGAACATGTCAAAATGTACACATAGGATGATGACAAATGCCTTAATCCGATGTCATGTGACAACTAAAGGATAAGATCACATGTTTACAAGAAATTTTTAGAAAGATTTTAACTCACTAAGTAAACATGTGAACATGTGTGAAACGAACCTAACTAATAACTAGTTAGATAATGCACCTTGTTCATGCTACAAAGGGGAAACTGGATAGGAAAATCCCTTGTTCACACCAACACAGGTACATGTTTTCCCACATCTCCAGGTTAACTATGTTTCTGTTTCTAAAGTTTTATAAACTGTGTTTCTCTGTCATTTGTAAGAAGCAAGCTAAAACAGTGCCTCTGGCACACTAACCTGTTTTGTTAAATAAATGTACCGAGGTCTAGCCATGATCACTGTATAAAGAACTTATGATTACTTACAACTGTATTCATAATATCAAACAACTGAACTACTGATGTAGATCACTTTATATTAACTTCACATCTAGAATTTTTATCTTTCACATAAAATCTAGCAGTAATTCTTGTTTGTTAGATATCTGAATTTCTGTTCCTCATTCAAACAAGTGGAAGATTTTTATGTGAGCTTTTATGCTCTATGAAAGGTGAGCAGAAAATTGTCTGGTAAGCAAAGAAGGAAATACAATAATTTTTAATCGAAGGAATTCACATGTTCAATCCATGCATGGTGCCTATTAAACTTTGAAAACATAAATCTGAAAGTAGGTCTGTATCAATCTTTCTATGAGCACCGAAAAGCTGGATGACTATTAGGCTATTATCAAGAAACCCTGACCGCATTCTTGGTTACCTAGCAAGACTGCAAAATTATATGATACAAAATCTTCTATTAACAGAGATATTGGACATGAGTCATAGCTAACAGCTGTACAGAACGTAGATGATAGACTGGTCCTTCAGGGTGACAAATTCTTGGAAAATTGGGCAAGGATCTATTGATAGAATGAATGTTATGTGCATTAACCCACCCAACTGTTCATTGAAACAACACCCAAGTGCCTCACATATGATATTAACCATTCTCTCTAGCTTGGCAAGTGCTTCCTCAGTGGTTTGGTTGCTGGCTGGTAGGAGCTCTTTCTCCTGGTTCAGTGACTTACGTGCCCATTGCCTTCAATAATTCCTCCTTTGTCGTTCTATAGTTTATTGAGTGAAGTTGTGCCCATCATGATCATCATATTTCTTGTTCCAAGCATCAACTCTGTCATCTCTGTTAGAACATAATATTATAGCATTTATATATTGTTCTAATATAAGGTTATAAAACCTCATGCATATTATATGCGTTATACTATTAAGTAATTAATAACCTAATAAACTATTAGATTTTTAATTATTTATAAATGGCAGTTTTAAATTGGTGCGAGTAATACCTCTTTAGGTATTTTGCTACCCCTTCTCCTATATTTAAGGATCTTCTCTCTTATTGAGACCTATGAGAATTTGGAGATTAATAGTGAATTCTATCACTGTGCACCAATGTTGCAGGGAGACACGTCTCTGACCCCCTGGGACATGTTTCCCTTACCGGAAATGCGTGCAGAGATGTCCCTGCTTATAGGAAACATTTTCTTAAGTTTCCAATTAAAAAACAACAATTTAAAAAACCCTACGTCATGTGGTACAGGTGGTATATGGGTGATATAATAACTAAAACCTGCGGTTTGAATGATTCATAGGTGGTTTTTGGCTTTAGAGTGGTTTTAATGATTTAAAGTTTAAACCCATGTTTTGACTGGGTTTAGAGTGGTTTTGGTGAGAAAAATCCCATGGTTTCAAGGAGCGGTGGTTTTGGTTCAGAGCTTCACCACTTCACAAGCTATGTATCGTGAATAGTAATAAAACAAGAGGGCTTATTCTAACTCTCTGTAAATCCCTAAATATGGCATATATTTTAATAAAAAAAGAGGACTTAAACCATTGTGTTTGCAATTCCTATAGCAAAAATTGTTTTGTTGGATAGCAACCACACAACTTTTTTCTCTTTTCTTCTTTTGTGTGATACAAATAAACCTTGTTACGGTTGTATTCACTTTTATGGAATTTTACCATATTTGTGGAAAACAGAAAAGATGAATGTTGAGTTCAACTGACTTTGTTGAAAAGCGTGTCAATGCAAGTTGTCCAAACGAATGCTAACAAACATATAAGTGTGCGAGTTATACAAAATATGAATTATATGCTCTTTTTTAATTTGACAAAGGTCTTTTTTAATAGTTCTCTTTACCTAAACAAAATTAGGTATAGAGTCTAAGAATATTATAATAGCTTTTGGAGAAAGCTTTTTAAGTGTAAACTTATATAGCCCAGGCGCACAATTGCTTCTATGACAACATATGCCACCATATTCTTATTTGTTGAGGGTGGGAATGATATGAAAGTTTTAGTGTGTTAAAAATCTTAAAATAATAACATTAGTATAGATACTTTAAATTGCATGTCAATTTCTATTGAAGTTTTGGTTCATTATTAAGGAATGGTGTAATCTAACTATATATTGATGATTTGTATAATAATATGTAATTCTTTAATCCATCGTCATGTTATTTGTATTTATTTTCAAGGATTAGGGCAATTTTTAATGGCCATGCCCATAGTTTTTGGGGAAGTTGAGTACTCTTGTTTGGAAAATTCAATGTCATGACATTTTCAATTTTAATGTTAGCAAATTAATAAATTATATTAAAAGAATTGCGTCTCCAAGCACCCCTGTCTCTTACTTTTCAAAAACAGGTGTATTAGTACCAGTACCAGTCTCCCATACTAGTACCAATACCAGTCTCCCATACTAGTACCAATACCAGTTGCCTAGCAACCATGCTATGCACAAGAGGTATTATTGGCCATGTGGAAGTAATGAGAGGTGTTTCCCTAGGTTTGGTCTATGTTTTATATTCTTAATAGACCATTTTGTAAGTATTCTATATTGGAATGATGCTTTATGGGGTTTTTTCAGCTAGAAGGATTTTTTCCATGTATATCTTGTAATTTTTATTTTATTTATCATAGAATTATTTGTAACAATTAGAAACCGATAATCCTAATTTCTAACATGTTATCAAAGTAGGTTAAGCTATACTAATCATTCTTTATAGGTACACATTGTTGATGAGATTCTTTAGTTGTTTATTACCTAAGATTCTCATCCATACATTTAAATTAGTATTATCTAAAGTAATGTTTTTAGTTGATTGGATTGATAGGAGTAACATAAGGGAAATAAGTATTATCCATAATACCATAATTTTAATTGTTGCCTGTGAATTGGGTTTTAGGTACCGACAAGTGGTAATATTGTTGGTTAAGTCAATTATGAGGGAAAAAAAGTACATGTTAAATTAAGTAGTTAAAAAGTTTTATGACAAACAAACTTCCAATGATATTAGATTTTCAATAATGGATTAAAATTTAAAATATAACTAAAAGTATTCACATGTCAAAACATAAAGCATTTGTGGTTTGGGATGAAAAATCCTATAAAAGAATACAATCTTTGTTGACCCAAATAAAATTATTTATTTTTACAAAATAGAATACCTGCACAATGTATCGCATATCAATGATACATCTTTCTAGATGTTTCGTGTCCTAGTACAAAAAAAATCATAAGGTATATAAGAATCTAAAGGAAGAGGCATGATGATTGGTACATTCACCCCCTTTAAAGCTCTTTGGCTTCTATATGATTGAAATATACAAATTAACTTTCATAATAGAAAATCTTCAAATGTTTTAGGAGTTTGCAAAGAATGGTTGTTTGAAATAAAATTGTGTTTACCGATGATTATTATAGAAAAACATAATGACAGGATAAAATCATTGAAAGAAATTGTTCATTACATAGAAAAAAAGAATGCCCCAGGATTAATAACCCGCATTCATTAAAGTAGAGGATTACACCACCCACCTGCATTGTTGGGTGGGCAGAAGTCTGTAGCCATCAACACTATTGTATTGGGAAGGCACCATTGTAGATTGTCATTGTTGTTGCATTTTGTTGCATAGCAGGTTCCACAGCCGAGGTCTTTGTTCAACAGAGTCGTGCTCAGAGTTGCTGTGTTCGCTCAGACTAAATTGCTTGTACGTTGACCATGCTGGTTATTTATATGGGGGCATGAAACATGTCTAGAAAGAATCAGATCTGTGATTGGAGAATACATCACAACATTAGAATTCACTAATGACTTGGGCTCTTATATGATATTCAAATATGAGAGAGCATAGACTTAGACAAGCCACTTCTAATATAATCATATTTATCATGGGAGGAATTGATTGGGCGAAGCCTATTGTCTATGAGATTGAGAACATCTCATTCAGATGCGAAGTCTGCCATGAGCACTACCATCTGGCAAGACTCACTCCCAATTTAAGAACTTGGCAAGTTGATTACAGCACGCTCCAACAATTTAAGCTTTTTTTCAATCCATAACAGAACATATTATGGTCTTGTTTGCAGTTGGAGCCATTTTCAACTCAAAAAGTCAATGTGTTGATCATATTTCTTTTTTAACTCTTTCAATTATATAAGTTGTCATAATCGCACGCCTTCTTGCCATAATACAATACATATAAGCCTCGTTACCCAAAGGTAAATTTAAAGATGAGTGTGAAGAGACTTAAGACTATAAATCAAATTCATCGTTCAAATGCTTAGCTAGGTATCTTCATTTTTTAGCGTTCACCATTGTGTAATTTCTGGGAAACCTATCATTTTATTATTATACATCTTGGTCAAATGATGCAGTTTCTAGATCAGTCAATTACATTTGAAAGCTGATTCAAATGTTTTTGGTATGGTAGAAGAAATTTCATACCATCCTCAAATATCAGTCAATGGACAACCATTACACTATTTTGTTGACGACAGTAGGTAGAAGAAATTGATTTCTCTGGAAGCAGTTTGAAGGCTGAGTCTACCAATTATGGCTCACCCTTAACCATACACCTTGTATGGTTTAGCTTGGAGAAGCACTGTCATCTGTTGTATAAAATCAAATTCTCTTGAAATGCGGACCTTTATTATGTAGTGCCATTTGAGGTATGTGATGTTTTACTTGGTTAACCACACTTTTTCAATCATGTTGCAGTCTATGAAGCAAATCCTAGAAATGTCATCATGGATTTTGGTAAGGATAGATATTGCATATGGGAAGTAGTTCCTAGAATCCTAAGCTTTATTTTGTCAGTGTGAAGTAGTGTAAGAAGCTGAACAGTTCTGGTAAGAAATGTGTTCTCTTAATGGTGAGAAATGAATGCAAAAAATACATCCTTGTGGTACAAGCCAATGCCACAGCCCCCGTAGCAGAACAACAGGATTTGAATAGAATGTTGGAGGACTAAATTTTTATTTTTTAATCACCTATTGGAGTGCCTAACCAGTGCATGGTGAATTGTACTATTGATCTGATTCTAGGATGAACTCTTCAGAATGAAAATCAAGTGGCAGTTCCATGAACTTGTGTAAAAAAGACACTTCAGCAATTCACCTTGCAACAATTGTGTTCATGCCAAAGAAGGATGTCACATGCTGGCTGTGCATCTACTTCAAAGCTCTCAACAAGATCATTGGGAAGGACCTTTAGGCTTTATACTCTTCTCATGATTGAGGATCCACTGGTGCAGCTTCATGGGGACCAAATACCTTATTAATATTGATCTTAAGTTAGATTACAAACAAATTCCTGTTGAATCCATTTCACGGAAGTTTTAATGGTTTATTATGCCATTTATCTTGACCAATGTACCTGTGATGTCTATGCAAATGATGAATGACATTCTTTAGCCATTTACAGCTCCATTATTTGTTGTCTATCTTGATAACATTTTCATTTTCAACAAAACATGGGAGGAACACATACACCATATTCAACAAGCCCTCAACACTTAGCAGCAGCATACGTTACATGCTAACATGGAAAAATGTTACTTTGCCATGTAGAAATATGGTATCATGGATATATCATTGGCTCACCTGGATTATATATGGATCTGATCTAGATCTGTTTTTTCAGGAATTGTCTACATCAAAGACCCTCAGTAGTTTGTAGTTTTTGGGTTTGGCAAATTTCTGTAGGGAGTTTGTTCTTTATTTTTTGTACATCACCTGGTAATTGAATCAATTTACTGATGGCGGTTGCAAGGTAACTTTAATCTGGTTAACCAAACAGCAAAAAGGATTAGAGGTATTAATATGCAATCTCTGCTTGCATCACTTAATCTTCAACAACCATTTGAGATTGCAACAAGTGCATTTGAGTATGCAATTTGAGCAGTCCTCTCAAAATTAAAAAGTTTGGTCACCTAGTAGCTTACTGTACTAAAACATTCTTGCTTTTGCGAGAAAATATCCCACATATGGATGTGAGCATTATGATATTGCCCAAGCTTGTAAGCATTGGGAATGATATATATTGATAAAAGAAACCATCACCTATACATAGCACAAATCATTGCAGTTCATTAAGACAGAACAAATTACAGCATAAGTGACATGGAAATTGTTCATATCTTCAGTTTTCCACTTGAATGTCAAGCACAAGAAGGGAAGTGCTAATCTAGCAATGGATTGTTTGAGCTGATCTCTAATCCAAGCTCTTCTTTTTGTGCTCGACAAATGGCCATAATTATACAAATCTGTTTCAGGCTATGCAGATATCTATCAAGCATTGCCTAGTGATAAGACCATTTTGGCTTATTATGTGCAGGATGAACTGTATTGTTTGGGACACTTGTCTGCATTGTGCAAGGCAAAGAACTAGAGGTTGATAGCGGAGGTCCATTTCATCAAGGTTGCAGGTGATTTTTGAGTTGAATGGATTCCTACAGTTTTGAAGATATCTTAGATCTGATGTTGAAAATTACATCAAATCTTATACTGTCTGTGCAATAGCCAACTGACTAACAAGAAATAAGGAATATATACTCCATTGCCAGTACTGGACATACCTCAAAAATCAATTTCCATGAATTTCCTTTCTTGTTACCTACCGGCAAGCATTGTATGGTTGTGTCTAAAAACTAATAAAGTTGTTGATAGATTCTCAAAGATGGCAATTCATATTCCTTGTAAAAAGTCAATTTCAGTGCTACAAAGTACAAAGTACAAACAATTCAATCAAAAATAAGAATGAATGGGCTCACTCTGAATTACCACCCACCATCATATTTTATATTGGCACAAGATTCTTGAGCCATTTTGGAAAGCACTTTGGTCAATGATGAACAAAGCGGACAAAATATACCATGTTTCATACTCAAACTAGTGGACAGATGAAAGTGGTAAATAGATTGATTGTGCATCTTCTTGGAATGCATAATTACATGAAGCATCACACATGAGATGAAAACTGTCTTTCATTCAGCATAGCAACAACAGAGCTCTGGACAAGTCTATTTGACCTTGCCTGTGTTTGGTTTGTTTGGGTTTCCAACCATGGGCAGCCATTGGTGTAGCTTATACTATACTGCCATCTATAACAACTCCATCTTTGAAGGAAGTTGATAAACTTGTCAAATTCATTAAGCACATTCAACACATCTGAAAGCATGTGCAAACCATTCAGGAGAAATCTAATGCCAAATGCGAGCAGTGTTGTAATCAACATTGAGCTCCACACACCTTTGAGGTAAGTGCCACACAGTAAAGCTTTATTTGCAGAAGGAAATAGTCATATAACCTTATTGCAAACCTAATCTTATTCAGTGTGTCCTATGTGTGCTATCAGTAAGAAAGTTGAAGATAAGTTTTTGAGACTAATCTTCCAACTAATATTGGTTTGCATCCGGTTTCCAATTTATATTTCTTGCACTGTTACTTTTTAGCTTTGTTGGACACAACGAATTTTACAAAAACAACTTCACGTTGCCCATGTTTGGTTTGTTTGGGTTTCCAGCCATGGGCACCCATTGGTGTAGCTTATACTATACTGCCATTTACGACAACTCCATCTCCAAAGGAAGTTGATAAACTTGTCAAATTCATCGAGCTGTTCAACACATTGGCAGCAGGTGCAAACCATTCAGGAGAAATCTAATGTCAAATGCAAAGCAGTATTGTGATCAACATTGAGCACCACACACCACACACCTTTGAGGTGAGTGCCACACAGTAGAGCTTCATTTGCAGAAGGAAATAGTCATGCAACCTTATTGCAAACCTAATCTTATTTAGTGTGGCCTATTTGCAATTAGTAAGAGTTGAAGATATGTTCTTGAGATTAATCTTCCAGCTAATATTGGTTTGCATCCAGTTTCCAATTTAGATCTCTTGTGCCATTACTTTCTTGCTTTGTTGGATGCTACAAATTTTACAAAAACAACTTCAGCTTGGACAGATGAATCTTGATTGCAGCATTTTAACCAAAACCAATGTAGTAGTTGTTGCTAGAGTCAAATGCACTAGATTTCAAGAGATACCTCTATCAGATCGTTAAAGTAGGTGCCTTCTCAGGAATAGGTTCACAGAACCTCAAGTTGCTAACAACTTTCTACATCTTTTTCCACAACTTGCTGTGATGGGTACCATTGTTACTCAAAGAGGTACTTTCCTGGATCATGCGGACATATTAGCTTTATGTTATCTTCACTACTAGATTCAGGTACTTTACTAGAAAATGTGGATAATTTCAAAGCTCTAATCACTATTTGTAATGCTACTTAGATCTGATAGTTCAGCCTTTTGCACAATTTCTCAACAATGTTTCCAATAAATTACAAAGCAGAGGATACAAATCTGACATAAGATGTGAGTGTGCATTTCTTGTAACTACCACAATAATCCTTCGTCTTGTATTCTTTTATCTTAATCTAATTTGACCATATTTATAAGTTAGTGAATTAGTGAGAAGATAGCATAAATTGAAATCTTGTGGCATACATTCAAGCTATGTCATGCCCCCACAAATTGCAATGCTCAATCTTGGCCGACCAGCATAAGGAAGTTCAAATAAGTTAATGAAAGAATAAATTTAATTCTATAAACACAGGCCAACCATAATTGTTAGATGTTTCATATTAAAGATGAGTTAAACTATGGAGGCAATGATTACTTATAGAGGAGAATAAAGTATATTATGAAGAGCTCACCCAAGAGAAGAAAGGCTACTGATAAGTTATTATGAAAGATAATGTAAAGAACAATGATCCCATAAGACAACGATACATAATAATGTGATCACATAAAGAACAGCGATAAAACAATTAGCAGTTTGTGTAGGTAATAATCTAAAGAGGCGATTTGTTTAGACATCTAATTACCTAAAGCAAAAGACAAAACACACAACAAATGATTATTTAATGAGGTGCGACTTGATGTTAACATTGCATAAGTTAAATGGGTGCGACTCAAACATTGCCTGTAGTGGTCGCCTCATTTGGAGAAGACACATATCCTTGGAATGGTATGTCTTTTAAACAAACAAACTCCTTGGTAGAGCTATAAAAAAAGAGACTTATGATGTGTATTGATGGACAGCAAAAAGAAGAAAAAAAACAATTGGCAGTTAGAAAGGCAACATAATGGAATATAAACAGATCTATGGAGGACAGAGATCAGAAAACATCAAAACAATAATCATCTGCACTCAGAATAAGCAAGGAATCATGAGGGAAAAATAAATAAGAAACCTGGAATAGATTTCTGAGTATAGCAGCAGATATAATTAGAAGATGGAAAGTCATTACATATATATATAAATAAGTTTATTTAACATGATTTGGATATATATATAAAATTTACGATTATGCAATGCAGCAATAATGATGCTTGCAGCAATTATTGAGCCTTGTAAGTTGTTATGTCTCTTTAATAGGAATATGAATAATAAATTCTTATGCGTTTGATTTACACTAACAATATCTTCTGAATATTAAGAACAGATCGATTGGAGAAAAGATTGACTAGTTTGGGGATAAATATCCACTGAACATTAGATCAGCGATCATCTGTAGAAAATAGGTTGAATAAAGGAAATAGTGACCTGCACCCTCGAAATCAGAAATAATTAATTAACTGGCTTATGTGCAGCAGTCTAGTCTCTTGAATTGGTGGTATGAAATCTGATTTACAATAATGTAGTTGCAGTATAATTTAATGTAAATAGATATTCAAGGTACTAATGATATATTGCTCTATGGCTGCTTTCTTATACCAGTAAATATTGGATTAATATTCTTGAATGTTTTAGCCATGGTAGAGGGGGTTGAGATTACAAGAGGGGTACGGTGATGGGGCACTCTCCTAGGTATGCCTCCTTGAGATGGGGGACCAAGTAGTCCCAAGGTGGGGGCCATGTATTTCCAAGGAGGCCAAGGGGGAACCAAGTGTACTGCGCTTTGGGCTTAGGAGAGATGGGCTTCCAGGGCACCCTTTGTAATCTCACCCCTCCATCACGGTGAATCAGCACAAGAGGTCAAATCATAGAGAGAGGGCAATGGTTGGCAAGATGAGGGGATAACAGAAAGGGGACACCTCACTAGGTAGACCACCTCATATGGATGGCATGGGCCACATGAGGCCAAGAGGGATGGTATATCTGCTCTTGGACATAGGGTACAAGATCCGAGGCACCATATCAAGTCACGTTCTCCCATGCTCTCATATGGTTGAGCCCTCCAAGGATATTAAAATGCTGTGATTGAATTAATAATTTGGCCATGAATATACTAATATTTAATAATATGATAATCTGCTATTAGTATTATTGTGGTAAATGGTTACAATCTGCTAATCAGTGTGATTGTGGTAAATGGTTTCTAATCTGTGTGCAGGGCTTCAATCAGGTGAAAGTTATTCTCTAAACCATTTGTTTATTTAAAATAAGGAATTAGGTCAAATTTAGGGCATTCCCAATTAGGGGACATTACAAGCTATGGATCTTGTGCAAAACAATTCTATAACACCGTCTTGCATTTTACATTTCTAGCATGGTGCTCTCTTATTCTTGAATTTTCCTTGTTGAATAACATTTGCATTTGCTTCTGTTCATAACACATTTAGATCAATTTCAAGTGCATTGTCTCCTGTGCATACATGGTCCCCAGAACAGTAGTATGAAAATGATCTTTCTTCATATCGTGTCTCAAGGCATTTGAGTTTCTCATCTGAATCCTTCTCTGCATTTTGTAAGCCCCCTTGCATGAGGCCTGAGAACAGGAAGCTTGGTCTCAGAACTCACAACCATTTGTTGTACCTTCCTTCATGATCTGAACAGATGGAAGACAGATTTACACCAAAGATGTATCAGAAGATGACGCAATCTCTTTGATCAACTCCTACAGCGTGTTAAATATACTCAGATACTTTATAACCAAGTAACACGTCACAGTATGGGATCCTCTCAGGTTATGATCTATTTATAAACTTCCTCTTATCTCAGTTAATTCCTTGACCTTGAGTTTCTTTGTTCTCAGAAATATCTGATCATTAACTGAATGGAATTGATGCATATGTGGAATCATTTGTGTTCCAAAAGAGGTGCAAATGGGAGTTAACCCATATTTTTCAAAAGGCATATACCATGTTACCACTGTTTATGTGCCCTCCTGTCCACTACAACTCCACTATTCAGTCATACATCATCACCTGTTGCATGTCCATAGTACAGTTTCATATTTCACCAGTTAATATTACCCAACTAGAATATGTCATTATGTGTGTCTAACTGCATTTATTGCTCTGCGTCTTCTTAATCAACTTTTGATCTCTACCATTAACTTACCCATCATCACCTATTGCATGTACATAGCACAGTTCTATATTTTACAGTTGATCTTGCCTAATTATTAGCTGTCGTCGTGTGTGTCTAACTGCATTTATTGCTTTCTCCATGTCTCCTGTCTATTTCCTTCATCTGTTTACAATCAACTTTTGATCTCACTTTCATTCTTTGTTTTCTGTTCTATCCTCGTTCCTTCACAACATGGCTGTCACGTGCAAAACTTGCTTGATTTGTTTAGAGAAACTTGCATATGTTACTTGAATATTGAAATTTAAGATTAAGATCTGTTTAGAATGCTTCTATTCATCAACCATAAGAAATGTCTAAAGTTCTGGTTTTTTAAATTTGTTCGCTGTTTTCAATAACATTCCATTATAATTTCATTTGGGAAGTTATTGAGTTCTGTGATTTATCTTTTATTTTTTTTGTTACAAAAGTGGATATCCCTGGGTTTGTAGATTTGCTCTTCATCATATTATTGTTGGCATCCTTTCCTATCTCAAGTTGGAAGTTAATGCATTTTGTCATCTTTTGAAAAATTAATTCTGGAATCGAGATTGATTGTAATAACATAAATGAGATCAAAACAGTTGCACGGACAGACATTTAAATACTTCCCTGACAGAATAAATTCTGAGCTGCTCATTAACAACCAGATACATGTAGCCAATGTGCATTCTCTTGTTTCGGAGTCATAATGAGGTGGTTCATGTCTGTGATGAACTTGTTAACTAACTTGGTGCTTTATTATGAACTATGCATGTTAACTCAGATATAAACTGGATTTCATTTTCACCAGGTCCACTCCTGGTGGTGGAGGAACAAACACTATGTGAAACTCCCCATTGTCAGTACGGTTTTAGAATATATGCCTGGGTTAGAGATAAGGGGATGACTTTGAATATGCCATATGATTCATCCCAATGATACATCTACTTTTTGGAAATATACTTCTTTTTATATTTTGATTTTTGTTTCTTACAGTTTTATAAATTATTTCAGTTTTAAGGATGTCTTGAAAGAGCTATGCTACTTTTCTAAAACTATGTTTTGTTCGCATACAGGACTGATTCCCTTGATGGGAAGGGAAGCATTTCTGAATCTTCAGAAACTGCCGGTCAGGCTATAGCAATGAATAAGAGATCTCAGGGTGCTGCTGTAGGTGCTCTTGTACACATGCTGAAATCTGCTTCTCCTTTGTGCCCAGATTTTGGCAGTTTACCTAGTTTTCCATGTACCACAGCTCAGCTTCAGGGCACTACAAGTGAGCAGGGTGCAACTAGTCTCTCCATCAGTACTTCCAACTCTGGGAGAGATGTTTCACAGATGCTTGTTCGTAAAACAACTGCTGATGCATTAGAGGAGCTTAGGAGCTACAGAGAAATGAAAGATAATTTACTGAGCCAAAGTGGAACTCAATCAGTGGGAAGGTCATTTATATGAGAAAAATAGCATAGACTAAAGGTGTTTCTGAAATGTCCCAAGGCATCAACAATGTGAATGCCAAGCCTGCTTGTACATTGTGTACAGATAGTTTTAG
The DNA here is from genome assembly GCA_007115665.2 of Sequoiadendron giganteum. Classification (NCBI taxonomy): domain Eukaryota; kingdom Viridiplantae; phylum Streptophyta; class Pinopsida; order Cupressales; family Cupressaceae; genus Sequoiadendron; species Sequoiadendron giganteum. The sequence goes on along the minus strand of CM021107.1, from coordinate 187,039,170 downwards.
CTTCCTGATTCTTTCGTTGTGCATGATACAGCAAGATTTTCTTTTTGTTTGTTGCCTCAATTAGCCATTTTGTCCCTTTATGGAAAGCTGGATTTGGCAAGCCATGTTTTACAATTTATCACTGGGATAAGGTATTCATTATTGAGTTTGTTGACTGTAAAAACACTGCTAATCGCAAATTTTGTTCATGGGTTTTAATTTTAACTTAAAATAGAAAAGGCTCGTTGCAGTTCAAAACTGTATAATTCTAATAATACAATAATATTACAGAACCGAGGCTAGGAAATTAGAAGGTAAAGCTTATTCAGATCATTTTTGTGATCGGAGTTTGAATTTTATTGCTAGAGGGATGATGAGCTTCAACGTTTTGTTGAATGTATTCTTTCCTATTTTTAATTTTTTCCCTTGAAGATGGAAATGATCATGTTATAACATGAGTGCAGACGGGGGAAATCTATAGAGTGTTAGCCAAAATGAGGTTTCATCATGCACATTTCTAACTGCAGACATTCCTGATTACATTCCTTCTGCACGTTGCAGTTCCCTGCATTCCCTGGTTGATGTGGCCTTACTTTTGATTGTTCACTGTATCCATCCTTTTATTTTTGGGATCTTTATGTTAATTGTTTACCTTTGTCTGCCTGTAATAACCATGGAGTACAATGTGCATTGGCTGCCATCATCTGCCTATATTCAACCATGGTGCACAATGTCCATTGGCTGCGATTATCTGTTCATGACCAACCATGGTGCATGATGTTCATTGGCTTCCATTTTTTGTTCTGATCATATTCCTGCTTGTCACTCTCAACACCAGCATATCCTCCCCACTTTGTAAAGATACAACTTGTCATGCCCCCCACAATAGAGATCACAACCTCTGCCTCACAAATCCCAGCTTTAATAAATTAAACCAGGCGATAAAATAAATATATTAGCAAATGGCCGGCCAAGGCTTCAATAGCGATTCAATATTAGAAGCCGAGCAAGGTTTAAAGATCGTAGAAGGGATCGATGAATATTAATTAGAGGGGCATGACATGGTCGGCCACTCCAAAGTACACAAATAATAATTAAGTTTACAAATAGCGCTTCATTGAGGTGTGACTCTTTGCAAGGAAATGCTTTGATGAAGAGGTGTGACCCCTACGATAGGAAGATATAAAAGAGAAATCATTTTCATTTGAGGAAGGATCAATCAATGGAAAAATGAGCAAACAGAAAGGAAATTAACTAATCAGAACAGTAATAAGCAGAAATAAATATTTATAGCAGCAGTTGAATTAAAGATAAATCTCCATGATGGATATCTCCACCGAATGGAAAGTTTCCATAATTGCTGAATGTCCCAAGAACACATTATCAAATGATTATTAGAAGGAAAGCTACAAGATGAAAGGTACCAAGTTTTAGATGAACTCATCCTCTACAAAAATAGAACATATATCACCCTAGGATCTTCAAACCACTCCTTGGTATTGATAAGGTCCTCATACATCCATAACTTGTTCCACTTACCAGCAATGCCTTCTTTTATCCCTTAAAACAAAAAAATGCAATTCCTCTCATGGCTTCTTGGTCTGATACATGGAGATATCAGACCTTCAATCCAACCTAGCACGTGCCAACCATCTTCCCTACTCCTGCAACTTTAGGAAAACAAAATCTACCCTACTCCAAGCCATTCCATTGAGTTTGGGCCTTTTTCACCAGTGGAATGGAGATAAACATTTTTATTCACTCAAAGCCAATTTTACCTAGGGTTTCAAACATTTTTTAGTAAAATGGCTTTAACTCTCTTCAAACACAATGAAATCGGGTGTTACAAAAAGCATAATTTAGAAGATTTACCCCTCTACAAGTTCCAACAAGTTTCAAACCATGAGGAGGCTATACGAATCCATACTATTCACCAGATCAACTAGAAAACGTTACAAAATACAAAAACATAGAGATCTTTATCGATTCTTCTTCACCAGAACTTCATCTCACCCCTTGGGTCGATGATACAAATCCTTTTAAGGCATTTCCAACAGATTCCCAATAGTTACAAACTAATCTTTCACATTACAACGATTCATCTTCTACTTGACAACAAAAATGCAAAGTTACTTAGTGCAACTTGATAACATTGGCACTTATTTTGCATTTACATACTAATTCACCCCCTAATGACTCAAATTGACCCAAACACCTATGAAATGGTCTTATAAGACCTTATTACATGAAATTGACTCAAGCACAACAAAATTTCACTTTTTGACTCCTTGGGGCATGAAAGCCTGGGTGCCCCTGCACCATACTCCCGGGGAAGAAAGATTCAAGCTCCACTTGAATGGAGAGTAACAACATGAGAACTATGCTTGAAATAAGATAGGGCTTCTTTGTATAGAAAGGCTCAAAATTTAACTGCCCCCTTTTCTACTAGGCCTAAAAGAGCATCAAATGAACTTTTTTGGTCATAAATTTTGATGCAAAATTGATATTCAAAATTTAAGGCCAGTTTGAGATACCTTTCTCGCCCTTACAACACATATCTAAAAATGGGGTAGGGTTGCTTTGGAACATTGGAGTAAAAAATTGGCTGTCCTACTATAAACTAGGCCTAAAGGGCTAATTTAGGCTTGAAAAACACTAGGGCTTACACACAAAAAGACTTCCAAATATCTTCAAACCGATCCCTAGTCTTGATAAGGTCCTCATACATCCAAGAACTTATTCCATTTACCAACAATGCCTTCCTTTATCTCTTCAAACACAAAAATGCAATTCCTCTCATGGCTTCTTGGTCTGATATATGGAGATATCAGACCTTTAATCCAACCCAGCATGTGCCAACCATCTTCCTTGCTTCTAAAAATTTAGGAAAACAAAATCTACCATACTCCAAGCCATTCCACCAAGTTTGGGATTTTTTCACTAGTGGAATGGAGAGAAAAGCATTTTTATTTAGTCAGGCCAACCTTACCTAGGGTTTCAAACAGTTTTTAGTAAAATGGCTCTAACTTTCTTAAAAACAATGAAATCAGGTGCTACAAAAAGGAGAATTGAGAATATTCACTCCTCTACAATTTCCAACAAGTTTTAGACTATGAGGAGGCCGTATGAATCCACACTCTTCACTAGATCAACAATAAATGTTACAAAATGTAAAAAAACAAAGATCTTTATTGATTCTTTTTCGCCAAAACTTCATCTCACCCCTTAGGTCAATGATAGAAATCCTTTTAAGACATTTCCAATAGTTACAAACTAATCTTTCACATTACAATGGTTCATCTTCCACTTGACAACAAAAATGCAAAGTTGCTTTGTGCAACTTGACAACATTGACACTTATTTTGCATTTACATACTAATTCACCCCCTAATGACTCAAACCGACCTAAACACCTATAAAATAGTCTTATAAGACCTTATTACATGAAATTAACTCAAGTACAAAAAAATTTCACGTTTTGACCCCTTTTGGGGCATGAAAGCCAAGGTGCCCCTGCACCATATATATAGGGGGATAGGGAGGGAGGGATGGGGAGAGATAGAGAGGGGGGAGATAGAGAGAGAGAGGGAGGGAGGGAAAGGGAGAGAGATAAGTAGAGGGAGAGATAGAGAAGAGGGGGAGATAGTTAGGTTGAGGATGAAGAGAGAGAAGAGGAGGGAGAGAGATAGGTAAAAGAGCGAGAAAAAGAAGAGGGAGGAGAGAGCTAGAGAAATATGTAGAGAGGGAGAGAAAAGAAGATGGGGGAGAGGGAGAGATAGAGATATATAGAGGAGGAGGGAGAGGGAGATACGAAGAGACATAGATGGTGAGAGAGTGATACAAAGATATAGATATAAGGAGATATGAGAGAGGAGAGGGAGAGAGACAAATAGAGAGAATCAAAGATAAATAAATAGAGAGGGAGAGAGAAATAGGGGAGATAAAGAGAGGGAGAGATAAAGACATATGGGAAGACAAAAAGAGATAGTGATATATGGGAAGAGAAAGGGAGAACAAGGTAGAGATAGAGAGATAGGAGATAGGGAGGCAGCGAGGGAGGGAGAGATGGGGAGATAGAGAGGAGGGAGAGAATGGTCAATAAGGAGGGAGGGATAGAGAGAGAGAGAGGGAGAGATAGGGATAAAAATGTTGAGAAAATGTGTTTCAACCTTGCAATTATATATGATTTATTCATAGGATTTATGTTGGTATGTGGCGATTGATCATGCAAATACTGTACACTCGTAACAAGATGGGGGGTTCAAGGCAACAACTTGATTTTTTTTTTTGTTGACACATCAAGGTATTTTTTCACTGACATGTCAAGGATTTTTCCTGCTGACATGTCAAGGATTTTTCCTATTGACATGTGAAGGTTTTCTGTTAACACGGAAAATGAAAAAAAACTTTAAAAACCTTATTTCTAAAAGGTTTCAAAAAACTTGTTAGAAGAGGATGGGATGTATGTAGACGGTGGTGTATTCTAAGAGTCTGATAGCGGTTGGGTTGTCTCTTGATCTCTAGTGGTGATACTCCTATGAGAAGCTTGCTCTGCAAGTATATTGTAATCTTTTGATTTTTGAATAATATATTGTGCAGATTTTAGAGTGTGGGGTTTTCTTCTCGAAAGGGTTTTCCCACGTAAATCATTGTGTTGTAGTATGCATGATATTTGAGTTTATTTGTGTTTAAGTTTTTGTAATTGTTAAAGATATGTAAAAGTTTTGCATTATTCTCCTCTCAAGGTTAGTGTAGGAAGTTGTTTTGCTACCTTAGCTTCCTTACAAGAAAGAGGGAGAGATAGAGAGAGAGAGAGAGAGAGAGAGAGAGAGAGAGGGGGGGGATATAGAGAGGAGAGAAGGAGAGGGAGAGAAGGAGAGAGAGATGAGAGAGGGATAGATAGATATGGAAGAGATCTAAATATATAGAGAGGGAGAGGGAGAGAATGAGAGAGGGAGAGATACAAAGATATAGATAGAAATAAGAAGTGATATATAGAGAGATAAAGATAGTGGGAGAGTTAAGAGATAGAGAGGCAAAGAGATATAGACATAGAGGTCTAGGAAGAGAGAGGAGAGGGAGAGAGGGAGAGAGATGGATGGATAGAGAGAGGGAGACATGTCTATAGATAAAGGAGGGGAGGAAAATAAAGGTAGAGATAGAGTGAGAGGGGAAGAGGGAGACAAGTAGAGGGAGAGGGAGAGGGAGAGGGAGAGGGAGAGGGAGAGAGATATAGATGGTGAGATAGAGTGATAGAGAGATAGAGATATAAGGAGATTGAGAGAGAGGAGGAGAGGGACAAAGAGACAGATAAATATAGAGAATTAAAGATAAAAACATAGATATGGAGAGAGGGAGAGAATATGGAGAGATAGAGATATATGAGAAGAGAAAGAGAGAGATACAGATATATGGAGAGAAATTGAGAGAGAGGTAGAGATAGATAGATAGGGGGATAGGGAGGGAGAGATGGGGAGAGATAGAGAGGGGGGAGATAGAGATATATGAGAAGAGAAAGAGAGAAGATATATGGGGAGAAATTGAGAGAGAGGTAGAGAGAGATAGATAGGGGGATGGGGAGGGAGATATGGGGAGAGATAGATAGGGGAGAGAGAGAGAGGGGGAGGGAGAGAAAGGGAGAGAGATAGATAGAGGAGGGAGAGATAGAGAAGAGAGAAAAAAAGAGGGGGGAGAGAGGGAGAGAAATACATAGAGGTAGAGAAGAGGATGGGGAGAGGGGGGAGAGATAGCTCAAAGAGATAGTGAGGGAGAGATAGAGAGATAGGTAGAGAAGGGAGAGATATAGAAGAGGGGGAGAGAGGTATGTTGAGGAGGAAGAGAGATACGAGGGGGAGAGGGAAAGAGACAAGTAAGAGAGAAAGAAGAGGGGGGAGAGAGGGAAAGAGGGAGAGAGATATGTAGAGATGGAGAGACAACTCAAAGTGATAGAGAGACAACTCAAAGAGATAGAGAGGGAGAGATAGAGAAGACAAGATAGAAAGATATAAAGGAAGAGGGAGAGGGAGAGATAGAGAGATATAGATGGTGAGATAAAGCGATAGAGAGATAGATATATAAGGAGATATAGAGAGAGGAGGAGAGGGAGAGATAAAGAAAATTATAGTTAAATACATAAAAATGAAGAGAGGGAGATAGAAATAGGGGGAGATAAAGAGAGGGAGAGAGAAGTAGGGAGAGATATATGAAAAGATAAAGTGAGAGAGAGGTAGAGATAGAGAGATAGACAGGGGATAGGGAGGGATATATAATAATAATATAATTTATATATACTATTACATATAATAATAAATATAATTATATTAAATATACTTTAATTTGTATTGTATATAATATATAATATATAATATATAATATATATTAATTATATTTTTTAGTAATTATTAATTATAATCATTATATATATTTAATAGTTTTATTAAAAAATATAGTATAATAATAATAAGTATAAGTATTTTTTTATAATTTATTTTGTATTATATAGAATATAGAATATATATTAATTATGCTAATATATACTTAACAACGTAGGGTAGAGGATGTCGTAATTTTAAAATCTAAATGTGCTCATTATTAGAATCTTGATCGTAATTTTCATTTTAATTAAGAAATATAATATATAATAATAGTAAGTATAATTATTAAAAAAATAATTATTTATTATGCTAATATATACTTAACGAAAAATGTAATTATTAATTATGCTAGTATATACTTAACTAAGTAGGTACAGTCTTGAGACAATCAAACTAATCATAGGGTAAAGGATGCTGTAATGTTAAAACCTAAATGTGTTCACAATAGGTAGAGGAGAGATAGAGAAGAGGGGGAGAGAGGGAGAGAGATAGGTAGGAGAGGGAGAGAAATAAGAGGGGGGAGAGAGGAAGAGCGATACATAGAGAGGGAGAGAGAAAAAGATGGAGAGAGGGAGAGATAGATGAATATATATAGAGGGAGAGAGACTTAGAAAGGGGCTGATATAGAGAGATAGATGGGGATAGTGAAAGAGATAGAGAGATAGTGATAGAGTTAGAGAAAGATATGGATAGAAAGAGATAGAGAGAGGAGTAGAGGGAGATAAAGAGATAAATAGAGATAGAGATATAGAGTAGGAGAGGTGGAGGGAGTGATGGAGTGAATGAGAGTGATAAGGAGAGAGGGAGAGATAGCTCAATAGAAAAAGAGGGGAAGAGGGGGTGACATAGATAGTGGGAGATATAGAGAGATGTACTATTATATATAATAATTAATATAATATAATATAATTATATCATTTAATCTATATTATATAATATATATAGTATATTAATTACATTTTGTATTATATTTAGAACATTATTATTTTTGTATTATATAAAACATAATAATTAATAATTAATAATTATAATAATTAGTTTTGTTAAAGAATATAATATATAAAATAAATAGTATGATTATATCATATAAAATATACATTATATATTATATGTAGGGTAAAGGATGCCGTAATGTTAAAACCCAAATGTGCTCATTATTAGGATCTTGGCCGTAATTTTCATTTTAATAAACATACTCTAAAACCCTCATTGAAACCTTATTTTCTAGCTACAACTCACTAGACTGGAGAAGTGAAAGAGCAATACTAGCGAGGAAGATTTTGGAAGAGCGGAAAATAATAGTGATGGGGAAAGTAGCCAAAAACGGTGAAAAACAGTTGAAAAAATGGTAAAAAATGATGAACGGTTGAGATAGCGATGGTGAAAGTAGCAAAAAATGGCGAAAAATGATGAGCGACCGAGATAGTGGTAGGAAAGGCAACAAAAAATGGTGAAAAATGATGAACAACTGAGATTTGTTTGATGGTTGTCCAAGGGAGATTGCACTGTTGATTGCAGATTTTAGCTTGGTCTCTTTTAGATTGGATACGCCTTCGACATAAAGAAGAAATGTCAAGGGGCATAGTTAGGTGGAACCCAACACATTGGAAATTGACCATGCCTTCTAGAAATATATAGAGCTTTATTATAGACATGCTAAATGAACGGAAAATTGTAATCCCACGAGGATGAATGTGTATCATTATACGTGGAAAACAAATAAACAAGTTTGATTGACCACTTCTATTTTCCCTTTTGGAGGATAAAATATTGTATATTAGACTAATTATCTAACATATCCTAGAAGATACAACACAGATTGCCAAAAAGCATTGTGTTAGGGTTAGATGTAGTGGATGAAGGTAGGACAAAGTGAACTCAAAATATGATTAAATAAGAGATGGGCTAAGTCTAGGTGTTGATATTTTTTCTTGAATTCAATCAAGATGTCATTTAAAAAAAATATTATTGAGAACATAAACATAATGTAATTTTACTATTTTGCGATAAGTAGTTGAGACAGGAAATCCATAGGTACAATTTCCCAAGGTCTAGATGGAATTGGCAAAGGTGTATAGAACCCAAGCTTCTAATTTATCAACTTGGCTATGTAACTCAAAGCGTGACTTGATACAATATGACAAATTTTTGTGCATATGAGGCCAAAATGAATGTCATTAAGAGCATAGATAAGGTCTTGCTTACTTTGAAGTATCATGTTGCCTTGGAATAGTACAATTACTATATGAGTTGATGGTGCACATAAAGGTCTTATACTTGTAGAGGAGTTGACCGGATGTGTAGCACTGGACATGTTCACCTTGCACAAATGTAGTTTAAGATAGGGAAACATATGTATTTGTGAGTAGAAGGAGACCCAATTAGAGTTGTGACCTTGTGCACCAAGTTCCTAGATCAAAAATTGGATAGGAGGGTGGTTAAAGTAGTCTGTTGCATTTTATTTTCTTTCTTGTGATTGATCAGAAGAAAAAAATGCTTTAAGTATGTCATCCACTTCATGTGGCAAACACATTCTCTAGCTTGCTTTATCTATGTAGGAATTGAAGCTTTATGTGATTTGAGCGAATTATGTTTTGCTTAACTAGGGTTTGATGTTGTTTCTTGCCCTTGTATGATTGCCACAATTCTTTCTCATAAGGAGTAGCTCTAAATCATGCCGCTAAAGGTTGTTGAATAATAAACAATTGAATATTCATGTTGAGAAAGTACTTTGTTTTAGTGCATAGTTAGGTGTGCTAGTTTTGATCTCGAAGGGTTAGATGATGTTTGATATGGAAAACACTATTGTGACACAAAAGTAATTAATTGAACTTTCTAGAGTCACATTCTTGTGTATGTTTCCAATAGAAAAAAATTCTTGGATCACCTCGATCTTCTATGGATCTACATGTTTACTTACATGATTGATGACATGCCAAGAGTATTGAATTTTCATGACAATGAATACATAAGCGCTTAAAATGGCTTGCAACTCATTAATGAAATGTTTCTAGGATGCACACAATGTGCTAAACATACTCCTTCAAAGTCTTATTGAATATGATAATATTATGTAGTAGACAATGACAAAAGAGTTAGTGAAAGGCTTAAATATTCTTTGTTTTTGTGGCATTGATCAAATCAAAGGTGATAACCAATCATTTGTATAATTTATATTGTCTTGAATGTTGTATTTCAATCATCTTTAAGATAAATAGGCACTTTATGATCATTAGACTACAAATTAGTGATAGAAATATGGCATGCCTTAGTGCTAGTATAAATCATCAATATGCTACAATGCATAATAACCAAAATTGTGTACCTTGCAATTGCTATTATTGTGTTTTCTATTAATTTAGGTGTTTCTTTGTTCTTTTTAGCCCTTGTTCCCTCTTGTCTAGCCTTTTTTTTTCCTTTTCACACCTTGCCTATCCCTCACAAATCTTTAGTTTTCCCTATGTTCTTTTGTGGCCCCTTTTCTTGCATTTTGGACTCTTGCCTATCCCTCATCCTTATCCTTCTCATTTTGGACATTTTATTTTTGTGTTAAACCTTTGATATGTTTTTAACCTTATTTGGATACCTTTCCCTTGTTTTTCACACCCACTATGTTATTTTGTAAATAACCACTTGTTTTGGATTACTTTCATCATCATCTTCCTTCTCTATGAATTTGAGGTCCCCAACATTAAATGTTGGACACATCATATGCAAGGTACATATCCCACATGGAAAGTGACCTTGTTAAGTGTGCCAATTTATCAAAAATTTCATGAGCTAACTATTAGGTTCCTCCTTATCCTTATGCCAATGATTTTTTTTTTTTGAAAACTTACTAGAAACTTCTAAAAACTCTAAAAATAGGGGCCTCCTCTCCCTCATTTGAACAACCCACAATTTCCATTTCCTTTGTGTTACTATGTTTATGCTTTTGGAGCATTTATTTCTACAACTTGGAGTCTCTTTGAGTACTTTTCATGTTTTGGAACTTTTCTTGGAGCCATTTGTAGATCATGCTAAAGCATATTGTAGTCCTTCACACTGTCCTCTCCATATATTTACTTTACCATTTTTCTTTTCACCCATAGCCATGGAATCCTATTTCTATCTCCATTGTTGTATATTCTTCCTTTCCCATCTTCCCAAATCTTTATTTTCATCCCCTATTCCCCTTTATCTATCTCCTTTTATTTTCCTTTCCCTTTCCATATCCAAGGGTTTTAGTACTGCCATTAGGATTTTGCATATTTTTGTTTTCCTTTGCCACCATATTGTTTGTTGAGAGTGCCATAACCATGCTATATTTATTTTGCAAAATTTGGTTGTTTTGGAAAACCCAAAAGAGGAACAATTTAGGCAAACTTCTCTAATTTTTTTCCTTTTATAGGTTTTGTGATTTTGTAGGTTATTTTTAGAGTTTCACGATAGGGGTACTTATAATGAAACACATTGTAGGTCATGATAAAACTTTAGTGAAAAATTTGGAGCTCTAGGACTCAATTACAAGCTCCACTACTTGCAAGGAGCACCTCCCCTTTTTTAGGGGTTCACTTATGAGAGTCCCACTCTTTCTTTGAAACTTTATCTTACCTTATTATTCATTTTTTTTTATAGTTTCTATTTTTACTATCATATTTTATGTCTTCTACTCAAATTAGGTTTTCAATTCTTAATGCATTTTTGGTGATTTAATCCTCCTTTTTGTAGGATTTGATCAATAAACCTATAAGATTTGATTCTAACCTTAAAAATATACTACATCTCAAATATGATAGGATAAGGATTATGGAAAAAACCACTCATGACCTCTCCAAAGTACACATATGCCCCCTACAATGCACATTTGCACCCCTTGCGAGGTACACACAATCCCCTTTGACATAAAACACCTCTTGAAGCCTCCAAATTTCTAGGAATATTTTTGGAAACATTCTAAACGATTCAATTTCACATTGCTTTTCTCTCTTAGGTGCACAAATGCTACTTTTGATGCCCGTAAGTTCATTTTGTCAACACAATTCCTTATTTGTGTTTTTAATTTTCAATTGCCCATCTCTAGTCTATTTTCATTTCCAACTCCCGTGTGTTTGATTAGATAATATTAGGACTTAGTTTCTTTTATTAACTTAAAATTCCTTTCTTTCATCTAATTCAATTACCACTAAATAAAGAAAACCTTAAATAATTCTTCCATGTGATGGATAGTGGTTCTTTACTGTATCTTATAGAGCTTGCAAAAATATTGACACCAATTTTAAAATAATTATATTTGTATTTTGTTCCCAAGTATACTTTGTAATTGTGCTAGAAATATATGAAAAGGTAAATTAGGATAGGAGTTCCTAGAAAATGTAAATAAGGATTGCATTGGTAAGTTCTAAAGTTGGATTTTAGTAGAAGTAATTAGAATTCTTAAGCTACATGCTTCTAGAATAATTCCAAAGTCTAGTTACATAATAATTAATATAAATTAAAGCTAGAGAATATTTAAAGTAGTTTTAAAATAGTCCAATAATAGTTGAGTTGATGTTAGAAACAAAGCCTATATAAAATCTAAGATTTTAATATGCTTGTTGTCAATGTTGAGTGCATTCTAGAGAGAGTGATATTCACTCTATCTCCAATTGACAAGCATGGAAACATCTCGAGGCTTGTGGGTTGCCTATAGATTAGGATGAATCTCCAAAGAGGGTTAGTCCCCTTGATGTCTCACCTAACTAATATGTTATACTACTTTCTCACAAGGAAAAAGGCAATAAAACAAAAAAAAACTAAAAACTAAAGCCAAAAGAGACTTGATGCACCCGATGCTTAGAGTGATTCTTCTTCTTTTACAACACATAGAAACAATAAACAACTAAATAAACTCACACAAGATTTAGTTCTACTAACCCTTATGAGCTTATGTGAAGGTTAGATTTTGGTAGATGCCCAAAGGGAAGAAACACTCCATGACTAACTTTGCAAACATATATTAAAACAACATACAAGCCCACAAAATATACAACATACACTTAGAAATGAAGGAAAATCAATTGCATAATAGAAACATAAGTAAAGAGAGGTGAAAATGGACATCTTTTCATTGATTAGAGGCTTAAAGCCTTATTTACAGTTATAGAGATGCAAAAACTGTATAAATCTATTAGAGAAACAAAAGAAGAATCCTTATGTTGAAGATAAAAGTTTCTCTTATACTAAAGCATAACAAAAAAAATATCCTCCAAATAGCTAACCCTAATCTCCTAAAGAGAATCCGCAAGAAACCAATGCCTGGAAAATCAAATTCGATCTATAGAGCATGAAAGGACATTCCTGATGGTGCAATGATGGCTAGGAATTTATGGTGTGAAAGATTTAGTGCAAAATATCTTGTGAAATCCATTACATAATCACCAATGGATTCTCAAGATGACAAAAAGCATTTGCAGATGTCGCAGAAGCATGACATCATGTAGTTTTGATTTGTAGAGCATGGTTAGCATTGAAGGCATTTCCTTTCTCCTTGAGAAGCCATGGAAGAGTCACAGGCTTGAGAAAATGTAGGTGGGGGGCATTAATAAATTGGTTCAAGGGATTTCATGGATAAGATTGGGTAATTGTAGAAGTAAGTGAAGAACATTGATGGAAAATTCAGGTGTTGGTCCTTTGTAAAATGACATTGCGAAGATTTGGTACTCATCCGTCCTCCCTTAGAACCCGACGACAATCTACATTGTTTGTTTCTACTTTGAAAAATCTTCGCAAATCAAAGACCATCAAATTCTTGCAATTACGAAAAATTAAGCTCCATTGGACCAAGTGGAACTTCCATATGCAATTGCACCTTAAAAGATGTTTGGTTTCGTTAGAAAAAATCACAAACCACTTGGTTGCTTGGTTCCCGTAGATGCAGAAAATTGATCTCCATTTGTACATGTGAAAATATCAGCTTCATCTGAATGTGAGAAGTTGGCCCCCAACTTCTTGGAAAGGAATATTTAGTCATTTTAAAATTTTTTCTCCCTCTTGTGAGAAAAACAATGTCATCTGCACTTGCGAGAAAGTCATCGACATCTACACCTTGAGAGATGTCTGGTTTAGATGAATAATTTTGAAAACAATCTTGAGGATTTTTACCCTTCATCTAGACCAAATGGGAAGATGGCCTCCATCTTCCTACAAAATCTTACTTAATTGATCTTCGAACTTTGACCTCTTCCACAAAAAAACCCATCAAATTTAAACCTTTGTGGAGAAACCAATCTGAACTGAACCTTTAAAGAACTGTTTCACTTAAAAATTTATGCAAATCCTCTTGCAGCTGAAAAATCCACAAAGTTATACTTACGGGCTTTTGACCTTCAATTGGACAATGCAGGAAGATGGACTCCATCTTCTCGCAAATATTTACTTAGCTATTTTCATAATTTCTTCTTATTGTGAGAAAAACAAGGTGATCCACCCTTATGAAAAAAATACCGACATGAGGAACTGTAGACTTTTGGCAAAGATCTGGATAGACCTGAAATCCTTGCAAATCCACTTGGGAAAAAAACCCACAACTATATGATGGAACTAGGTACACCAAACCTCATGACAAGGTCTTCATAGAGGCGTATGATTGTACTTTCATTTGCCTCCTTTAGTGCTAAGGCTTTTTTCCACTTGCGAAATAATTAGTAGTTTTGAGTACCCATTTGTGGTTTGCACTTTAAGGTGGGTTAATAATTCCAATAATGTCTAATTCCCACTTCATAAATGGATGTTCAACTTCAATAGGTTGCAAAGGAAAGGCTGCTAACTTCTTTTTACTTGAGGAAATGCACATTTCTTGATTTTTCTTACCCATGAATGAGATCATTTGAATAAATTAGGCCAATAATAACTTTCTCTCACTATTTTTCAGTGATGTTGTTCTTTGAGCAAAGTATTTTCTATTGTCCATCATGAAACTCTTGAAAAACTTGATCAACTTGGTTAGTATTAATGCATCTCAGTAGAACACCATTAAAATATCTTTTAAACAACACACCATTTAAGAGCATAGAAGGGATAGATTGTAGTATGAAGTACCTTCCCTATGCATTGTTTAAACCTTATGGAAATTCACCTGTTTGGAGGAAGTGCATCATAACTTGTAGGGAGGAAGGTGTAGCTGTTTGGGGATTATTTTGGAGAACTATGATAACCTCCTTATCATTTTACAAACCAACAATTATCTGCTCACACAAACCTTAACCTCTAACTAGCTTTGTCACCTTGATATCAACATCATAGTCCATCACCTTGGTTACCCAACCAACCCTCTTCTCACTCAAATATTTTCTTAATAAAAATTCCTTGATACTTGGGTGAGCAACCATTAGATAGATCTTGTTATTTGAAACCAAATGTCTAATTTTTTTAAGACTTCTAATAACATTGGGTACAATATTTTCAACAAATGAATACCTCTTTTTATAACCTTCCAAACCTTGGCTAAGAAAGCTATTGGCTGCTCCAAACTTTCTTCATTTTACTCCATTAACATAGCAAGAATAGTATCCATTTCTCCAAAAGCATATATGATTGTATTATGAGTGTAGGTTCCATATCGTTGTAAATTGTCACCCTTGACAATTTCACCTTATGTTCCCCTTAAATTATTGGATCTAATTGAGTATTTCATTTCCTAAATTATACATTCGACCTATTTTTAATAAGCTCTGATGAATTGCAAGTGGGAAACAATTGCATTTATCTAAGACCTTGTCCCTAACACTTAATACTTAAAAAATAGGGCAAGGACACTCAGGCATTGGGCATGAGTGTCCCCCTATTTTGGCTCCAAATTCAAATGTCACTTGTGAAAATTTAATATTTGAAATTCACGTGTCTAAAATCGGCCGTCAAGATTTAATTTTTGGGAAATTGAATAAATGACTATAAATACCTAGTTATTGCATCATTTTGAGATCCATATAGCATTAAGTGAAATTATATTGGAAAATCTATGATCAAGAGAATTCAAGAGAAAGTAAAGAGCAACATTTTTAGAGCTTTATTGCAACAATTCAAGATCCTAACATCATGTCAAATTCTATGTGAGTTTATGCATGTTCATATTATTGTTTTGTGAAGCCTAACACTTTTGTAGGTCTCCAAGCAATTCAAACATTCAAGCAATCAAGCAAAGAAAGATACAAGTCCTTGAGGTGATGTGCATGAATTCAATCCTTCAAGGAAGCCATTGAATGGTGGTGAGTTGCAACACTTTTTGATTTCATCATTCCTTCCCTTTCAATTATCCATTTATCATTGACATTGCTATTGTGGAAGCGAAAACACTTACACGGGGTTTGACTAAGGTAAGCCCCTAAATGACCCAACATATCTTCTCTTTGCGAATGTGCAAATCTTATATTTTAAGAGGATTGAAAGGATCTTGAATACAAATTATTCATTGTTGCATTCAAAACTTTACATCTTGTCGACCCAAAAAAACTCATTTACATAAATATCTCTCAGTGTTTCAATAGATTTGTAGGTAGGAATCCGAAGCTCAAATCTGACATTAAAGGACTCTAAAATATATTTGGAAATTATATACAAGGACACTCATGCACTGGGTGTCCGTGTCCTCCAAAATTAGCTTCAAATTTGCAGGACAAGTGTACGAAACTTTTCCTTTCTCATATCTGTTGTTTGAATTTTTGTTACAATTTTCTAGTTATCAGAATCTTGCATTTTCAGGCTAGGGCATATAGTTTAATAGGTTTATTTGGGGCAATTCAATTCCAATAAATTTACAAGACTCAAAAGAATAAAATCTAGGTCTAATTGACTCACCTTTATGGTTGAAAGTCAATCTAATTGCCTTGTTGATTTGCATCCTAATGAAATCCTAGAAAAGATGGAATTGGCCCTAGGTTTTGGAAATTAAACTTAAGGTTGCCATTTTTCTATGTTTTAGGTGCTACTATTTGGCTTCCTTGATGGCCTCAAAAATATTCCTCTCTTCACTGGTCTAGCTGAAAGATATTTTTTTTCTTAACATGGAGGTTAGTGGTTTCAAAAGATTTGCAATATTTGGTATGAACTTCCTTACAAAGCTAATTCTTCCTAGAAAAAATTGTAAACCCTTTTTGTGACTTGGTAAAGAAAAAACTAATATGAAACTTACCCTTTCGAGATCAATAATAATCACATCGTTCAACACAATGTTACCAAGGATCTTACCTTCATGAATAAAAATACATTTTCTAGGATTAAGTGAGATGACAAAATCTCTACATTTGTCAAAAATCTGCTTTAGGTGATGAAAAAATATATTTAGCATCCTTTGAAATCATAGTTATATCATCAAGATACACAAGTACAATCTTGTTAATTAGTCCTTGAAAATCCATGTCCATGGCCATTTGAAATGTTGCCCTTGTGTTAGAAAATCCAAAGGGATTTTTTTGTATGCCATGGTTCCCCACTTAGTGGTGAAGGCTATTTTAAATTGGTCTTCTTCCTTCACCAAGATCTAGTTACAACCAAAATAACCATCAAGAAGAGAGAAGTTTTTCGAGCTTGAAACAACCTGCAATATTTTATCCATTGAGGGAAAAGGATAATGATATTTTAAGGAAGCACTATTCCAGTCCCTAAATTCTACACATAGCCTTATCTATCCATTCTTTTTTCTTAAAAGTACTAAATTTGAGACCTTGGTTGTGTGTTTGATAGGAAAAATGATGTTACCCTTTATCAACTTGTTCAACTTCTTTTTCATAAGGGTTCAAGTTTAGGATTCAGGGGTCTTTTATTTTTCCTTATAGGTTTAGCATTGGGCTCTAGTTCAATGGTGTGTTGTGCAAGCTTAGGATCAAAACCTCAACAAATTATTATATTCCCAAGAAAAATATCACTATACTCTTGACACAACTAAATAAAAGTATTCTTTTCTTTTGCTGTATATACCTTGCCTAGCTTTAGGATTTTACTCTTGAAGATGGTGACTTCCTCATAATGTTCTTGATTGACTTCCATGCCCACTCTTCCATTTTTAACTCGACTATCACAACTAAAAATGGTCTCCAAAGTGACCAGTATTTTAGTTATTTTAGTAGATTTTAGCTATATGATTTGCTCACCATATTGTTGTAGTAGTTTTTCTTGGTTAGTAGCCGCAAACTCAACTTCCTCTTGCAAAAAAATACCTTTTTTTTTAATCATTGTCAAACACTTTCCAATGATTTTTTTTGTTAGGGATAGAGGGTATTACCACCACTTTGACATACTTTTGTATCTTGCTATTGCTGAAATCACTTGGAATATCATATTGAGATCTTATTGCAGCCAATGAATCAACATGCTTATTCTTTCCTCTAGGTATGGATAAAACATTAAAAAAACAAATTATTTAATTATATCCCATACCATATGCTTGTAAGACTTAAGAAAATCATTTTTGTCACATGTAAATCTCTTACTTGATGGATTGATGTTATAAATATTCCAAGATAGAAGTAATTTATAAAACATAGTACATGAGAATTAGTGCAACTTCTAAAGGAAGAATATAAGATTGGTGTTAAATGCATTTATAAGGTAAAATATCATGCCGATGGTTTTGCGAAAATATACAAGGCAAGATTAGTTGCCAAGTGATTTGCACAAACACCTAGAGTAGATTATTCAAAAAATTCACTCCAATAATAAGACTTGATGAAACCAAGAAATTATATTGGCAATTGTTGCATAATACAAGTGGCCAGTATATTAGATGGATGTAAAAACCAACCTTCCTTAATTGTTACATAGATGAGAAATTCTATGTGGAACCACCCATGGGCTATGCAATTCTAGGAAAATAGTAGTTGGTTTACAAGTTGAAAAAACTCTCTATGGGTTGAAGCAAGATCCTTGTGCTTGGTATGTAAGGATTGATAGTTATTTTTTGAAGAAAAGATTTAATAGATGCCACTTAGAGCCAACCTTTTATATTTAACATATTGGTAATGACATTCTCGTTGTTTGCCTTTATGTTGACAATCTTATTTATACAAGTAACAACAAAGATAAATTTTTATTGAATGCACAAGACAATTGAGAGGGGGTGGTGAATCAGTTGTACATTAAAACATCGAAACCTCATTAACATTCATATCTACATTAATCCTTAATCTCTTATAATGTATTAGTAGAACATACAAATGAGAAACAATGATGTAAACACATCCAAACACATGAGAACACCGGATTTACATGAAAAACCCAAGAAGGGAAAAATCATGGTGAGGATTAGCTCACAATATAAAGTAATTGCAACACTGAATACAATCTAGGCTCACTGCTAGAGGGCTCACTGCCTAGAATAAAGAAGGGCTCACTACCAAATTAGAAAGAAAAATATAGAAGATTGTTACAATAAGAAATCCATCTCAGAGCAAGAGAAAAGTTCCACCACTACTTCACCAAAACATTCACACTTTCTATATAGAATGTAGACACCTTCTGCTCATTGCTTCTAGTAGTCTTAGTTGTTAAAGCTCACACTGCACTTCGTACATTCACACTTCACATCATAATTCGCCTCACACACACTTCACACCATAATCCTTCATCAACTCAACACATATGGGTAAAAGTACAAACTTGTGTCACACTTTATAAAGGAATCGACCAACATGAAAAATAGTTCTCAACTTCAACCACATAAAAGTGGTATTTATGTTTCGAGTTTCGAAATGATATAAAATAATAAAATGTACAACTCTTGTTTAAGTTTATTTTTATAAATTTTCAGATTTTTTAAAAATTGTTTTAATATTTTTTGTATCAATTTAAGAGAAAATTTTGTAATGCTAAAAAATTTCAAGAAAAAGTGACGTTCAATTGACGTCAAGAAACAAATAGAAAAAAACTTCATTTTCTCCTGAATTTTTTTCCTAAACAGGTGACTTCAATATCTAGGGCATGATTTTTTTTTGAAATTTTGATTTATATTTTTCTTGCAATAAGGTTTTACAATCAAACTAACACAAATTTGATAGTTTTCAGTTGACGTCAACTATTGTTTGATTTTTTTTTTCATTTTCGAAAAACAAATTATACCCTTTTGAAGATGATTCTCTCCTCTAGGGCATCATATATTTTCCAATTTATTTTTATGATGATTTACTATTTTTTATTTAATTTCAAATCAACCTCTTTTTGATTTTGAACAACCTACTTGCATTATTTTAAAATAAATATATACTAAAGCTTATCAAAATATAAAACTATACTTATTTTTGGATTCAACACTATGAGCTCTACAAAAGAGTATTTTTCTTTTTTAAATAATTTTGATTGAAGAAATATTCACCAGAAGCTGGAAGTTTTAGAAAATTTGAAAAAATGGTGACTTGGTTGCCAAGTGGGATGCCACTTAGACATATTTACCTGAATAGGATTCGATTGGAACCCATTCAGCCGAATGGGTTCAGGTCGGAAAGGATTTGGTAGAATCCTTTTCGACTGGAACCTATTCAACTGAAAAGAAGCTTTTATTTTTTATTTTTTTGGAATTTTTTAGATTTTTAAAAATAAATTACAAAAAAATTGGAGTAAAAAAACATTGATTTCGATAGAGAAAAGTCATATTCTTAGATACACTGATTTGAGATAAATTTGGACTGAAAATCTTTTTTTTTTTTATAATTATTAAATTACAAAAAATTGGAGAAAAAAACACTGATTTCAATAGGGACAAAGTTATATTCTTAGATACATGATCTGAAACAAATTTGGACTGGAAATTTGTTTTTTTTGCCTTTTTTGGCTTTATTTGGTTTTTTTAAATTATTAAATTACAAAAAATTGGAGAAAAAACATTGATTTTGATAGGGACAGAGTTGTATCCTCAAGTAACATGATTTGAAACGTGTAATTGATTAAATAATTGATTTTTGAATGTAGGTAGATCTTAAAAAATAGAGGTTAAAGTATTTGTATGTGTTATTTTTGTATGTAGGTGAATTCAAACTTGAGCAATTTGTGATGGGGAATAAAAAGACAAGAAAAAGGTTGTATAATCAAAGAAGAGATACTACAAATGTGGATGAAGGAACATCTACTCAAGAACAACCCATGGAAATTGTTGATGACCAAGGAGTATAGGTATCAAGAAATTTTTTAAGGTGGTGATATAATTTTTTTCCTTGGTATGGAAAATATGATGGAGATGGATGAGGATTCTCTTTTCAATAATATTTCATTTGAATATATGTTATCTGAAAGCAAAGTAAAATTACACTCTAAAAGAATATGGGATGAATTTTTTAAAGAAAAGTCTATAGTTGGAAAAGCATAGTTATTTGAAGAAGTTATTTAGGAGGAAATAAATGAACCTTGTTTGGATTTTTTAGGGGTTGATAATAAGAAAAAGTCACCAGGTTCACTAAAACAAACAATAGTTGAAAATCTACAAGAAACATTAAATTATTTTGAAAGCAAGAGTCAAGTTGTTGTTTAAGTGTTGCACGTAGAGCATTGATGACTGAAATTTCTAGTAAGAAATTATCACATAGAAGCCAAGTTCAAGCAATTTATGAATTACTCAATGTTTCTAGGAGAACTATTTAAAGATATATCAAAAAGATAAATAGATTGGATGGAAATATTGAGAATAATTGGGTAAATACTTGCAGGGTTCCCCGAAAAGATGGAATCTCAGAAGATGTAAAGGAACAGGTGATTGAATATTGGACCAACCACTCTTGTGTTTCTTCCAAAAGAAGGGACATTATACAAATAAAAGGTGAAGATGGTACAAAATTTTCACATGCAAAACATTTTATAGATACATCACAAAGTAAACTTTTTGAAGCATTCAAGCAAGAATTTTCAGATGTGAAGATTCATCAAAGGATGTTTGAGAGACAATGACCAAGTTTTGTACATATAAATAAGGTATGTGAGACTTGTTGTTGAAATCATGTTGAATTTCATCAACGCCTATAGTCATATAAAAAAATGGTAGTAATTAATCAAAATATAGTTATCCTTGGAAGTACAACACAATTTGTGAAGTCTCTTCTATGAGGAAAATCAGAAGATCCAGATGAATTCAAAGTGTAGTGTATAAAAAATATATGTAATGATTGCGAAAATTTGAAGAATCTTTTATAGGTTGACAATATTGATCGTTCAATGCAAGTTATGTGGAAGAGATTTGGATATGAGAAATACTCAACAAAGTCAGGAGTTGAGACCAAAAAAATTGTTCTCAAAGAGAGTGGATTGTCTTACAATGAGTTTATGAATAAATTTTTCAATATCATATATCCACATATTCAAAATTGTCACGGTGCTAGATGACAAGATAAGAAATTTTGTGACTCAAAGAATTGCTTTCCATTAGGTTGTATTCTCTCTCTATTGTTGATTTCTCTGAGAACTATACATTTAGTCCCCAAACTGATATTCAAAGTAAATATTATCATTCAGAGAAAGTTGCAATATTTGTACAAGTTTGTTATAGGCATGCCGAAAAACATGCGGATGGTGTACAAACTAGCAAAGATGAATGAATTGTCATCAAAGAGGTTCATTTTATATTAGTGATGATACAGGTCATGATAGAAGCTATGTAGCCCATTGTTTTGCAATGTTTTTTGAAGACCTGAGATGACATCAAATAAATACTTCACAACACTGGATATAGTCTGATGGATGTACTGGTAAGTGTTTTTTTTTTTTAAATTATATAGTTATTTGTTTACTTAACTTGTTTAGATTTGAATTGTTCAGTTACTTACATGTTGTACACATATATAGTTTATTTTTACTATTTTGGTTTTAAATAAAATTGTTTTTAAATTCACAAGACAATTTAAGTCTACAAAAGCTTTTAATTGGTTAAGCCAACAACATATTAGATGTGACATATTTTTTTTAAGAATTTCTATGAGTGGACATGGAAAAGGAGAGCATGATGGAGTTGGAGCATGTGTGAAGCATGCACTTTGCCAACATGAACTTGTAGGTAAAACCATATGGACTAGAAATTTAAATTCTTAAACCTGTTAGGAAAAAGGTGTCTCAATATATTGCATATGTTGAGAAGTGGAATCTTACCATTATGCAATAGTGGTTTACATATATCCAATGTTACATCTTCAATATCGAGTGTTGGATTTTTATAAAAAATCGAGATTATGTTTTTTGAGATCGTCTTTTCCTTTCAACTACAAAACCTCTTAACCTGAAATTTCACCAACATGAACTTGCAGGTAATGCCATAAGGAATGCAAATGAAATTGTTGAATGGTGCAAAATTTATTTTGTTGCCCGTGAATCAATATACAACACACTATTTTTGGGAAGTTAAAGGTACATAAATGATTTTTTTTTTTGAATTTTAATGTGTACATGAATTGAATTCTCAATTTTATACACTTTTTAATTGGATGTTTGAAATTTACAGAGATTGATCGATCAAATCTTAATAATTGTCAAACAATTAGTGGTACTAGAAATTTGCATCAAATCATGACAACAGGACATAGCAGGCCTCCAGTAATTCAAGTGAGAAAAATCATGTTTTTGTGCTAATTGCATTGAGAACAATGTAAATACTCTAAAATGTGAGAATATTAGAGATGGGTATGTTTCACAATGGGAAATAAAATAATTAGTGGCCATGTCAGACACTTTTGAAGATAATGACATTGCAGATATCTATGATCCTATGTATTCAACTGATTATGAACGTGTATCAAATTTAGTTGTTATAGGTAAATTTTAAATTTTTAAATTAAATTTTAACTTACAATTGATTTATATTCTACCTAAGTTGAATATGGTTTACTACATGTTGTGTACAAGAGATAATTTTGCTGTTCTTGCAGATCTTAACAATACAAAAGGTGTAGATTACTATCTACTAAGATGTACGCAACCAAAATGCAAATTTTTAGAATCAATGACAAATGGCGATGGACAAGAGTATCTTATTGGATCAGTGGCTATTGAAGGCACATACTATCAACAAAAAAGGATAGATACAAATGGTATTATATTTATTGATTATAGCTAGATAAAAAGGTTCTACATTATAGTCACTTAGTTATAGCAACAAGAATAAATCTTGAAACTTTACCAAAAAGAGGATATGCCAAACAAAGGTGGAGGTTGCCTATTGAAGACCATGAAAATATTTTAGAGATAATAAAAGATAGAGAGGATTTAGATTATATGTACCAAGAACTTTAAGCTATTTTTGTACATATATATTTTCTATGACAATATATACATGTAACATTTGTACCTAAATTTGAAAATATTTTTATTTTAAGTTGAATTCAAATAATTTCACTCAATGTGGTGATCTAAATTTGGAATTTTTGTTGGATAAGATGGATATTTTCAGGTTTCGTCAAATTTAGATAGGTTGATATGTCATATTCTTATGTATATAATTAGATAGATATTGAATGAATTAATAGTCGATGAAGCTTTCTTTTTTGTGATCTTATTTGTAGTAATTATGTTTAATGAAGAAGTTATTCTTAAAAATTATTTCATCAAATGTTATTAGATCTAACAGTTTTAATTTTATTAGAAAGTTTGTTTAGCACTAGCTAAACTAGGTACATTGGTAGTAGATTTGTTTAATGAAGAATTCATGATATTAAATTATTTCATCAAATTTTATTGGATCCCACCAAATTTGGAATCAATTGAAGAAATAAATCTCTAAAAGTTAGGAGTGAAATCAATAAAAAAATATGAAATCAATAAAGAGTGTGTTAAAACTATTTAATTTTTGTAGAGAAAAAGTGTGAATACTTCAATATTTTACCTATGAGTTTCACCTCATGTTTGTGGATATATTTGGTGCATGATTATAACACATAATTTTGATCTTTTTGTGCATTCATTGACTATATTCTGAAACCAACACTCTGATATAAAAAACACTATAGTTGAGAACATTCTTGACTTCATTCCTAGAGCCCTTCCCTTCCTACGTTGGATTGTGAACATGATCATGTACTCTAGAATAAAAAATAGGAATATTTTCTTCCCTGGTTTCAAATTTTCAAGTGTGTTCCTTCTAATGAAAATAATTGTAGGATATTATTATTAGCTATTGGTATGCACACAAAAAATTCTAGGTGTTTGTGAGTTTCATATTCCATACATATCAACACTCAAAGGTTAAGTGGTGAAATATAATTTATAAAGGTTGTAAAGATCTATACATAAAAAAAGTAAATTATTTGGTTGCATTTTTTGTAAATTAGCCTTAGAACACATCCAAAATCCTAAGATGCAAAAGCTAATGGACAAAGCACTTGGATCATATCCTAACACATATAACTCAAAAATTTAGAGCTTGCATATTGATTAAACAAAAACCATGACAAATTTCACAAAACAAAAAATCAAGTTGAGACCATGTAACAAATTATCCATACCCACTCATGAAAAAAAACATTGTAAAGCTCTAATTATTCAACCCACCATTCCCAACTACCTTATTAAACCAATAATCATTAAACTAACTCAATTTTTTATAGATTAAAAGCGAGAAAGAATATTAAAGTTTCCCAACTCAAAACCCTAATTAGCTTCAATAATTTTTTATATTACTGTATCCAAAAATGAGACCAAAAATGTTAGATTTTAATTAGAGATATCATAAAAGAAATCATATTCAAAGCATAATGTAAAATGTATATAATATGAAACCATAGTGTAAAATGTATATACTGTAAAATATAATAAGATGAACCATAATATAAAATGTATATGTACTGTAAAACATAATAAGATGAACCATAATGTGAAACCATAATGTAAAATGTATATAATGTGAAGATCATGATCTAAGAACCATAATGTGATAAACCACAATATAAAATGTATAACAAACTGTAGACATGCAAAACTAACATCGTGCATCGAATTCTCCTATTAATCAATTAAAGCAATTTATTGATTAATTTCCTAAGGTTCATTAAATAAATCAAATTATTTAATCCTTATGTTCTTCTCATTTGATTTAATAAATCAAAGTGATTTAATCAAATGTCACCTCCTAATATCATCCAAGTTAATTAATCTACATTAATTAACTTCTAAACATAATTACCATTCTCTAGCTTTTGACTCAACTAGAGTCAAATCCAAACTCTTAACTAACCCACCCACTTGCACCAATAAATCATTTATTTGATTTATTATTTCCTCTAATTACATTCAAAATGGCATCAAAATGGAATATTCTTCCAATTTGAATCTTCCCCCCAAAAGGGACTTGTCCCTTCCAACAAGGTTTTAAATGCTATTTGCACAAGTCAAACTTGGCATTTAATGCACCTTTCATGTCTTCTCATGCAAAATTCAAATTTGAAATTGGCACATTGGCCAAGGCTTGCACATTCCTCACCCTCTCACACTTTGACAAGTGGCATCTTGTCATTTGCCCATGAATGATCCCACATTCATCAATTTGGCCTCTCCTCTCTTCAAGTTCAACTATAAGTTGAAGGCTTCTCTCCTTCAAACAAAAACACTGACTCATTTGCAAGGTTACTCTTTGATTTTGAGAACTAATCTTGCTCATCATTTGGCAATCTTGCTTATCAAGGATTGGGAAAGGGCAGCTTCCTACACCACTAAGTTGCACCAATCCAATATGGGATAGATTTGTATTTAAGTTTTATATGCTTCATTTGGTTTTGTTGTTTACATGTCTCATATAGCATATTTAACTTGATGCAATATCTCATAAGGATGTGTATTTCTGTTATATGGTTTTTATCATGTTGACTAACCAATATGCAGATTTTCATGTCCACACAAACCATGTGTCTACATGTAAAACACGTCAAAGAGGAGGATGTCTAATATGAATATGGATAGATCTCTCTCCTGATCCCCATCTAGATCCATGTCCCAATCTCTCTCTCGATCCCTATCCCAATCCCTCTCTTGATCCCTGTCTCGATTGTTATCCCAATCTGCCTCCCTGCATAAGAAAGTACATAATTTAAAATTTAATGTACATGTGTAAATGTAAAGTCAACTTTAAGTTTTGTACTTTCAATATCTGAATGTATCAAGTACTTTCAATATTATAAATGTACCTCAAATGTACCATGCATAGGATCATCTGCATCCTCCAAATCTCCAAAGCATGCAAAATCCTCGTATTGCTAGAAATTTTCAAATACAAGATTTCAGTGAAGAGTGAGAACTACTTTAAAGTCAATTTTATTTAATATACATGTGAATTTTTAGAACACAAAATATATAAATTATTCAAGTACCTGTGTTTCATCCTGGAGTACTCTACCAATCCCACTGATGTCTCAAGAATGTATGGTCACATAAGGGAGACCTATATTAGGTAAAGGACTAGTGTCAAAGAGAAGTACGATGTATGTGCCATGTACATCAGGTGCAATAACCTCAACCTGATGCTATGTGGGGGCTATAGGCTAGTTTGGAATATGTTGGTCTTGTGAAGCCGTCACACCCTGACTTGATTGTCTACCATAATATCATCTAATATGAGCCGGTATAGAATCTAAAGGAACTCCATAATCCTCACTAATAAACTGGTATGATGATAGTAAATCAACAATGGAAGTCAAACACACATTACACAAAGTGGCTTCGCTCATTTGGGCCACATCTGACGGTGATGGTAGCTCTACACAAATGTAGGGATCATAATTGGTGGATGTAGCCTCAGTGGGAGGAAGGATAATCTATGGAAATAATAAGTATCTACCTACATGATCAGATGACATTTGATCAACCTGAGTAGAAATCATGGAAATACTATAAAAAAAGGTCAGATCTAGTAGGTGTTGCTGCACCTCCTTCTGTTGCTAGTTTCAAATGTTTTGGATGAACCAAAAGTTTTGGACCAACTAATTCCCTCTTGTTGATGGGAAGTGGAAAAATTGCACATCTATATTGAGGCTTCTCGGTAAACCTCCCTTTGCCCTGTCTAACATGTGTAGGAATAGATGTGTAATCCACATCTAACCCTAAATGGAACTCAACATTTAATTGTTTGCAAAAATAAAGTAGGAACTCATCATTGTGAGGCCATATGTGATTGGTTGCCAACCATCTAGTATATATAAATGGAGCAACAAGCTCATTTGTACACCTAGTAGTAGTATATTGTCTGATATAATGAGGGAACATGCTATGTACATTATGTAGTGAAACTCTCTGAGAAACATATTGAATTTTCTCAGTTCCAACAACACTCTTGGTAAGGGACCTATAAAACTCATCAATTCTAACATCATCATATGGATTGTATGATCGAATCATGTCAATCATATGTGTGATCTCTTGTTGAATACTAACTACTCTATCTCTATTAGCCATATTAGGGGAGTTTTGTATTGTTTTCTCCAAACATCTCAAAGCATTCTATAATCTTCTAATGCTATCATTATAAAAATTAGACCTAGCCTGGGCTTCCTCATGAGACTGAGTGGAATGATGTGAACCATGATCATTAGCCATATCTATATAAATACAAAGATCTGCATTTAATTAAAACAAAGAAAAACAAATTACAAATATGTACTTATGCAATAACCATTTTTCTAGTAAGATGCTCCATAGGAAGTTACAAAGTATAGGAAATATGTGCAATGAGTAGCTTTCATCATGAAGTAAAAATAAGAACAAATTTAAGTTGATTCAACTATCTATGAAAAAGAGGGAGAAAGGGAGAGTAGGATTATGAAATTTTACCTATAAAAAAGTGGTACTAAAATATCCTAATGAAACATTCACATGTAAAAGTAATGTAAGCATATAAATACATAAATCATGTATTTAACTAATGTGTCATATGTAGCATCATGTGATAAGAAGGTATAACATATCACTAGTAGAATTTGGCAAATAAATGACTACGTGACTAAAAATTTTAGTCACAACAACTAAAAATGACTAAATTCTACTAATTTTTTGCAACTCAACTATAAAAGAGTAAATAAATGACTAATTTGGTTGTTGACTAAAATTTATTTAGTCAAAAAAATAAAAATGACTAAATAGTTAGTCATTTATTTAGTTACAATCCATTTGAATAAATCATTTAAGGAATCAAGAATCAATAGCCTGCCAAAATACTCCAAAACTTTAATAAAAATACTCTAAAACTTTCATCGAAATCTTGTTTTCAGGCGTAGCCCACCAAAATAGAGTTTTCATTTTAATAAACATACTCTAAAACCTTCATCGAAACCTTACTTTCGGGCGTAACCCGCCAAAATGGATAAATGTTTCAGTAAAGAATGACAAAGAATGGTAAGGAGATGTGCGTGACAAGAGGCATAGGATTCATTGCTGCTTATCTCATTCCTGCTCTACTCAACAAGGGTTACATTGTTCACACTACTGTTTGTAATTAAGGTATTTAATTTACATATATTTGCATAATTTTAAATTTCTTCAGATGCCTTTGAAGTATTAATGTATCCTATATAGGGTTTAGAATGATTTCTTTTAATTTTAAAAAATAAATAAATGATGTATTTTCCCGTGATTAGATAATATAAAGATCTCCTAAATCTACCCCAACAAACTATCCTCTTTGGCACTGAATTCATTACTCCACCTGCTAGGGTTTTTCATGTAACATCTTTAATATCTTCATGATAGTGGCTTTTAAATAGATCTCAATCTGTTCTTTAATCTTTATCATGGTAACCCTTGAGTTCCATAATCCACCTTCAATCTCTTCTAAGAACATTGTCATAAGCTAGACTACATAGTATGCATATAAAGCAAGTTCTTCATACCTGCCATTGTTCCAAATCACCACTCATTGCCTTGCTTAAAATGCTGCCTCCATAAGCACAATAAAATGTTTTAAAATCATGGTTGCTAGTGATTGAACATTAAGATCACTACTTTCATCAAGATACAATGAGATTAATGTCTTCAAACTCAAGGCATTATGCAAGATAACATTGTGAATTGTTTTTTGTGTAGGATTTGATTTTCTTGCACATTTACTGCTTTGCTCACTGCCTTTAAGACTGGATATTGCAACCTCAGCTACAATCTCAAACAACTCACTTATTGTCACTTAAAGGTTCCTTTCATGAGCATCCTTCTATAAAATCAAACTATTCCCTATAGACTACCTACTTACTTACTACATGGGACTCATTGTTTCATGGTATTGTGGGTCTTAAGATCCTTCAACCTTATTTTCACTACTTCACAGTCTACAAGGTATTATTCACTATTCTCCCATCTTTGATGACTCTCAAAACACTGCTCAAACATGCAATCCACTACTTCCATTATACAATGACTAAGAAGAAACATTGAGCCCGTGATTACCACTGTTACTTCATTTGGACAATCATTCCCTAATTGCATTTGCCTTGTCTAACACTATCAATAACATTTGGAAAAACCTTAAGGTCAGCAAGGGGGTAAGGAAACTCACTGCTAAAATTTCCACTTTACTATGCAAGGTTTGAGCTTTATTATCTTGTCACTGCTCAACCTCTTTTTGACTATCACACCTCAAGTGATTGACATTCTTCTTACCATAGATTGCATTTACAAATGTCATTGAGCTACATAGTGTGCTTGTTATTGGCTACAATCGTTAGATTGCAAGATTTTTTTATTGTCTACAATGTCTCAATATTTCTGGTATTGCAACCTCACTAATTCGCTAGAGTTATGGTTTATGCTTCTATAGAGGCCTAGGGTTTGTACCCTAGTCATGCTCTTACCAATGCTTTTGTTGGTATTAAAAAAAACCTTATATCTTGGGTCAAAAAATTAGCTATCTTGATAGGGTTGTGGTATGATCTTGGATTGTATCCTAGAGTGTGTGGCAAGCTTGTGTTTGATCATTAAGGTATGTAAACCTGATTAGGTCCAAATGTATCCTATATAGCATGGGTCTTGCTTTAATACTTTCCATAATGGCTATTAACAAATCACATCATTATAGTTTGTGTTAACCCAAGATTGCATTCATATAACAAACTTGGTTTGTAGTTTAAGCTGTACAATTTTAAATATCATTCATAAGGTTTGGAAAATTTTGGTCACTCTCTAGAATAGCCCATTAAACATGGGTAGTGCTTGAATGCACTACATAATTGATATAACAGAGCCACTCTACATATCAACTGGAGTTATAGGCTCTTTATTGTAGCAAGAGTGTAATACCCCTCCATTTTGATCTATTGTTCGAACGATGTTGTTTCCCCTTTTATGCTTTAGTATGGTGTGTACTTTGACTATGCACTTGGTTACAATTGATCACTGTTTATCGTGATGTACCTTGATGTGATGATACTATATTTTGATGTGATTATTATGGCATGTTTGGAATTAACATAAGTGGATATTTAAATTTATGATGTTTCATGCTTTGATTATGTTTGCAATGTTAGATGCGTCAGTTAGTACTACTGTATTGGTGAAGAGGACGGTATCGCATCACTCGCTTGCGAGTGCCCTACGATTTCATGATTTCCTCTTCACGGTGTGCCTTATTTATGACATATTATTACATGTGGATATATTTTTTGTTCACAAGTTGACAGGTACAGGACATCGACTCCACTTGGTTTCACAAGTTCGAGCGTGTCCAAGGCCCAACGACATTCGATTGGGAGATAGTAGCTAGGATTTCCGTGCCAAGTCGTCACCCTGATCATAGTGTGTCGTCGGTCCTAGCGTGGTCGAGTTGTTTTATATTGATTAAATTGCCTTGATTCGATTTATTTTGGAAGTTAGAAGGATGTTAAGTATTTTCTTTATAGTTAAGTTAGTGAGTAAATTTATCTGGTTAGATGTTAGAAAAGTGATTTAATTTAATTAATAGATAATTTAATCTTGTGTTAGATTTACTTTTTTAATTAATTCAAATTATTTGTGTTGAGATGGGTAAGATCATTCATTTTGGAAATGCATGTATATTTGGTTTGAAAATGGAAATAAAGGAAAATGTATTAAAATTTCAATTTAGCAATTTGAAAGAAAGACTTTTGCATTTTTCTGTTTTGGAGAATTGATGAGGGTGGTTGTAGGATTTTTTGGGGAAAAAATTCATTATTATGGAATTTCTTCATAAATTATGGGGATGGAGGTTTGAGAAAATTGAAAGAGAAGAGGAAGAAATTGTTCAACTTTGTGGGTTTTTGGATTAAAGCTTGAAGAATCCGAGGAACTGAAGAGGGAATCAAGGCATCAACAGGGTCTTCACTCAACTTCAAAGAAAACAGGTTCATGTTCTTTAAATGAAATTTTGTTTATAATTTATTATTTCAATTCTGTTTGATCTTCAATTTTGGTTTTTTCAATTTGATGGAAACTTCATTTGGATGAATGAAAAATGTGTATATATATATATGCTTGTGTTATTTTTTAAAATTTCTCCCTTATAAAGTTATGCTGGCAATTTTTTTTTTTCAAATTGTAAAAGCCGATTTTTGCTTCTAGTTTTTTTTAATTTAAAAAAAAACCCTTAAAAAAAAAAATGACAGTCATATAAAAAAAAAAAAATAATAAAAATTTATTTTGTTGGGGGCTGGGGGCTCACCTCATTGCCGCCCCCATGGGAAGTGACATGGGGGAGCCACACCCAACAACCCCCGCGGCCCGTGCGGATTGTGCGGTGCGACCACCATTAATGGTGGTCGGTTGTGCAGTGCACAACCGCGCCACTATTAGCGGTGGCCGGCTACGCACAACGCCGCCCGCGCTGGCCAACACCTCCACCTTCGCCGCCCACTGCGGCTCTTCTCGCCGGCGGCGCTCATTGCGGCCGCCCACTGATAAAACCGCCGCCGCCGCCTGGGAAAACCACAATCGATTCTCTTTCTTTTGCCAACATCCTTATGCATGCGCCCCGAGGTTGCACGATTCAACCCTAAGGGTTGATGCACGAACTGAGGCACATGCCCTTGGACCTTTTTAAAATATAAAAAAAAATAAAAAATAATAATAAATTATTTTATTTTAATATTATAATTGTTGTAATATTTTAATATTACAAATTATTATTATATTTTAATATTATGATTATTATAATATTAAAATGCTTTTAATTGTATAATATTATGAGGTTTTTAAATAATAATAATAATACTAATGTGTTAATATTAACATATTAAATAGGAAATTTCATTGTATTATTATATTGTTTAAATAATGATGTTTTTTTTAAAAGAATGGGTTTTATTGAATATGGGAAACAATATTTTTTTTAAACATGGGAGATTGAATTGTTGTCGTACTGGTAAATGTTTCATGTATTCAAATGTTAATGTGGAAATAAATGATTAGTATTATTCCTCCCTTATTTGAAATGACGTATTTAATTCAGTTTATCTAATGCATTGAGTACTGAATGTTAGTGAGGAAATGGGTTTAGTGAACCCAACGTAGATTTAAATCTTGCCTTGTTTTGATCTGTATGTGTTGTCATTTGGGAAATGTGGGTCTTAGCTATTGACAAGTCTTCTAGTTGGGCTTTCAAGGTTGTGGGTTGTCGTACTGTGTAGTCAACCTTTAGATGTCCTTGGGTAGTGCGTTTAACCAGTTTGTTCCTCGGTTATCATGAACGGGAGTGTGTTGACCGTATGTCATGGTTAGGGATGTGATAGCCTTGCGTAGCACTTGTGTAGCCTTGCGTCGTGGAGTTGTTCCACGTGTCGTCTTAGAGGAGTGGCTTGTAATGAGGGCTGACACACAAAGTGGTGCTAGGATAACTCACTGCAAGTTAGTTAATCCAGTGATAACTTAATTAACTGATTAGAGTATCCACAGTATCAAACACTTAATAAGATAATTATGCCTCGCTCACAAATGCAAAGGCTTGTAAAGACTTGGGTTGAGATGAGAAGACCTGGAATGGCAAGATCGTTATCTTGTCTCTACGAATGATAACTGATTCCGCATTGGATTACATGAGGGGCCGAAAGTCGTTAGAGGTTACTAGGATAACCCGAGTTGGGGGTCGGGGCCTAGGAAGACTTACCAGGATAACCTATGTAACATTGTGATGACACTTCTCCTAGGTCGACAGTATGTTCGCATAAGTGATGCAGTTGATTATGTTAAATGCTGGAAGCATGTAACCATTGTGTTAGTGATGTCATTGTATTTATTTCAATTTGGTTGTGTTAACCTATGTCTAGAGGTAGACGTCCTTGGTTAGAAATCCTTGTTACTATCTCCTAACACGGGGGGTGGACCTTTGGGTTCCACTTGGTTGGGTGGAACATGCACCTTTCTCCGTTGGGTTTTTCTTCTTGATTGTGTGGACGAGACTTCTAGTTGGAGAGCTTGTATGATCCAGTTCATTTTATGCCTTGTTAATTCAGTTGATCTTGTGTTTTATTACCCCTCATTGTTATTGAGGTGGAATTTGTAATTGTAACCTTATTTATTGAACTTGCCTCATTCGGGGAATGAGTGTTGTAACCTTATTGTTAATGAATGGATTAATGCATTTGAAAGTTATATCTTATGTTTGATGTAAATCATCTTTAATTGGAATGTATGTGTTTATTTATAATTTAAAAATTGGCATGGTTTAAATGTATGTTTTGTTGAGGTTCTATACAACCTTTCTCTCATAACCTTAGAGGTTGTTGGCATTAGTTACTGAACTTACTTATTAATTGTACTTAAACAAGAAAAAAAAATTAGTCCGTTTAAGTAGTTCTTTGCAACTTCCTCTAGGGTTGCGTGGTGGGGCGTTACAAAGAGGTAATCACTCTTGGATCATGCTATCATTACATCGTAACCTATTAAACTTGAGTCAACCTTAATGCACCCAATGATGATTGACATCTAATTATGATGACAGTGATTTATACATGAATTGTGCTCATATGAGTGCCTCCATTTCTATCACAACATAGCCACGTTAAACTTGGGTCACACATGAATGCATCTTGTATTTGTTATATCACAAGTGTGCCACATGACCAATAGAGTTATGGATCACATAATTACAGTCACAAGAATTTTTTCCTCGGTTGTGCTCTTATGGTGATTCCATTATTGTTACAACATAACCCTTTGGAATTATATTTCTCAAATCCTTACATTGCTTATTTTCTCCTTGGATAATTGCTTCATGGATTTTTTGTGATTAATACAACTTTTTTTTTGATAGTAAATGACACGACATTGAATTCTTTCTAAAACTGAAATGATTTATTAATTATGGTTTTATGCTGGTTTTGAGTTTTATTTAGAAGGGGTTAATATGTGGCATTTTTATGTATAGGAAGAATAGATTGTGATGCAACGTTTGGCTATGGATGGTTCAAGGAAACTTGGATTGCTATTAGTGACATAACCAGGTTGGAGAGTACCTTGAGTCGGTCTAAAACACTTTCGGGTGTTTTTGCTCAAAAGTAGAACCTGAGTATAGGATTTTTTGAATATTTGACAGAGGAAGTTCCTACATTCTAAAGATAAAATCATAAATCCGCTAGTCCAATTTGAGATCCAACCTAACATCTTTAATATTCGATAGAGAAATTTTGTACATTCTAAAGATAAAATCATAAATTTGCTAGTCCAACTTGATATCCAATTTGAGGTCGTGAAGGTCCGATAGAGAAAGTTCCTACATTATAAAGATAAAATAATAAATCTACTTGGTCCAATTTGAGGTCCAATTGTAAGGATTTGTTTTTTTAATTATACTTTCTGACATTTGGGTTGATACAAATTGTTACTTTAGAATTATGGTATTGCTTTTCTTTTAATGTTTTCAACCCTAATTTCAGGGAAGAGCTCTGAAGATGGTTCCTTCAGATGGAGACTACACTTTTTAACTATAGGTTCCATCTAGAAACACCAGAAGATCAGGTACTGCCATACTCAGGTACAACAGAGTTTGAGGTGAATTACACCTAGTGTTTTATGCTAATATGGATATGTTCTAACATGTAGTTAATTTTTGTAGCATAACAGATAGGATAAATAGTTATTTATTACCATTGTTTCAAATTCAAAAGTGCTATACCTTATTCTAGGAGAAAATCATAGGGGGAGTCTACACATAAGACACCATTGTTTCAAATTCAAAATTGCTAGCTCTTTCACAATTTTTTGCTCATTTATTTGATCTAAGACAACCTATTGTATAGAATATACTCTCAAAATCACAGTAAAATCCTTTATTTCGAGATGACTATTCAAAATCTTTCCCATCATAATAATGAACAAAATAATCAATCATTAACCTGAACTTTGCAAGAGTTTCATCAAGTTCTACTTTTCCACTCTCTTTTCTATTATGAATTTTATTCCCAATTTCATCCATAAAGAAATTCCTCAGCCTATAGATCGTGATGTTAGCCATATTTTTACTAGGTGCCGAGGATATCTTCGAGTTTTTACTCAAGAAGCAATTGAAAAAATTTGGCCTTACCAGAATTTTGTCAATTGTTGCTTGGGTAAAAACTCGAAGCTATCCTCGACACCTGGTAAAGTTATGGCTAACAATAGGATCTACAGGCTAAAGAAGTTCTTCATGGATGAAATTGGGAATAAAATTCAAAATGGAAAAGAGAGTGAAAAAGTAGAACTTGATGAAAATCTTGCAAAGTTCAAGTTAATGATTGATGCTTTTGTTCATTATTATGATAGGAAGATTTTGAATAGTCATCCTAGAATAAAGGATTTTACTGTGATTCTGAGGGAATATTCTATACAACAGGCTGTCTTAGATCAAATAAATGAAGCAAACAATTGTGAAAGAGCCAACAATTTTTAATTTGAAACAATGGTGTCTTATGTATACACCCCCTTATGATTTTCTCCTAGAATAAGGTATAACAATTTTGAATTTGAAACAATGGTATATATGAACAATTATTTAGCCTATCTATTATGCTACAACAATTAACTATAGGTTAGAACATATCCATATCAACATAAAATAGCAGGTGCAATTAACCTCAAACTCTACTATGGTAATTGCTTTGTAAGGAAGTTTACACTCCATGAAAATTCACTGTGCACATCAATATATTGGTTATTATCTCAATCTTCTTTGTGATCAAAAGAATAGTGAAGCTCATTACATAAATCATGACCATTTCACAGTTCTATGATCTAGTGCTCTTTTACTTCTTACTCAATGTGTTCTCAATCACCATGTGAAAATTACTTAGAGGATAGATCTTTGTCACCATTTGATAGTAACTTTCATTATTTTTGGGCTATTAGTTATGATTCAATCACTATTTGATAGTGTTCTTCCTTTCTCAATTCTATTGGAAAGAGGACAATTCATAGTTTGCAACTCTCTAATAATGATCACCAAGTGGATTTTTATCAGATATTGTAGTTGGAAGTTCCATCACCAAAGCCTTCACAAAAAATTCTGCAAAAACCATCACAACACTGCACGGTTGTTGTTGGGCCTTTGCGGTGATGCAAATGGCTCATTAAGACCTCCATTCTACCCTATCCCACTCTTCTCTCTTCCTTGTTCCATCTTTGTCTGGGTTTCCCAAATCATTGTACAAATCGTAATCATACACTTTGTCCCACTCTTCTCTCTTCCCTATTCCATCGCCTATCAGGCTTGTCAGCTCCTCATTCCTCCACTTCAACAAAGCTGGAGGAGTCTCACAAGGGAGATAACTCTGCAAAACAAAACAAATTTCTTATGGATCCTGTAATCTACAAAAAAAAGCTTTACAGTCAAAATAATCTATCATAATGATCTATGTGTTTACCCTATTGGAGAAAAATATTGTGTGTTTTTTTATAGTGAGATGCAGGATAAACCCAAGAATAGATCTAAAAATATTAGATTTTTAAACCTTCAAATCTTTGAAATCGTTGCAGATTTGATTTGATTTTTGTACAGCTAGATGGATCTAAAAACCCGTTTCTTGAAAATGATGTAAATGAAAATGTTACTTGTTTAGAATAATCTAAGGGTGTTATTTTTCACTTGCACAATTTTTTTTTGTCTACCTTAAGATAATTGTTAAAATTATCATTTTGTTAATCATAATATTTCATTGTATATTTGTATTTTGTTAGATTGCATTGGATAGTTAATGGTTAAGTTCTTTAAAATAAATAAATTCAGCATAAAATACTTTCCATGTACTTCTTTTCATCACTTGTAAATCTAAATTTTTGTTACTTTTTGTGCATTTAATTCTAGTTTGTGTTGTGATAATAGAGAATAGTATATGTAAATCTCATTACACTAGTGTTTTATTCATATGTTTTCCTTCTAATCTCAACTCGTCTTCAAATATTTTTCAATTCAAGCTAGCCTATCCTCTTATACAAAGAGTAGTTTAAAAACATTTCATAAAAAATAGAGATGATTTTAGTCTCATGTCCTCCTATGAAATATTTTCATGCATGTTTGAGATCTCTACAAGGTGATGAAAAAGGCCCTAGGGTTTGGTAAGGTTTTGAGTATCCTTATTGTTTTGATGGTAATGTTGTCACTAAGTTCTCTCCTTGCCCAAATATAGTCACCTGAGAAATTGCCATGATGCTCGTGATTGTAAATTAATTTGTTCTCCCTACTTTCTCACTACAGGTCTGATTCTTCAACTCTACCAATTGCCCTTCCATCTCAGTGTATTTTCATGCTCTTGCATCTATTCTCTTATGAATTTATTCTTATGAATCTGAAAGCTATCACTAGGTCTATTATGACTGTCTTTGAGGGTATATGATTTTCTACTATGAACTCTTAGATTGTCATACTTTTGATGACGATTCTCCAAGGATGTTTTCTTACTGACTTAACTCTCTGCATAATCTCCATCATGCATTGAAAACTCATGGTTTCTAATTAACTATTTATTGGTGTAACCATTGCCATGTTTCTTAGGACTGTCATCCTTATATGATAGTTTCCTTATAGATCTGAATGTAATTTAAAAGGTGCCCATAAATGTTGACAAGTTTCATAATACTATTGTATCAAGGTAGTAGATGGTTGTGACAAGCTTCAAAAGACTAGATTGTGACAAGTTTCATATTACTACCATACTACAAGAGCCAAGAAGACACAGTGCAATGTAGCAGTAACATCCCACATTACCGCGAAGGCTGAGCAATAAATGTGTGGTATAGAATTAAATCAAATACTTCTCCCACATCCCCGCAAGAACCAAGAAGATATGGTGCAGTGTAGTGGTAACATCCCACATCACCGAAAGGATCAAGTCAAAACGATGCGGTATCACGGTTAAACTATAAAATGAAATATCACATTTCTTTGAGGAAATTTTGAAATAGTTCTCTTTCCTTGTGTATATTACTTCTACATTTTCATGTATGTCTACTACGGAACTTGTAACTACAACATATGACATAAAAATCCCTACTGTTATGCTTTGATGGATGTCCCTTCGTTATTACTAGATATCTGATGTAGTGCACATTATTATAGTGTAAGCCTACTTTTTCAAATTGTTTCATTTAGCATCACCAATATTCTCCATAAGAACATTGTCCTTATTTAAAATGATGGAAATGGTTCACATCTCTTAGAAAAATTTCTCTTGCAACAATCTTGGAGATGAATTTAGATGCAATGTGAAAATTAGAACATACTCAGAGGTTCTTAACAACTCTAATAGTTGTACCAGTGGCCATGTTTAAAAAACCAAATGTAATTGCTAACTTTTCACTATGGTGGCAAATAAATGATTCTTTTTTCTTCTATTCCACAACATTAAGTAAAAGTATTGAAATATACTGCCGCCTTCATTTGCCAAGCCAATTTCTCCAATTTTGCATAGATCTCTCATGTTTGTGGATGTGATCTGCCTCCTACAAAAGAAATCATGTACCATTTTATTCCCTTCAATCCAACTACATGCATGTATCTTTTTAATTCCTCTATCTTTCATCAATCTCCTTACTATTTGAACCTCACCACACTTGCTTGCTTCTGCACAAATATTTAAGAGAAGAACATAAGTTGCAACATTTTTAAGATCCAACTAAAAGAGAAATGTTGCTAGAATACTCAGCCTATATTCATATATGATCCACAAGAACCAAAGGTTTAACGGGCATCTCAGTAATAATGTTTAGGGTATCTTGAAGATAGCTAGCACAGGCACGAAGGTCAACCATGCACACCTAATGATCAACTATATATGTAATGCAATAAGGGTTATTGACATGTGAAGTATGTGCAAACCTCATCCACTAAACCTGCATGACTGCATGCATCTAGAACACAAGAAAATCTTACAATGTCAGTGTTCTAGAGTGCTTCATTAATTCAAAGATTTTGAGAGCTTCCTTGCAAAATCCATTTTGTGCACATTTTACAATCATATCATTTCATTCCATGAGATGACATCTCTTTGAGGAATTCTGTCAAACAATTCATTTTGTACTACATTTTGGTGTGAAATCTTTGGTAATTATGGTTAGTTTCATTACATTCAAATTTCAAATTCTGAGAAATTATATACAGTAAATAGATTGATGGCTGTTTGTATAGTGAAATTAGCTCTCTTAGAAATTAACTAAAATATCTAGAAGGATTATTTTAATTAAAGAGGATTTTATGGTTATTTTTGTAACAATGATTAACAATGATTTTACAGTGCAACTAGCTTGCTATTTCCATTCAAGATACAAGTCATCAAAGTCAAGCACATATCAAGAATATGGTACTCTACTTCAAACCCTCAACCTCACTTAGTTAGTTTGCTTACATGGGGATATTAAGGAAGTTGCTAAAAAAATAATATATATCATTTTTTGTTTGTGAAGGAGAATCTTGTGAGATTCAATATGGTAGTGGATCAATATCTAATTTCTTAAGTAAAGATGATGTCGTAGTTGGGAAACTTGTTGTGAAACATCAGGTTAGTAATTTTTGGATGTTAAGGCTTTCGAGTTGGATATCAAAGATGTTTTCTCATCAACTTAATTTGGAATTTATGTATAAATGGATTCTTCCATGGTGCAGGTCCTTACTCAGACAACACATGAACCAAGGTTGACATTTGTGTTGTCTAATTAAGTTTGATGGCATTCTTGGGCTTGGTTTTCAAGAAATTTCTGTTGATGATGTTGTTCCAGTCTGGTTAGTACTGATATATAGCCTTCATTCTATAATGTCAAATTCATTCTATAATATGAGCATATCACCTTTCTTAAAATTTGAACAAGGTTATGAAATCAAGGGTTCAATATGCATATTTCAAGCCTATGTTGAACACTCTATTTAAGGCATTTTTTGACAAGGCTACATAGTTTTCTAATTAATTTATCTTTCTGTGTGTTTGGAATTTTGTAAACTTCCAATATACAATGCACTTTTATTCTTTCTAAATTGAGACTAATACTAATTTTGTTGGTTGTATTGAGGTGCAACTTCATTCATGGCAGAAAAGGTAGCACCATGTTGCTCATATTACATGGCATGTCACATATAAAGGAGGAAAGATTCTAGCTAGGTTATTGTTGACCACATTGAAGGAGAAAGCTTCATATATGGGAAGCGATTAACACTCTCCTTTTTGGATTTTACACGTTATAGCTTGCTCCAGGAAGATTGCCTATGCTATAGAAGTGTTAAGAGATGAAAGGGGCATGTGCTCACATTGAAGGGATCCAAGCATGCATTTCCATCATTGCATAAGTTTTTTTCGAGAAGTTTCTTTCTTGTAGTCATTTCTGTGCAATATTATAACTCATATTTTCAGTCTTGTGATTGAAAATAAAAATTGTAACTCTATTTCTAAGCTGTAACTAGAACATCTTTCTTTTATTAATAAAGTTCATCAAATTTTCCTTCTCAATAGTCATCTTATTGTTTGCAATTGACGATTGATGTGTATTTATGTGTTTTATGTTTAAATCCTCAAATATCAGTCAATTAAAATGACTAAATATACTACTAATTGATGTCAATCAATAATTAAATTGACTAAATATACTACCAATTGACAAAAATTAGTGAATAAATGACTAAATATATGACTAGTGAAATCAATGAATAAAAATGACTAAATATACTACCAATTGACAAAAATCATCGAATAAATGATTAAATATATGACTATTGAAATTGGTGACAAAAATTAGTGAATGAATGACTAAATATATGACC
Organism: Sequoiadendron giganteum; assembly: GCA_007115665.2. NCBI lineage: Eukaryota > Viridiplantae > Streptophyta > Pinopsida > Cupressales > Cupressaceae > Sequoiadendron > Sequoiadendron giganteum. Next base: position 186,997,704 of record CM021107.1, on the reverse strand, counting down.
AGTGAAATCAATGAATACAAATGACTAAATATAGTACCAATTGACAAAAATCATTGAATAAATGACTAAATAAATAACTACCATGACTAAATAAATGACCATTTAACAATAGTCAATGATTAAATATACTACCAAATATGCTACCAAATTAACGACTAAATATACTACCAAATCGATCAATCAAAACAACCAATAAATGACTAAAAATGGTTTAGTCATTAATTTGGTCACGTTATGTATGACTGGCAATAAACTACTAATGGTCATGTGACCAAGTTCAACCATTTATAAGCAGTTTTTAGTAGTTTTTTCATTAGTTTATTGCTATTTATGTACTAGTGTATCAAATAATAATATTGAGAAAGAATATAGAATAGATCTAATTGTCAAGGTGTATACATTTTTCTTAAGTATAGGAAAATATAAAAATGCAAGGTATCTCTAAATTCAAAATAACATTCATACAAGTGTGTATAGTATAGGAAAGATGCTGGCTCTAGGAATGTGATAAGGCATGTGGTCAAATACTAGTATATGTACAACTAAGGTATTTCATCCCCAAATTAAAGATAGAGATCTAAAATTATGATAAAGAAATGAAAGGGCATGCACCATAATAATATATAAGCAACAAGAATAGGAACATAGGTTCAAACTAGGCATAAGATAAATGATTAGAAATTTAAAGATAAAATAGACATCATCAAATTTTGATAAAGGTATGGAAAGGATTATAATAATGTGATAAAAAATATAATCTTTATACTACATAAGCATAGGAAAACAAATACAAATCCATGTTAATAGATATAATAGGGAAATAATGGCATATGACTATAGAAGTTTAAGATATTTCATGAAAATATATGTATGAAGAATGGAATGACTCATTGGAAAATAAAAGTGAAGGTTAGAAGAAGTGGAGGCATATTGATAGATATAGGTAGACTTTTAAAAGTTTGGTTTGTGTTTAAGGGAATTGAAATTGGATTGGAAAAATTAGTAAAGATATTAGGGTTTGTGGTAGTGCAATTAAAGGATAATGAATTAGACACTAGAGAAAAATAAAATGTGCATACTTGTAGAAGGAAAATAGAAACAAATTTATGAGTGTGACCAAAGATTTATATTATTACCTGGAATGACTATTTTTTCTTCTAAAGGTTGAAAAAGAAGCATGCTATATAACTAATACATTGGGAGAAATATTATTTAAAGGATGCAACCAAGACTCAATATAATCCATGGTATCTAATAATTTTATCTAGGCCTCTATGAAACTCTATTTAGAATTTACCAAGGTATTTTGAAAGACAATATTTGTGTTAATGGGTGAGAATTTTTATCTTGTCTAAGGTTTTCAACATTATTGTAGACATGTAAAATTGACTTGACACCTATCACACAACCTCAAACGACATCAAACAACATTGAACAACATCAAACAACACTGAACAACATTGAACAACCTCAAACAATGTCAAACGATATGGAACATCATCTTTGATCATCTCGAAATGACTCAGAATCATCATGTAACACTTTAGAATGACTCAGAATCATCCCGTAACACTTTAGAATGACTCAAAATCATCCCATAACACTTAAAATGACTCAAAATCATACCACAACACTTCAAAATAACTCAGAATCATCTTATAATACCTCAAAATGACTCAGAATCATCCCATAACATCTCAGAATGACTCAAAATCATCTCGTAACACTTCAAAATGAATCAAAATCACCCTGTAACACTTCAAAATGACTTAGAATCATTCTGAATGACTCAAAATCATCCCATAACATCTCATGTAATAACTTAGAATCACCCCAGAACATTTTAGAATCATCTCAGAATGACTCAAAATCATCCCGTAACATCTCATAATAACTCAAAAATCATCCCATAACACCTCATAATTGTGAACCCCTGGTTTTATACCTGCACAAAAACATCAAACAAACACATAGTTAGGTTCATATGGAAGATAAAACAAGGATTCCCCATGAAATCCATTTACAATGCTTAAAATAGGAAAAATGAAGAACAAGACATAAAAAACAATGAAATCCTAATTAAGCAAACAAACTCTTGATCCCATGGGAGAATTGGTGCCAATTGATGCGTCGAAATTGGCCCTTTCCCAACTCCTTTATAAGCTCTTTGATGATTTCATGAGATTGATCCACTTTGTTGATGAAGAGCAAGATGAGTTCTTGAGGAAACCTGCAATAACCTAGCTATGGTGATGGCAATAGATAAAATTAGCTCTCAATGTGAGGAGAGTAACTTTGCTCTAGATTGTGGATGAGGATGAAGTTGAGTATAGTAATTTTAATAAATTTGTGGATGATATAATGAGAGGAAGAGTCTAGATCATTTATAGATTTCCAAATTGGAAGAGAGTGGATTTGAGCAATGTGGGATCATTCAACATCCAATGGCCAAAATAGCCACTTGTCAAGATGTGAATAGTTGATGGTTGTGCAAATTTTGATCAAAGTGCCAATAAATGCAATCAATTTGAATTTGAAATTGAGGAAATGACATGTGAGAGGGAAAGATGAATGAAATAAATGCCACTTGACTCAATGCACAAGGACATGTAAGAGGAGTAAATTCCTTGTTGGATGTACAAATCCACTTGGACTTTGAATTCAAATTTGAAAGAATATTCCTCTTTTATTCCATGTTGAGAGAAAATATGCAATTAAATAAATCAAAGTAATTGATTTATTGTGTAAGTTGCATTCTCTAGAGGGTTTTAGTGATTAAGATTAAATTAATCAAGATTTGATCAATTTAATGAGAGATTAGATGATTTGACAATTTTGACTCAAATTTATGAGTTGATTTAAATTAGAATCGAGAGGAAAGGATTAATTAAATAAATGTTTTTGATTTATTTAACTAAAGGGGATAGTGTTAGGTTAAATCAAATAATGTTTAATTTATTCAATTTAATAAGAAGACTTTAGGGATTTAATCAAATAAGATGAATTATTTAATTAAAGAAGGATTACAAATTAATTAAATAAAATTGATTTATTTAATTAAGAGATGAAGAGTGATGAATTTAATCAAATACAAATTATTCGATTAAAAGACTAGCAAAGAAGATGATTCCAGACAAAATGGTGTTAGTAAATCATGATTCAGTGTGTCAGATCAAATTGTATAGTTTCCATGTCTACAATAATAACTCAAAATCATCCCATAATGTCTTAGATCATCTTAGAATCACCTCGAAACAGTTCAAAATCATCTTGTAATGTCTCAGATCATCTCACATCATCTCAGAATCATCCCATAACATCTTGGAATGATCCTGTAATGTCTCGGATCATCTTGAAATCATACCACAACGTTCCCACATCATACCACATCACACCACAACAAAATGACATCAAAAACCGTAATTCCTCTATTAATTGAATAATACAACTTATTTAATTAATTCACTTTTTCATCATTTTAGACAAATTTAATAAATTTTATTTATTTAATAAAGTCCCAAAAATCCTAACTCCTCTATTAATTAAATAAAACAACATTATTTGAATAATTCACATTTCATCATTTCAACCAATTAAATAAATCTCATTTATTTAATAAAGTCCTAATCCCACCTTATTTCATCCTGATTAATTAAATAATGCCAATTATTTAATTACGTAGCTAAATCACCTTATTCCCCTAAGTGGATTAAATTATTAAATAATAATTTTATTACGACACTTTCCCTCTAAAATTTGAATAATTAAATCAAACTATTCAAATCAATTATCAAAAATAAAATCAAAACTAACACAATTTTGTTTGCAAAAGTCAGATTTGATTTGCACATTCAAACTCCAAAAAGAAATAAATTAATTCATATTCCTCACCCACTTTCTGATTGAGAAAATTATGATTGTTGACTAAGCAATCTAATTTGTTAACTAATCAATCTATTCTGTTAACTAAAACATCACATTCCTAACTAAGCTATCACAATCCTGACTGATCAATCACATTCCTGACTAGCCAATCTATTTCTCAATCACACAAATTGTGCAATCCACTTTGCACAATTCTCTCATGCCTAAATCCTCTCAACACACTCCAACTGTTGATCTGGATATTCTTCAAAATGATCTTGATCGTCCATTTCAAATCTCATTTTTTATATAACAAACCTCTTTAAAAAAAAAGGATCAGAGAATCAACATACATTGAGCAATGAAGTGCTGTCAAGATCATCTTTGAGAGAGCTTCATCCATTGTCTTCGATCAACCAAACACAACAAGCATTCATCCACATTTTGCACATGAACTTTGGAGGCTTCGCTGTGATAAGAACAATCCAACATCAAGCGAATACACTCCACTACGGGATGGTAAAAGCTATCTTTTGTTCTCATTTGGTAATTAGTAGGTTCATTATCATGCTTGCAATAAAATAGTTTCAATTTCGTATATGTAGGAGTTTCTAGATCTTAGATTTAAGCTTTTTGGCTGTAGATTAGATTTCTTCGTAAGATTTCTCTAATGTCCCTCTTGGATCATTAATCTAACGTCCTTCTTCCCCCTCACATAGTTACATATTTCAGTGGATTGTTTATGCAACATTGGCTCACACTGTGCACATCTTTTTCAATTTTGAAGTGATGATAATTTTATAGGGATTTTTGAGCATTAGAGTTCTTTTTGAATTTGGATAATGGTCAAGGAATCATATAATGGGTAGTGGTTGATGCTTCTAGGCCTGATGCTCAAAGAGATGAGCTTATTCATTTTGATACCACACATGTTGCAATAGCATCTAAAATTGAGGTGTAATATTTCTCATCTACGTATTGTCTTGATGCTTGCTAGTTTTGTATTGTGAACTTTTATTTACCAAACATTACTCATTTTCTTTCCATTCTTGAATGAATCGATCAAATGGATACCATAAATATGAGTTTTCCTTTATTTTGGATGGGTTAGTTTTCAAAGTTGTTCATTACTTGTTGACTTTTATTCATGATTGTCTAGTATTTCTTTCTATGATTTACAATCGATTCAAGAGGAGCAACACATGCACTATTCTTTAGCTTAGGTTGTTTAATTTCTAAAATAAATGAAAAATATGCTTTTAGGGGATCTATTTTGAAAACTAGATTTGTAATAGTAAGTTTTATCAATGGTTTAATGCTACTTTCTTGAAAACATAGTGTAGTACAGGCTCATCTCCATTAGGTTTGTACAACGTATTACTGCACATTATTATGTCATGCATGGTATGAATTTTTTCCATATCATACCCAAGTATTAGGCATTCTTGTTTTCCAAACAAGAACTAACAAGGGATGGTAGGGTCCTTCAAAAATTCATCAACAGTAAAATGTTCACCATAAATGTAGTTTAGTTTGAGAATGGAAATCCTCTAAGTCAAAATTTTTAGGGCTTTAAACCTGTTAAAAAACATGGGCCGCACATTCTTAAAAGGTTAGAATTCTTAAGAGGTTGAAGATAGATATTTTCCACTATACAATTCAAATTGATTACATTGTTGATATAGAGAGGTGATATTAATTTTGTGAGTTTATAGCAATTTGATATTTTTTGTTTTATGTTTAATTGAATGCCTATTTGTGTACAATTCTCAGCCAGAAAAATCCCAAGTTCTAGGTTAATGTTCACCCAGATTTTAAATTGTTTGCTACAACCTAAACAAGTACCATTTTCAAAGCTAAAAATTTGTGGGACAATTATAAACACAAATAAATCCATCAGGGATAGGTACACAATCCATGTTCCAACTATGGAGTTTCCTAGAAACTATGAAAATAGTACATGCAATCAACATTCAAAATTGAGCATTCTAGAAGACACTAGATAAAATATGGTGAATACACATACAATTCATGATATAAGTATAGTAATGAATAGAATAATCTACAAAAAGATCAATCTCTGGTAGGGTTTGTCTCTTTGTAGTCAGAGTTTTGAGATTGCTGAATTATATTTTAACACTTGAAATCGGAGTTCTACTTTAAAATTGAAATGGTTTTGTGAATACCCAAAACATTGTTTAAACAAAAAAATCATCATTTTCAAAGCTAAAAAATTGCGGGACAATTATAAGAAAAAATAAATCCATCCATGCATCATTCAAGAGAATGAATGAATTATTTTGACTAAAACAAAATGTGCACATTCTTGCTCTTGAATTTGGCATCGGGGCATCGGTTTCCACATCCAAGGGATCTATTTATTTATGCTTGATCCCAAAAATACACGAACCCATATCCATGGGGCCCAAACATATGAATAGAAGGGTGGTGGGTTACAAGGCATGGGTTGAAGCAGAGCACCAACCAACTACAAAATTCAATCCAAGGGGGTCGAAGATAGTCATCATGGATAAAGAGGGGGTGGAGCCCACTAAATGGGTGATGCATATGGTAGAGTAATAAGGGTTACTAGTCCAATGTTGAGACATTTGAACAAAAACCATTACATCATATAAAATAACAAATGGCTAAGCGATGGTCATGGGGGAGGTAGGATGTTTGCAGACCTATGAACTAGGAACAATTATTCAAAGAAAACCCAAACGAAACCCTAACACATAACATATAGAAAAATAAATAGAAGCAATACGAAACCTTAAATTAACTAACAAAAACAAAAGTTTTCAAAGCTAAAATCGATGCAACAAGAATGCAAAATGAAAACTATTCAAGGTCTAAAGCAATTTGTAGGCCCTATTGTTGGCCGAACAGTCTTCGATTGTACAAGATTCGCCCAAACACGCAAAATACTTGCGCCCTATTTTTTTTTTCATTTTTATATTTAAGATATTCGGTCGAATAGTATTTGGTCAAAACCTTTTTGACTGAATAATTGTGGCCACATCAACGCCAAGTAGCTGCCATGTGGTTTCGGCCGAAACCCACTCAACCGAATATATTTCGCTCAGAAATTCTTCACCAGAAATTGTTTGGTTGGCCCAAAGTGTGACATAGGTTTGTACTTTTACCCACATATATACTATTCTCAACTTTGAAAACAATCTAAAAGGTTAGTTATGTACCTCAAACATGCAAATTCAAATTAGGTCAGCATCAAAACATTCCCATGATAGAGAGGAATGGAGGCGAACCACATCACACCTTACCTCAAACCTAAATCCACATATAAACGCCACACCACGCTTCCACAAACACCGAAGCATATCCACAATTAGTGTAAACACCCAAGGTTAGCTGAACCTGTGTGAACACCATTAAACAATTAAGTACATGCTTTTTCAAATCCAAAGACAACTCACAGACCACACACAACACTTAAATACTATATGAAATATTCCATTAGCACCTTGAAATACAACAAATCCTTTGCAACAATATACATCTAAAGAACATGCTCATTCTGTACAACCAATTAACCTTCCACATACTGTAACTAATGAATCCAACCTTGTGAAGCACCAAAACTCAAACAACTTAGACTGAAGATAGATATGAGCAATATAAGAACACTCCCAGATCCACAAAACCAAAAACCTTCACATGGAGAAATGCAAAGCAAAACCATTTCTCCCAGACAAAACTGTAATATAGTTCACACACAGGTGAACATAACTTCTGTCGAATGATACAAAACCTTAAACTCTAGATGTAACACCTTAGAACACCTCTGATCAACATATCCGAACCACACAAGCAAATCTTCAACTATGAAGAAATGTAGAGAAAAACAGTAAACACTACTTTTCCATACTAAACAATCTTTACCACACCATTTCCTCTTTTATTCAAATTTTCTCAAAAGCACTTGGAAACCAAGCACCAAAAATATCATCTTAACATCTGGAATACTTTCAACCACACAAAGGGTTGAACATCCACAGACATATGCTCATCAAAGCAACACTAGAGGTTGACATTAGTGATACTACTAATGACAACATAATGCAACCAATGGAAGCATCTCCATAGGTTGACATCAATGATAACACATACTTCTAACAATTTCAAGCATAAATGAAATAGGAATTTGAAATGTCAAACCTAGGACTCATGCATTATTTTTTGGTGTGAAAGTGCAATAACAATTAGGAGGTATATTTTTTTCTCAAACCAAGTATGCAACTAATTTATTGTAAAAAAATGAAATGATGACTTGCACAATAGTTGTCACTCCCATAGTACTTGGTTAGAAATTAACCAATAAAGATGCAAATTCCAAAGTGGATGCTACTTTATATAAATGCTTGATTGGCAGGCCCATGTACCTCACTACAACTAGACTTGATATATGTTGTGAGCCTCATCTCTTGGTTAATGCAAGATCCACATGAGTCTCATTGGTGTGCTGTAAAAAACTCAAGGTATGTGAGTGGTAGACAAAATTTTGACATTCATTGTTCTTCCATTGATAACTATGAATTAATTAGATATATAGATTTTGATTGGGTTGGTTTAACAGATGATAGAAAATCAACATTTTGTTACGTTTTCTCATTTGATTTTAGAGTTAAATCTTAGAGTAGTAAGAAGCAAGCAACTCTTTGTCTTCCGCAAAGCAAACAATTGTGGCTCTATCTTCCTCAAAAGTAGAATACTTGTCAAACCATATGGATTAGAAGGATCTACATTTATTCAAAAAAAACATCCAACTACTGTTTATTGTGATAGTAGTAGCACCATTACAATAAGAAAAATATGTTTCATTATGATTTCGTTTGATTCACGATTTGGTTCAAAAAGGATAAATGAAACTGGAATTTTTTCTCACATAATTGATATCTTCACCAAAACCAATTTTGTTGCTTTACAAAACCAATTGGAACTAACTCCCATTGATCATCTAGGGGAATATTCAAGATGCTTGATCAATACGTGATTTTGCATGACCATTGCATGATTCTTCTATATATTTAGCATCTCATGATCAATCTTTGCTTAGCATTAGGTTTGCATAGTTTATATTTATCAGTGCATGATTTTTTCTTTTATGAATGTTCAATTTTTTTTTTCCACTACAATTTGCATGCAGCGCAGTAGCTGTAATCTGCATTGTAAGAAGATAATATATCTATCAGCAACCTTTAAATAATAACATAGTCTTATATTTTCTGTCCGATCTGATCGCTCAGATTTTTTTGCACCATTGTTTAAAATGGAAATAATATATTAGAGTTCTGTTACTTTGCTGTTCAGTATAGTGTTAGTGCTTTTAAAATGACTTTTATCCTATGGCACTAATAATTGGCAAATCACCCTGCTGCTCAGTATCAAAGGTGTATTAAAGTTATCAAACAATGAATTTATAGTTAAGAGTAAAGAGCGGTTTCAAGCTAATGCATAGAGATGAATCCAAGGTGTCCCATCTGAATTTTAATTTGAAAGAGTAGTTACATTGTTATGGAGTAACCGAGGATGAATACGGTGGATTCATTATTAGATGTATCTAAAATTTCTCACTGACAATTTAATTTAAAAGATTATCTTCATTGTTATGAAGCAAACCGAGGACGATGCGGTGGATTTGTTCCTTACAGAATCAGATTTGGAGAACGATAATCTTCATTGCGTGCTTGTACTTCAAAATAATAAAAATAATGATCGGAACAAATTGACAACAAACATGTCCAGCCCCAATGCAAGATTTAACCTTTTTTTAATAAAAAATTGATTCAGCCCACGTTTCTTCGTATAGAAATTGGTTAGCTAGGGCAGGCTTACTGGGTTGTCTTGTATGTCGATCTTTGCTTTCATTACACGCAGACAGGTCATTACAACTAATGTACACTTCTGCTAATGTTTCTAAATAGATATTCATTTCAGTGAATTCAGAGTACATTTTGTTGGTTTGGATAAAGGTGAAACTAGGTTAGATTTGATGTAAGTGTGATTGATAAAATCTTTTGTAACTTTATAATTATATATATGCTTTGAAAATGTATAATGTCTTCTGTTTGGACGGAGCAAACTAGGAACCTAAAAACTATGGAATTTGTAGCTTATAAAGGCTATGCTCTCAGACACTGCCAAACATTTCAGATTCAGGATCAACCCAAACAAAAATATGAACATGTGAATTTAGATCTACATAAAAAAAGCTAATGATAGACGTTTGTATCAGCTATTTATATGGGTCAATATCCTAAAAGTAACTTGTCAAGCGTATAAACTCTTCCAAATCAATATATATGAAAAATATCACGTTCAATTTCGATAAAAAAATTATTTTGTTAGATAAAGAGACATTTGTGATCCATATATCAGTTAGTTATTTAAGTGGATTTATATCCTAAATATAATTTGTCTAAGTGTTTAAATTCATATGAGTTAAAGGATAAGGTTGTCTGTAAGATACAGAGTTCATTGAAGAGATTCCGCTTTAAGCTACTTTGAACTGATGGATCTAGTGTTTCTAGGTATTCTTCTCCATTTGTTTTCTTCACCCTTGTTGATAAAATACTGATAGTTTGTTGATGTTTTGCAGTCTTTATATTGTCTATACCATATTGATGTATAAGAATAATCGATCTATCTTTTTTATAGAACCCTTTCAAAATTTCTTTTTACCTTTATTGAAAAATATTAAAGGTTTAAACTCATCTAAATAACTTCTCCACTAGTCTCCTTATGCATCACATAATTAAGGTTGACAGACCGGATTTTTCACTTATATATTCTTCATTGGATAATCAAGGTTCCTTCATGTTCAATTATAGTTGATTGACTCGTTTGTCGACCTTATTACATGGGTGACGAAACTATGATTATTGTGTGTAGCACCTTGGAATGTTTGCTCCTTTGTCTTTCGGATTCATGTTCTTTGTAGAGGATATTATATAAAAATAATTTATTTTAATTAAAGAAATATAATTATTTATAAATTGATTCATATTAAATTAGAGTTAGGATATATATGATTATAATAAGTAAAAACAATTAAATGTGAGGGTTATGGGCATTTAGTTATAAAATTGATGATAGAACGGATATAGTTGAAGTTGTGTATAATTAGTCTACCATTATTCAATGTTTTTAGTTTGACGATTATTTTAGAATATCTATTGTCTTAGAAGAACTTGTGGTTCAAATTTGATTGTCACAAATCTAATTTGTTGCTTGATCCAATCTTTATTGCATGGGAATGATCTATTAAAATGTGTTCTTAAATAATTGTGTGCCTTTCCCTTTCATTTATCTAATTTCTCAAGGTGGTGTCTAGAGATACCATTTAAGAGTTTCTTGATTCTATAGGTGAGTAGCTTCTCTTGGGTCAAATCCCTTTGGTGGGTCAAGTTAATGACGATGAGATATATCTAAGATAAAATATGCAAACATCTAGATGGCATGTATGATGATGATGTGTATTTGATTCTTTAAACCAGTAACAACACCTAAAGGTGCTATGAAATAGCCAATAGGCCCAAATATTTATAGCCCCATTAGCCAAGTATTGCATATTTATGTATTTGTAGAGTTATTATGTGTAGTGCTCGGCCATCAAGGATATAAATATTTTGTTCATCCTTCTATGGTAATCTTGAAAAAGGATAATTATGGGTCTTGGAAAAATACCATACTAACACATCTTAGGTTGCTTAATGTTTTTCCTTATCTTTATGGATTCATACCTGAACCAAACACACCAAGGAGTGATCAACTTGGGGTAATATCATTAATCATTTTGTGGGATTGATTTGTTCTAGTGTTGATCATAACACTATGTGTGTTGTTTCAAACATTGACTATCTCCACACTATCCCCACACACTTTGGACTAGACTTTGGGAGACCTATGGAGACCCTCATATCTCTCCATTGCCAAAGGATCCTAATGTAAATTTTCCCATTCCACTTTATGATGCTAATAGCATATTAGGTTTTATCATGATACTTTAGAGGAGCTTGAGTATATTAGAAGTCTTGCATGTTTCAATTATTTAGAGACTTTTCTCATTGCTCTCATTCTTCATATCGAAATCCAATCTCCATCTTTTGTTATTCTTGATCAAATTAGTATTGTCACATCCATAGCCCCTATTGATTCAATGCAATATGAAATTCATTCTCTTCCAACATAGCTACATGGGATTCATATCTATTAGACATATCTTCTTTGTTTGTGGACTAGATCATATTATGAATTTGGAGGATAATTTTAAGGGTATTCATCTCCTCTTTCATGACAGTTACGCCATCACTATTATCCCATCATCATTATCTTTGGAGCTTGTTCTACATCAGTTTTCACAAGATTCTCTAGATTGGCATCACTTGATTCCATCATGTGGAAATTTGAACAATTTTTAGAGACGCACACTTGGATTTGGATTCCTATTTATCCAGGTTATGGAATAGCTTTTCCAATCATCAATGGATCTATATTTTTCTAAGGGGAGAAATTTTGTTTCAAGTAGTGGATCATGTTCCGTCTTTAGGATTTCATCATTAGTATAGGAACTAGTTTATGTGGGGATTCACATTCTCTTATTCTCTCTCCTACTGGGGATATTTATTGTACTTATGTGACAAAAAATCCTTGGTCATATCAAGTCCTCCTTTCACTAGTACACATTTATTTTGAACATATATATTCTCTTTTTGAGAAGAGTTTTCTGACATGAGTTTTTCTTCTTTTCTTTGGTTATGATAAGTTTATTTATTTGTACATGGGTACCTCATTAGGACTTGTAGTTGGGACTCATCCATGCATCCATACATGCATTCATCAATAAGTTTTTAGCTTCTCCCTAAGTTATACTTAAGGGGGCATGTTAGAGTAAAATATAAAATCAACTAATTAATTAATTAGGTCCTCTTTTTAATTTATTGCACTTAAGATAAACTTAGGCAAGCTTTTCTCTATTTTTTGGTCATGCATGTTCTTTTTTGTCTCAAAATAATAGCATGAAAATACTTACCATGATCTGATTTGATCCTCACTTGGGGTTTCATCTAGGGTTGATTTTTATTTTTCCTTATTATAAGGATTAATTATTCTACATCCTAATCATCTAATCAATCCATTAATCCATAATTGAGAAGAATATTCAATTTTTTTTATCAATTGATTCTCAAGGTTACATATCAAATCAACCGCTTTTATCTTTCCATGTGATAGGTATTAGGTGATTTATGAGAGTTGTGGGGTTCAACAACCAAATTTAACACGTTCTTGATTTCCTAACTTAAGGGTGCAAGAAATATAACAACATGGACCATTGCTCCATCTACCTCAATCAAGTGAAATTAGCAAGTTATGCTAGAGAATAATCTCAAAGTGATAGTGTCAAGGTCATAGGTTTAGGGAAGAAGGGGTGGAATCTATATTCTCAAACAAGATGATTAGGAAGATGACTTCAGTGCATCCCATATTATATTGGGGGTCCATACTCACCCCAATAGGGTCAATGCATACCATCAAACAATTGGAAAGATGGGTTCAATGCATCTCATATGACACTGAAGGTCCATCTTCAATCCCAAAATGGTCATATAGTCTAAAAAAGAGATTTCCAAAAGTGATGAACCTATCCAAGAAGGTGGATTCCGACCTCTATTGCCCCTAGGTCATTAGTAATAAGTTTGTCCACTCAAGAAGGGAGTATACTATACATATATCACCACATTGCCTTGGTGATATTGTTAACTAACCCTTTCTTAGTTTGGGTAGCACCTAGCATCAACCACCTTCATACTACTAGTGACACTTGTCTAACCCCATTGATACGATGGTAACCTTTGGGCCTTTTTTGCCTACATTGTACTAGTAACAACTAAATGAAATTTTCCAATATCACAAATAGGATACCTCCTAGCACTCTTCACCACCATACCATGGGTGAAGGCCACTTAGTCCATATGATATAGTAGTATCTCTTAGAATTAGTTATTTGGTACTAGTGGAAACCTACTAACTACTTTGGTATCATGTACATTCAGGTTTGTGATCATCTACTGGCCAAAAAATCATTAGATTTCTAGTCATAATAGTCTTGAGATAGAGAGCATTCCAAGGTGAATGGTGAGCTGACTTGGGATAACTATCTAAATAGAGTGTTAATGAACCTTCCAACATACCCATGAATACTTAGGAAATAAATCACCATTATAATCTTAGGTTGACCTCATTTTTCACCATTTTTTAGTCATTACATGTATATACACAGTCGATAAGGGGTGAAGGTAATGAAATATTATCAAGGAATAAGGATATGTTACCCTACTTTCAAGTATATGAATACAAGTTGGATTGTGAGAGGTGAGTCATACTATATGGAAAAATATTAGTTTAATGTAACTTTTACATCTCTATGTATTATACTAGCCACCCAGTTTTATCTCATTCTTGATCAAATTTTGATTAAATTTTGTATTACTACAATTAGAATCTTCCCATAAGTGTAATAAGATCATGAGGTGTAATGAGGAACAATGCAACCTCATCCTTAAATACTTTATTGAGTAGATATATATATATACATTGGCCATGACCATATATCTAATAAAGACAAAAAAATAGTGTAGACCTGTTATAGCCCACAAGGCCCTTAACTGCTATCCTAACCACATAATGTTCACAAAACTATTTTTTGTGCATTAAAGTATATATATATATACATTGGCCATGACCATATATCTAATAAAGACAAAAAAAATAGTGTCTGTTATAGCCCACAAGGCCCTTAACTACTATCCTAACCACATAATGTTCACAAAACTATTTTTTGTGCATTAAAGTTTATTTCCTTTACCTTGTCCTTGTTTGTAAAAAAATATGGTTGTTGTTCATTCAAGGTGACATTTATCTCATGACTAGTACAAAATCTCGTTGGTTTTTTTTTTATAGTCATACATTTACAAACTACCAAAAGTACCTTGCAATCAAGAAATTGAGGGAAACCGATCAGTTAGTTGAATCTACTTGCAAATGGATAGTATAGACATAAGATTTTCTGTCAAGTTATATTAGCCACTACTATTTTCTTTCATTTTGGTTTTTGTAGCATACTTGGCACTAAGACTATTAATCTTACATTTACAACTTCATTTCCAATCAATGATATGATAAGTAAAATATATTATATAAGGGATATACTTCTCATAAATATGATAAAGTATTGCCTTACCAAGGTCCCTTATGACAATGAGCAGTGACAATGAACCATTTTAATAAAGGACCTAAATGGTGAAGTAAAACTATTACTAAACTTCTAGTTCTATAACATATACTTGGAAATGGAGAATAAGAAGTATTTGAGAAGAATGCTTACATTTATAAAGTCCAAAATGAAAGGATACATAAATTTAATTTGACTTACAAACAAATTTATTATGGCTGTTAATGATGGTAACCTATCAAAATTAGTTTACTAGGTATATTCACTAATTGAGAAGCTCAATCAAGGTTATAAAACACCACAAATTATGTGGGTTGGCTCTTATATAATAATTTTTTAACACCAAAATTCTTTACATAATCTTTCCTCTTTATGTTTCGATAATCAAGAGGGCACTTGGAAATGAAGAATATGAAGTATTCAAGAAGAATGGTTACATTTATAAAATCCAAACGAAAAGCATACATGATTTTAATTTTACTAAACAAAGTTATTATGTATGTTAGTGATGGTAACCCATCAAGCTTAAATTACTAAGTATATTCACTACTTGAAAAGCTCAATCAAAGTCAAAAAAACACCACAAATTATGCGGGGTTGCTCTTATATGATAATTAGAGAAAAAAACGTCTAAACACAAAAATTCCTTACATAATATTTCCTCTTTAGGTTTTGACAATCAAGAGGGTACTTGAAATTTATACTTATTCTATGCTTTTCTTTAAATCAAACATTCCCATGAAAGAAAAATTAGTGGATATTTAAATATATGCATATTCTCACAAAGATTGAGGTGTTGTGAAGGAATGTATAGAGCCATAATTCCACAACATAACGCAAAACAAATGACTTAAATATAGAGTTTATAGTGGAAAAGAAGTTTATTAGAGTTGATTAACAATGCAAATGGAAGAGGGCAATAAATTGTAAACAAATGGAATGCCCATTTAGTCAAAATCTATGTATAACTTGTTGGAAGTCTGTCATTGTTGATGCAACTTGGCAACATGAGCATAAAGTATGCATACATTGGTTGAATCAACTGACCCAGTGTTGTCATTGATGTCAACATTGTGGGAAAGCATTTTTGGTGTCATTTTTATAGTACTAACTATACCAAAAAGCCGATCTATCAAGAATTTGGCTAAGTGTTCTTTGTTGACGATGTTGTGGTTTAGTGCATTGATTTTTGGGTCTGCACTTCACCACAATACTTGAGGTATAACTTTGCGCTTTAAACCATATCATTATGACTGGTTTGTACAACTATATTAAGATCTTAAGAAGTTTTGTGAAGCAGAGATATCAATGACAAAGTACAACTCTGTATATCACGGTCATCTCTTTGTTCAGTGTATCAGTGTGGGAGATTCCACATTTCCTTGAAAATAATGTTTTGGTGTTGCAGTTCTAGAGTTAGTGTCACTAATGCCAGCAAAATGTGAAATTGAAGAAAGATCGAATCTAGAAGCTTACGTGTATTGGGAAGGGTATGTATGATTGAAAGTTTTTGTGATTAGGTCCAATACTTGGATGACCTAATACATGATATGTGTCGAGAAGATTAAATATACGTTGCAGATGTTAGTTGGATCTATTTTAGATCCATGTCGACATAAGTTAAGTATTGAACGTTTGCTTGGACATGATGAAGATGATTTTGAATCATGTATGGTGCCGATAAAAGCTATTTTGGATTATTTTTGTTTACATCTAATTAGGCCGACCTAATTGATGTGTGTGAATGTAATTGGGTATATATATATGATATATTTTGGAGTTGAAGAAACATAGATGAGCGAGCATAAATGATATTTTAGATGCAAGTAGTCTTAGATGATGCGAACATGCAAATTTAGTGGTAAGAGTTTAGAATCAGAGCAAAATTGTTGAGCGATTGCTAAGTAGAGTAGTACTATATATTCAGAGCTTCAAAGGAATTGAAATACAAACCAAGGAAGGTGCACTTTTTATCAGTTCAAACTTTGGCAGTGAGCCACTTTTTGTATTGTATTTAACTCTAGCTGTGAGTCTTATAAGGACAATGTGTCCTGGCAATGAGCCCCTGTAATATACTATATTCGAATATAATATATTGTGAGCTAATCCTCACCACATTGGTTTTTCCCTTTTTGGGTTTTCCACATAAAAATCTTGGTGTTCATGTGTTTTGTGACTTTGTGGTTGATATGCTTTCATTCTTTATTTCAGTTAATATGTTTTGGTGATTGGATAAGTTGTGTTCAAAAATTTAATAGAATACTGAGATACTGATTCATCCCCCCTCTCAGTATTCTAAATGTTCAACATAACTGATATTATTGGTTATGCGTTGGCTTCTAATTGCCCTTTCACACTCACTAGACCTTGGTCGACTTCTTACCCACATGTTTATCTCTTTCCTCCCTAATTCTATGCCAAAAATATATTTTTATGGAGGTCATGGGGGTTTGGGTCTACCATTTGCACCAAGTTTATCTCATGACCTACACATTTTGATGGTAAATGGAGTTGACATGCCTCCTTATTAGCACAAATGCTCTCTTTAGCATACTCATGCCATTCCCATTTAATTTGGGTTGTCTATGTCTTTGTAGAAGGGAGGAGCAACCGCATCAATTGTTGCCATCTTCCTTGTTGGGTTGCTAATGGAAATGTCACGACCTTAGCTAAATTTTTCTCTATTTCCCCTTTTTTAAAATTTATTCTTTCATTTTATTTTATTTCTAACTTCATTTCTAAATGTCTATACTTGGAGATATGGAGAATTTTGTGTTTATTGATACAGTGATAGTTAGTTAAGACAATGGTGCCCGTCACCAACACATAGCTATCAACACTCGATTAATACAGCTAGAGAACCATCATCCCACTGATGATAACTCATATATAATGTTTAGGGAGAAGGTGAGAGGTTTAATCGCTCATCATTCTAGAATGAGTGACTAGCTAAGGGTTAAGACACAACTTGCATCAAATGGGGAAATTTACATTCAGGGAATCCATAAAGTGTAGCTCAATCTCGTGGTTAGAAAGGTAAGGTTAAAAGACTTTAAGGCTACTCTCAGAATAACTTGCTAGGTTCGTTTTGTTGCACCTTTGACACTTACAAAACCATTCTAATGTCTCATGTCACACATATCAACACAAGAACATTGATACTTGATTAGTCCAAAATATAATTTAAATACATATAAAGATAATCAAGTTGTAAGTTAAAACATAACCAATATAACATTCAATTACTTGACAATTGTAATAATTAAAATATTAAGCCAATAATATTAATCATTAGATCCATACAAACATTCAATATGGCTATAGTTTCCACATTAGAGTTTCTACCTTGCTCCAAATCACATCTAACACAAGAAAATATAAAATTTGTGAGAATGTGGCGAATATATTCCATTAATTTCACTGGTAAACGCGTTCAACACAATGTTTTTTATAAATAAACCTCGGCCCTAAGCCAGGGTTCAATTACTAATTAATCAGTAATAACATTTACAGTATTATTTCTCAACTTCGTTGGTATTTATCTTCTGCAAAGTTAGCATCTGGGTGTAAAGTCCTCCCTTGGACACCATATTTGAATGACTACCCATCTCCATAACTTGTCCTTTCTCCATTACTGCAATGACATCTGAATTGACAACCGTAGATAGCCTATGAGCAACAACAACTCTGGTGCACTTGCATGAACTGTAAAGTCTATCTAATGCCGCCACAATCAAAACTTCTGATTCAACATCAAGAGCACTTGTAGCTTCATCAAGTAACAGAATAGAAGGCCTTTTAAGAATTATCCTAGCTATTGCAATCCTCTGTTTCTGTCCGCCAGACAGCTGAGAACCCTTTTCTCCCACCAGTGTATTGTATCCATTTGGAAGACTGCTCACAAATGTATGAACATTTGCTTCTTCTGCAGCTGCGATGACCTCAGACTCTGAAGCACCTTCATTTCCGTATAGAATGTTTTCTTTTATTGAAGTGGAAAATAGCAAGGGCTCCTGTTGTACTAATCCAATGTATTTTCGGAGCCATTTTAAGTTGTACATTTTTGTGTCTCTTCCATCTATGAGAATTTCACCATTTTGAGGATCATAAAATCTTTCTATGAGGGCTATGATAGATGACTTGCCTGCTCCACTTGCACCCACCAAGGCCAATGTTGTGCCTGAATTTACAGAAATACTGAAGTTTCTGAGAACAGGAACTTCTGGTCTGGATGGGTAACAGAAACTCACATTTTTGAACTCAATATGGCCTCTTATGAGTTCAAATTGCATGCCACCATCTATTTGGCGATTTGTTCTCAGTATATTCATTATTGGACTGAGGACTTTCATGGCCCTGAAAACTGCAGGAATAGTTGTCCATAGCTCAGTTATGGAGGGTACTGTTAATGAGAAAAGTTGGTATGCTCTTACACTATTTTCAAAGCTGGCCTGATGTTTTTCAACCAGAATTGTAGTGTACAAAAGTGCAACTGCATGGGCTACGTTCCATAAGAAGACTGCTATGCCTTGTATGATTCCATATTTCAGGCTTTCTCGTCTGCTTTTCTTCAAGGGGCTGCTTAAACAAGTTTTGACATATTCAATTATTTGATCCTCATAGACAAATGAGGCTACTGTTCTAATGTTTAATACTGCTTCGCTTCCCAACCGGCTTATCTCTGCATGGGCTGTGGCTGAATCAGTTGCAAATCCTTTTGATGACCAAGCCTGCCATGAGTTAAGCAAAGCTTAAAAAGTCAGGAAACAATTAGAGAATAGATAGATAAGATTTTCAGGATTAACTGCATAAAGAATTTACTCCAATAATTCCTGCAATGGCACAATTTATTGTGACAAGTGATTGACTTTAACACCCATCTCCATGAGTTCAAAGGGTCAGCCCACCACTCATTGATTCAGGTGATGTTCAGATTGGTGAAGAGGTGGGACTAAAACTATGCCACTGATATGAACAACTATATTATATGAATAGCCATTGTTGTGGTTCATTTGGCTGTTTTGAATTCCATCTCTTCACTCTCACCAGAGCAGAGGGAAAGGAAGAGGCAAATGAACCATACAATAGAATCAATACTCACTACCAGGTTCATTTTTCTAGTGTTAATCCCACCTCTACACCCTGAAAAGAGGTGATGAATTATTGAATGAAACTACAAATATATCTCTAGTCAGTTAATTCCCTCAAAAAATATCTTCTATTGAACTCCATATGCACAAATTATTCAAGAGTCCTTATTAAGAAAGTACTATATTTGATAAGATTAACATACCTGAATGAGGCCTCCTATGAGATGGCAAGGCATTACAGCCCATGCTACCAAGGCCATTCTCCAATTCACTATCATACTGACTACGGTGGCAATCAAAATGGATGATATGCACTGCACTGTCACAGACATACGATCGGCTATGATTGACTTCACTAATACTGTGTCATTCATGATGCGTCCACTGACCAAACTTGGAGTATTTTCTGCCTTATCAAACCAGGAAATTTTGTTCCCTAGTGTTGCTGCAATCCCAGATTGTTTGTTACACTCCTATCTATTTCTTGGGCAAAAAAATCAAAACAAAGCAAATCAGAGAGTTCATTAACATACCAGAGAACAATGTCTCACGCATGGTTTTCATGGTCCTCTCTCCAACTTCTCCAAAGAAAAAATGTTGTATTGTATGAGCAAAGATTACCAATGCTGCAATGCCAACAAAAATTTCTGAATATGTTTCCACTTTCTGCTTGGCATGTGGACTATAATAGGTAACCCCAATAGTCATGATGAAGAAACCAAAGAGAGGCTTGGATATTCCAGTTGTGGCTGCTGCTACACTTCCTGCAATGATCTTTCCTACTTCCCCTGCATTCATCTTCAATAAAATTCTCAAGATTGATGACTGTCCTAATGTTTCTGGCTCTTTACCCTTGTCAGCAAGAGAAATGGACGTAGAATTTGCAAGATTCGCGGAGTTATCCATTCCGGGATTCACAGGAGAGTTGAGAAAATGATCACTTCCCTTTGTAAGCTCAGTTTGGGTACCTTTTTCAAGCCTGCTTGCAATGGAAAATCAGTGGGGTTAATAAGCGCTAGATAATATTCCTATACTATGTAGAATGGTATGAACTAAATGGTAAAAGAAAATGGGCTATCATATCAGATTGCAGGGCTGAAACAGAGCAGGCATGAAAAGGTGTCGACATTGCGTAAAAAACTAGTCTTTATTAATACCAACCTGTTTTCGTCATTGGCTTCTGCTTTTCCAGAGTTGAGATTCTGCAAGCTTATCATGTCTGAATACAATTTGCTATTTTTCAATAGTTGTATGTGATTTCCAAGCTCTGTGACTTTGCCCTGTTCAATGACTGCAATAAGATCTGCATTGACAATTGTGGAGAGGCGGTGAGCAATGACCAATGTAGTTCTGTTGGACATGATGTTGTCAAGGGCTTCTTGAACATTCCTTTCAGATTGAGAATCAAGAGCGCTTGTTGCTTCATCCAACAAAAGAATGCAAGGATTTTTCAATATAGCTCTTGCTATAGCTATTCTTTGCTTCTGCCCACCTGACAATTGCATTCCTCTGTCTCCAACCTAGGCATTTAAGAAGCAGAGAAACAACAGAGTTTTTTTCCATAAATATGATGGTATTTAAACTAATCCAAAAATGGGTAATCTATTCTAGTAGAATAAAATCAAGATAAAACAATTGATCTGTAGTTTTACAGTTTTCAAGTGAAATTTACTAATTTGGAGAGAGGAGATAAAAAATACATTGCAGGCTCATGATGGGTATTTCTTTTTTACAACAATTTATTCCTCTTCCTCTATGATTTGTTTGTTACATTGACCAATATATTTTTAATATAAACGCTTCAAAGAGTACTAAATAATTTTCTGTAGCAAATAAATTTATAATAACAACCTGTGGTTTACAATTGAAGTAATATAGGTTGAAAATGTACTAAGAACTTATATGCAACAGTCTTAATTGTTTTAACAGCTATTATATTTTGATCTCAAATTGAACTAAAAGTTTCTATGGCAATAAACTTCTGGTACAACAATATCACTTTCTTTATATGCGATGAATCCACCGTTAAGTAGTTGTATGGATCTATTGGTTAACCAATAGTCCAATATGATCTGAAACTTGAATTAGTAATGCTTTTAACATTGATGGGACTAAGCTATAGGTTTGTGAATAATTTCTGCCTCTCTAAGCTATAGTTGAAATCAAGTATATAAATCTGAATGTGAATGGGATTTGATCTGATTGTAATTTTATACCCACTGGAATATCCGAGAATTTGTTTGTATTTCACCAATGATAATTACACAAAGCATGTTACAACAATTGTTTGACAAAATAATAAAATATTTGGCAACTTCAAGCATCATTTTTCTAGGTATGATGAATATAAAGTAACCAAATTGCTATTTTTTTGACTTAGACGCTTATTTGAACTCTCAATTTAACACAATTGTTATGTATTAAGGTTCTATAATGTATATATGAATGTTTTATCAATGTTATCATATGAGTATTTAAAATTTCCCTATATATTTAAAATTTTAGCTATTTTTTATTAGCTGCCCCCTTGTCGTCCCTTGCCATCCCCAAAATTTATCCGAAAAATTGGAGACCCCGAAATGCATCTACCCGTCCCTAAAACTTGGGGTAACATAGTTATAAACATATTAATTACAATTTTAAAAAATTTGCTAAAAGTAATTTTAAATATAACATTGTTTAGTTTCTACTCACTCTGGATAAAATAATATATTACATATTGATTTATAAGAATTAATCTTTTTATAAATATGAACTATTTATTTAACAGTAATTATATTTAAATAACATTAATAAAAATAAATCAATATTAAAACATATTTTACTCCAATTCATATATAGATTTAATTATAAATTTTATTTTTACAACTTATTCTACTTAATTTAATATCTTATTAAAAACCCTTCAATAGATATTATAACTTATAAAGTTAATTCTTCCATTTTGTTGTTAGTTTTGTTTCAATTGTATCGTGAAGGGCATGTAAAACAGTATTTTGTGATCTTGTTTTCTAATTTGTAGTCTTCTATTAGTGTTATAGCAATCTATTTCTCTACTTTTTTGGTTTTGTCTTTACCTCTAAGCTTAGTCAATTCTCTAATAATGTTCCCTCAAAATGAAATTACAATTTGGATGTCTGGAAAAACTTAAAATGTGGACGTTGAATGTGACACAACTGTCATTTCCTTCAAGATAATTAAAGGTATCATCGGAGTTCATCTTCTAATTTTACTCTGAATTCATCTATAACTGCATTGTGGTATGTTAAGAACGGTATTAAGAAAATTCATCTATCAATAATTCATTTCCAGCAATTCATCGTTCTGAAAAATTCATCACCAGTAATTTATCGTCTTGAAAAATTTGCAACCAACAATTCATTGTATATACAATTAAAAAATCGCTGGTAGTGAATTTTCTCAGAAATGAATTTGTCATCACGATGAATTTTTGACGATGAATTATTAAAGATGAATTACTCACGGTAAATTACTGATGATGAATTTACCTCAAACCATTATAACCCGCATTTTCTTTCTTACTGATATCTTTCGCATGTTAGATGATTCGCAAATGATTTTTTTCTTAACATAATATTCCCAACAAATGGAAACATGATCATATTCGATCATTTTTTGTATTTTACACCAAATTGTCACTTACTTGGGTTTCATATTTGTCCGGTAGTTCAGAGATGAAAGAATGAGCATTTGCCTGAGTTGCTGCCTGTTCGATCATGTCGATGCTTGCGTCCCATTTGCCTATTCTGATATTATCTCCAATACTAGTTGCAAACAGACAAGGTTCTTGCGCAACCAGACCTACATTTCTTCTCAGAAATTTCAAATCCAAATCCTTGATATCGATCCCATCTACCAGTACTTTACCTGATTAATGCCAATCAGATTTATCTCGTTACTTATTTAACCGAAATTTAGTCAAATTCTAGACAAACAGGAAAAAATGAGGGTACACAATCTACAAACCTTTCAATGGATCATAAAATCTTTGTAGGAGAGAAATTACTGTACTTTTACCACACCCACTATTGCCTACCAAAGCCACAGTCTTCCCTGCTGGTACGGACAAAGAGAAATCGTCTAGTATGATCTTTTCTGGCCTAGAAGGATATGAAAATTGCACATTATGAATATCTATGCACCCTTCTATCTTTTCCAGTGTCTTTTTCCCTTGTTCATAACTTATCTTGGACTTTCTTTCCATAATTTCAAAAACTTCATAACCTGCTGCCTTCCCCTGGTTGAAGGCTTGCAGATCTGGAGCGGCGAATGTAAGAGATCTGTGACACAAATAGTAATAAGAAAATATGGAAGATTCATCTATTTTAATTTATATTAAAGATCGAGGCTTATATGAGTTAATCAATCTTACAATCCTCCGAAGAGTATACACATGACAGCAGTGATGACTCTGCCTCCATCTGAATAACCATGAGTTACCACCAGTGCTCCAATCCATATCATGAGAGCCCAAGAGAGGTTTGTTGTGGCATTTAGCACACCTATTCCAAGGCCCTTGACTAGAGCCCCACTTTTGCTCAGTTTCATCTGTTTCTCTAACACCTTGGTGAATGATTCATAAGCTATTTTCTCTCCTACGAAAGCAAATACAGTTCTGATCTGAGATACAGTCTGCACCATTGCCATAACACGCATAATGTTGGTCACTATTAATTCCTGTCTAAATCAAATTATATGTCATGGATTCAAAGTTGAAAACTAACAGAGTCTATGGTAAGACTAAACATTAATGGGTGCACGGCCTAAACTCTAATTTACCTCTTGGATGATGCTTGCGGCCTCAGAGGAATAAGTCTGCGTTCTTTGAAAGTTGGAAACCATAGCTTTGCTATAAGTAGCACCAATAATGGATATAAGAGGCACCACTACTATGGTTACCAGAGCAACTTGCCAACACATGACGAAGGCAATTGTAACTCCGATTATAAAAGTAGAGACACTAAATATGAAATGTCCTACCTGCACAATTTTCAGTCAGACATTGTCATGACATGTTCACTAAACCTCTATAAGGAAAAATTCTAAGACAAATATATCAGTTGTGTTATTTAAGGCTTTAAAATTTTGTTGTCAAGGATTTTCTAAATAACAACACAGAAACTAGTGAATCTTTTCTCCATTCAATCATCTAAGAAGGGAAACGAATTGGTGAGGAATAATAGATCAATGCATGCATCATGTAAATTCATGTTTATCCATTAGTCCACAAAATTCTGAAAATGGTTCAGGCTTTATTAAACTCACCTTTTCACCAATAGCTTCCTGTATCAAATCTATGTGATCTGTAATATTGGAGATGATCTTTCCAATATTTACATCTGTGTCAAAATAACTTATTTCTTGATTGAGGATGGCTTTCATATAATGCAATCTCAATCGGGAGGATTGCCTCTCACTAGTGTAAATCCAACAAGCCACTTCTGCAATCACAAGTTGTACTTGAGATTATCAGTGCATACAAGCATTGACTGTCTCTTCAACCCTCCAAACTAATTTATATATATATATCATAAAAATTGAGGAATGTAAACTGACCTAAGAAACCAGCAGGCAGCATACAGGCAGCCAGATACCAAACATAAGGAAGAACCTGTAAATACAAGATTTTTGAAGAATTTGGATAAATCAGTGCAAGCCATAAAATAGGGCAAGTTTACATAAAAAAAATACATGTTCAAAAATTAACTTTAAATGCCATTAAATCTAATACAATAATTTAAGATAGAATCTATTATAAATATATTTTTAAATATATATACATATATGTATATATATATGTATGTATATGTATGTATATGTATATATATATATATATATATATATATATATATATATTTATATATATATAATATACATATATATAAATATATATACATACACTACTAAAGACTAAACCCAACATCAAAATTCAAAATCAAATCAGTTATGAAAAAGTCTGCAGCATACTAATACTTCTCATCAATAATTCTAGGCAAACCAAGCTCATATCATCCTGCTGTAAAACAACAGCAAGCTATAAGAACACAATTTCTATAAGTTCCATGTAAAAAGAGTAAAAACTAGGATTAAAAATATCAATTAAGCACAATAGAATGAACAATATACACAACACTAGACATGTCTTAGAATTTTAACAATATGGTCTTAAATAAATTTTAGTTGAAAGGAATTAATTTATAAATATTATGACAAAATTTTATCTCCGTTGTTGGATTGAATGAACAACAATAAAAATAGTTGATATGAGTTTTTTACAGTTCATGAAGTTGATTAGAGTAAGCTTTTGGATTAAACTGTGTATGATTTTCAATCGACGTTTTGGATCATTGAGAGGTGATGAACTCTCAGTGATCCAAATCCGAAATGTCGATTGAAAATCATACACAGTTTAATCCAAAAACTTACTCTAATTAACAATAAAAAAATTCATTTCGTGATGACAGCTTAGATGAATGCTTCTAAGATTAAAATGTGAAAACTGTAGAACATATATAGTACCCGGTACAGAGCCTTGACCATAGCATCAGTATCATCCCGATGGGTACCGAAGGCATGAAGAGCCATTCCTAGGAAAAGATAACCCCCTGGGTGTGCCAAGCCATGGCCTAGGCCTCCTATGGTCCCCAGAACCATTAGAACAATATCCACTGTATCTGCATATGATAGAAGACGAAAGAATGAAACTGATCTAATATTGTCATCAGTCTTTTTGCTAGCAGTTTTTAGTAGATTATCTCCTTCACTTCGATATCCATCTTCACTGACAGCAGAAATATCTCCCATGCTAGTAAAAATTGATGTATCACCCTCACGCTCAGTACGAAGCACTAATGCGATGAATTTATAGTCAAGATCAGTGGTGCTTAAATTATCTCGACAGTTGGCATTCAAGTTACTTAAGATGCATCGAACAAGCCTGGCTGATTTTTCAATCTAAAAGAATACCCACATCGTTAATGGAGAAGCCGGAGCAGGATATGCTGGATTCGTAGAGCATATACTGCAAATCGAAGTTTAAACCGATCGTTCCAATACAAATATTATGGACTTAATATGTGGCAATTGAACAAAAACGAAAAATGTGCATATTATCCTATTAACGTTTTCGACCTCATTGAGTACGGCCACTCGTACACAGTGGCCGGTCGGCACATCCTCGTGTGGTTCAGAAATAAGACTTCCTATTTTTAATTGAAGTGAGTTTAGGGATTCGGCAATATATGGATTCACCATAATATCTTAAATACATCGAAATATTAATTCAAAATTATTTTATTTAGTTAAGAGTTATTTTGTTTATGAAGATTTATTTTAAAGTTATTTTATAATTTATTTATTTATTTAAGAGTTATTTTTTAATTAGTTCATAGGTTTTTATATTGGACTTGTAAGTTCACAAACGTTCGACATACTTGTTTCATGCCGTGAAAACAAAGTTTATTTGTTGTTAAACCATAAATCAATTACCAGAATAGTTAGCCGATAACCTAACCAGTTAAACATTCCCCACTTCACACTTGAAAGCAAATCATGGCACACATTTAATATCTAGATCTTCGAATCAAATCAGATTTCTTTCACACATGTGAAATCTTGTCTAGACCTAATTTTTAGATCCAATCTTCGTTTTTTGTGAATAGATTGAAGTAGCAGTTGTAGGGAGATAGGTTTTCATTAGAGCTTCGTAAATTTTTCTTGCAAACTCTGCCTATTTTTCTCATCGACATCCTTGACAACACACCACAATTTGTGCAGAATCTTGAGGTAAGTCACTTGCCATGGTCTCAATGAATTTTTTTTTTTTAGAACTTGTATGCAACATTATCATTTTTTCGCTATGCTTTATTTCACTCTTAAGTTTTTTACCCTAATTAGCTATTCTTGAACCTTCTATGTATGTGTGAACGCATACTTTTTAGTACTTAAACTAATCCAAGTTGTATGATATTTATTCAGGGGAAGGCGTCAAATTTTCAAATCTTAGCCATTTCGCCTTGTATCCTTTTGTTTCAACATGATGTGTACTCTAATTAGGATAGGAAATACCCAATGCACCTAGCTGCAACTAGCACATCTAGGGTGGAAAAAAGGGTGCACTTTTCACCTACACTTGTATATCCAATACAAATGTGTTTTAGGTGTAAACTAATTTTAATCAAGTATGCACATCTAAATAGCCTTCATTTTCGATAATCATAGGTTAGATAATTTTCAGAAAGGCTTTAGCCCTTATTGGTAAGTATATATTATTATGTGTTTTGTTTATCTCTTTCATGTTTCTGGTACTAATAGACATATGCTCATATTTGTGTTTTTGCAAGATAATCTTGTAGAACATAAAAAACATAATATTTTTACATTCTATTACAAGGTTTTAAATAACTTTTGATTAAAAACTGTGTAGACATTTTTGTAGAAGTTAGTTAAGAGATGTTTTGCACCTTTCATTAAAAAAAATTATGATATGGAATATACCTTGAGGTAGAATCAATTTTGTTAGGTTATATGTATTGTGCATAAATATCTCACCTTCAAACTTTTCTTGTAATTTCACTAAATAGTACCAAATTACATGGATGGAGAAAGACAAAAATTGGACACCTAACTTTATTTTTTTGATGAAGAAGAAGAGCCTATATATTATTGAGAAAACCAACTCAACATTTCAAAATGATACTTCATCATTTTGCTCACATGTAACCAAAACCTCGACGAGGTAATTGATTAATTACCTATGGTCCAACATGAAATTAATCCTCACATTTCTAGCCAATATAATAACACTGCTAATAGGCATACATTTGTAGGTATACATATAAGTTTTGCTTTTGGGGACTCTATTACATTGCATAAACAATGAAGGAATTCTTGTAGGAAATACATTTTTGCTTATTTATTCCATTGGACTCCACTTGAATTGTAGGGAGTCTTGAAGGATGGTACAAAGGTTGCAGTAAAGCAACTTTCTGTTGAATCAAGACAAGGTGTCAGTGAGTTATTAACTAAGATAGCTACAATCTTTGCAATCAAACATAAAATATTGTCATGTTGCATGGGTGTTTTTGATAAGGTAAGTAAGGTTTTGAAAGGACCAAGAACCTTTTACATAGCTAAGAGGACACTTCCAAACAATAAAGTCTTAAACTTTTCCAACACAACAAAAAAACAACACCAATGAAAACACCACTGTTCATAGCAAAAACACCTGGTCACCAGATAACCAAGCATGAAAAAACACTCAGAACCAATAGCAGTCCTATGTCGAAGATAGACTAACAACCTATTCCTATCACCAAAACAACAAGCCCTAGAGACTTGCTTGAAATAACTAGGCCACAAATCACCTGCAGTAGTCAGATTGCAGTAGAAATTTCGCTCAAAATTGAGCCTAACAAATTCCCACCAAAAGAATTTCCTTAAACAACCAGGCCACAAACCACCTATAGAAGTCAAACCATAGCAAAACTTTTGCTCAAAATTGAGCTTAACAGATTCTCAACAAAAGCAAGGAGGACCAGATTGAGAAAAGGGCAACACCAAGTCCCTATCAGCAAACCCAACAAGACCTTCAAACCTTTTCAACAGTAAAATTTTCCACCTCAATAGGAAAACCACCTCAAAATGAGACACTAGAAAGGGATAACTGAAAACAGGGTAGCAACAACTCCCCTCACTACTCTCATTCTCCACCTCAAAAGGAAGGAGAGCCAAACTAAAAGTAGGGCAACAACCACTCCCATGCAACAACACCATCAAATCTTGATGAGGAAACCATATCCCATCACTAACCTTGAGAACCGTCTTAACACAGGCAATAAGGCAGACCTCCAAAGCCCCCAAACAACTATTCCCAACTCTAGCAGCACAAACCAACTCCACCTCGATAGGAGGGTTCTCCACCTCGATAGGAGAAACCAAATGGGAAGTTTGAGAGAAAAGGAAACAACACAATCCAAACAAATGCTCCAACAACAACAACTCCCAATCAGTAAACCCAACAAATCCATCTCCAAACCTTTCCAGCAGTAGCATTTTCCACCTCAATAGGAAAACCACCTCAATATGAGATGATAGAAATGAACAATTGAAAATAGGGAAGCAACATGCTGCATGGGGGTTGCCTATAAGAAGATCAACAAATTCTGGTGTATGAATACATGGATAACAATAGCATTTCACATGCCTTATTTGGTATAACTATGATCTTGAGAAATAATGTTGATTGTTTCCTTCTTTTAAAATTTAAAGCAAATGATATGCTATTATGAGTATGTGAAAATAGATCAATTTGAAAAGGTAGTATGGGTTTGGTTGTGTCTCTGGGTGTTTGTTGGAGAGAGATTAATTTTTTTTAAAGTTAAGAAAGAAAATGAAAATCTTATCCCCTAATGTAAGGAAGATTTCCATGAAAATATTTTTCTTAAATTTGATAGTGGACCTTTTCAAATATTAAATCTATCTTAGTTAGAAATATTTGATCATTTCTTAAATGTTGTTATGGATCATCATAATATTTAAATGGTTGCAAGTTGAACATTGGCTTGATGCGCCCTTCTTTGTATTAGTGTAGACTATTTGATGTGCCCTTCTATGTGAGAATCAATCAAGACCTTGAGTAGGCCAACTCATCATTTTTTGCAATAGATGTACATGGGATTTAGTCATTTGCCCCCATATACATGAATTCTTAATGTTAGAAAATATCATAATATCATTAGGCTTATTCTAAAATTCAAGAACTTATAAAAGTTAATTGAATATTTAATGATTTTAATTGAATATCTCTTTCAACATACATAGGATTTTTATATCCTCTCTTCACTTTTTAAAACATTAGCTTGTCCAGATTCCATACTATATTTAGGTTGATCATGGTAGGCCTATCATACCATGGTTATTTGTACAAATCATAGTTCATATTTGTAGTCAAAACATGCATAATTTAAATTATATATTAAAATACATTTCTCTTGTATAAAAGGTTTTAATTGAACATCTCTTTCAACATACATAGGATTTTTATATTCTCTCTTCATTTTCTTTTTAATCTCCTATCAACATATCCCTTGAAACTCCTATGGGTGCAAGTGCTAGTTATTTTCTTACAATGAAATATATTATGAGTGAGAATAAATAGTGGAATGTAAAGACATAAATGTTTTAACACTTTTTTTATATTTTACCATTTACATGTTAAAGTATTACAATTTAATAACTAGTATAGATATATCTTAAATACATCAATTTAACAAATATAAATATTATATATAAAGTTATTCATAAAATTTTGGAACTATTGAGATAATAATTTACTTAAGATATGTAGTAATTATTTATTAAAATTATAGATAATAGACATCTTAAATACATTTATGTAAAAAAAAATATATATGTACCTATTTTATTTATTTAAAAATTATTTTATAATTTTGATTTTTTCAAATATATATGAGTTGTGTTTTTGGAAATATATGTTAGTTGTGTTTTAACTTTTTATTTACACAATAAATTTAGAGCTATTTTGTTTACTTAAGAGTAATTTTTGTTTATTTAAGATTTGATTTATTTTATTTTACTTAAGAATTATTTTAATTATTTAAGCCTTGCTTTATATTTTTAGTCTCAATCACTTCTAAATAGGTTTTCAAAATTGAATAATCATGATATGACGATCTTTCATACTTCTATAGAATGCCTCTTGGCATAACTAATATATATCTTAAATATATCTATTTAAGAAAGTTTTTGAGGGATAAATGAGTCTAGAACTATTTTATTTACATAAGAGTTATTCTATTTTACATTAGAACTATTATATTTACTATATAAAAATATAAATGTTTTTTTCTTGATACATGAATATTTGTATTAATTTCTGAAAAAAGATTTTACATTCAGTTCAGAGATAGTCCAGAAGGTTCAACACACCCTACCACCCAAACAAAACATTAGACCAAAAAACCCTAAGCACCACCTTGCAAAATCAACCAACCTACCCTACCCCAAAAGGACATGCAAGTATTACAAAACAAATGCGCTTGTATAGACAAGCAACCCCTCAATTGACCCATAGTACACCGTCTGCAATCAAGAAGTCCCTGAAAAGCCGTCGCCAATCCACAACGCTTGACGGTTCCAAAAATAAGAAGTGATTCAAGAAAATAAGCCCGCATCTTGCCCTTTCATGGTGTCACCTCAAATCCTCACCCTCAATGTCCAGAATGAATGGGAACAGTTCCATCCACTCCCCAAAAACCAGAGCCCTTGGCAAGTCTCGCGGCCTCGACACCCCACACCTGGAACAACAACTAAAACCATGTCCATGGCGCCCTCCAAAAGATTCTCCCAAATCAATTTTCGTGCAATCAATATTGCCATTGCTCATGACACATCCAAGTCCAGGAGTGAGGAAAGAAACTTGGCCGTTATGTCGATGTTGGTCTGCCAGCGCTCCAACCCAAACATAAATTCCTCCCCGAGAAAAACCTCCGCTGCACCAAGAACAAGCTCATCCCAAACCTTGAAGATAGACTTCAAACACCCATGCTGTATGCTCCTGTAAAAATCCTAGAGCTTCCTACCAGACGACAAGCTAATAGGAGACTCCATTAAATCCATCGAAGAGTATGTGTATTTCACACTCCCTGATGGTAATATAAACACCATATGACATCCCATCTCACCATTCCCCACGCTGTCCTAAACAAGCTGTCAAGATGAATTAAGAGGCCGAACGGGCAACCAATATGATCCGAAGGCCTCCCAAGGGACATAAATGTTTGTCGTCACCCACATCCATCTCACTCGCACCAGCCATGAATATGTTGTCTCCTCCGATGACACCAAAACCGCCCCCTCCCACATGGCTGTCTCGAAAGGCACTGGGAATCAACCACCAATCTTCCCTGGATCCTAAGTTCTACACATTTGCTCCCCGTCAGCACCCAAATTAGCGAATCTATCCGCCACCTCATTGGCTTCTCTAAAAATGTGCTTGATGGTGAATACCGGGAGGTCTCGTGATAATTCACATGCTTTGTCCAGCAAGGCCTATAACCTCCAATTCACCAATCTTCCCTCCTTTAAAGCCTCAACCACCACCATTGAGTCGCCTTCCACTTCCACCTTTCCCAATTGTAGTCTCTTACACAACTTGAGTCCCCCAATAAGAGCACGAAGCTTAGCCTCTGTGTTTTTCATGACAGGAAGAATTTTAGATTTCTCTACTATCATTTTACCTTTATCATCCCCCACACAACATCCCAAGCCCGCAATTCTCGGATTTCCTTGGGATGCCCCATCGAAATTCAATTTACACCACCCCATTTTTGGGGGTTCCCACTTTGCATTCCTCCTTGCCTCTTTGCTTTCACTTCTACTGCAGGCACCAGGCTTTGGAAGGTCCAATCCAAACCAATTCCTTCACATAATTGCATCCCATTCAGAGAAACCCAAATCACCCATGCTTTTAAGCTTAACCCTCCAATTAACCACTTCAACAATCGTAGCTTCCATGCGATTTATAAAGGCTGGAAAAAATCTTGCCTTCTCTATAAACAAGTGCCTATTCTGCTCTTTCCATATCTCCCAGATAACTATCAAGGGGATGACAATCCACAACTCATGGTAAAGAGAGTCCTTTTTCAGAACTGGCCAGACAAAGAAGAGTGAAAGAACATCATTGGGTAGGGCACCACTCCAACCCAATCTGGCGCAAAGCTATTTCTAGCATGCTTGAGATAAAGGGAAACCAACCAAAAGGTGGCCCATAGTTTCCTCAGCCCTCCCAACAACTTAAACCTTTCAACCATTAGGATCCTCCTTCTTACTGCCGCCCAAGCAAAGGTCCCCACCTTCAAAAGGCAAGCACTGTTCCAACACAAATGAAGAGGTAAAATAGCTGATGCCTCCTCCACACCCTACGAGATATATCCTTCTTCGGCTATGTAATTCCCCAAAGCAGATCTAGCCTAGACCAATTGATCTGCCCTAGGCCTAACAACTACAAGCCTTTTCTCGAATTCGAGCCCAAAAGTCTCTCCTCCTCCACAAGAATCAAACCTGGCTCAAACCGTTTCCTGACAACTTCTGAGACACCATCCACTTGTCAGTCCTCCAAATGGTCCCAGACATAAACTCCCCAAGATTGTGAGAGAATTTCCTTCGATCTGTTTAGCCTTGGAATTGACTCCACCCTTGGCCATCCATACCACGAGTCTTCCCAAAATTTCACCTTCCTCTCATCATGGATTTCCCAAGAGAGATAGTCCGAAACTAGAGGATGACAAGCTTTGATGAAATTCCACACCCGCGACCCATTTGGAAGATTTGTGGCCCTCAGAATACACTCAACATCATCCTCCTCCATATACTTGCATTGGATAATTCTGGCCCACTTAGCATGATTACGAGTATATAGACCCCATACCAGCTTGGCACCCAAGGCCTTGTTCTGCTTCAATAAATCATGGATCCCAATACCTCTGACTCTCTTTGATTTGCAGATCGCCTCCCAATATGTCAACAAAAACTTCTTCTGATTCGAGGTGCCTTGCAAAAAGAACCTACGCATAATTTGGTTCAGCCGAGCAACTCTAAAGGATGGAAAAACCAAACACGAAAGCAAGTAGATTGGTAGAACAACAACTACTGCTTTCAACATCACAATTCTCCCCGCCCAAGACAACCACTTCTCGCTCCAGGAAGACAACCGCCCATTGACCTTGCTGATCAAATTCTCCCATAGCTTCCCTGTCCTCACCCCTTTGTCAATCGGGAGACCCAGATAAGTCATTGGAAGTTCACCAATCCTAAAGTTCAGAATCGCGCCATTTGTTCCACCACCCTCTGCTCCATGTTTAAGAAGAAAATTTATGATTTCGCCTCACTCACTTGTTGCCCTGAGGCCTCCTCATATCCTTGTAAAATGCTTCTCAAACACTCCACCTCTCGCGCATTTGGACAAGCAAAGCACAATGTGTAATTAGAAAATTGTTGATGTGACAAAGCAGGAAGCCTGCTTGTTACCTGAATGCCTTTTAGAGAACCTCGCTCAACCGCCCAACACAACGACCTCCCTAGAGCTTCCACCATTAAAATATATAAGAAGGGTGAAATTGGGTCTCCTTATCTCAAGCCGCTAGACACTTCAAAGAAACCTGAGGGTTCACCATTAACCAATATCAAGAAACGAGGGGTAGAGATACAAGTAAAGATCCAGGCCACCCAAGACTTGTCGAAACCAAAGGCTTCCAATACCTTGCACAAGAAATGCCAATTCACCATATCATATGCCTTTCGGATATCAAGCTTCACCAACATGTCAGGCCTTCTACTAGACTGAAGAGAATGAATAGCCTCCTGTGCAATTATGACACCATCCAAAATAGATCTTCTTGGGACAAACCCAGTTTGTTCTTCTGAGATGAGACTTGGGATGATATCCTTCTGATGATTCGCTATAACCTTTGCCTGAATTTTATAAAGAGTATTGCACAAGGAAATCGGCTTGAACTCATCCAAGGTTGTCAATTTATCCTTCTTTGGAATCAAGGCCAAGAAGGTGTTATTCACTTCCCTCAACAACCAACCAGAAGAGCGCGATTCCTCCAAATCCAACGCTACCTCTTGTCCCACCACATCCCAAAACACCTAAAAAAAACAAGTAAGAAAGCAATACAGACCAAGGGCCTTATCAGGGTGCATCTAAAAAGTTGCCTTCCTTACTTCCTCTAACGTGAAAGAACTCATTGAGATCCTATTCTGCTCCGAGGACACCAAGGCCAAAATTCTATCCAGTAACATCTTTTGTTGGGTTAAATTGGAACCCTCCAAGTTATTGAGGATTCATTGGAAGTATTCAGCTGCCAAGCTTTCCACCTATTCTTGACCTTCCATCAACACACCATCCTCCATTTGTAGACAGGAAATTTTGTTTCTTTCTCTTCGCATTCTAGTTGAATTATGAATTTTTTGAGTTGCGATCCCCTTCTCTGATCCATGTATCACGGGATTTATGACACCATAACACTTCCTCCCTCGCTAACACCTCCTCCCATTCTTTCATGAGCTGATTTTCTTTTAAAAAAAGAGGCTCATCCATCCCCGCTGAAAGGACTTAGTTGTTCACTTCACCTAGTTCAACCTCAAGGTGACGCTTCTCCTCAAAGATGTTACCAAAGAATTCTCCGTTCCATATTCAAATTTTCTATTTCAAGCCTTTCAGTTTAATCACCACCTTGAGTAGTCCATTCCCAATCACCTGCTGCTCTTTCCACCATTCCTTAACTTTTTCCTGAACTGAAGGATCCCAGAGCCACATTTTTCAAATCGAAAAGGGCATTTCAATGACTTGCACTCACCAAGAATCTCCAAGACGATCAGATAATGATCTGAACTTGAAAACAACATAATCTTTCCCTCCAATGAAAATGAAAAACCTCAAAAAATTCCCACTGAACAAAAATCTGTCCAGTTTCTCAGCAATCCCACTAAAGCCCTACCTTTTGTTCATCCAAGTGAATGCGCCATTAGCTAGTTGGATATCCAATAAATAATTCACATTTATGAAATCTTCAAAATCGGTTTGAGATTGTAAAAAACCCCTATGTCCGTCCAAACCTTACACTTTTGAATGCAATTTGAAGGCGGGTAAACCCACAAAAGTGGTTTACAATTCGAGTGAGGGAGGAAAAATTTCAAAAAATGACCCCGTGCAAAAAAAATGCTTTTTGGGGTTCGAACAAACTATTTGGTTCGAGCAAACCAAAAGAGGGTTCGCTCAAACCAGGGTTTGAATGAACCCCTTAATGATGGGTCCCACCATAGGTTTCATTCCAGGGAATGAAACAAAAAATGTTTTTTTTTAAAAGGGGGGTTTGCTCGAACCCTAGTTCGCTTGAACCAAGGTTCAAGCAAACCCCCTTGGTTCGATTGAACCCCCCTTTTCCCTCCTTCTCCCCCTCAGGCACAAAAA
Organism: Sequoiadendron giganteum; assembly: GCA_007115665.2. Taxonomy (NCBI): domain Eukaryota; kingdom Viridiplantae; phylum Streptophyta; class Pinopsida; order Cupressales; family Cupressaceae; genus Sequoiadendron; species Sequoiadendron giganteum. The sequence goes on along the minus strand of CM021107.1, from coordinate 186,960,479 downwards.
AAGTCCAAAATTTTGCAATTTGAAGCTCGGGTTGAGGATGAAAATGGAGGAGACTTCACATACCCAACTAGATGATGGTAGTCCTTGGAACGAGCTATCCAATGAATATAATTTTAATATGTTTTGGTTTTATTATGTATTTGTTTATTTCGTTTGATTAAACATAGATTTTTCACCAAAAATCAAGCTCTTTGTTTTGCACATGTGGAAAAATAGCAGATTATCAAAATAAAATTTTGAAAAATATGTGCGGGCTAGGTATTGATGTCTTTGATTCAGTAAAAAAATATATTAAATTTTGATACATACAAAAAAAGTTATGTTGTATACGGTCTTCCTATGTCTAAATTGTAATTGGTTTAACTTAAAAACTTGATTAAGGAAAAAATATTCAATAAAACACTATGAAACCTAATGAAAGGGATAGATATCGAAGTTACAAATCTAAATTCAAAAAAATTATAAATTTATCCTTCATGGAAAAAAAGTTATGTTGTATACGATGAGCGTGACTCCTTAAAAATGTTGTTTGCTGAAAAAAAGCTAGTTTTCAAAGGAGATGGAAAAAGAAGTGCAATCTGATTCCATTTAAAAAAAAAAAAATATATTTAGAATCTACAGACAAAATGTCACAAATCACTTGTTTGCATCATCTTCAAATTCCTCACGGTTTAGCCGCTATAGGTGCCCAAAAGTGAAGATTTAGTTAGAAAAAAATATTTTAGTGTCCAGTTTGGCCAAAAATTGTAAACCACTATTGTGGGATCACCCCGACCCATACACATTTAGCAAAAGAAACTCCAAATTAGAGTTTGGGCTCTTAACCTTACTTGCCAACCACCATCTTCCCACAACCACTTCCTCCAATGCGACTAACTAAGGGTGCCACATGGTTATGATCCCACCTAAAGCCCCAAGAGAGTCTACTGCAGAAAAATGCCAAGCCTTCATTTTCACTTTCAAACATCCTACTCTACACCTTTCAATTTTGACTCTTGTATTAGGAAAATATCCACCTTACTATCCTCCATCCGATGTCTAAGAAGATGCCATTTTTTAGGGGCATTTAAGCACCTAACATTCCAACTAAGGATCCTCATTGCTCCCCGGGAAGGGTAACACCCTTCCCTGATCTCAAATGCATGGTAATTTTATGTTGGCCATTCGCCCCAGCAATAATAGTCCTTCATTCTTCATTGGTCTTCCTCCCTACTTTCTTCTTGTTGCCACAATCCGAAGTCACTTTCCCAACCCCTTGTTGCAAAACACCTAATTTATTTTTTTCTTTCTACTTGTCACTTACGACAGCCTGGGCGATTTCCTCTAAAGGCAGGGCAAGGTCCAAATCCAGAATCCTCTCTTCCACACCCCTATCCTCTGCCAACCTCACCTCCATCACAGGAGGCACAGCCCAAGGTGTGTCCCCAAACAAAACCATTTGGAGGTTTTGCTCATCCTCCCAATCCTTGTTTTCCCAATCCAACTCTTGAACTTCAGATTTGGATCTAACATTCATCTCCTCACTAACACCAACCATTCTCCTAAGCTCATTGCCGACTTCCAATATTGTTTCCCATTCATTAAGCTCTTGATCCAGGATGGTAACATCCACCTTCAAAGAGGCAACTCCCTCATCTTCCACCCGATTCTCTTCCACATGAATCAATCCCAAGGGAAAGCCCCCCTCATCTATTAGAGGAAAATCCAACTTTTGATTTTCTACAACCTTCATGGCCCTTGACTAAGCCAAGTTGCCCAGAGCAGGCTCTGGAAAAAATCCCTTTGAAGATCCTTCACCTGAGTCTGCAACCTCTTTCCCCTTCAACATAGGTTTTAGGCGATCCTTTAAACCCTCTCTCTCCCACATTTTTAGGAAACTCCTCTGACATTATGACCAATTCTAGGAAACCCTTTGAGCCCATTTAAACCCTTTGATGGATAGTTCCATTTCCTCCCACAACTCATTCCATGACGTAACTTCTATTAATATTCTCATCAAACCTTCATTTCCATCCTTGATGGCAACCTCATCCGAGCATATAAACAGACCCAGGGCTCCACCCAACCATTCTAAAACCTCTGGAGACCACAGTTTCGACGATAGATTATCTATTTCCACCCAAACCCTCATTCTCTCCGGGGTGTACCTTAATGGATCAAAGTACCTTGTACAAGCTAAAAAATAAAACCCCTATCCATCCATAGAGAGAAGGAGTTCAAATTTTTTGACCTTAATTCAGGAGAAGCACATTCAACTAGGAGGAAGTTGTTTGCCAAAAACTGGATACTCACTTTGTCCTACCAACTTTCTTTCCACCATTGCCTCATTCAAGATTTAGTGCAGCTGTCGCCCCACCATTTCACAAAGAAAGCCCTACTCTCTAGAGACGATTATCTAGCTCCTAGTAGAGAGATGAGAATCTCCTGAAAAATACGCATTTTCCTTCCCGACCCAAGGTCTGCCATCTTTTCTTCAGAAAAATGGTCTTGGGGCCCCACCTTGGGATGCTTTTCGACCCACTGCATCTTTGTCTCCACTACTCCCTTCTTTTTGATAGGCTTTGCATCTTTTTCTTTCCTTAACGGTTCTGGACATGGCTTTGAATCCCCCTCTTGATGACGCTTCTGCCCATTCCCCCCATACCCCATGGGCGAGCGCTTTCTTTTACCTGTATTCACAAAAATTTGGTGATTTCTCCCTTCATTGCCTCCATCCTGTAACCCGTGGCAACTCCTTGCGTAGCCACCGCTGAGGGCCATATCTAGGTTCCGCCGACCATCTAGGGTTTCTTTCATTATTCCTTGGAGAAAACCTCTTGTCTTGACCAAGATAGTCATTATCCCGCTAATTTGAGTGAGGCCCCTGAGGCTGGTTCGCATTCCTTCTCTGCTCCTACAACGACGACCATTCTTTCTCTACATCTTTCGCCCACGACCTTGCTTCATAACACCTCCTTCCTCTGCGAGCTCCCATTTTAAATGCCCTAAAAAAATTTGGTATAAAAATATAAATGTTAATATTTGTTTAAGCTATTTTAATTTATTACATTTTTTATTACATTAAATATTTATTATTTAACATGTAAGTGGCTATCAATTTTAAGTTAAAGGGTTTTATGTAGATAGTCATGACATGATGCTTTTGTCTTGCTGTACATAATAATACATAATTTTACATGAGTTTGGTTTATGAAATTTTTATATTATAATTTTCTTATTATTCATCTTGATATATATGATCTCAGATCCCTAGATTTTTTTATGTCACTTTGGATTGCATCTATGGGTGTTGTTTTTGAACCAATCCACTTCTATAATTGCAATATGAACCCTAAACTTTTAAACCCAAATTTCTTAAATTAGGCATATATTTCCCTCCCTTACTAACTACTATGATTTGATGTAACACATGTTTATATTGACTTAAGTGCCATGCTATTATATTTAGGGACATTCATTCATTGAATTAAGTGAGAGTTGAGGTGGATAATTTATAATCAACTCATTCCCTCGCACACACCTTATCAAATCATAGTAGGTCATTTTCATAGGGTGATGAGGGTGTTGATTCTAGGAAACAATGCTCATCTCACCTACCATAGCTATGGATCTATATGCGATTATGGGTTTGAGGATGCTAAGGATATGCACATTATAGAGAATGCTCCACAATTTCATAAGTATGATAAATATGTCCGCAAGGAGAATACATCCATATTAGATAATATAATTTTGATGGATGAGTTTCTCAATAACACCTTTGGTATTGATTGAAATATGTTTTTCAACAAGGTTTTGGGTATGTGCAAGATCATCATGGAAAAAACAGGTCCTTAAGTGGCAATGAAAATTCAGAAAATCAGAGTTGGGAAACTTGACATAAAAATTTGAATAAGTTATCTATATTATTTCAAAAATATGTAAGAATAGAATCTGTGGAAAATTGAATATAGTTTATAAACTACTAGGTTAATTTTTGTAAAAAATAAATCTATTTGGTGAAAATTTGAAATTTCAATGCAGTAGTACTAAAATTTCAGGGAAAAAATAAAAAGTAGGTGTCTGTCTGACCACCCTAACCATAATAAAATCATAATATTTTTTTTATAAAATTTTAGATATAAGTAGAGGACTCATGTCTGGATGTGATGCATATTTTTTTGTAATTGTTTTTCAAATAAATAATTAATTATGAATTTTTTATTACAACTTTTTAAAAATATAAAAACTCGTATGTCTGACCACCTTAACTTGGTCAAAACTTAATGGGATTCATTTTTTTAATTTTTTATTCCTATAGTATGTGAAGCATAGAATGTGACGCATGTTTTGATTCAAAAAATGTGATACTGTTTGAAAGCTATAGATGTTTTTCTATCAGACTATCAATCAGGACTTTAGTTGTAATTCTAATAAAAAAATAAATAATAATTATTTATTAGATTCTAAGTAAAATATAATTTATATTGGTAGAAAGTTGAAAAGCTCCTTTACAAACCCTTTTCGTTTCATCAATTTTAGAAAAAATAAAAGTCGTCAGCCACATGGGCGAAGTCTGGAAAAAAAGGTAAGTTGTTAAACACGTTTTACATGTTGACTTTTAGGATTGGCAGGTTTGAATCCAATCCCGAGCCTAATACCGAGCCTAATACCAATGCATCAAATTTTGTGTCAAAATATTGGATATCGGATTCAAATCGGATATCGGATTTAAATCGGATATCCGATTCAAATCCGATATCGGATGTGAATTCGATATATGATATCTTTTAGATCAGTTTTAAAACAATTTATACAATCTTTAATATATTATTTAAAAATGCAATTAAGTTTATAATTTAATATATATAATATCCAATAAAGTTTATAATGTAATATATTTAATATACAATTTATGATAATCTCTTACCGAATTATGTATTTAATATATAATATATTATTAAATGTATAATATTTCAATATTTTAGTTAATCTATAAATATTTTAATATTATTTCAATATTTTAGTTAATCCATAAATATTTAATATATATATATATTACCAATTTATAAAATATTTAAATATTATCTCTTTCCTTCTCACTCTCTCCACCTCTATCTCTCTCTCT